>CM038679.1:691169946-691778598 GCA_021605205.1 Aegilops longissima
AATTAACTTTATCCAATCAATGCTTATATAAGGAAGATGGCGCCACCACCACCACTTGATGAGGACTACGAAGATGAAGAGCCACTTGAGGAAGCCATCTGTGCTCAAAGAGTGAGGCTGAGCGAACAGGAGGTGTGCAACCTATGGGACAACTTTCTGCCACGTGCTGAATTGATCGGGGCACCATTCGTGACCCGTCTGACAACTACCATGGTAGATCGACATGAGATGGTATGTTTTTAGTGTAGAATCCAAGTAATTGTTAATACTTTAGATAATCCATACTTATTAATTGATATGTTTTTCTTATTCAGAAATTGCCAAAGAGCCTATCTGAGAGTTGTGGCATCGAGGCTGATGAAGAAGGCTATGCTGGAATACGCCTTACCGCAACGGGCCCCGTCACTACTTGTGCGTACGGCGTGGACACGGACGGCCGCACAAATTTAAGCACACATGGGTGGAAGAGCTTCCTCGTTGACAAGAATCTTCATCTTGGACAAGCCATCCTTATTACTATCAGGAAGATCACCCGTCAAGGCTTGAAGATGATGATCGTCATCGGTATCATCTAAACTATATATGTGTGTGGCTGCTGATGATCGTCATGTTTGATTTCTACCTATGGATGAAACCTTTTATGTGGTCGATGACCGTTGAACTCGTTAAACTTCTTATGTTGCCTTCGTACTATGTTATGTGATCAAACTATGTTATTTGGTACTTGTTTCTTAGTCCGTAATGGCAAAATTTTGTGGATGTGATCAAACTATGTTATGTCTATAAAATTGTGCTTATGTTATGTTTCTTATGTCTATGTTATGTTTCTTCTGTTATGTCTTATGGCGAAAAAAAATTGAAGACAAAAACAAAGTAGTTAAGTTTAGTGCCAACCTACCGCCAGGGAACTCGGCGGTAGGTTTGTGCGGGCTACCGCCGTGGTCTTTGGCGGTAGGTACGTCAGCAGCCGTTAACGGATTGACGGCCGTCAGGCACACCTACCGCCGGAACCTGCGGCGGTAGGCTGTGCAACCCTACCGCCTGAGGTTCTGGCGGTAGCAAAAGGGTCAGATTCCGAAATGTTTTCAGACTGGGGTCAGATCTCGATTTTGTTTCACAAAAGGGTCAAAACACGAAATTTTGCCCCCACTGGCACTGTCGCTGGCAGCGCTAGAGCGCAAAGCGTTTGCCCGGTTGCTCCCCTAGTATACCACCACCCGAGGCTGCCGCCCTGGCATCCCACTCCAAACCTCCTACTAACACCGACACACGTGAATGACACCACCCGAAAGGAGGACATATACCTCCCCATCAACCCTCGGGTCACCCAACACTCCGCCGACCAGAGAGGGTCATAGTCGGGCAACACCTTTGCTACAGCAACCCATCGAGCAAGCACTGTACCACATGTGTAAAAAGGTCCGTCTCGTCTTGGCCAAGGAGAAGGTCGTGTCATACCCGCACTCAGTCTCGTACCGCCAGCCACATGTCGGATGCACCACCAAGGGACCGACATCCAGCGTCCCATCAAATCTTGTTGTCTAGATCTTAACGAGGAGCTGCCAAGGAACTAACACCTCCGGTCGCTGGGAAGCCTCGAGAGTGCTGGCCTCCCAGCGACCTCTAGACCAAACAAGCGCCACCACCATAAGGCCAACTCCACCGTGTGACCCATCCGTGACCCATCCGGACGTCCGCTTTTGTCCATTTGGGGTGTGATTTGGTGGACGTCCGGGGGGCGGACAGACGTATGGGGCAGCTGCACCCAACGCGCACAAGGCCTCTGAAACCCCAAACTATTCGCCCCGCTTTGCCCACGGCCCGCCATGCTGCCCCACGCGAACCCAAGCATCGCCGCGAGCTTGCCCAGCCTCGCCCTCGCCGCCCCAGCCTCGCCCTCGCCACGGCACCGTGCTCTCGGACCCGAGCCCCTCCGTGCACAGCAGCAGCGAAGCCGAGCTCTTCTTCAGAAGCTCGCGCTCCTCCTGACGCCGCCGGGCGGCGCAGTGCCCACGGGCTTCGCCGAGGAGCGCGCCCAGCGACGAGGCCGGGCATGGGGCGGCCGGGCGCCCAGCGGGCGACGGCGGGCGTGCGACGGCAGCGCGGGCGTGGACGGCGGGCGGGAAGCGGCGCG
The DNA here is from genome assembly GCA_021605205.1 of Aegilops longissima. Lineage (NCBI taxonomy): Eukaryota > Viridiplantae > Streptophyta > Magnoliopsida > Poales > Poaceae > Aegilops > Aegilops longissima. Next base: position 691,172,081 of record CM038679.1, read on the forward strand.
GCGCGGATGGCGGACGACGGGCATGGGGCGCGCGCGTCCGCCGTCGCACCTCACGGGCGCCGCCGGAACCACCCGGCGCGTGGGCGGCGTGGCGTTGGTGCGGCCACCGCAACCGCGGCCTGTTCCACGGCGCCGCGGGGCTGCTAGGCTCGGCCGGGGCCCGCTATCGTTCGCGTCGCAGCTGCGCGGCGTCTACGGGGGGCACGCCTTCTCCTACTGCCTTGTGGAGCACGGTAACGCGGCCGGGAGCAAGGTCATCTTCGGCCACGACGACGCGCTGCTCGCGCACCCGCGGCTCAACTACACGGCCTTCGCGCCGGCCGCTGCCGACGCGGGGGACAGCTTCTACTACCTCCAGCTCAAGTCCATCCTCGTCGGCGGGGAGGCGGCGGACATCCCGTCCAATACGCTGGCAGCCGGCGGCACCATCATCGACTCAGGCATCCCGTGAGGGGCGTGCGACGGCGGCCGCGGGGCGTGCGACGGCGGACGCGGCGGGCGGCCGCCAGCCGGCGAGGGAGCAACGAGGTCGGGAGTGGCTCGGTGTGGGTCGATGACCTGTGGGCCAGTGGCGGACACGAGCGGACGAGAGAGGCCGAGGAGCGCGTCCGTCTGTGTCCGTTTAGACCCATTTGTGACCCAACTTTGGTCTGGATTTGGGGTTGGGCCGGACTGAAACGGACACCAGCGGACAGCTTTGTCCGTTTGGGTATTACCGCTAGGTCGTATTTTACCTCAAACGGACAAAAGCGGACCGGATAGGTCACAGATGGGTCGTGCGGTGGAGTTGGCCTAACCAACAAGGACCGCTAACTAACTAACAACCCATGACCCGCGTGCCCCTAGAGAGAGGCGGAGACCCGTACGCTGCCAGTCGCACGCCACCACGGCACCACGACCAACCAGCGTCGGGCCACCGCCACCGCCAGCCACAACCACCAAGGGTTAGCATCAGCCACCGACCAACGCCTCCCACGGTGGGCACAAACAGCCGCCACCGGACGATAGATCTGGGTAGAACCCAGGTCATCACCATGGCCACCGCCCGCACACCCTACCGTGAGATTCCAAATGTGCCACCTGAACCACCAAGTGTCACCGCCAGGAGGATACCACGTCTTGTCGTCACGATCCTCCAATTTGCACAACCTCGGCCCGCACCAGATCCACACGTAAGGAGGAAGGAACACTATTAGGGAAAACTTTATATACAGAACTTTAGCTATAGCGCGTGTTAAAAAAGCACGCTGGTGCTAAGTAGCAGTAGCGCACTGGTGTAAACGGTGCAACAGATACAATTATAGCTGTAGCGCGCCTGCAGATAAAAGCGCTACTACTAAAATTCTCACGGCTTAGCCGATAGGCTACACATAGTAGTAGCGATCTACGTAGAACCGCACTACCGCTACTTGCTTTGTAGCAGCGCGTTTACGATGAAATGCGCTACTGCTAAAGGAAATAAAATTAAATGGAAAGCAAATATAAAAGTAAATTAAAATAAAAGAAATAGAAAAAGGTGAAATAAAAAAATAAAATGTGAAGAAAAATAATTGAAGAAGGAAAAAAAAGAAAGGAGTAGCAGTAGCGCGTATCGAGGAAAACGTTGTAGCTAGCTTAGCAGTAGCGCACTTCGAACGCGCCATCGCTACTTCGACTTAACCGCTGATCGTTCTTCCCACGGCCACTTCCCCAAATCCAACTCCTCCGATGTCGCCGCCATTGCCGCCTGCCGGGCCCAAGGCCTCCTGCTGTTGCTCTCCGACACCCTCGATGCCGCCCGACCCCGACCTCGACGCGTCCCGACCCGCCTCGGCGCCGCCCCGCCCGCGCCCGAGCCCCGACCCCGACCTCGACACCGCCTGCCCCTCCCTCGCCGCAGGCACCCAAGGTGAGCACGCCTGCTCCTCCCCCTCTCCTACCTCTGCCTAGCTAGGGTTCCTCAAATTTTAGTTGCATCAAATTAGTTAGGGTTCATCTATGGGTGGAAATGAATCAGATACGGATGCGGCTCAGATGTTTTCTTAGATGATGTTTTCCTAGATGATGAATAAACACTATTGTAATGCATAATAAAACAAGTAAAATTTGACCACTTATTTCACTTTTAAGTGGGATAATTGGAATATCCGCTACCACTTTCCACCCCTAGGTTCATCAAATTAGATGGTAATTAGGGCAGTAGTTCCTAGGTACTAATTAGTTAGTAAGAACTAGGTACTAATTAGGTACTAGTTTATTTTTATTTATAGTAAGTTTATTTTTAGTAAGAACTAGTTGAATTAATAGAACTAGTTAGTAAGAACTTGTTGTTATTTTTTTAGTTAAAGCAATTTTTCCCGCATCGACGTCGACGATGCCTATCCCGCATCCTCGTCGTCGAGTCGGCGGAGGGCACCTGCGTCACCAGATGGGCCATGTCCGGGACTAGGCTCCACCGGGATGGTACTGGGAGGCGCTACCAAGTGGCCGGTCATGTTTGCAGGTTACACCTCCGAGTGGCCTATGTTTTGCCAGAGTGTTGATTCATTTCCGTTCCGGCAAATTTCAGGCGCTCGATATGTCCTATTTTAGCAAAGGTCATGCCGGATTTTTCTGTGAATTTTGGCATGACTTGTGCCAGAATATGTAGGAAATATCGAGTGCCCCGGATTTGTGTGTTGAGTATCCTGGTAGTTGTCTTCGATCGATTTTCAATTAATGTTTCAACTATGAACATAGGAAATGTCTGACGACGAAAAGGATTTCGGTATTTGCAAATACTGCGAAGACGAGCGCGACCTGTGCGACGGAATCTTCCTAGATGATGGTAGGCGCTTCAGCATCAAGCTGGACGAGAACTTCAAAGTGGATACAGTAAGTCACAACGACAAGTCTTTTTTCGTAATTAAGCATGACATCTGCTTCATTTGCTTCAACTTATAATTTAATTTTTTACTATTCTACTAGTGTATTCCCTGCCATGCAAGAGTTTTTGTCTTGGATAAGATAGGTTTCAGTCGTACTATGGAGGTAAAGAAAGTTTACTTGAAGACCGAGCATGATTGTATTTTCCACGCAAAATTATACAACGCAGACGACTACACCTATTTTGGATGCAAAACTTGGCGAGCACTATGTAAGACTTATGCATTTGAACCTGATATGGTTATCACCTTTGATATTCATCCGGAAGATGATATTGAAGGTAATATCGACATCTGGGTCGATGTGCAGACGCCTCCAGTTATACCATTATGTGAGTTTCTCAACCATATTTATGTCTTTGATATTGTTTATTCAAAAATAGTTGACAACTAATTTCTATTGTCAGCTTATTTCCGTTCAAGCAAACATGTCCAGCGCTTGGTAGACAGGACCTACTACTGTCCCGGGGCTGAACTAAACTGCGAGGAGATAAGTCATTATGTTTCATAGGTTGAGGATCTTCATACTGTGAAGACAAATTTTCTTCCTGCACTTAGAAATGTTACTACTGAAAACGTGCGACCAATAGTGTTCGTACTGCACTACGGTCACATCTATTTAGGAAAGATGGTAAGATTTTTACTATTTGTCCTCAGTGCATCTTTTGCATACATTATTTTTCAAGCTAAACTTCATTGCTAAGTATGTTACTATACGATGTTCTTCAACAGGGACTCCCGATGAATGTTGTGCCTCATGGGATCGAGACTAAAGGTACCATGAGTATTGTTAGCTTACGACCAAGATATCCTACAATGCACTTTAGTGCATTCCGGATTTATAATAGCGAGGAATGCTTAATAGTGAAAGACTGGACCAAATTTGTGAAGGAGGAGTGCAGAGAAGTACTAGGGGGCAGCAATCAGAAGCGCAGCCCACGATTAGGAGACAGGTTCATCTGCATGCTCCAACTTGATGAAGGAGGAGTGCTACACATGTTTTATGTTATTTTACCTAAGAGAGAGCAGCCGGAGTGATTAGCTAGCTAGAAATGAGTTTGAAGATGATGATGTGCTACACTATGACTATGATGATTAAATAGCTAGTGTTGGTGGTAATGACTATGATGATTATTATTAGCTAGTGTTGGTGGTGATTAGATAGCTACCGCATCTAGTGTTGGTGGTGATTAGCTAGCTAGAATGAGTTTGAAGATGATAATATGCTACACTATGACTATGGTGATTAAATAAATACTGTTGGTGGTAATGACTATGATGATGATTAAATAGCTTGTGCTGGCGGATTAGATTCAAGTGGAGGCAACATGTGATGCATATCAAAAGTACTACTAGTTCAAACTAGATCAAGTTTGGATTAGTAGTATACTTTTGACATGCACCACATATTGCCTCCACTTGAACCTAATCCACCTTCATTTGACACACTGTTATGGACATAATGATATAAACCTCATAATTGGTATTGTACCAAAATTTGTATAACGGCGTATAAATACACTAAAAATAATAAAAATGAAAAAAAGAATAGTAGCGATGGATAGTAAACATGCTGCTACTAGCTAGATTAGCACCAGCGTGGGAGAGAACAGGCGTTGCGGCTATGTGTCTTAGCAGTAGCGCGTGTCGCACGCGCTACTGCTAAGTAATAGCTGTAGCGCCTTATTAGTAGCGCGGCAGCCCGCGCTACTAGTGGGCATTAAACCCGCGCTACTACTAGGGTTTTCCCTAGTAGTGGAATGAAGGAAATGTGCCCTAGAGGCAATAATAAAGTTGCTATTTATATCTCCTTATATCATGATAAATGTTTATTATTCATGCTAGAATTGTATTAACCGGAAACTTAGTACATGTGTGAATACATAGACAAACAGAGTGTCTCTAGTATGCCTCTACTAGACTAGCTCATTAATCAAAGATGGTTAAGTTTCCTAGCCATAGACATATGTTGTCATTTGATGAACGGGATCATATCATTAGAGAATGATGTGATGAACAAGACCAATTCGTTAGCTTAGCACTATGATCATTCAGTTTATTGCTATTGCTTTCTTCGTGACTTATACATGTTCCTATGACTATGAGATTATGCAACTCCCGAATACCGGAGGAACACTTGGTGTTCTATCAAACGTCACAACGTAACTGGGTGATTATAAAGATGCTCTACAGGTGTCTCTGATGGTGTTTGTTGAGTTGGCATAGACCGACATTAGGATTTGTCACTCCGATAGTCGGAGAGGTATCTTTGGGCCCTCTCGGTAATGCACATCACTATAAGCCTTGCAAGCAATGTGACTAATGAGTTAGTTGCGGGATGATGCATTACGGAATGAGTAAAGAGACTTGCCGGTAATGAGATTGAACTAGGTATGATGATACCGACGATCGAATCTCGGGCAAGTAACATACCGATGACAAAGGGAACAACGTATGTTGTTACGCGGTTTGACCGATAAAGATCTTCGTAGAATATGTAGGAGCCAATATGAGCATCTAGGTTCCGCTATTGGTTATGGGCCGGACATGTGTCTCGGTCATGTCTACATAGTTCTCGAACCCGTAGGGTTCGCACGCTTAACGTTCGATGACAATTTGTATTATGAGTTATGTGTTTTGATGTACCGAAGGTTGTTCGGAGTCCCGGATGTGATCAGGGACATGACGACGAGTCTCAAAATTGTCGAGACATAAAGATTGATATATTGGACCATGTTATCCGGACACCGAAAGTGTTCCGGATAGTTTCGGATAAAACCGGAGTTACCGGAACCACCCCCCGAAAGATATGGGCCTTAGTGGGCCTTAGGGGAGAGAGAGGGCCACAACCAAGAGGTGGCCCCCCCAAGGGGAGTCTGAATAGGACAACGAGAGGGGGCGCGGCCCCTCTTTCCCTCTTCCTCTCCCTCTCCTTCCTTCTTCTCCTTGTTGGACTAGGAAAGGGGGAACTTACTCCTACTAGGAGTAGGATTCCCCCCCTTGGGCGCGCCCTGATACGTCTCCGTCGTATCTACTTTTCCAAACACTTTTGCCCTTGTTTTGGACTCTAACTTGCATGATTTGAATGGAACTAACCCGGACTGACGCTGTTTTCAGCAGAATTGCCATGGTGTTATTTATGTGCAGAAACAAAAGTTCTCGGAATGACCTAAAACTTCACGGAGCTTATTTTTTGAAAATATAAAAATATCTTGGCGAAGAATCAAGGCTAGGGGCCCACACTGGCACGAGGATGGGGCGCGCCTACCCCCGGGCGCGCCCCTACCTCAGGCCCCCGAGCTCCACCGACCTCAACTCCAACTCCAACTCCATATATTCGTGTTCGGGAGAAAAACGAGAGAAGGATTCATCGCGTTTACGACGATGGAGGAGCCGCCAAGCCCTAATCGCTCTCGGGAGGGCTGATCTGGAGTCCGTTCGGGGCTCCGGAGAGGGGAATCCGCCGCCATCATCGTCATCAACCATCCTCCATCACCAATTTCATGATGCTCACCGCCGTGCGTGAGTAATTCCATCGTAGGCTTGCTGGACGGTGATGGGTTGGATGAGATTTATCATGAAATCGAGTTAGTTTTGTTAGGGTTTGATCCCTAGTATCCACTATGTTCTGAGATTGATGTTGCTATGACTTTGCTATGCTTAATGCTTGTCACTAGGGACTGAGTAACATGATTTCAGATCCAAACCTATTATGTTTTCATGAATATATGTGAGTTCTTGATCCTATCTTGCAAGTGTATAGTCACCTACTATGTGTTATGATCCGGCAACCCCGAATTGACAATAATCGGGACCACTCCCGGTGATGACCTTAGTTAGAGGAGTTCATGTATTCACTATGTGTTAATGCTTTGGTCCGGTACTCTTTTAAAAGGAGGCCTTAATATCCCTTAGTTTCCATTAGGACCCCGCTGCCACGGGAGGGTAGGACAAAAGATGGCATGCAAGTTCTTTTCCATAAGCACGTATGACTATATTCGGAATACATGCCTACATTACATTGATGAATTGGAGCTAGTTCTGTGTCACCCTATGTTATGATTGTTACATGATGAACCGCATCCGGCATAATTCTCCATCACCGATCCAATGCCTACGAGCTTTTCACATATTGTTCTTCGCTTATTTACTTTTCTGTTGCTACTGTTACAATCACCACAAAACCCAAAAATATTACTTTTGCTATCGTTACCGTTACTTCCATATTACTTTGCTACTAAATACTTTGCTGTAGATACTAAGTTATCCAAGTGTGATTGAATTGACAACTCAACTGCTAATACTTGAGAATATTCTTTGGCTCCCCTTGTGTCGAATCAATAAATTTGGGTTGAATACTCTACCCTCGAAAAATGTTGCGATCCCCTATACTTGTGGGTTATCAAGACTATTTTCTGGCGCCGTTGTCGGGGAGCATAGCTCTATTCTTTGGGTCACTTGGGATTTATATCTGCTGGTCACTATGAAGAACTTGAAAGACGCGAAAACAAAAATTTATCCCTCAACTACGAGGGGAGGTAAGGTACTGCCATCTAGCTCTGCACTTGATTCACCTTCTGTTTTGAGTAAGCTTGCGACACCTAAACCTGCTTCTGTTATTAATTCTGATATGTCGCATATTATTGGTGATGCCACTTCTGCTATGCATGATACTTATGATGAAACTACTTCTATGCTTGATACTACTGTGCCACTTGGTGAATTTCTTGATGAACAACTTGCTAGGGCTAGAGAGAATGAAATTATTGAATATGATATTATTGAAGATAGTGATGATGAAGGCTCTCCTCCTAAATATGAATTGCCTGTTGTGCCTGAGGTCTATGTTATGGATGATGAAACAGCTAGAGACTTTCTTGCTTGCAATGATAGAAGTGATCTTAAGAAATTATTAGCTAAGCTTAAACAAAAAACTCTGAATGCTAGAATGAAATATGATCCTGCTTATGCTACTTCACCTATCTTTGTTACTGATAAGGATTATGAATTCTCTGTTGATCCTGATATAATTACCTTGGTTGAATTTGATCCTTTTTATGGCTATGAATCTGAAACTGTTGTGGCACATCTTACTAAATTAAATGATATAGCCACCCTGTTCACTAATGATGAGAAATCTCGCTACTATTATATCCTTAAAATATTTCCGTTATCATTAAAGGGTGATGCTAAGATATGGTTTAATTCTCTTTATCCTGGTTGTGTGCGTACTCCCCAGGATATGATTTATTACTTCTCTGCTAAATATTTCCTTGCTCATAAGAAACAAGCTGCTTTAAGGGAAATATATAATTTTGTGCAAATTGAAGAAGAGAGTCTCCCACAAATCTTGGGGGAGGCTTCTCCAATTACTTAATGCTTTGCCTGATCATCCTCTCAAGAAAAATGAAATACTTGATATCTTTTATAATGGACTAACCGATGCTTCCAGAGACCACCAGGATAGTTGTGCTGGTTCTGTTTTCAGGGAAAGAACACTAGATGAAGCTGAAATTCTATTGAATAATATGTTGACCAATGAAAATAGTTGAACACTTCCTGAACCAACTCCTAAGCCAACTCCGAAGAAGAGGGGTGTTCTATTTCTTAGTCCTGAAGATATGCAAGAGGCAAAGAAATCTATGAAAGAAAAGGGTATTAAAGCTGAAGATGTTAAAAATTTACCCCCTATTGAAGAAATACATGGTCTTAATTTACCGCCTGTTGAAGAAATATATGATCTTAATTCATCACCTATTGAAGAAACACATTGTCTTAATAACCCGACACAGGTAGTAATGGTAAATTCTCTCTATAGTTATGATAAAGCTGAAATCCTCCTACTAAGATTGCTAGCCAATGTTTGGATGAGTTCGATAACTTTATGGTTAAGCAAGAAGATTTTAATGCTTATTTTGGTAGACAATTAAAACAAAATGCGTATATGATTGAACACTTGAGTGATTATATGTCTAGAGTTAAAGGTGAACTTAATCTCATTAGTAAACATGCTTCTATGGTTACCACTCAAGTAGAACAAGTACTTAAAGCTCAAAAATGATTTTCTCAATGAATTGAATAGTAAGAACAATGATTTTATTGTTAGAGTGGCTACTAGAACCAGTAAAATGACTCAGGAACCTTTGTGTCCTGAAGGTCACCCTAAGAGAATTGAGAAGGATTCTCAGAGAAATAATATAGATGCACCTAGTCCTTCTAAAAAGAAGAAAAGGAAAAATGATAGGACTTTGCACGCTTCTAGTGAACCTGTTGCTGAACCACCTGAGAATCCCAATGATATTTCTATTTCTGATGCTGAAACACAATCTGGTAATGAAGATGAACCTAGTGATAATTTTAATGATGATGCTCATGTTGATGCTCAACCTAGTATTGATAATGATGTAGAAATGAACCTGCTGTTGATCTTGATAACCCACAATCAAAGAATCAACGTTATGATAAGAGAGACTTTGTTGCTAGGAAACTATTGGAAATGTTCCCTAGAGGCAATAACAAATTAGTTATTATTATATTTCCTTGTTCATGATAATCGTTTATTATCCATGCTATAATTGTATTGATAGGAAACTCAGATACATGTGTGGATACATAGACAACACCATGTCCCTAGTAAGCCTCTAGTTGACTAGCTCGTTGATCAATAGATGGTTACGGTTTCCTGACCATGGACATTGGATGTCGTTGATAACGGGATCACATCATTAGGAGAATGATGTGATGGACAAGACCCAATCCTAAGCCTAGCACAAAGATCGTAGTTCATATGCTAAAGCTTTTCTAATGTCAAGTATCATTTCCTCAGACCATGAGATTGTGCAACTCCGGATACCGTAGTAATGCTTTGGGTGTACCAAACGTCACAACGAATCGGGTGGCTATAAAGGTGCACTACGGTATCTCCGAAAGTGTCGGTTGGGTTGGCACGAATCGAGATCGATTTGTCACTCTGTGTGCGGAGAGGTATCTCTGGCCCACTCGGTAGGACATCATCATATGTGCACAATGTGACCAAGGGGTTGATCACGGATGATGTGTTATGGAACGAGTAAAGAGACTTGCGGTAACGAGATTGAACAAGGTATCGGGATACCGACGATCGAATCTCGGGCAAGTACTATACCGTAGACAAAGGGAATTGCATACGGATTGCTTGAATCCTTGACATCGTGGTTCATCAGATGAGATCATCGTGGAACATGTGGGAGCCAACATGGGTATCCAGATCCCGCTGTTGGTTATTGACCGGAGAACGTCTCGGTCATGTCTGCATGGTTCCCGAACCCATAGGGTTTACACACTTAAGGTTCGGTGACGCTAGAGTTGTTATGGGAAATAGTATGTGGTTACTGAAGGTTGTTCGGAGTCCTGGATGAGATCCCGGACATGACGAGGAGCTCCGGAATGGTCCGGAGGTGAAGATCGGTATATTGGACGAAGGGTATTGGAGTCCGGAATTGTTCCGGGGGTACCAGGTGATGACCAGCGTGTCCGAAAGGGGTTTCGGAGGCCCCGGCAAGCTTTGGTGGGCCTTATGGGCCAAGGGGAGAGGGCACATCAGCCCACTAAGGGGTTGAGCGCCCCTCCCACCCCATCTCACGTAACCTGGGGAGGTGGGGCCGCCACCCCTACGGCAGCCGCCCCTCCCGGCTTGGGGCCCAAGTTTCCTAGGGGGTGGGGGCGCCAAAACCCATCTAGGGTTTCCCCTATGGCCTCCGCCCCTCCCCTAGGGAACCCGAGGGTGCCTCCCCCTCCTCCCTTCCCCTATATAGTGAGAGAGAGAGAGAGGGCAGCCGCTTTTTTTCCGGGCGCAGCCCTCTCCCTCCTCCAACACCTCCTCCTCCTCCGTAGTGCTTGGCGAAGCCCTGCCGGAGAACCATGAGCTCCATCACCACCATGCCGTCGTGCTATCGGAGTTCTCCCTCAACTTCTCCTCTCCCCTTGCTGGATCAAGAAGGAGGAGACGTCCCCGGGCTGTACGTGTGTTGAACGCGGAGGCACCGTTGTTCGGTGCTTAGATCGGAATCAACCGCGATCTGAATCGCTGCGAGTACGACTCCTTCAACCCCGTTCACTTGAACGCTTCCGCTTAGCGATCTACAAGGGTATGTAGATGCACTCCCCTTTCCCTCGTTGCTAGATTACTCCAGAGATTGATCTTGGTGATGCGTAGAAAATTTTGAATTTCGGCTACGTTCCCCGACAGTGGCATCATGAGCTAGGTCTATGTGTAGTTTCTATGCACGAGTAGAACACAAGTTGTTGTGGGCGTTGATTTTGTTCAATATGCTTACCGTTACTAGTCCAATCTTGTTTCGACGGTATTGTGGGATGAAGCGGCCCGGACCGACCTTACACGTACACTTACGTGAGACAGGTTCCACCGATCGACATGCACTTGTTGCATAAGGTGGCTAGCGGGTGCCGTCTCCCACTTTAGTCGGATCGGATTCGATGAAAAGGGTCCTTATGAAGGGTAAATAGCAATTGACATATCATGTTGTGGTTTTGCGTAGGTAAGAAACGTTCTTGCTAACCCATAGCAGCCACGTAAAACATCCAAACAACAATTAGAGGACGTCTAACTTGTTTTTGCAGGGTATGTTATGTGATGTGATATGGCCAAAAGAATGTGATGAATGATATGTGATGTATGATATTGACATGTTCTTGTAATAGGAATCACGACTTGCATGTCGATGAGTATGACAACCGGCAGGAGCCATAGGAGTTGTCTTATTTATTCTATGACCTGCGTGTCAATGATAGTGCCATGTAATTACTTCACTTTATTGCTAAACCGTTAGCCATAGTAGTAGAAGTAATAGTTGGCAAGACAACTTCATGGAGACACGATGATGGAGATCATGATGATGGAGATCATGGTGTCATGCCGGTGACGATGATGATCATGGAGCCCCGAAGATGGAGATCAAAAGGAGCAAAATGATACTGGCCATATCATGTCACTTTTTGAATGCATGTGATGTTTATCATGTTTATGCATCTTATTTGATTAGAACGACGGTATTAAATAAGATGATCCCTCAATAAAATTTCAAGAAAGTGTTCCCCCTAACTGTGCACCGTTGCGAAAGTTCGTCGTTTCGAAGCACCACGTGATGATCGGGTGTGATAGATTCTAACGTTCACATACAACGGGTGTAAGCCACATTTACACACGCGAAACACTTAGGTTGACTTGACGAGCCTAGCATGTATGCACATGGCCTCGAACACAAGAGACCGAAAGGTCGAGCATGAGTCGATGGTAGATACGATCAACATGAAGATGTTCACCGATGATGACTAGTCCATCTCACGTGATGATCGGACACGGCCTAGTTGACTCGGATCATGTAATCACTTAGATGACTAGAGGGATGTCTACCTGAGTGGGAGTTCATAAGATGAACTTAATTATCCTGAACATAGTCAAAAGGTCTTTGCAAATTATGTCGTAAGCTCGCGCTTTAGTTCTACTGTTTTAGATATGTTCCTAGAGAAAATTTAGTTGAAAGTTGATAGTAGCAATTATGCGGACTAGGTCCGTAAAATGAGGATTGTCCTCGTTGCTTCGAAGAAGGCTTATGTCCTTAATGCACCGCTCAGTGTGATGAACCTCGAACGTCGTCTGTGGATGTTGCGAACATCTGACATACACGTTTTGATAACTACGTGATAGTTCAGTGATGTTAAACGGTTTAGAGTTGAGGCACCGAAGACGATTTCGAAATGTCGCGAAACATATGAGATGTTTCGAGGGCTGAAATTGGGATTTCAGGCTCGTGCCCACGTCAAGAGGTATAAGACCTCCGACGATTTTCTTAGCCTGCAAACTAAGGGAGAAAAGCTCAATCGTTGAGCTTGTGCTCAGATTGTCTGAGTACAACAATCACTTGAATCGAGTGGGAGTTGATCTTCCAGATGAGATAGTGATGTTTCTCCAAAGTCATTGCCACCAAGCTGCTAGAGATTCGTGATGAACTATAACATATCAGGGATAGATATGATGATCCTTGAGATATTCGCGATGTTTGACACCGCGAAAGTAGAAATCAAGAAGGAGCATCAATTGTTGATGGTTGGTGAAACCACTAGTTTCAAGAAGGGCAAGGGCAATAAGGGATACTTCACGAAATGGCAAATCAGCTGCTGCTCCAGTGAAGAAACCCGAGGTTGAACCCAAACCCGAGACTAAGTGTTTCTGAGATAAGGGGAACAGCCACTGGAGCAGAATAACCCTAGATACTTGGTAGATAAGAAGGCTGGCAAGGTCGATAGAAGTATATTGGATATACATTATGTTAATGTGTTCTTTACTAGTAATCTTAGTAGCACCAGGGTATTAAGATACCGGTTCGGTTGCTAAGTGTTGGTAACTCAAAATAAAAGGCTACGGAATAAACGGAGACTAGCTAAAGGTGAGCTGACGATATGTGTTGGAAGTGTTTCCAACGTTGATGTGATCAAGCATCGCACGCTCCCTCTACCATCGAGATTGGTGTTAAACCTAAATAATTGTTATTTGGTGTTTGCGTTGAGCATAGACATGATTGGATTATGTCTATCGCAATACGGTTATTCATTTAAGGAGAGTAATAATTACTCTGTTTATTTAAATAATACCTTCAATGGTCTTGCACCTAAAATGAATGGTTTATTGAATCTCGATCGTAGTGATACACATGTTCATGCCAAAAGATATAAGATAGTAATGATAGTACCACCTACTTGTGGCACTGCCATGTAAGTCATATTGGTATAAAACGCATGAAGAAGCTCCATGTTGATGGATCTTTGGACTCACTCGCTTTGAAAAGTTTGAGACACGCGAACCATGTCTATTGGTGTGTATGCATGAAGAAACTCCATGCAAATGGACCGTTTGAACTCACTTGATTTTGAATTACTTGAGACATGCATATCATACCACATGGGCAAGATGATTGAAAGCCTCGCTTTCAAAGAAATGGAACAAGAAAGCAACTTGTTGGAAGTAATACATTTTGATGTGTGCAGTCCAATGAGTGCCGAGGCACTTGATGGATATCATTATGTTCTTACTTCACGGATGATTTGAGTAGATATCTGAGTATATTTACTTGATGAAACACAAGTCTGAATTATTGAATGGTTCAAGTAATTTTAGAGTGAAGTTGAAGATCATCGTGACAAGAGGATAAAATGTCTATGATATGATCATAGAGATGAGTATTTGAGTTACGAGTTTTGGCACGCAATTAAGACATTGTGGAAACTGTTTCACAATTAATACCGCCTGGAACACCATAGTGTGATGGTGTGTCCGAACATCATAGTTGCACCCTATTGGATATGGTGCGTACCATGATGTCTCTTATCGAATTACCACTATCGTTCATGGGTTAGGCATTAGAGACAACCGCACTCACTTCAAATAGGGCACCACGTAATTCCCTTGAGACGACAACGTTTGAACTATGGTTTGGAAAAACCTAAGTTGTCGTTTCTTACAAGTTTGGGGCTGCGACGCTTATGTGAAAAAGTTTCAAGTTGATAAGCTCGAACCCAAAGCGGATAAAATGCATCTTCATAGGACACCCAAAACAGTTTGGTATACCTCCTAATTCAGATCCAAAAGCAATAGGGATTGTTTCTTGAATCGGGTCCTTTCTCGAGGAAAAGTTTGTCTCGGAAAGTTGAGTGGGAGGATGGTGGAGACTTGATGAGGTTATCGAACCGTCACTTCAACTAGTGTGTAGCAGGGCACAGGAAGTTGTTCCTGTGGCTCCTACACCAATTGAAGTAGAAGCTTGTGATAGTGATCATGAAGTTTCGGATCAAGCCACTACCGTACCTCGTAGGGTGACAAGGATGCGTACTACTTCAGAGTGGTACAGTAATCCTGTCTTGAAGGTCATGTTGCTAGACAAAAATGAACCTATGAGCTATGGAGAAGCGATGGCGGGCCCATATTCCGACAAATGGTTAGAAACCATGAAATCCGAGATAGGATCCATGTATCAGAACAAAGCATGGACTTTGGTGGACTTGCCCGATGATCGGCAAGCCATTGAGATAAATGGATCTTTAAGAAGAAGACGGACGTGGACGGTAATGTCACCGTCTATGAAGCTCGACTTGTGGCGAAGAGTTTTTCACAAGTTCAAGGAGTTGACTACGATGAGATTTTCTCATCCGTAGCGATGCTTAAGTCCGTCAGAATCATGTTAGCATTAGCTGCATTTATGAAATCTGGCAGATGGATGTCAAAACGAGTTTCCTTACCAGTTTTCGTAAGGAAAGGTTGTATGTGATACAATCAGAAAGTTTTTGTCGATCCTAAAAGACGCTAACAAGTATGCAAAGCTCCAGCAATCCTTCTAAGGACTGGAGCAAGCATCTCGGAGTTGGAATGTACGCTTTGATGAGAAGATCAAAGATTTTGGGTTTATACAAAGTTTATGAGAAACTTGTATTTCCAAAGAAGTGAGTGGGAGCACTATAGAATTTCTGATGAGTATATGTTGTTGACATATTGTTGATCAGAAATGATGTAGAATTTCTGGAAAGCATATAGGGTTATTTTAAAAGTGTTTTTCAATAGAAAACATGGATTAAGCTGCTTGAACATTGAGCATCAAGGTCTATAGGGATAGATCAAAACGCTTAATGGTACTTTCAAATGAGCACATACCTTGACATGATCTTGAAGGTGTTCAAGATGGATTTGTCAAGGAAGGAGTTCTTGCCTGAGTTGTAAGGTATGAAGTTAAGACTTAAAGCTCGACCACGGTAGAAGAAAGAGAAAGGACGAATGTCGTCCCCTATGCCTTAGCCATAGGCTCTATACAGTATGTCATGCTTTGTACCGCACCTGATGTGTGCCTTGCCACATGTCTGGCAAGAGGGTACAAAGGTGATCAAGGAGTGGGTCACCAGTTAGCGGTCAAAATTGTCCTTTCAGTAAATAAGGACATGTTTCTCGATTATGGAGGTGATAAAGAGTTCGGCGTAAAGGGATACGTCGATGCAAGCTTGAACACCTATCCGAATAACTCTGAGTAGCAAACCGGATACATATAGTGGAGCAACCATTTGGAATAGCTCCAAGTGGAGCGTGGAAGCAGCATTTACAATATGACCTAGAGATTTGCGAAGTACATATGGATCTGAATGTTGCAGACCCGTTGACAAAAACCTCTCTCACAAGCAAAACATGATAAAACCCCAGAACTCATTGAGTCTTAATCACATGATGATGTGAACTAGTTTATTGATTCTAGTAAACTCTTTGGATGTTGGTCACATGGAGATGTGACCTGTGAGTGTTAATCACATGGCGATGTGAACTAGATTATTGACTCTAGTGCAAGTGGGAGACTGTTGGAAATGTGCCCTAGAGCCAATAACAAATTAGTTATTATTATATTTCCTTGTTCATGATAATCGTTTATTATCCATGCTATAATTGTATTGATAGGAAACTCAGATACATGTGTGGATACATAGACAACACCATGTCCCTAGTAAGCCTCTAGTTGACTAGCTCGTTGATCAATAGATGGTTACAGTTTCCTGACCATGGACATTGGATGTCGTTGATAACGGGATCACATCATTAGGAGAATGATGTGATGGACAATACCCAATCCTAAGCCTAGCACAAAGATCGTGTAGTTCATATGCTAAAGCTTTTCTAATGTCAAGTATCATTTCCTTAGACCATGAGATTGTGCAACTCCCGGATACCGTAGGAATGCTTTGGTGTACCAAACGCCACAACGAATCGGGTGGCTATGAAGGTGCACTACGGGTATCTCTGAAAGTGTCATTGGGTTGGCACGAATCGTGATGGGATTTGTCACTCCGTGTGACGGAGAGGTATCTCTGGGCCCACTCGGTAGGACATCATCATATGTGCACAATGTGACCAAGGGGTTGATCACGGATGATGTGTTATGGAACGAGTAAAGAGACTTGCCGTAACGAGATTGAACAAGGTATCGGGATACCGACGATCGAATCTCGGGCAAGTACTATACCGTAGACAAAGGGAATTGCATACGGGATTGCTGAATCCTTTACATCGTGGTTCATCCGATGAGATCATCGTGGAACATGTGGGAGCCAACATGGGTATCCAAATCCGCTGTTGGTTATTGACCGAGAACGCCTTGGTCATGTATGCATGGTTCCCGAACCCGTAGGGTCTACACACTTAAGGTTCGGTGACGCTAGAGTTGTTATGGGAAATAGTATGTGGTTACGAAGGTTGTTCGAGTCCCGGATGAGATCCCGGACATGACGAGGAGCTCCGGAATGGTCCGGAGGTGAAGATCGTATATTGGACGAAGGGTATTGGAGTCCTGAATTGTTCCGGGGTACGTGTGATGACCAGCGTGTCCGAAAGGGGTTTTGAGGCCCGGCAAGCTTTGGGGGACCTTATGGGCCAAGGGGAGAGGGCACATCAGCCCACTAAGGGGTTGAGCGCCCCTCCCACCCCATCTCACGTAACCTGGGGAGGTGGGGGCGCCACCCAAGGGCAGCCGCCCCTCCCGGCTTGGGGGCCAAGTTTTCTAGGGGGTGGGGGCGCCAAAACCCATCTAGGGTTTCCCCTATGGCCGCCGCCCCTCCCCTAGGGAACCCTAGGCGCCTCCCTCCTCCCTTCCCCTATATATAGTGAGAGAGAGAGAGGCAGCCGCACCTTTCCCCTGGCGCAACCCTCTCCTTCCTCCAACACCTCCTCCTCCTCCTCTGTAGTGCTTGGCGAAGCCCTGCCGGAGAACCACGAGCTCCATCACCACCATGCCGTTGTAACATCCCAAATTTCCTATTTGTAATGTTTTACAATTATAGCTAAGCATCTATGCATCCTGTTTGAATTTGAATGCCATTTGGAGTTTCAGAAGAGTTTTGAGTTTTCATATTTGAATTCAAACTATGGCAAGTGGGAATCATTTCAAAAAACTATGCCTGATAAATACTTGATCAAAAGTATGAGAGGAGTAAACATGACACTCCAAAAATATCAGAGGAAAAACCTTGCCAAAAGTTTTGAATTCAAACTTGAGATTTATTTGAATTTGAAAAATGAATTTTTATAAAGTTTGGATTTTGCCTTTGAAAATGTTCAAATGATAGGAATATTCCCTGATCATTTTGGTATATATATGTCCTATATAAAATATTTATATTTATTAATTTATCTTTGTTTTTGTTTTATTTAAAAAATTCAAAAAAAACCCCCCGCCCTCAGCGTGGCCAGCCCCAGCCCCCTGCCCAGCCATGAATGGCCACCGATCGCACTGCCCACCAGTGCCCAACTGCCAGCCAATGAGCAAGCCGAGCCGGCCTCACCACCTCGCCTCGAACCTCCTTGGCTCGGTCGACCGCCCCGCCCCTCTCCCCCACTGCCAGCGGACCCCACCCTCCTTCAACCTCGCCACGCCGCCGGCCGCCGACGATCGCCGGATCCCGTGAGATCCGGATCCGATCCCCGATCGCCTCCTTGCCACGCCGAGGCCCTCCCTATAAATACCGGGCCCCGCACCCCATTTCCCCCTAGCCCTCGCCGAACCTCTCCTCTCTCTCACGTGCTCGCTGGAGCCGAGCCGACCGCCGCCATTTCGTCGCCGCCGCCTAGCCTCCCCGACCCCCACCGACTCCACCAAGAACCCCCCGAGCTCGTCTCGCACTGCACTGGCCACTCCACCGACCTCCCGACGACCGGAGAGGCCAGCGACTTGCCGCCGCCGCCGCCGAGCTCCGTAAGTCGCTGAAATCTCTCCCGTCCGATCTCAAATCGACGGTTAGGATTAGAACACCTCAGAGGGGTAAGTTCTTTAAATAAAACCGTCCGACCGGTTCGCTTACTGTTTATTTTAGTTAGGGTTTTATTTTTTAGCCCGCCCGATTCATTTAACCCTAGGCCCGCTTAGTTTATATTACGCTCGGTATGTAGGTTAGCCCATTAGGCCATTTTTCATTTATTTTCGTTTTCTGTTTTAACAGAATAGTTCATGTTTTGAAAAATTCATATCTTTTATTCTGTTTAATATTTTAGGTGATTCTTTTTTGTTGGTTTGCAAATTTTCTGTAGTTTCTGTAGAAAATATAATTAGCTATGTTAAAATTAATTAAAATTGCTTTATTTAATTTTAGTCAGAATAGTAAATCTGTCATAAAATGAGCTAGGAAAATTATTTTTAAATGATTCTTTTTGTCTCAACTTTGTTTTGACATTGCCAAACCATAGAAATTAATTTGGGTATTTTAGGATTAATAAAAATAGTTTTAAACAGAATCTTGTTAATCCTAATTAATTAACTAGCTACTGTTTTCCTATTATTTTAATTAGTAAATAAATTTATTTTTTACATGTGATTGATTATTCTAGGATAGTTTCTGTTGCTTTAAGGGATGAACTTTTATTTATAATAAATAAAAGTTTTATTTTACTTTTCTTAATAGAAATTGAATTAGGCCTAATAGGAGTTTCATAATAGATTTTAAATTAATTCTTTTTGCTCCTAGTTGCTTAATGAAATCTTTTCTGTTAAGTTAACATAAAACCATGATTAGGTTATGTTGAGAAAATTTTTGTTATATAAAACTATTCTTGTTGTTGTTTGAAGTAGGAAACTTGAGTTGGTTTTTCTTTGAGTTTTCCCTTGGGTTTTGATTTGGTTGTTTGATGTGTTATGTTGCTATTGCTATGCTATTGTGTTATGTGATCCTATGCTATATGCTTATTGTGATTATTTGTTTGTCTCGGTAGAGTTTCCGGAGTGCGAAGCTTGCTACTACGAATCTTTAGCTTACGAGGATCATCAGCAAGGCAAGTTTTGATCATGTTATTTTCTATACCTATGTTTTTGTGCATTAGAAATTACCACCACCCCACCATGCATGCAGTAGTTGAAATTTTGAAGTTATAAACTTGAGTAGTATCATGTGGTAGGATGAACCAACCCCCTTGTTACCATGACCCCGGGACGAAGTAGTTTACTTTGCTATGCTCGTAGACGGGTTTTGGTTGAGTGAAATTCATAAGCAAGATGTGAGAGTCAATGATGATGACAACCCCATGAACTACAAGAATCAAGATGGACTTGAATTCACCATCGGGTGGAGGACGGTTGACGGGCACCTGGAGAACCCAGTGGTTGGCGGGATGCATGGAGAAGTGCCATGACATCTTATGGAAAGCTTCACCCAGCCACGAGGAGACGGATGGATGCCCCATGACCGAAGCTTACCTGCAGCCGCAAGCCATTATGGGCTCTGGCTGGGTCAACCCTAGTTGTGACGCTGGCTGGACGGTACTACGAGATGTAGAAGAATGGTAGGATTGATGGGTACGGCAGAGCTGTAAGAACTCTTTGGAAGACCCTGTTTCATTCGTCCCGTCTTCAAACACCATGAAGTGCGAAGACTTAAAAGGAGGGAATGATTCTTGCGGGTAAAGTGCGCAAACCTCTGCAGAGTTAAAGATCTAATCGATTAGCCGTGTCCCCGGTTACGGACAATTTGAGCCTCTGGAACTTGGAAGTATTCGGAAATCTCAACACTAAATTAATAAATTAATTTGAGGGGCTTATGACTTAATAATTTGGGAATGAGATATTGGTTGGCGGAACCATCTCAATAACTACCAACAATTCGTAGTAATTTTTGTAAGCAAGTCCACTGTAGTAGGGAAAAATTGGCTTTTCGCAAAATGATGAAACTTAGAGCTCCACAGCCAAAATGCATATGGTGTTAGTAACTTTATTATTGTTATTCTTCATGACTTGCCAGCTTATTCAAAAAGCTGACCTACATGGCTGCAACGTCTTATGTTGCAGAGGTATATTCCGATCAGGAGTGAGGCTACGCTCGCGCTTGGCGATTGCCCTTTGGAGTCGGATGGACTCGCTTTATCTTCTACGCTTCCGCAGGATTAGTAGTTTATTTCTCATGAGTTGGCCTTGAGCCGAATTTATTCTCTTGTAATAAAGACTCTATATGAGAATCGTAATAAAATTCAGGTGTGATTGAACTTTGATTATTTCATCGATGTCTTCGTGAGTACCAAAGATGATCTTGGGATGGTACATGATACGTAGATTTGACCGATTTTGGTCAGGTCGCCTACCGCCGTCGTTGTCGGAGTTCTCCTCAACTTCTCCTCTCCCTTGCTGGATCAAGAAGGAGGAGACGCCCCGGCTGTACGTGTGTTGAACGCGGAGGCACCGTTGTTCGGTGCATAGATCGGAATCAACCGCGATCTGAATCGCTGCGAGTATGACTCCTTCAACCCCGTTCACTTGAACGCTTCCGCTTAGAGATCTACAAGGGTATGTAGATGCACTACCCTTTCCCTCGTTGCTAGATTACTCCATAGATTGATCTTTGTGATGCGTAGAAAATTTTGAATTTCTGCTACGTTCCCCAACAGAAACATGGTAAAGAAAGGGAACATGGGTTCAGAAACCCATGCCTTTTCCTCCCAAACCATCCAAGAAAAAGGATGATGAGGATTTTGAGCGCTTTGCTGAAATGATTAGACCTATCTTTTTGCGTATGCATTTGACTGATATGCTCAAAATGAATCCTTATGCTAAGTGCATGAAAGAAATTGTTACTAATAAAAGAAAGATACCGGAAGCTGAAATTTCCAACATGCTTGCTAATTATACTTTTAAGGGTGGAATACCTAAGAAACTAGGAGTCCAGGAGTACCCACTATACCTTGCTTCATTAAAAGAAATTATGTTAAAACTGCTTTATGTGATCTTGGAGCCAGTGTTAGTGTTATGCCTCTCTCTCTTTATATCGTAGACTTGATTTGAATAAGTTGACACCTACTGAAATATCTTTGCAAATGGCCGATAAATCAACTACTATACCTGTCGGTATTTGTGAGGACCTATGGTGGTTGCAAACGTTACTATTTTAACGGACGTTGTTATTCTTGATATTCCGAGGATGATAGTATGTCTATTATTTTTGGAAGACCCTTTTTGAATACTGCAGGGGCTGTTATTGATTGCAACAAAGGCAATGTCACTTTTCATGTTAATGGTAATGAGCATACGGTATACTTTCCAAGGAAACAACCTCAAGTCCACAGTATCAACTCTATTGGAAAAATTCCATCGATTATTATTCAAGGTTTTGAATTTCCTCTTCCTACTATCAAAAAGAAATATGATATTCTTATTATTGGGGATGTGCATATCCCCGTTGAGGTAACATAGTGTTATTCGAAATTTCTCCGGTTCCTTGTTATTCGGAATGAGTTTGTTAACAAGACTTGATCAAACTTGTTAGTGGATTCCTTTTGATGAGCATGAGATGGATGAAACTAGAAAGCACAACCTTCTGTACCCTCCTTTTTCTTTGTGTTATTTAGTCGAAATAAAGTAAAAATATATTTTTCTGTCTGTTTTCTGAATTATCCGTGCAATATAAAAATACCCCGAAAATAAAAGTTCTCCAAATGCCCTGTCAATTTAATATGGTTTTTTCTGAAATATTTGAGAATATTTGGCACTGAGAACACAGCAGTGGGAGCAAGCACCTGGGCACGAGGGTCCAGGGCGCGCCCCCTGCCTCGTGGACCCACGGTGGCTCCCCTCCACTTATTCTAGCCACCACACACTCCTTTTTCCTCCCAAAAAAATCACCAACCAGCTCAAGCACGAGTTCTAGCTCATTTTGCTGCGATTTTCGATCTCCTTGCTCAAAGCACCTCTCACAAAACTACATTGGGGATTGTTCCTTGGTATGTGACTCCTCCAATGATCCAATTAGTTTTTGTTCTAGTGCTTTATTCATTGCAAATTTGTGCTGCCTAGGTGACCATGTTCTTGAGCTTGCATGTTAAAGTTATATGGTTCCAAGTAGTTCTAATGCATGATATAGTCTCTAGGCACTTGTAGGAGTAGTTGCTATCAATTTTGTTGAGCTTGGTTCACTTTTATTTGAAGTTACTAAAAGTTTCAGAAATTTTTCAGAGGAAGAAATATGTTTAGGAAAATGTACCAAGGTGGTCCTTCAAGGAAGCAAGGACCCAGGGTTGCAATGCACGATGCTGATGATGAACCACCAAGGGACGCTCCAGTACGGGCTTATGAATGGCCTTCTGAGGACTTCATGGATCAAACAGGAATCAAGGAAGAATTTAACGCACATGTGTGTAACGCTGATCTTGAGAGCTTCGAGGCAGACAAGTGCCGCCAGTACCACTATCTCACTAGTTCCTTTGTGAGGAGGTTTGAATTTTCATCTTCATGCAATTCTCAAACTGTCCTGTTTGATCTTTATGAAAATTCTTATACTATGGACTTAGAGGATTTTACTACTGCTTGCAAACTTCCACAATGGGGTAGTTCTAGTGAACCTCGCAAATCTGAATTTAGAGATTTTCTTGCTAGTATAATTGTGGGGGAATCTAGAGACATAACACAAGCTACCATAGGGAGCATCCATTTTCCTTCTATACATTATTTTGCTCTCTTCATAGGTAGGTGCATAAATGGTAAGGATGAGGCATGTCACATATGTGTCCTTGACCTCAGTGTTCTTAGGAGCGCTGTGTTAGGAGATAAACATTATATTTTGGGAGCCATTGTTGCACGTAGGTTGCATAATAATAGATTCAATGGAGATTTCTTTGGTGGAATCTATGCAACTCGTTTAGCTAATTTTCTTGGTGTAACCATACGTGAGGATGATATTGAGTTGCCTTCGACTTATTTAGATTATGAGGCTATGGTTCGTCATCAGTTTTGTTGAGAGGAACGATCAGTTCCTCCAGTACCGACTAATCTTTGACAGACGACGCACCTATCATGTCGCTCTCCCTGCCTCTACTTTCTTTGACTTTCAGGAAAAGGGGAGATATTTTATAACCAGAGAGGAGGCGGATGAGTATAAGAGGAGGGATGAGATAGCTCGCCTCCAAGCTGCAGCCCACGATGCAATGACTGCTGCGTCACAGTATGACCCCAACTATAACTTTGGATATCTGCCAGGCCAGCCGTGGCAATAGACCAACTTAGGCCAAAAGCCTAAGCTTGGGGGAGTACGTATTTCTCACCGACATTACATTTATGTTTACACACTCATTGCTAGATGTCGGTGCTCATACTTTTTTCACTATAATATCCATGCTAGTTTATTTTCCTTTTTATGCTTTCTTCTTGTGTGTTTGATAAACCTTAAGAAAACTAAAAAAATATTAATAGCTTTTAGCTAGTTTATTTTCTTGCTTGTAGTAATAATTAAAAGAAAACCCAAAAAGATTTCTTGTTCTTCTTTTGCTTGTTGAGAGCTTTCCCGTGTAAATAGTTTTATTTCTTTTCTTTTCTTTGGGGGTCGATAGGAGAAGACCATAATGAAAATGTTGAAGTGGCTCTTATATGCATTATTGTTGATTAAACCAAGATCCCACATTGCCTTGTCTTCTCCTGTTTATTGAATGCTCACAGATTCCAGCTTAATCCAATGCACATGCACTATTATTAGTATTCACATTGTTCGGTCGTGCAAGTGAAAGGCAATTATGACGATATATGATGGACTGATTGAGATGAGAGAAGCTGGTATGAACTCGACCTCTCTTTTTTATGTAAATATGATTAGTTCATCGTTCCTGATTCAGCCTATTATGAATAAACATGTTTGCAATAACAATTAGAGATTATAGTTTCTTATGCCAGGCTTAATTAGCTAGGAGTTTATAATGGTTTACCTTGCGTGCCAACATGCTATTACAATGGTTGTGATGTGTTATAGTAGGGTGGTATCCTCCTTTGAATGATTCAAGTGACTTGACTTGGCACATGTTCACGCATGTAGTTGAAACAAATCAACATAGCCTTCATGATATTTATGTTCATGGTGGATTATATCCTACTCATTCTTGCACTCAATGTTTATTAATTTTAATGCATGTTCATGACTGTTGTCGCTCTCTAGTTGGTCGCTTCCCAGTCTTTTTCTAGCCTTCACTTGTACTAAGCGGGAATACTGCTTGTGCATCCAATCCCTTAAACCCCAAAGTTATGCCATATGAGTCCACTGTACCTTCCTATATATATGGTATCTACCTGCCGTTCCAAGTAAATATGTATGTGCCAAACTCTAAACCTTCAAATGAAATTCTGTTTTGTATGCTCGAATAGCTCATGTATCAACTAGGGTTGTCTGTATCTTCCATGCTAGGCGGGTTATTCTCAAGAGGAGTGGACTCCGCTCCTCACTCACGAGAAAATGGCTGGTCACCGGGATGCCTAGTCCCATCCTTTATGCAAATCAAATCATAATAATTGCAAACAAAACTCCCCCGAGACTGTTGTTAGTTGGAGGCACTCGTTGTTTCGAGCAAGCCATGGATTGATGCTTGTTGGTGGAGGGGAGTATAAACTTTACCATTCTGTTTGGGAACCGCCTATAATGTGAGTAGCATGGAAGATATCGCCATCTCTTAGTTGTTACGTTGACAATGAAAGTATGCCGCTCAAAATATTATTTATCTCTGCTTTAAAATCGAGCTCTGTCACCTCTACAAATCCCTGCTTCCCTCTGCGAAGGGCCTATCTATTTACTTTTATGTTGAGTCATCACCCTCTTATTAAAAAGCACCAGCTGGAGAGCACCACTGTCATTTGCATGCATTACTGTTAATTTATATTGGGTATGACTATGATTGGATCTCTTTTACCATGAATTACAATGTTTAGTTAGTCCTTGATCTTTAAAGGTGCTCTACATTTATGTTTTGCGGTCTCGGAAAGGGCTAGCGAGATACCATCTTGTTATATCATATCATGATTGTTTTGAGAAAGTGTTGTCATCCGAGATTTATTATTATTGCTCGCTAGTTGATTATGCCATTGACATGAGTAAACATGAGACCTAAATGATTTATGAATATGGTTAGTCATAATCTTTGCTGAAAACTTGAATGCTGGCTTTACATATTTACAATCACAAGAGCAAACAGAGTTTGTAAAAGTTATTCTTTATCACTTTCAGTTTATCAACTAAATTGCTTGAGGACAAGCAAAGGTTTAAGCTTGGGGAGTTGATACGTCTCCGTCGTATCTACTTTTCCAAACACTTTTGCCCTTGTTTTGGACTCTAACTTGCATGATTTGAATGGAACTAACCCGGACTGACGCTGTTTTCAGCAGAATTGCCATGGTATTATTTATGTGCAGAAACAGAAGTTCTCGGAATGACCTGAAACTTCACGGAGCTTATTTTTTGAAAATATAAAAAATACTGGCGAAAGAATCAAGGCTAGGGGCCCACACCCTGGGCACGAGGGTGGGGGGCGCGCCCTACCCCCCGGGCGCGCCCCCTGCCTCGTGGCCCCCCTGGAGCTCCACAGACCTCAACTCCAACTCCAACTCCATATATTCGTGTTCGGGGAGAAAAAAACGAGAGAGAAGGATTCATCGCGTTTTACGATACGGAGCAGCCGCCAAGCCCTAATCTCTCTCGGGAGGGCTGATCTGGAGTCTGTTCGGGGCTCCGGAGAGGGGAATCAGCCGCCATCGTCATCATCAACCATCCTCCATCACCAATTTCATGATGCTCACCGCCGTGCGTGAGTAATTCCATCGTAGGCTTGCTGGACGGTGATGGGTTGGATGAGATTTATCATGTAATCGAGTTAGTTTTGTTAGGGTTTGATCCCTAGTATCCACTATGTTCTGAGATTGATGTTGCTATGACTTTGCTATGCTTAATGCTTGTCACTAGGGCCCGAGTGCCATGATTTCATATCTGAACCTATTATGTTTTGATGAATATATGTGAGTTCTTGATCCTATCTTGGAAGTCTATAGTCACCTACTATGTGTTATGATCCGGCAACCCCGAAGTGACAATAATCGGGACCACTCCCGGTGATGGCCTTAGTTTGAGGAGTTCATGTATTCACTATGTGTTAATGCTTTGGTCCGGTACTCTATTAAAAGGAGGCCTTAATATCCCTTAGTTTCCATTAGGACCCTGCTGCCACGGGAGGGTAGGTGCTACCTCTTCAGCACTGCGTTGGATTTCCTTGAAGAGGAAAGGTGATGCAGCATAGTAGCTTAAGTATTTCCCTCAGTTTTTGAGAACCACGGTATCAATCCAAAGAGGAGGCTACGCCTTGAGTCCCTTGTACCTGCACAAGCAAATAACTCCTCGCAACCAACGCGATAAGGGTTGTCAATCCTTCACGGTCACTTTTAGAGTGAGATCTGATAGATATGATAGGATAATATTTTTGGTATTTTTGTGATAGAGATGCAAAGTAAAATAAAAGCAAAGTAAAAAAGCAAAGGAAATAACTAAGTATTGGAAGATTGACATGATGAAGATAGACCCGGTGGCCATAGATTTCACTAGTGGCTTCTCTCAAGAGCATAGGTATTTTACGGTGGGTGAACGAATTACTGTTGAGCAATTGACATAATTGAGCATAGTTATGAGAGTATCTAGGTATGATCATGTATATAGGCATCACGTCCGAGACAAGTAGACCGACTCCTGCCTGCATCTACTACTATTACTCCACTCATCGACCGCTATCCAACATGCATCTAGAGTATTAAGTTAATGAAAACAAAGTAACGCCTTAAGCAAGATGACATGATGTAGAGGAATAAACTCATGCAATATGATAAATACCCCATCTTGTTATCCTCGATGGCAACAATACAATACGTGCCTTGCTGCCCCTACTGACACTGGGAAAGGACACCGCAAGATTGAACCCAAAGCTAAGCACTTCTCCCATTGCAAGAACTACCAATCTAGTTGGCCAAACCAAACGCATAATTCGAAGAGACTTGCAAAGATAACTCAATCATACATAAAAGAATTCAGAGAAGATTCAAATATTGCTCATAGATAATCTTGATCATAAACCCACAATTCATCGATCTCAACAAACACACCGCAAAAAGAAGATTACATCGAATAGATCTCCACGAGAGAGGGGGAGAACATTGTATTGAGATCCAAAAAGAGAGAAGAAGCCATCTTGCTACTAACTATGGACCCGAAGGTCTGAAGTAAACTACTCACACTTCATCGGAGAGGCTATGGAGATGATGTAGAAGCCCTCTGTGATGGGTGCCCCCTCCGGCGGAGCTCCGGAACAGGCCCCAACATGGGATCTCGTGGGTACAGAAGGTTGCGGCGGTGGAATTAGGTTTTTGGCTCCGTATCTGATCGTTTGGGGGTACGTTGGTATATATAGGAGGAAGGAGTACGTCGGTGGAGCAATAGGGGGCCCACGAGGGTGGAGGACGCGCCTGGGGGGGAGGGCGCGCCCCCCTACCTCGTGGCCTCCTCCCTTGTTTCTTGACGTAGGGTCCATGTATCCTGGATCATGTTCGGTGAGAAAATCACGTTCCCGAAGGTTTCATTACGTTTGGACTCCGTTTGATATTCCTTTTCTTCGGAACTCTAAAATAGGCAAAAACATCAATTCTGGGCTGGGCCTCCGGTTAATAGGTTAGTCCCAAAAATAATATAAAAGTGGATAATAAAGCCCAATAATGTCCAAAACAGTAGATAATATAGCATGGAGCAATACAAAATTATAGATACGTTGGAGACGTATCAGTAGGACAAAAGATGTCATGCAAGTTCTTTTCCATAAGCCCGTATGACTATATTCGGAATACATGCCTACATTACATTGATGAATTGGAGCTAGTTCTGTGTCACCCTATGTTATGACTGTTACATGATGAACCGCATCCGGCATAATTCTCCATCACCGATCCAATGCCTACGAGCTTTTCACATATTGTTCTTTGCTTATTTAATTTTCTGTTGCTACTGTTACAAGCACTACAAAACCCAAAAATATTACTTTTGCTATCGTTACCGTTACTTCCATATTACTTTGCTACTAAATATTTTGCTGCAGATACTAAGTTATCCAGGTGTGGTTGAATTGACAACTCAACTGCTAATACTTGAGAATATTCTTTGGCTCCCCTTGTGTCGAATCAATAAATTTGGGTTGAATACTCTACCCTCGAAAACTGTTGCGATCCCCTATACTTGTGGGTTAACACGCCCCTTGTGGTCGGCCGGCCCCCTCCCCCCTCCTTTATATACGGGGGAGGGGGCACCCTATAGACACACAAGTTGATCTTTAGCCGTGTGCGGTGCCCCCCTCCACAGTTTTCCACCTCGGTCATATTGTCGTAGTGCTTAGGCGAAGCCCTGCGTTGGTAGCTTCATCATCACTGTCACCACGCCGTCGTGCTGATGAAACTCTCCCTCGGCCTCAGCTGGATCTAGAGTTCAAGGGACGTCACCGAGCTGAACGTGTGCAGATCACGGAGGTGCCGTGTGTTCGGTACTTGATCGGTTGGATCGCAAAGACGTTCGACTACATCAACCGCGTTACTTAACGCTTCCGCTTTCGGTCTATGAGGGTACATGGACACACTCTCCCCGCTCGTTGCTATGCTTCTCCTAGATATATCTTGCGTGATCGTAGGAATTTTTTTGAAATACTATGTTCCCAACAGTGGCATCAGAGCCAGGTCTATGCGTAGATGTTATATGCACGAGTGAAACACAAAAGAGCTGTGGGTGATAATAGTCATGCTGCTTACCAGCATGTCATACTTTGATTCGACGGTATTGTTGGATGAAGCGGCCCAGGCCGACATTACATGACCGTGTTCATGAGACTGGTTCTACTACCGTGCTTCACACACAGGTGGCTAGTGGGTGTCTGTTTCTCCAACGTTAGTTAAATCGAGTGTGACTACGCCAGGTCCTTGTTGAAGGTTAAAACAGCACACTTGACGAAAAATCATTGTGGTTTTGATGCGTAGGTAAGAACGGTTCTTGCTAGAAGCCCGTAGCAGCCACGTAAAACTTGCAACAACAAAGTAGAGGACGTCTAACTTGTTTTTGCAGGGCTTGCTGTGATGTGATATGGTCAAGACGTGATGATATATAAATTGTTGTATGAGATGCTCATGTTTTGTAAAAGTTATCGGCAACTGGCAGGAGCCATATGGTTGTCGCTTTATTGTATGAAATGCAATCGCCATATAATTGCTTTACTTTATCACTAAGCTGTAGTGATAGTCGTAGAAGTAATAGTTGGCGAGTCGACAACGATGCTTCGATGGAGATCAAGGTGTCAAGCTGGTGACCATGGTGATCATGGCGGTGCTTTGGAGATGGAAATCAAAGGCACAAGATGATGTTGGCCATATAATATCACTTATATTGATTGCATGTGATGTTTATCCTTTATGCATCTTATTTTTGTTAGTACGGCGGTAGCATTATAAGATGATCTCTCACTATATTTCTAGGTACAAGTGTTCTCCCTGAGTATGCACCGTTGTGATAGTTCGTCGTGCCGATCAGAAAAATTATTTCCTACCCGTAATCTATTTTTGAAAATGCATTTTTATGCAAAGGAATATCTATGGCTTTTAAATAAATTCCAATTTGAATTTAAAGTTTATAAAATAGTAAAGTATTTTCCAAAACTAAAAATATGCAGTGAAACCATGATATGTATATGCTTTTATGTTCATCTTAAATTTGAAAAAATTGGGATCTGACAGGGTCGCCGGCGGCCGCGATTTGTCCCGGAGAGAAAAACACCGATAATGACCTGTAGAAACTCCGAAGACCACGAAAGCAGGACAAATCCAAATGAATTCACCGAAAATCAAACAGGCAGGATCACGAAAGACCGGCCAGAGACCGGGCTCCATACACCCTCCACCGGTGATAATCTCACCCACGAAATAGGACAGGGTGGGAGGAACAATATGCCTACACTGGGGCGACTCTATCACGCCGCCGTCCAGAACCAACACAAAGAATCTTGAAAGAAAACCTGAGACAAATGACTCATATCATTGCACATCAGATCCGGATCTGAGGACGAGCTTGCTATTGTCCAGGAGCATTCACCGAGATCATCTTTCTCCGGTGATCTAGCCAGGCCAAGACGCCATTGAAGAGCATTGTGCTAGATCCTTCTAGGTGCTACCAGCTTCACCAACATCACCATCGAGCACCGTCTCACCAAGATCTTAACTTGAGCCCCCATCTCCTTCAGTGCCCACAGAAGCCCTGCCACAACTCCTCAACAGTCCACCCCCGACCAGGTGATGGCTAGGGTTCTCTTGGTTGCCCGCCTAGACGTCTCTCTTGCGAACGGTTACATGATGACGAGATATCATGTAGCTAGTATAATAGTTTATATGTAGATGTAACAGGAAAGATGTGGTATACTAGTATATATTCTTAGTATTGCGACAAACTTTAGCTACGGAAGACGTCAAAGCTTGCCAAAGTTGTAGGTTGTTCTACGATAAGTTTTATCACGCGATGCTACTACATTATTCCCCTCTTCCCTCTCGCGTCGCTTCAGTAGGTTATGGGGAGGGAACCCTAGTCATCATCGGGAGCCTTCGTCCTCCTCCAGCAAGGGTTTCCTTGTTGGGGAACGTAGTATTTCAAAAAAATTCCTACGATCACGCAAGATCTATCTAGGAGAAGCATAGCAACGAGCGGGGAGAGTGTGTCCACGCACCCTGAGACCCAAAGCGGAAGCGCTATAACACGGTTGATGTAGTCGAACGCCTCGCGATCCAACTGATCAAGTACCGAACACACGGCACCTCCGCGATCTGCACATCGCTCAGCTTGGTGACATCCTCGAACTCTAGATCCAGCTGAGGCCGAGGGAGAGTTTCGTCAAGACGATGGCGCAGGACGGTGATGATGAAGTTACCGACACAGGGCTTCGCCTAAGCACTACGACAATATGACCGAGGTGGAAAACTGTGGAGGGGGGCACCGCACACGGCTAAAGATCAACTTGTGTGTCTATGCGGTGCCCCCTCCCCCGTATATGAAGGAGGGGAGGAGGGGGCTGGCCGGCCACATGGGGCGCGCCCAAGGGGGGGAATCCTACTCCTAGTAGGAGCAGGTTCCCCCTTTCCTAGTCCAACAAGGAGAAGAAGGAATGAGAGGGAGAGGGAGAGGGAAAGAGGGGTCGCGCCCCCTCCCCTTGTCCTATTCGGACTCCCCTTGGGGGGGGCGGGGGGCGCCACCTCTTGGCTGCGGCCCCCTCTCTCCCCTAAGGCCCACTAGGGCCCATATCTTCCCGGGGTGCGGGGTTCCGGTAACCCTTCGGCACTCTGGTTTTATCCGAAACTATCCGGAACACTTCCGGTGTCCGAATAACATGGTCCAATATATCATTCTTTATGTCTCGACCATTTCGAGACTCCTCGTCATGTCCGTGATCACATCCGGGACTCCGAACAACCTTCGGTACATCAAAACACATAACTCATAATACAAATCATCATCGAACATTAAGCGTGCAGACCCTACGGGTTCGAGAATTATGTAGACATGACCGAGGCACATCTCCGGTCAATAACCAATAGCGGAACCTGGATGCTCATATTGGCTCGTACATATTCTACGAAGACCTTTATCGGTCAAACCGCATAACAACATACGTTGTTCCCTTTGTCATCTGTATGTTACTTGCCCGAGATTCGATCGTCGGTATCATCATACCTAGTTCAATCTCGTTACCGGCAAGTCACTTTACTCGTTCCGTAATGCATCATCCCACAACTAACTCATTAGTCACATTGCTTGCAAGGCTTATAGTGGTGTGCATTACCGAGAGGGCCCAGAGATACCTCTTCGACTATCGGAGTGACAAATCATAATCTCGATCTATGCCAACTCAACAAACACCATCGGAGACACCTATAGAACATCTTTATAATCACCCAGTTATGTTGTGATGTTTTATAGCACACTAAGTGTTCCCCCGGTATTCGGGAGTTGCATAATCTCATAGTCATAGGAACATGTATAAGTCATGCAGAAAGCAATAGCAATAAACTAAACGATCATAGTGCTAAGCTAACGAATGGGTCTTGTCGATCACATCATTCTCTAATGATATGATCCCGTTCATCAAATGACAACACATGTCTATGGCTAGGAAACTTAACCATCTTTGATTTACGAGCTAGTCTAGTAGAGGCATACTAGGGACGTTTCCGGTTAATACAATTCTAGCATGAATAATAAACATTTATCGTGATATAAGGAAATATAAATAACAACTTTATTTTTGCCTGTAGGGCATATTTCCTTTAGTCTCCCACTTGCACTAGAGTCAATAATACAGATTACATTGTAATGATTCTAACACCATGTAGTCTTGGTGTTGATCATGTTTTGCTCGTGAGAGAGGCTTAGTCAACGGGTCTGCAACATTCAGATCCATATGTATCTTGAAAATCTCTATGTCTCCCTCCTTGACTTGATCGCGGATGGAATTGAAGCGTCTCTTGATGTGCTTGGTTCTCTTGTGAAATCTGGATTCCTTTGCCAAGGTAATTGCACCAGTATTGTCACAAATAATTTCATTGGACCCGATGCACTAGGTATGACACCTAGATCGGATATGAACTCTTTCATCCAGACTCCTTCATTTGTTGCTTCTGAAGCAGCTATGTACTCCACTTCACACGTAGATCCCGCCACGACGCTCTGCTTGGAACAGCACCAACTTACAGCTCCTCCATTTAATATAAATATGTATCCCGTTTGTGACTTAGAGTTATCCGGATCAGTGTGAAAGCTTGCATCAACGTAACCATTTACTACAAGCTCTTTGTCACCTGTATAAACGAGAAACATATCCTTACTCCTTTTCAGGTATTTCAGGATGTTCTTGAACGCTGTCCAGTGATCCACTCCTGGATTACTTTGGTACCTCCCTGCTAAACTAATATCAAGGCACACATCAGGTCTGGTACACAACATTGCATACATGATAGAACCTATGGCTGAAGCATAGGGAATGACTTTCATTTTCTCTCTATCTTCTACAGTGGTCGCGCATTGAGTCTGACTCAACTTCACACCTTGTAACACAGGAAAGAACCCATTCTTTGCTTGATCCATTTTGAACTTCTTCAAAACTTTATCAAGGTATGTGCTTTGTGAAAGTCCAATTAAGCGTCTTGATCTATCTCTATAGATCTTGATGCCCAATATATAAGCAGTTTCACCGAGGTCTTTCATTGAAAAACTCTTACTCAAGTATGCTTTTATGCTATCCAGAAATTCTGTATCATTTCCAATCAACAATATGTCATCCACATATAATATTAGAAATGCTACAGAGCTCCCACTCACTTTCTTGTAAATACAAGCTTCTCCAAAAGTTTGTATAAAACCATATGCTTTGATCACACTATCAAAACGTTTATTCCAACTCTGAGATGCTTGCACCAGTCCATAAATGGATCGCTGGAGCTTGCACACTTTGTTAGCATCCTTTGGATCGAAACCTTCTGGTTGCATCATATGCTTTACGACTTAGAACCGGGACTTCAAAATCGTTTTGAACGTCATGGAGCATATAAGATGTTCCAAGAGTTGAAATTAGTATTTCAGACTCATGTCCGTGTTGAGAGGTATGAGACCTCTCACAGTACTTTGCCTACAAGATGGAGGAGAGTAGCTCAACCAGTGAGCATGTGCTCAGATTGTCTAGTTACTACAATCGCTTGAATCAAGTGGGGGTTAATCTTCCAGATAATATAGTGATTGATATTATTCTCTAGTCACTATCACCAAGCTACTAGAACTTCATGATGAACTATAATATGCAAGGGATGACAAAAACGATTTCCGAGCTCTTCGCGATGCTGAAATCAGCGAAAGATAGAAATCAAGAAAAAGCATCAAGTGTTGATGGTTGACAAGACCACTAGTTTCAAGTAAAAGGGCAAAGGAAAAGAAAGGGAACTTCAAGAAGAATGGCAAGCAAGTTGCCACTTCCATGAAGAAACCCAAAGCTAGACCCAAGCCTGAAACTGAGTGCTTCTACTGCAAAGGAAATGGTCGCTGGAAGTGGAACTACCCTAGATACTTGGTGGATAAGAAGGATGGCAAAGTGAACAAAGCTATATTTGATATAGATGTTATTGATGTGCACTTTACTAGTGTTTATAGCAACCCCTCGGTATTTGATACTGGTTCAGTTGCTAAGAGTAGTAACTCGAAACGGGAGTTGCAGAATGAACAGAGACTAGTTAAGGGTGAAGTGACGATGTGTGTTGGAAGTGGTTCCAAGATTGATATGATCATCATCGTAGACTCCCTATACTTTCGGGATTAGTGTTGAACCTAAATAAATGCTATTCGGTGTTTGCATTGAGCATGAATATGATTTGATCATGTTTATTGCAATATGTTTATTCATTTAAAGTCAGAGAATAATTGTTGTTCTGTTTACATGAATAAAACCTTCGATGGTCATACACCCAGTGAAAATAGTTTGTGGATCTCGATCGTAGTGATACACATATTCATAATATTGAAGCCAAAAGATGCAAAGTTAATAATGATAGTGCAACTTATTTGTGGCACTGCCGTTTAGGTCATATTGGTGTAAAGTGCATGAAGAAACTCCATGCTGATGGGCTTTTGGAATCACTTGTGTCGGTGTCAAAACCGGCGGATCTCGGGTAGGGGGTCCCGAACTGTGCGTCTAGGCGGATGGTAACAGGAGACAAGGGACACGATGTTTTTACCCAGGTTCGGGCCCTCTCGATGGAGGTAAAACCCTACTCCTGCTTGATTAATATTGATGATATGGGTAGTACAAGAGTAGATCTACCACGAGATCAGAGAGGCTAAACCCTAGAAGCTAGCGTATGGTATGATTGTTGTTGGTCCTACGGACTAGAACCCTCCGGTTTATATAGACACCGGAGAGGGCTAGGGTTACACAGAGTCGGTTACAATGGGAGGAAATCTACATATCCGTATAGCCAAGCTTGCCTTCCATGCCAAGGAAAGTCCTATCCGGACACGGGATGAAGTCTTTAATCTTGTATCTTCATACTCCAGGAGTCCGGCCAAAGGTTATAGTCCGGCTATCCGGACACCCCCTAATCTAGGACTCCCTCAACTTGATTATGAACCATTTGATGCTTGCAAACCATGCCTCATGGGCAAGATGACTAAAAACTCCGTTCTACGGAACAATGGAGCGAGCTACTGACTTATTGAAAATAATACATACTGATGTATGCGGTCCGATAAGTGTTAAGGCTCGCGGTGGGTATCGTTATTTTCTGACCTTTGCAGATGATTTGAGCAGATATGTGTATATCTACTTAATGAAACACAAATCTGAAACAGTTGAAAAGTTCAAAGAATTTCAGAGTGAAGTGGAGAATCATCGTAACAAGAAAAATAAACCTTCTACGATCTGAATGCGGAGGCAAATATTTTAGTTACGAGTTTGGCCTTCATTTAAAACAATGTGGAATAGTTTCACAACTCACGCCACCTGGAACACCACAGTGTAATGGTGTGTCCGAACATCGTAACCGTACTTTATTGGATATGGTGTGATCTATGATGTCTCTTACCGATTTACCACTGTCGTTTTGGGATTATGCATTAGACACAACTGCATTCACGTTAAATAGGGCACCATCTAAATCCGTTGAGACGACACCGTATGAACTGTGGTTTAGCAATAAACCTAAGCTGTCGTTTCTTAAAGTTTAGGGTTGAGATGCTTATGTGAAAAAGTTTCAACTTGATAAGCTCGAACCCAAATCAGAGAAATGCGTCTTCATAGATACCCAAAGGAGACTGTTGGGTACACCTTCTACCATAGATCTGAAGGCAAGATATTCGTTGCTAAGAATGGATCCTCTCTAGAGGAGTTTCTCTCAAAAGAAGTGAGTGGGAAGAAAGTAGACCTTGATGAGGTAATTGTACCTTCTCCCAAATTGGAAAGTAGTTCATCACAGAAATCAGTTCCAGTGATTCCTACACCAATTAGTAAGGAAGTTAATGATGATGATCACGAAACTTTAGATCAAGTTACTACCAAACCTCGTAGGTCAACCAGAGTACGTTCCACACCAGAGTAGTGCGGTAAGCCTGTTCTGGACGTCATGTTACTAGACCATGACGAACCTACGAACTACGAGGAAGCGATGATGAGCCCAGATTCCGCGAAAATGGCTTGAGGCCACGAAATCTGAGATGGGATGCATGTATGAGAACAAAATGTGAACTTTGGTTGACTTGCCCGATGATCGGCAAGCCATTGAGAATAAATGGTTCTTCAAGAGGAAGACGGACGCTGATAGTAGTGTTACTATCTACAAAGCTCGACTTGTCGAAAAATGTTTTTGACAAGTTCAAGGTGTTGACTACGATGAGATTTTCTCACTCGTATCGATGTTTAAAGTCTGGCCGAATCATGTTAGCAATTGCCACATTTTATGAAATCTGGCAAATGGATGTCAAAACTGCATGGAATTATTAAAGAAGAGTTGTATATGATGCAACCAGAAGGTTTTGTCAATCCTAAAGGTGCTAACAAAATGTGAAAGCTCCAGCGATCCATCTATGGACTGGTGCAAGCATCTCAGAGTTGGAATATACGCTTTGATAAGTTGATCAAAGCATATGGTATTATACAGACTTGTGGTGAAGCCTGTATTTACAAGAAAGTGAGTGGGAGCACTACAGCCTTTCTGATAAGTATATGTGAGTGACATATTGTTGATCAGAAATGATGTAGAATTTTCTGGAAAGCATAAAGGAGTTTTTCAAAAGAAAGACCTCGGAGAAGCTGCTTACATATTGGGCATCAAGATCTATAGAGATAGATCAAGACACTTGATAAGTTTTTTCAATGAGTGTATACCTTCACGAGATTTTGAAGCAATTCAAAATAGAACAGTCAAAGAAGGAGTTCTTGCCTGTATTGCAAGATGTGAAGTTGAGTAAGACTCAAAACCCGACCACGGCAGAAAATAAAAAAATAATTAAAGTCATTCCCTATGCCTCAGCCATAGGTTTTATAAACTATGCTATGCTGTGTACCAGACCTATTGTGTACCTTGTGAAGGAAATATGCCCTAGAGGCAATAATAAAGTTATTATTTATTTCCTTATATCATGATAAATGTTTATTATTCATGCTAGAATTGTATTAACCGGAAACATAATACATGTGTGAATACATAGACAAACAGAGTGTCACTAGTATGCCTCTACTTGACTAGCTCGTTAATCAAAGATGGTTATGTTTCCTAACCATAGACATGAGTTGTCATTTGATTAACGGGATCACGTCATTAGGAGAATGATCTGATTGACATGACCCATTCCGTTAGCCTAGCACTTGATCGCTTAGTATGTTGCTATTGCTTTCTTCATGACCTATACATGTTCCTGTAACTATGAGATTATGCAACTCCTGTTTACGGAGGAACACTTTGGTACTACCAAACGTCACAACGTAATCGGGTGATTATAAAGGAGTACTACAGGTGTCTCCAAAGGTACATGTTGGGTTGGCGATTTCGAGATTAGGTTTTGTCACTCCGATTGTCGGAGAGGTATCTCTGGCCCTCTCGGTAATGCACATCACTATAAGCCTTGCAAGCAATGTAGCTAATGAGTTAGTTACGGAATGATGCACTACGAACGAGTAAAGAGACTTGCGGTAACGAGATTGAACTAGGTATTGATACCGACGATCAAATCTCGGCAAGTAACATACCGATGACAAAGGAACAAAGTATGTTGTTATGCGGTTTGACCGATAAAGATCTTCAGAGAATATGTAGGAGCCAATATGGGCATCCAGGTTCCGCTATTGGTTATTGACCAAGAATAGTTCTAGGTCATGTCTACATAGTTCTCGAACCCGTAGGGTCCGCACGCTTAAGGTTTCGATGCGATGCTTATATTATGAGTTTATGAGTTTTGATGTACCGAAGGAGTTCGAGTCCCGGATGAGATCGGGACATGACGAGGAGTCTCGAAATGGTCGAAACGTAAAGATCGATATATTGACGACTATATTCGAGTTCGGAAAGGTTCCAATGATTCGGTATTTTTCGAGTACCGGAGAGTTACGGAATTCGCCGGGAGAAGTATTGGGCCTTATTGGGCCTGCGGGAAAGAGAAAGGGCTGCCTAGGGCAGGCCGCGCGCCCCAAGGCCTAGTCTGAATTGGACTAGGGGAGGGCCGCACCCTTCTTCCCTTCCCTTCCTTCTCTCCTACTCCTACTAGGAAAGGAGGAGTCCTACTCCCGTGGGAGTAGGACTCCCCTTGCGCGCGCCCCTCCTAGGCCGCCACCTCCTCCCTTGCTCCTTTATATACGGGGCAGGGGGCACCCTGAACACACAAGTTGATCTACGGATCGTTCCTTAGCCGTGTGCGGTGCCCCTCCACCATATTCCACTTCGGTCATATCGTCATGAGCTTAGGCGAAGCCCCGCGCCGAGAAGTCATATCGTCATGAGCTTAGGCGAAGCCCCGCGTCGGTGGAGCATCAACATCGCCACCACGCCGTCAGGTTGACGGAACTCATCCCGACACTTTGCTGGATCGAGTCCGGGATCGCCATCGAGCTGAACGTGTGCGTAACTCGGAGGTGCCGACGCTCGGTGCTTGGATCGGTCGGATCGTGAAGACGCACGACTACATCAACAGCGTTGTTATAACGCTTCGCTTTCGGTCACGAGGGTACGTGGACGGACACTCTCCTCTCGTTGCTATGCCATCACCATGGTCTTGCATGTGCGAGGAAATTTTTGAAATTACTACGTTCCCCAACAAATGGTATCGAGCCTGGTTTTATGCGTTGATGTCATATGCACGAGTAGAACACAAGTGAGTTGTGGGCGATACAAGTCATACTGCCTACCAGCATGTCATACTTTGGTTCAGCGGTATTGTGAGATGAAGCGCCCGGACCGACATTACGCCAGACGCTTACGCGAGACTGGTTTCACCGCCCGAGCACTCGTTGCTTAAAGGTGACCGGCGGTGTCTGCTCTCTCACTTTAGTTGAACCGAGTATGACTACGCCGGTCCTTGAGAAGGTTAAAACGGAGTCTATTTGATAAACTATCGCTGTGGTTTTGATGCGAGGTAAGAACGGTTCTTGCTCAGCCCGTAGCAGCCACGTAAAACTTGCAACAACAAAGTAGAGGACGCCTAACTTGTTTTTGCAGGGCATGTTGTGATGTGATGTGGTCAAGACGTGATGCTATATTTTATTGTATGAGATGATCATGTTTTGTAACCGAAGTTATCGGCAATCGGCAGGAGCCATATGGTTGTCGCTTATTGTATGAAATGCAAAGCCATGTAATTGCTTTACTTTATCACTAAGCAGTAGCGATAGTCGAGAAGCAATAGTTGGCGAGACGACAACGATGCTACGATGGAGATCAAGGTGTCGCTACCGGTGACGATGGTGATCATGATTTGTGCTTCGAGATGGAGATCACAAGCACAAGATGATGATGACCATATCATATCACTTATATTGATTGCATGTGATGTTTATCCTTTATGCATCTTATCTTGCTTTGATTGACGGTAGCATTATAAGATGATCTCTCACTAAAATTATCAAGAAGTGTTCTCCTCGAGTATGCACCGCTGCCAAAGTTCAGAGTACCCGGACACCACGTGATGATCGGTGTGATAAGTTCTACGTCCATCTACAACGGGTGCAAAACAGTTTGCACGCGAATACTCAAGTTAAACTTGACGAGCCTAGCATATAACAGATATGGCCTCGAACACGGAGACCGAAGGTCGAGCGTGAATCATATAGTAGATATGATCAACATAGTGATGTTCACCATTGAAACTACTCCATCTCACGTGATGATCGGACATGGTTTAGTTGATTTGGATCACGTAATCACTTAAGATGACTAGAGAGATGTCAGTCTAAGTGGGAGTTCTTAAATAATATGATTAATTGAACTTTAATTTATCATGAACTTAGTCCTGGTAGTATTTTGCAAATTATGTTGTAGATCAATAACTCGCGTTGTTGCTTCCCTATGTTTGTTGCTTTCATATGTTTATTTTGATATGTTCCTAGAGAAAAATTATGTTGAAAAATGTTAGTAGCAATGATGCGGATTGGATCCATGATCTGAGGTTTATCCTCATTGCTGCACAGAAAAATTATGTCCTTAATGCACCGCTAGGTGACAAACCTATTGCAGGAGCAGATGCGCACGTTATGAACGTTTGGCTAGCTCAATATGATGACTACTTGATAGTTTAGTGCACCATGCTTAAAGGCTTAGAATCGGGACTTCAAAGACGTTTTGAACGTCATGGACCATATGGGATGTTCCAGAATTGAAGTTAATATTTCAAGCAAATACCGAGTTGAGAGATATGAAGTCTCCAACAAGTTCTATAGCTAAAAGATGGAGGAGAATCGCTCAACTAGTGAGCATGTGCTCAGATTGTCCAGGTACTTCAATCGCTTGAATCAAGTGGGAGTTAATCTTCCAGATAAGATAGTGATTGACAGAATTCTCTAGTCACCATCACCAAGTTAGTAGAACTTCGTGATGAACTATAATATGCAAGGGATGACAAAAGTAATTCCCAAGCACTTCGTGATGCTGAAATCAACGAAGGTAGAAATCAAGAAAAGAGCATCAAGTGTTGATGATTGACAAGACCACTAGTCTCAAGGAAAAGGGCAAAGGGAAGAAGGGGAACTTCAAGAAGAACGGCAAGCAAGTTGCTGCTCGAGTGAAGAAGCCCAAGTCTGGATCTAAGCCTGAGACTAAGTGCTTTTGCTACAATGGAACTGGTCACTGGAAGCGGAACTACCCCAAGTATTTGGCGGATAAGAAGGATGGCAAGGTGAACAAATGTATATTTGATATACAAATTATTGATGTGTATTTTACTAGTGTTCGTAGCAACCCCTCGGTATTTGATATTGGTTCAGTTGCTAAGAGTAGTAACTCGAAACAGGAGTTGCAGAATGAACAGAAACTAGTTGAAAGGGAAGTGACGATGAGTGTTGGAAGTAGTTCCAAGATTGATATGATCATCATCGCACACTCCCTATACTTTCGGGATTAGTGTTAAACCTAAATAAATGTTATTTGGTGTTTGCGTTGAGCATGAATATGATTTGATCATGTTTATTGCAAAACGGTTATTCATTTAAAGTCAAAGAATAATTGTTGTTCTGTTTAAATGAATAAAACCTTCAACGGTCATACACCCAATAAAATAGTTTGTTGGATCTCGATCGTAGTAATACACATATTCATAATATTGATGCCAAAAGATGCAAAGTTAATAATGATAGTGCAACTTATTTGTGGCACTCGCCGTTTAGGTCATATTGGTAAAGCGCATGAAGAAACTCCATGCTGATGGGATTTTGGAATCACTTGATTATGAATCACTTGATGCTTGTAACCATGCCTTATGGGCAAGATAACTAAAGACTCGTTCTCCGGAACAATGGAGCGAGCAAATGACTTATTGGAAATAATACATACCGATGTATGCGATCCGATGAGTGTTAAAGCTCACGGCAAGTATCGTTATTTTCGACCTTCACAAGATGATTTGAGCAGATATGAGTATATCTACTTAATGAAGCACAAGTCTGAAACATTTGAAAAGTTCAAATAATTTCAGAGTGAAGTGGAGAATCATCGTAATAAGAAAATAAAGTTTCTACGATCTGATCGTGGAGGAGAATATTTGAGTTACGAAGT
Source organism: Aegilops longissima (assembly GCA_021605205.1). Taxonomy (NCBI): domain Eukaryota; kingdom Viridiplantae; phylum Streptophyta; class Magnoliopsida; order Poales; family Poaceae; genus Aegilops; species Aegilops longissima. Next base: position 691,214,631 of record CM038679.1, read on the forward strand.
TTGGCCTTCATATAAAACAATGTGGAATAGTTTCACAGCTCACGCCACATGGAACACCATAACGTAATGGTGTGTCCGAACGTCATAACCGTATTTTATTTTTGATATGGTGCGATCAATGATGTCTCTTACCGATTTACCAATATCGCTTTAGGGTTATGCATTAGAGACAACTGCATTCACGCTTAATAGGGCAACATCTAAATCCGCTGAGATGACACCGTATGAACTATGGTTTAGCAATAAACCTAAGCTGTCGTTTCTTAAAGTTTGAGTTGTGATGCTTATGTGAAAAGTTTTCACCGATAAGCTCGAACCCAAATCGAGAAGTGCGTCTTCATAAAATACCCAAAAGAAACTGTTGGGTACACCTTCTATCACAGATCTAAAGGCAAAACATTCGTTGTTAAAATGGATCCTTTCTAGAGAAGGAGTTTCTCTCGAAAGAAGTGAGTGGGAGGAAAGTAGAACTTGATGAGGTAATTGTACCTTCTCCCTTATTGGAAAGTAGTTCATCACAGAAATCAGTTCCGGTGATTCCTACACCAATTAGTAAGGAAGTTAATGATGATGATCATGAAACTTCAGATCAAGTTGCTACCAAACCTCGAGGTCTTCCAGAGTAAGATCCGCACTGAGTGGTACGGTAATCATGTTCTGGAAGTCATGTTACTAGACCATGATGAACCTACGAACTATGAGGAAGCGATGATGAGCCCAGATTCCGCGAAATGGCTTGAGGCCATAAAATCTGAGATAGGATCCATGTATGAGAACAAAGTATGGACTTTGATTGACTTGCTCGATGATCAGCAAGCCATGTAGATAAATGGATTTTCAAGAGGAAGACAGATGTTGATAGTAGTGTTACTATCTACAAAGCTCGACTTGTCGCAAAAAGGTTTTTGACAAGTTCAAGGTGTTGACTACAATGAGATTTTCTCAACTGTAGCGATGCTTAAGTCTGTCCGAATCATGTTAGCAATTGCCACATTTTATGAAATCGGCAAATGAATGTCAAAACTGCATTCCTTAATGGTTTTCTTAAAAAGGAGTTGTATATGATGCAACCAGAAGGTTTTGTCAATCCTAAAGGTGCTAACAAAATGTGTAAGCTCCAATGATCCATCTATGGACTGGTGCAAGCATCTCAGAGTTGGAATACACACTTTGATAAGTTGATCAAAGCATATAGTTTTATACAGACTTGCGGTGAAGCCTGTATTTACAAGAAAGTGAGTGGGAGCACTACAACATTTCTGATAAGTATATGTGAATGACATATTGTTGATCGGAAATGATTCTGCAAAGCATAAAGGAGTGTTTGAAAGGAGTTTTTCAAAGAAGGACCTCGGTGAAGCTGCTTACATATTGAGCATCAAGATCTATAGAGATAGATCAAGACGCTAGATAAGTTTTTCAATGAATACATACCTTGACAAGATTTTGAAGTAGTTCAAAATGGAACAGTCAAAGAAAGAGTTCTTGCCTGTGTCACAAGGTGTGAGATTGAGTAAGACTCAAAACCCGACCACGGCAGAAGATAGAAAGAGAATGAAAGTCATTCCCTATGCATCAGCCATAGGTTCTATAAAGTATGTCATGCTGTGTACCAGATCTATTGCATACCCTACCACTAAAGCTTGGCAAGGGAGTGCAATAGTGATCTAGGAGTAGATCAATGGACAGCGGTCAAAATTATCCTTAGTAGAATAAGGATATGTTTCTCGATTATGGAAGTGAAAAAGGTTCGTCGTAAAGGGTTACGTCGATGCAAGTTTTAACACTAATCTAGATGACTCTGAGTCTCAATCTGGATACATATTGAAAGTGGGAGCAATTAGCTAGAGTAGCTCCGTGCAGAGCATTGTAGACATAGAAATTTGCAATATACTTACGGCTCTGAATGTGACAGACCCGTTGACTAAAATTATCTCACAAGCAAAACATGATCACACCTTAGTACTCTTTGGGTCTTAATCACATAGCGATGTGAACTAGATTACTGACTCTAGTAAACCCTTTGGGTGTTGGTCACATGTCGATGTGAACTATGGGTGTTAACCACATATAGATGTGAACTATTGATGTTAAATCACATGGCGATGTGAACTAGATTATTGACTCTAGTGCAAGTGGGAGACTGAAGGAAATATGCCCTAGAGGCAATAATAAAGTTATTATTTATTTCCTTATATCATGATAAATGTTTATTATTCATGCTAGAATTGTATTAACCGGAAACATAATACATGTGTGAATACATAGACAAACAGAGTGTCACTAGTATGCCTCTACTTGACTAGCTCGTTAATCAAAGATGGTTATGTTTCCTAACCATAGACATGAGTTGTCATTTGATTAACGGGATCACATCATTAGGAGAATGATCTGATTGACATGACCCATTCCGTTAGCCTAGCACTTGATCGCTTAGTATGTTGCTATTGCTTTCTTCATGACCTATACATGTTCCTGTAACTATGAGATTATGCAACTCCGTTTACGGAGGAACACTTTGGTACTACCAAACGTCACAACGTAATCTGGGTGATTATAAAGGAGTACTACAGGTGTCTCCAAAGGTACATGTTGGGTTGGCGTATTTCGAGATTAGGTTTTGTCACTCCGATTGTCGGAGAGGTATCTCTGGGCCCTCTCGGTAATGCACATCACTATAAGCCTTGCAAGCAATGTAGCTAATGAGTTAGTTACGGAATGATGCATTACGTAACGAGTAAAGAGACTTGCCGGTAACGAGATTGAACTAGGTATTGGATACCGACGATCAAATCTCGGGCAAGTAACATACCGATGACAAAGGGAACAAAGTATGTTGTTATGCGGTTTGACCGATAAAGATCTTCATAGAATATGTAGGAGCCAATATGGGCATCCAGGTTCCGCTATTGGTTATTGACCAAGAATAGTTCTAGGTCATGTCTACATAGTTCTCGAACCCGTAGGGTCCGCACGCTAAGGTTTCGATGCGGTTATATTATGAGTTTATGAGTTTTGATGTACCGAAGGAGTTCGGAGTCCCGGATGAGATCGGGGACATGACGAGGAGTCTCGAAATGGTCGAGACGTAAAGATCGATATATTGGACGACTATATTCGAGTTCGGAAAGGTTCCAATGATTCGGTATTTTTGGAGTACCGGAGAGTTACGGAATTCGCCAGGAGAAGTATTGGGCCTTATTGGGCCCTGCGGGAAAGAGAGAGGGCTGCCTAGGGCAGGCGCGCGCCCAAGGCCTAGTCCGAATTGGACTAGGGGAGGGCCGCACCCCTTCTTCCCTTCCCTTCCTTCTCTCCTACTCCTACTAGGAAAGGAGGAGTCCTACTCCGGTGGGAGTAGGACTCCCCTTGTCGCGCCTCCTAGGCCGCCACCTCCTCCCTTGCTCCTTTATATACGGGGCAGGGGGCACCCTGAACACACAAGTTGATCTACGGATCGTTCCTTAGCCGTGTGCGGTGCCCCCTCCACCATATTCCACTTCGGTCATATCGTCATGAGCTTAAGCGAAGCCCCGCGCCGGAGAAGTCATATCGTCGCGGAGCTTAGGCGAAGCCCCGCGTCGGTGGAGCATCAACATCGTCACCACGCCGTCGTCGACGGAACTCATCCCGACACTTTGCTGGATCGAGTCCGGGATTGTCATCGAGCTGAACGTGTGCAGAACTCGGAGGTGCCGTGACGCTCGGTGCTTGGATCGGTCGGATCGTGAAGACGTACGACTACATCAACCGCGTTGTTATAACGCTTCCGCTTTCGGTCTACGAGGGTACGTGGACAGACACTCTCCCCTCTCGTTGCTATGCCATCACCATGGTCTTGCGTGTGCGTAGGAAAAATTTTGAAATTACTACGTTCCCCAACACCTTGCCATGAGTTTGGCTCGGGGGTACGATAGTGATCCAAGAGTGGATCACTTGACAGCGGTCAAAGTTATCCTTAGTTACCTAAGAGGACTAAGGAAATATTTCTCGGTTATGGAGGTGATAAAGAGTTCATCATAAACAGTTACGTCGATGCAAGCTTTGACACTGATGAATCTAAGTCTCAATCTGGATACATATTGAAAGTGGGAGTAATTAGCTAGAGTAGCTCCGTGCAGAGCATTGTAGACATAGAAATTTGCAAAATACATACGGATCTGAATGCGGCAGACCCGTTGACTAAACTTCTCTCATAAGCAAAACAGGATCACACCTTATTACTCTCGGGTGTCAATCACATAGCGATGTGAACTAGATTATTGACTCTAGTAAACCCTTTGAGTGTTGGTCACATGGTGATGTGGACTATGGGTGTTAATCACATAAAGATGTAAACTATTGGTGTTAAATCACATGTCGATGTGATCTAGATTATTGACTCTAGTGCAAGTGGGAGACTGAAGGAAATATGCCCTAGAGGCAATAATAAAATTGTTATTTATATTTCCTTATATCATGATAAATGTTTATTATTCATGCTAGAATTGTATTAACCGGAAACTTAGTACATGTGTGAATACATAGACAAACAGAGTGTCCCTAGTATGCCTCTACTAAACTAGCTTGTTAATCAAAGATGGTTAAGTTTCCTAGCCATAGACATGTGTTGTCATTTGATGAACGGGATCACATCATCAGAGAATGATGTGATGGACAAGACCCATCCGTTAGCTTAGCACTATGATCGTTTAGTTTATTGTTATTGCTTTCTTCATGACTTATACATGTTCCTATGACTATGAGATTATACAACTCCCGAATACGGGAGGAACACTTAGTGTGCTGTCAAACGTCAGAACGTAACTGGGTGATTATAAAGATTCTCTACAGGTGTCTCCGATGGTGTTTGTTGGGTTGGCATAGACCGAGATTAGGATTTGTTACTCCGTGTTTCGGAGAGGTATCTCTGGGCCCTCTTGGTAATGCACATCACTATAAGCCTTGCACTCAATGTGACTAATGAGTTAGTCACGGGATAATGCATTGCGGAACAAGTAAAGATACCTGCCGATAACGATATTGAACTAGGTATGATGATATCGATGATCGAATCTCGGGCAAGTAACATACCGATGACAAAGGGAACAACGTATGATGTTATGCAGTTTGACCGATAAATATCTTTGTAGAATATGTAGGAACCAATATGAGCATCTAGGTTCCGCTATTGGTTATTGACCGGAGAGGTGTCTCGGCCATGTCTACATAGTTCTTGAACCCTTAGGGTCCGCACGCTTAACGTTCGATGACGATTGGTATTATGAGTTTATGTGATTTGATGTACCGAAGGTTGTTCGGAGTCCCGGATGAGATCACGAACATGACGAGGAGTCTTGAAATGGTCGAGCAATAAAGAATGATATATTGGACAATGTTATTTGGACACCGGATGAGTTCCGGGGGTCCCCGTATAAATATCAGAGTGTCGGAAGGGTTATCGGAACCATCGGAGAAGTAATGGGCCTTATAGGGCCTAGGGGAGAGAGATAGGGGCAGGCAAGGGATGGCCGCGCCCCCCCCCCCCATGGGCCTAGTACGAATTGGACTAGGGGTAGGGGCGGCGCCCCCTTCTTCCTTCTCTTTCCCCTCTCCTTCCTTCTTCTCCTAGTTGGACTAGGAAAGGGGGGTTCCAACTCCTACTTGGAGTAGGATTTCCCCCCTTGGGTGCGCCCTATGAGGATCGGCCGGCCTCCGTCTTGCTCCTTTATATACGGGGGCAGGGGGGCACCCCACAGATACACAAGTTGATTTCTTAGCCGTGTGCGGTGCCCCCCTCCACAGATTTCCACCTCGGTCATATTGTCATAGTGCTTAGGCGAAGCCGTGCATCGGCAACTTCATCATCACCGTTAACACACCGTCGTGCTGACGAAACTCTCCCTCGGCCTCAGCTGGATCTAGAGTTCGAGGGACGTCACCGAGCTGAACGTGTGCAGATCGCGGAGGTGCCGTGCATTCGGTACTTGATCGGTTGGATTGCGAAGACGTTCGACTACATCAACCGCGTTACTTAACGCTTACGCTTTCGGTCTACGAGGATACGTGGACACACTCTCCCCGCTCATTTCTATGCTCCTCCTAGATAGATCTTGCGTGATCGTAGGAAATTTTTGAAATACGACGTTTCCCAACACTACCATCATCTTTCAACTTAGCTTTCTCTAGGAGCGCATTAAAATTCGGGCCATTTATCTACAACAACATAGAAATGCAAAATACTATCAAGTACTAAGTTCATGATAAATTAAAGTTCAATTAATCATATTAATTAAGAACTCCCGCTTAGATAGACATTCCTCTAATCATCTAAGTGATCAGGTGATCCACATCAACTAAACCATGTCCGATCATCACGTGAGATGCAGTAGTTTTCAATGGTGAACATCACTATGTTGATCATATCTACTATATGATTCACGCTCGACCTTTCGGTCTCAGTGTTCCGAGGCCATATCTGCATATGCTAGGCTCGTCAAGTTTAACCCGAGTATTCTGCGTGTGCAAAACTGGCTTAGACCCGTTGTATGTGAACGTAGAGCTTATCACACCCGATCATCACGTGGTGTGCCCTATTTTATGACTGAAACTAAACATACCACGAAAGTCATCAAACATACATGGATGGATACATTACCTGACACATCTCTACTACTTCAAAAGAACGTAAGGTTCCCATTTCACCTCTCTTTCGTCTAACCTTCCTTATATATGTCTCACTCTTTTCTTCTCATCTTTGATTTTTTCTCTCATCTCTGATTTTTCTCCCATCCATTCTCACCAAAATAGAATAAATTGTCTCATGCTTTATTAACTTACCAAATAAAAACACACTTTGTTTGGTAAGTAATTAAAATTCTTATAAAATAAGTGCTTAAATTCTATTAGAATGTTTATATTTCCTTGCAACACACGGCCAATTGTCTAGTACATATATATTTACGTAAAACATGCAAGAAGAAAGACCAGATCTCCATCCGTTGAGATTTGATTGATTGATTTGCACCCTAAGACCTGCGGATCAAGAGCGCGGTGGGTGCACAGGAACTCATGTACAGAGCCTTGCTTGCCTCCGAACCCGAACCGTGGGCATCTACCCAGCGCCGGCCCTTTGTTGTGTTCCACGGCTCTGGAACAGCCAGCGACCGGCGCCTTCCGCTCTTAAAATAGGGTTTCTCCCGCTTTGTATTACAAAGAAACCATCACCGATACAACCCACGATAGGTGCTGGGGCGGAAGCAGCACAGGCACGTCGAAAAAACAAAAGGGAAAATATAAAAGAAACATATGCCGACAACGGCAGATCAATAGAAACGAAGAATCATCACGACCGTTGCACCCACCAGCGATCTTCCACCAAGCTCCGACTCCGAAGCGCCGATACCATGCAACACCTCCAAGAAAGAACGCAACGATGCCGACGCTGTTGCAAGGGTTTCCCCTGATACATGGCAAGGAGAATGGAAGGGTGACACCCAACGCCCTCCAGGAAGGGCCGGTGGCACCCTCAGGCGCTACCGCGTCGGAGTCGACCAGGCCGACATGAATTTCTCCCGATCCCAACCATCACCCCGGGCGCTCCGGAGCACGCCACCATACCGTCCATCACCCTGCGCCAATACGGTCTTGAGCCTCCCATGTTGTCTCACCACGGCACCGCGAAGTGGGACCTGCACAGTGAAGAAGAGAAGCCGGGACTTGGAGCAGCAGCACCGTCAGCACGCGGGAGGGCCCAACCTCCACCATCACCAACGGGATCCAACCAGACGCAACGGCAGGAGCATACCAGGCCCGTGGACCCACAGGCCCGGCCAGGCCCTCAAATGCCCGTAAAGCCGTCAAGCTGCAGAAGGCATGCCGTTAGCGTCGCTACTCCCTGTCCGAGCCGCCCCTCCACTTCACCATGCTGGAGGCAGCGAAGCCACGCTGGCGCCGGCCCGCTAGAACCCAGATGGGGCCCTAAGGGCCCAGATCTGGGCCGGGGTCGCGCCGCCGGCCACCCAGCGCCACCAGGCCGCCCCGCCGGCAAGATGTTGTGCCACCACCTCGCCAGCCGCCGGCCCCCGCCGCCAGGACGCCGGACCACCGCCGAGCCCTGCCCTAGGAAGGGCGCCGCGCGCGAGGGAAAGGAAGACCCGCCGCCGCCGAGACCACCCAGCCAGATCCGGGGGCGCCGTCCGGCGGCGGCGGGGAAGGGAGAATGGAGGGTGGGGCGAGGAGAGGACGCGGTGCAGCCGCGCCGGCCGCCGCCCGGGGAGGCGGCTCGAGGCGGAGTCGGGAGAGGAGTTCGTTGAGATGTCTCCCCGGCGCCTTCCGCTGGCCCTCCGCGTTATCACCGTCGGCGCCAGATCTGGGCTCTGGCCATGGCGGCTGGAATAGGGTTCCCATGTTTTTCTCTCATCTCAACAACAAGTAGAGGCGAACAAGGGCCAAGAGATAAAGCTGGTCATAATGGGAGTATCATAAGCAATATCACGTATGTCAACTAGATTTTTTGGATAATATGGCAAATAATTAAATGATGAAAGAAAGGGTGTGGTATTATATTATGATACTGTATCATATTAAATGTTGTACTACTTTGTGTCATGCATGTTAATTAATAAGGCAACCTAAGATACTAACTTATGATACTATGCATTATGAAAGTAGTATTATATACTAGTATGTAGTATATGATATTCCCTATTACAACCAGCCTAAGAGCCAACCAAAACTGCCTTTCCCGAGGACTACCGGTCGCAAAAGGTGTGGTGTAGGCAGCGGTGTCCTTTTTTTAGAATATAATCTTTTGTGGTGTCAAACACAAAATATTTTATTATGTCCATTTTCCCATATATAAAGTAACAAAATACTTTTCAATGCTGGAATAAAATATGTGACACTCAAATTAAACGATCAATGGAGAAACACGGCTCACGAATCACCTATATCTCTGAGAGCATCTCCACCCCCTAGGACACCTTCTTTATTGTCAGTGCCAAAAAAATGCCCAGACGTGTCTCCAGAAGTCCAAAATTCGTTGATTTGGGTCGAAATTGACGCCGGTGGATCCATGCCAAACCTAGCATGTTGGGGCCGACTGGGGTGCGGGGGAAAGAAAAATGGCACGAAAACAAATCGCGCCAGATTTCCCCGGGGGGCGCCAAGTCAGCGACTACGCTTCGTCGTCCTCATCCCCTCGCTTCATCTCCCGCGCATTTCAATGCCAATGCTTTACCGGTCGGCCTTCCATTGATGGCCAGGCGGCATTTAGCCACGGTCGGCATCCTTCCATTTCCGACGGGCGTCCACACCGTTGTCGCCCTTTGGCCGCTATTAAAGCCGACCTTCGTCGTCGCTCGCCGCACACTCGCCAAAGCCATCTCTCTCTCTCTCTCTCTCTCTCTCTCTCTCTCTCTCTCTCTCTATCTAAAGCCTCTCTCTCTCTCTCTCTCTCTCTCTCTCTCTCTCTCTCTCTCTCTCTCTCTCTCTCTCTCTCTCTCTCTCTCTCTCTCTCTCTCTCTCGCTCTCGCTCGCTGCTTTGCCCAGACCGACAACCCTTCTCGCCATCTCTCCTTCACCGTCCTCAAGAACTCACCATGGCGGGGAGGTTCCCCGGCGAGGGTGCGGCGGCCAACGGCTTCGGTCGCCGCTGGCTGAGTGGGAGGCGCGCCTACTGCAGGAGGCGAACTACCCGACGCCGCCGGCATGTGAGTGCCCGGCGCATGGCGGCTGAGCGTAGGCGGCGTCCCTGTGCCTCCGCTGGCCTCCGACGCGGAATGCCCCGCCGAGATCGCGGCGATCCGGGCCAACAAGCCGGAGCAAGCGCGCTGACAGCCAAGGTACGCGGCGGACAACCAAGCGCTCTGGACCGCCTACTTCAAGCGGCTCCACGCCAAGCAACTGGCGTCCACCAAAGGCGCCCCGGCGCCGGGGCCCCCACAACTCGGAGGGCCATCGTCAATGGTGGGGCGTGCCCGGGCAGACTCTCTCCGCTGTGCTCGTGCAGATCGAGGGCGGCAATGAGCCGCCGCTGGAGTACCCGGTGCCCTCCTCCTCTCGCCGCCGCGGAGGCTCATGGATGCCGAGGCGCAGACATGCCATCCTCGTCGTCCTCGGGCTCCTGCTCCTCCGGGTCGGCGCCGGTGGCACTCCTCCCCGTCAAGCACGAGCTGCAAGAGACGCTGCTCCGTCGGCGCACCCGCGGTGGCAGCCTCGTCATCAATGAGGGCAACCGCGTCCCCTCCCCTCCCCGCGGCCACTCTCGTCTGGTCAAGCCGAAGAAGGAGCCGACGGCGCTCCTCCCCGTGAAGCAGGAGCACGAGGCCATGGCCGCCGACCTCGAGAGTGGCCTCTTATGGTCTCGGCAGGACTACGTGGCGCATGAGATGGAGCGTCAGCGCCGCGCCCTAGAAGAAATCGCCGTGCGGCGCTGCAGCCGCGACGACGAGCTGGCCGGCCCGTAGCGGCGATCCAGGGCAGGACTGCAGCAAGGACGCCCCGAAGGACGGGCCGCCGAGCGACGGCGACGACGACTACATCGTCTTGTACAACCTCCTCAACATGAACAACTAGGAGTAAAAAAAATATGTTTTAATCTATGTAAATTCGCCTAAATATCAATGAAACCGCCAATATTTCGTCTAAATTAACCAAATTTCATCGACTTTATTTTTCTTTTCTTAAAGATGGCCGATGCCGTTGCGGTCGCGGCTGGGCACGCCGAAAATTTCTCTAAGCTCCCCCTAAGAAGGGTAAACCAGTTAGGAAGCGATACAACGATGGATTTTGTGTGTGGCCTCGATTTTGACCGGGTCGTCCAGCGCAAAAAAAGAAAAAAAAGAAAAAGATTTTGACCGGGTCGTCTGAGCTGTGGGCGATCCGTTTTTCCCCAGAGTCGGTAGGCCTCCTCCAACTTGCACTAGTAAAGGTCCTTGTACTAGTTGGCACGTAACACAACGGTCCTGCAACTCGCGAAATGCTCCTGATACGCGTGGGCGAAGATGAAAATATGTCACACGTACGGTCCTGACTACATCTCCTGATATGCACAGTGTACAGTAGAGATACAGGACCCACAAGTCAGCATGCCAAAGAGGAATAAGATGGAAAAATAAATTTCATGTTGAGATTAGAACCCGACACCTCCTGCCAAATTGACAACACAAGCTAGCCAAATGACCAAACAGAGCTACCCGTGTAACGAAAATAGCCTTTTTTTTAGACAAGCATAGCGAATAGCTAGAACGCTACTATTGTGCTGATGCGTTTTTCTCCTAGGTTTTGTGTCCATTTTTACCATATAAAAAATAAAAAAATTTATTAATATACAATTAGCTGTATATTTTAAATCTTTATTATATCTTAAATATTGTGTTTCATGAGCTTTTTCTAAAGTTTGTAAGGATTTGAAAAAACGGAAATGAAAGAAGAAATATATTTATCTTCATTCATGAACACAAGCGTGCACAAGTATTATGTATTTTTAAATTGCATAATTATTTGATAAATACAACATGTATTTCAAATAATGTTCAGCATGATTTTAGAAAATGGTTAGCTTTTTGCCCTATTATTTGTCCAACAACCTTTTTTGTTTTGTCCAAGTTTGTGTTTATTTCCATATCTTAAATTAGGTGGACAAGTACACACAATTATTGCGTCTTCATTGTATTTTCTCAATGCAAAATTATTACAAAATTGACAACAAGTTGAGCAATAGCCAACGTTTTTAAAAAATTATTGTGTAGTAATAATAATAAGTTCTAGAAATGTATTTAAAATGTTTAACTTGTATGTGTTTCCTCGTATGTAAGATTAGTTTTACACAATTGTTTTAATGCATGTGAAATAATGCATGACGAACATTTTTCAAAAACATGTCGACAATTATAACACACCTCAAACATTTTCCAAAAAACACGTTGAGCATTTTTTTTTCTCATATGCACAAACACTTGCCTTAAGTTTCATGGCGAATGCAATTTTTCCTTACATTGTTTTTCAAATGGGAAACATAAAAATGAACTGGGACTTGAATTATTATTTTTCAAAAGAAACTGGTAGAAAACGGATGTCATGATAATTCCTTGAAGAGTCTACTAAAAAAAGTATAATTCCTCGAAGAGGTACACACGCCCAATGTCACCACAAGTAGGAAGCTAACGTTGAATCACATTTTGTTGCGAGCCAAATAAAGCTTCTTATATGTGTTGAATTACCAAGGACACAAATTGTCTCTATAACAACCCATATGTGTCATTTTTTTTCTTTTAGCAGTACATGCTTGATTATCTGCGGTAAGTATAATTCCCTTGTTGTTTGTGTTGGACATTTAGGAGCTAAAGAATGGCAGAATGTCACATGAGCTTGTGGGGTGCGTGGGCCAACCACTGATATTGGTTTACAATCATTGATGCTCAAGGACCAACAAGGCTTGCTCATCCAATTGAACACATGCATATATACGTCCTCTGAACTGAACCTCTTTGGTGGTATATGATGGATGAATTTTATGTTTTGAAATCACTCAACAATTACCATTTGCAGCATCGATGCAGCAGCAGCCTTGTGATGCAGCTACAATGGGCATTCGTTGAGTATACTCTCTGGAAAATAAATTGAAAAGTGGATGGGTTTCCCGATCTATGACGGGCATGGACAGTTCTTATTTTTATATAAAATTATGGCACGAGTGTTACATGATTCTCCATGGCGCCGGCGCCGGATCTGGGCTCTGGCCATGACGGCTGGAATAGGGTTCCCATATTTTTCTCTCCGGTCAACAAGTAGAGGCGAAGGAGGGCCAAGAGATAATAAGAGCCAAGCAAAACTGCCTTTCCCGGGGCCTACAGGTCGCAAAAGGCGTGGCGTAAGCAACGACTTGGGGGAGGTCGGCGTGGCACAAAATCTTTTGTGGTGTCTTTTTTTGTACTATCGAAAAGGCCGTGCGTTGCGACGGGAGAAAAATTCATAATTTTCAATGGCCATGAGCCTATGACAACATTTTACAACATCAACGAGATTTTAAATGTTTTTAAATGTTTTTCTTGAATTGGCGAACATTTCTAGATTCGACGAACATTTTTATTTTTTGGAAATTGGTGGAAGAATTTTTGAAATTCAGATTTTTTTTTTATTTAACAAACATTTTTTGAAATGTATGATCGTTTTTGAATCAGTGAACATTTTATGAATGAATAAAGATTTTTGAATGTTTAGGGTATTTTTCCATTTATGAACATTTTTTGAACTGGCAAGATTTTGTTCAATCTCATTATCATTTTTTAAAACACGAACTTTTCAAAATATGATGAACATTTTTTTTATTTCCTGAACATTTATTTTCAAAATTTTGAATATTTTCTGAATAATCAAATATTGTTTTACAAAATCACGAACATTTTTTGAACCCGCAAATATTATATAATTAAATAAAAAATATTTCTAAATTCTATTTTTCCTAATTTTCGGAACTTTTTTGAAGTCCCAAATTATTTAAACGTAGAAAAGCGAAGACAAAATATAAAAATAAAATGAAAATATAAAAACAGGCCGCCCAGACATGGGCCGGCCCAAATAGACGCGCTGTGTCTTCTGCCAGCGCAGAGTGCAGTATAGGAGGTCCCTACAGCATAGGCCGGCCCAGGCGGTGAATTCCCTTGTGTAAACCATTTTTTATCACTTATTGGTGGCATTGATGGGGATTCTAAAAAAAAGTGGCATTGATGGGTAATATTTTGCAACTTTGCGAGCAATTTTTGTGACGTACCGCCAGAAGCAATAGTCATTTTATTATTATATTAGGTATAGATATATATATTTAAACACAAAACCTTTCATGGTGTCCATTTTCCCATATACTCTAAAGTAAAAATACTTGCCACAGCCGAAATACAACATATTACAGTCTAATTAACCGACCGACTTCTCCAAAGAAAATTGAACAACAGGAAGGCCGCACAAAAGGCGCCAAAATTCGTTCCAAACATAGTTGAGATACATAGTACAACATGAAGACAAAACAGAGAGCGGTCCAAAGTAACAAGTTTCTGTATAAAATTACAGCTGGATTGCCTATGAGCTAGTTTGGTGCATGCAAAGACAAGTTTTGAAGATGATTTCAAAACCTGATGAGGGCAACCATGCGCAATGACATTAAAATTCCTAGATATATGGCATGTGCTTTGTAATTGTCTTGCTAGAGTTGCAATGGAAGGCTACTAAGTGTTGCCTGATATCCCAGAGAGAAGAAGGGGCATTGATATCTCTCAGAGCGGCAAACTTGGCCAATGAAATTTTGTCTGAAAAAGAGCGTCGTTCATGCATGGTGTGAAAAAGAGTGCCATTCCTTACATGCTCTCAGACCTGTAGATAGTTCCTTCCTGAGCAGTCTCCATGCCAATGTTTTGATTCTAGGGGCCAAAGTCTTGAGTTTCCAAACCTGCTTAAGGATGCTTGAAACCTGCAAAGGGGGAGGTGTGGGTCTATGGTTGGGTGTGACCTGAAGATCCTATAAGCGCAGTTTATAAGCGCTCTTAGTATTGCATTTTCTTGTAGGAGTTAAATCCCAACATAGGATGTCTGGGTTGTTATCTTGAATGATAAGAGTGTTCAATATGATAGAAGTAGTAGGCTGAGCAAAGAGCTGATTAACAAGAGCATGGTTCCACTGTTTATGATTAGGAAGCCATAAATCGTTTATCATGCAAGGATAAGCAAACTGGGAATGTTAAATAATCAAGTGATTATACACATCTGACCAAGTAGAGCAACAGGGGGTGCTCCACACAGGTATATTGCCTTGGGTTAGTTGATAAAAACAATGGCTTTGACTGACTTTGACCAGGTGTTTATATTCTAACACTTTGCAGATCTGGTTGCTGTGACTAACTTTGTTTATGAATGAAAGCATTTTCTGGTAGAGGCCCTTGTTCAACTCCATCTCTCTACCTTGCTTCTCTTTGTATGAGAAAACAACAGTCACATGAGCAAACAAGCATATATGAGCAAACTACAAACACATGAGCAAATAGTAGATACGGGCAAACAAACTTACTTCTTGGGTTGAACTAGCTATTTTCTCTCGCACATACAGTGGTGGGTCATGCTGAAGAACACTTACTGTTTGCTGATTTTTTTTCAAACATGAAACATGATTAATTTCCTGCAACTTCACACAATGGTTCTGCTAATTAGATATTTACTGGAGTCAGGCCAACTTCTTCTAGTAATTGTAAGGAGACTTTTATATTTTATTTAATGTCAACGGGTCTTCAAAGGCCAAGTGGTGGAAGGAGTATTGTGCCACCATGCCCCAATAGTGGAAGCCCCCCTTTCCATGGTGGGGAGGCCGACTTGGAGTGGGGGAAGGTCCCTTCCCCCTATGGCGGGCGCACCAAGGAGGGATGTAGCGACCAGACCTCAAACAGTCTGACCTTGTGAATCAGTGTCATCCCTGGATCAGTAATGCTGATACGCACAGTATTCGAAGGCTTTATAACAGTGTAGCAATCATACACTTATTACATCGAATGTCTCAAAAGAGAACTTATTACAATAAATATGGCTTAAGGCCATCTGATAACGATAACAGCGGAAGGCTTGGAAGATAAGCGAGTCCATCAACTCCAACAACATCACTGAGTATAGAACCACGACCTAAAGGCACCTTTACTGTCGTTCGAAAAGTCGCAACATGAACGTTGCAGCCGAAAACGGGTCAGCACATGGAATATGCTGGCAATGTAACACATAGAGAGTAATATGAAAGAGTAATGCTATACTACATGCATATATGGCTGGTGGAAAGCTCTATGGTTACAGTTTTGCGTAAAGCCAATTTTTCCCTACTGCAAAGGAATAAATTTTATTTAACTATCATGGTGGTTGTTAAACATTGAGAATGGTTGATAGCATTATCAATCCCAATTAAGCATCATCATTAAACCCAACAATATTAATTAAAGTAACATGATGAGATTCACATGATAATCCAAGTACTAGATACTCAAGATGTCCATAACCGGGGACACGGCTAACCATGATTAGTTTTATACACTCTGCAGAGGTTTGCGCACTTTTCCCCACAAGACTCGATCTCCTCCGTTAGTATTCTTGCACTACATGATGTTTGAGAAACGGATGACCGAGACATAGTCTTTCAGAAGCGCTAGCACCTTACGAACGGGTAGACAGTTACACCTACATCCCACTACATCTGCTAGTCTACCACTGTAAGAGTTCGCACGACTTAATCAACTATGCTAGAGCCCATAGTAGCTTGTGGCTGCACACGGAAGTTTCTAGCATGAATAATCTCATGATCCCTTTGAGCCTGGGTGGCGGTCCAAAAAAAATAGGCAATCCTGGAATACCCAGGTAGCTCAATCCACCCAGATGTGTGTTTAAGTTGCCACCTTAAATAAACCATTAATTAACAAAGTCACATCTGTCATGGATACACTCACCCAATCCACGTCTACTAGCATAGCATGGCAATATAAGCAAACATAGAAGTAACTCCCAAGGGTTTGAAAATAAAACAGGTAATAGGTACTACCTCATCTACTTTCCCAAAACCCACAGTTTAATTAGATCCTAATCATGCAATGTTTGAAGATTGATCTAATGTATAAGAACTGGGTATGAAAAGGGATATGATCAAAGTGTTACTTGCCTTGCTGATGATCCGCGAAACCTAGAGATTCAAAGTAGCAAGCGGCGCACTCCGGGTACTCTATCGCAAACAAACAAGCATACAATAAGTACTTCGCGGACGAACAGGCTAACGAACGAACGTTCGCTGTCTGCGGCTAAACGACGAAAACCGTTCGTTAAAACGAACGAACGAGCGAACGTTCGCTAGATAAATTAAACCGAAAAAAAACAGATCTAGGGGTTTAAAAAAAACGAAAAACCAGCGGAAAACCGAGCGGTTTTCGAGAAAAACCGCCGGCGAGGCGGCGGCTTACTCGGCGAGGGGCGGCGGGTCCGGCGGCGTCCGGCGGCGGCGATAGTAGGCAATGGCGGCAATGGCGTGGCAAGCAAGCATATGTGTGGCGGCGGGCTAGGGTTTGGGGCTGGTGGCTTGGTGGGCTCGAGGGGCGCTATTTAAAGGGGCCGGCCAGGCAGAGTCCTGGCCGAACACGGCCCAAAGTCGGTTTCGTTTTTTTATATAATTTCACGCAGAAAAACAAACAAAAAAATACTAAACAGACTCCAAAAATCTTGAAATAAATTTTCCCTGGCTTCTAAAATCAAGCTAGATAAGGTGAACATTTATTTGGGGCCTAAATGTAATTTTAAAAAATGCGCATTTTTCCTAAATTCAAATAAAATAGCGATAAACTCCAAATAAAAAATCTTATTTGATTTTTTTATTAAACCATCAATATTTCTTTATTTTGGGAAAGTCATTTTATTCCCTCTCTCATATTTTTATTTTAGAAATAATTGAAGATAAAATAAATAAAATCAAATGATCCTATTTTTAAAATTTGAGAAAACTCAAATATGAAAATAACGAAATCTCCTACTCTCTCCGTGGGGTCCTTGAGTTGCGGGAAATTTTTAGGATCAAGCCAAAATGCAATAAAATTATGATATGCAATGATGATCTATGTATAACATTTCAAATTGAAAATTTGGGATGTTACAAGGGATTCCTTCCCTTCTTAGTGGCAGCCCCTCTCCCCCTCCAACCTTGGCACCTTCTGAACAAACAAGTTTTGGGGCCTCATCTAGTTCTCTATTATACTAGTTCTAGTTGAGATAATTAGAGCTAGTTCTAGTTCCTCTAATACTCATAATTAGAATCCACGTGTCGCTCATCCTCCTCTAATTCTTCGGTGGTGATTAATTCTGAAGGGGCTTGCAAAATGTAGAAAGACCATGTTTTCGGTCTTCAGTTCGAGTGACCGTTCATGGGCGGTTCGCGTGATTGTTCATCTATAGTTCGAGGGACTCCAAGTTCCATCTACACCGACTCATCTACTTCCGCTGCTACTTGGAGTCGATAACGATCATGATCTAAACCCCTTCTGCATCTTCATATTGTTTTTGGTGATTGTAGGGCGATTTTTTTTTTGTTTTCTACTATGTTTCCCAAGAAAAAGAGACGCAAATATCGAGTCATAGGACATATCTCCCTGTTCAGGCAACCATACACCAGACTTTTGTGGACGACATTGTTGTTGTTGGTCGTCCCGGCGACGAGATTATCATGGTCAGACCGCATGAGCATCTTCCGTATCTGAAGGGCTCCGAGGCCAGGGGCGTAGCTGTCGATCTGCTCCAGGTGGCCAGCCGAGTTGGCCCGCAGTGCAAAGCCGCCGAATACAAAGATTTGGTCGGGGAGAAAAATCTCCCTCACGGCCTCATCGTCGTAGATGATTGATGGAGCCATCGAGCCTTTTGACGACGACACAGTGGAACTCTCAATGGAAGCACCAATGTCGGTGTCAAAACCGGCAGAACTCGGGTAGGGGGTCCTGAAATGTGCGTCTAAGGATCGAAGGTAACAGGAGACGGGGACACGATGTTTACCCAGGTTCGGGCCCTCTTGATGGAGGATGAAAACGGCGTGGAAACGGACGGAATTGGGTGCTACCATATTTGTTTTCATATTTTTTTGCAGAAGCAGAAACGAATACAGAAACCCCGGAAATGAATATGGAAACAGATACCACCGGAAACAAACATGGAGCGAATACAGAGCGTACACGGAAACAAAACTGTGTGTTAACCGGAACTTAAAGACCTCTTGAATCATGGAGAAATATAGATAAAAACAAACAAATGGATGGAATTGTTAACATGGCAACAAAATATTATGGTTGTGTTGGTAACACAGGGTAGTATTGTAGTAGTACATGACAATTCCGTATAGAGTCTAGCTGCGTATGTGTGTGGTAGTAAAAGTTGGCACTCAAATGATACATTTTGCTCATTATACTCATTGTGTCAATGTGTGTTGTTTGGTAGTTGGGCTACAAAGCAGCCATGGCCTATAGTAGAAACGAAAATTCCATATTAACGAAAACGGAAAGTTCCGTTTCCACGTGTGTTCCACCGGAAAACATCATTCCGTTTTTGTTTCCGTTTCCGCATAAAAAATTCCATTTCCATTTCCGTTTTGCAAATTTCCATTTCCATTTTCATATTTCCTCTCCATTTCCATTTTTCCTCCGGAAAAGCAGAGACTTTCACTCCATTTTCATCCCTAGATGGAGGTAATACCCTACTTCCTGCTTGATTGACTTTGATGAATATAGGGGTTACAAGAGTTGATCTACCTCGAGATCATAACGGCTAAACCCTAGATGTCTAGCCTGTATGATTATGATTACCTCTACGGACTAAACCGTCCAGTTTATATAGACACCGGAGGGGCCTAGGGTTGTACAAAGTCGGTTTACAGAAAAAGGAATCTTCATATCCAAACGCCAAGCTTGCCATCCACGCAAAGGAGAGTCCCATCCGAACATGGGGAAAGTCTTCAATCTTGTATCTTCACGACCCATTAGTCCGGCCCATGTCACATAGCCCAGACGCCCGAGGACCCCATAATCCAGGACTCCCTCATCCTCCTCCTCCTCTTCCTCTGTCGGCTTGCTAGGGTTCGAGCTCCCGCAAAGCTCGCCTGGATCCACTGCAGGTCCTCCTCCACTACCTACGATGCATGCAGCGCTGCCGGGCGGAGTGCCACCACCAGCAACTCCACCTTTCGCCGGACCACACATCTCTGCAGTGCAAGGGGCAAGGGGGCGACGGCGGCGGGAGCAGGGGGGAGAAGAATGAGGGGAAAAGAGACGGATGCGGCGATGACTAAAGCGGAGACCTAACGGCGCTGTCTAACACCATCTGCCGGTTGTCGGGACAGCCTGGAGTGCCACATAGGCGAAAAACGGGCCCCACCTGTCATAAACTCATTTAACACGGCTCGATCCGCCGATCAGTGGTTTTTGCAAAACAATTACATGGTGCTTTCTGCAGCGATTCTATATCCTAGTGTTTTCCGCGAACCTAGCCCTCAAAGTGGTGGTTTTATGCAATTTTGATAGGATCTCACTCAGGAGTATATGGATTAACAGCTCAATCTCTCGAATACAGGCTCGATTTGATTACAAGAATGGCTATGCGAGAACTAGGGTTTGAGGAAAGGGAAAGGTGACCGCCGCCGGTTCGTTCGGTGATCCACTGAATGCTTCTTCCTTTGAGAGCTGGGGCTTAAGTAGTCGCCGCGTGGGCCTGGGCTGCTGTCACCCACTCCGGGCCCAACACTCGCTTGTTGGCCACGCGTGCATGCTTGGGTTGTGCACCGTGGGTTTGGTCAGCTTCAAGGGCGCTGACAAATTTACTCTTGATTTGGTGAAAAGGTTGTACAAGAGATAGCTACGTCGCCACAAGTTTACGACGCGGCCGGTAAAATACGAGCAAGCTGTGACACGCGCTGATGAAGCATGCGTTGTCGGGGAAGGAAAGGATAGCCCATGGAAATGCCGTGATCGAGGAAGGTGACGAATTACAGGTGCCACCCGAGTAGATATGATCCCCAGCAGCTGTGGCCGATTATATATGCTGGCGCACGGCAAGGTGCCATGGATGGCACACGGCGCGGAAGCGAGCACAGTCGTCGGGGCACAGGAGGCGGGCAATTATCCGCTCCGTCAGGAGGTCGGCCCACTGAGGCCAACTCCACCGCGCGACCCTATCCTGTCTGGCCCCGTCTGTTTGGGGTAAGAGAGACAAAAGAGACGGCCCAACGCGCGGGAGCAAACTGACTTTTTTCGTTTTGTGTCTGCTTTCGACCCATCCACGACCCAAGTTTGCGCCGCTTTTAGGGTGAAACGGACACCACGCGGACGAGCGGGCCGTCTGCGCGTGTCCTCCCCTGGCCCGCCCGTCGGTGGCACAAGGCGGGCCTTTTTTTATCCGCCCCCCTCTCTCCCTCCCGCCGCACCCCCTCCACTCTTTCCCACTCTTCCGCTCGCTGCCGCCACCGCCGCTGCCATTGCAGTCGTGTAGTTCAAACGCGAACTCGCCCAACCCCTTCCCCTCGGCGCCGCCAAGCTACCCAACCACAGCCACTTGGTTTGCCACCCGCCGGCCGGTTTTGGGGCGGATCCGATCGGTCTTGAGCTCGGCCGGCTATGGGAGGCCCGGCCGGGCCATGGACTGGTCGGGCACCTCGCAGGAAGGCCCTGGCAGGGCCGCAAGGCCACATGCAGGTAGTGGCTCTTCCTCTAGCCGCTCGGATCTGCACCATCGATGGTCCGCCGGCAGATACACGAATGGCGGTCAGCCGGGCTCGGTGCTTGCCCGAAAGCTGGGGTTTGTGTGGAGGAGGGAAAGGAAATCTATCTGACTCGATATGGAAACGATCCGCAAAGAGATCTCGTCTGTAAAGAACGGTCACGTCGATCACGGATTTGTAGGCATCGCCGCAGTTCGTGTCGTTGGGCTCATGAGAACTGGAAAAAAAAAAGGCCAACGCCGAGGCGTCACAAACACATATATACAGGCACATCAAACAAAACAGAGCTTTATAAAATGAAATATTCACTTGAGATTTTTCCCAAGTCAAACTAGTATATGAAAACTAATTTCATGTTTTCTTTACCAATTTGGTCAAACTTTACCAAGACTGACTTAAGAAAAACTTATATGCAGAGTTAACAGAAACTTATATTAAGGTCATACAACTGGCTCTTGCGGGAAGAACCACGTCGGCTTGCCATCCCGTAGAGTAAACCGTCGACATCTTGAATCGACCCCCACGTTATGCTCATCTACAAAGTGGTGGGTAAACTTCTTTCCCACCTCTTGGTACGTGGGGACATGTTTTGAGTAATGTTTGCTCATGAAGAATGCACCCGGCACACCACCATCCTTCTGCAGTGTCCATACTCCGGCATCGACGTCCGCCTCCAGAACCTCGACCTTAAGATTGTAAGGACGAGAGAGATAAGGCACGTATTTTCGCCGCCTTACCATGAGTAACTTGTCATTCGACTCAAAGAGATGTCGACTGGTCATGATGCCATCTAGGTCTTCTCCATGTGCATACTCAGTGCCGTTCGGAACCCTGTAGTCAGAGTCGTTTGGTATCATGCCTTCAAAAAATGAATCACCTAAGATACCCGACCCATCATCGTAATCTCCATCATCCACGTCTTCTTCACCCTCATTGCTCGACACTTCTTCGTGGTCATCCATGTTAAAGTTGTTGTCCTTGTTCGCCAGTTTGTTCATTGTTACCTTATCATCGTCAGAGTCATCGTTCACAATCGATGCATCGTCCAACTCTTCGCCGTCCTCGCCGATGCTTGATGTCTCGTTGTACTCCACTTCGTGATTGCTCGACACTTCTCCGTCGTCTCCGTACTCGTCTTCTTCGTCCCGCTCCTCCTCCTCATCATCATCATCACCCGATGTGTGCATGATAACATACTTAATAACCTTAACAAAGGGGATTCCCTCGTCGTCTTGAGCAATATCCATCACAACAAGATCATTGCTCTTAGTGATCCCACATAGGTTGTCTTTGTAGAACACGACATCAAATATGGACGCATATGGCATCTCGCCCCGTCGGGGCCACCATGCGCCGGGTTTCCCGGGGCGGCACAAGATGATCGGGTAATTGCAATTGTTGGTCGTCACCGCGACGATATCATCTTTGGTCGACCCCATGATTACCTTCCGGACCTCGAACCGGTAAGAGGTGTCGTCGATGGCGGAGTCAAGCCCCGGGAGCGGCACCGTTGATTTGGTGAAAGGGTTGTACAAGAGATAGCTACGACGCCACCAGTCGGCGATGCGGTAAAAGACGAGCAAGCTGTGACACACGCTAACGAAGGTCATGTCGTCGGGGAAGGATAGCCCATGGTGAATACCGTGATCGGGGAAGGTGACAAAGGTGCCATCCGAGTAGATGATCCACGGCAGCTGCGGACGATTATGCTGGCGCACGGCGAGGTGCCATGGACGGCACACGGCACGGAAGCGGGCACGGTCGTCGGGGCGCGGGAGGCGGGCGATGATCCGTCCTAGGAGCTCTGGCAGGAGGTCGGCCCACTGATGATGAGAGGAAGGCTGCAAAGTCGCCGCCATGGTTGGAGTCGATCTATTGTTGTGCCGGTTGTAGTGCGGAGATAAAAGAAAAGAAAAGCTGCCTTGTACGTGTACAGCTGGGATCAAACTCGTAGTGCAGAGGGAAAGGAAATCAGACTCGATACGGAAACGATCGGCAAATAAAACCCTGCTGCATATTAAACCGCAACGGTGGCGTATATGTCTCTCCGCTAATGAAGTGCCGCCAATTCTAAGAGCGTCTCTAGTAGATGGCGTATTTTCTTTCTCTTTTTTTTTTTTTTTTTTTGCGGTTGCAAGTAGATGGTGTATGTAAGGGCATGCCCAACGCGGGCGCTAGTAGAGAGGTGTCAGGGTATCCGTCCTGCTCGATTGGCAGTTGAGCCATCTATTCCCGGCCGATTCTTGGCGTTGGGTGTGGCATCGACGCAACAACAACTAGCATCGAGCGCCCGGGTATTTCTTGCCGCGTGGGACGAATCGCTGCTACAGCAGCCGGCTATATTAGCGCTCGTCAGGTAGCGTCTAGCGTTGCAACACATTAGCGCTTGGATGTTTCTTTTTTTTTCTATTTAACAAATTTTTTATTTCTCTCAGCGCCTGTATAAGAGCCTTGCATTGAAGATGCCCTAAGTACTACATTTGAGTGTCCAAATTTTAAAGACACTGGTCTCAAGATATTATTTTTTACTCCCTCCGTTCCTAGATATAAGGTGTATAGTTTTTGGCACGGAAATTAAAGAATGCGCGTGGAGGGAAAATTTCACAAGTTTTGGACGAGATTACAGCTCACTAATTGACATGAGAAAATAGAGGAGCTTGCCTGATATAAGGAAATGTAATCGAATCCTTAAAAAAGTTATCCAAACGAGTGGTGCAACTCAATACACCTTATATTTTGGCCTTTTTCTCAAAAATTTATACACCTTATATCAAGGAATGGAGGGAGTATTAAAAATCTGACAATTTTCAGCGGAAACCCCATTGAAAAAAACGCAATAGATTCATTGGACGGGACAAAAAAGTAAAATCCTAGTATAATCTATTTCTCTGAAAAATCTGCAAGCGACTAACAGAATCGAGCGAGTTTGGCATGTACTAAGAACTTAAACCACTATATCTGGAGGAGAAAACCACATCGATTTCCAATCTAGGAACTCCGGGTAGGTTGTGGCCCTTGTGATGGTGACGTCGTGTTCATCGATGAAGTAGTAGTCAAATTCTTCAGATGCCTCCTCACAGCCATGAGTCGATTTTGAGAAGACATCACCGATGAAGAGCGTGCATGTTGTAACAGCCGGCACCCACGAGCCCACCTGCAGATTTGCCTCTAGGACGTCGGCGTCAGAATCATCATCAACCTCACTATCGGCTATGAACTCGCGACCGAGCCTCGTGGAATGGCATGGTATAAAACGCCGGCGCCTTATCATGAGTAGCTTGCCGCCTGACTCAAGGAGATATCTTTCGGTTACGGTGTAATCCATGAATTCGTTCTCCTCGACGTCATCGGGATTCGAGCAATATCCGTCCAGATCTATGTCCTCCAGATTGTTTTCTACTTCATTGTCATCATCGGATTCCTTATCGCTCGTGCTTTCCCTATCTTCATCATCATCCTCGATACTTGATGTCTCGCTGCTTTCCATATCATCATCATCATCATCATCATCATCACTTGATGTCTCTTTGTACTCCGATGCTTCTTCACCCCCAAGACTCGATGCCTCGCTCGGCTCCACCATTTCATCATCCTCGCTTCCTGACACTTCCAATTCGTCTTCATCGTCCTCCTGCTCAGCTCCCTTGTCATGAACTAGGAAGTGTTTGATAACATATTTAGCACTTCTAACCGTTGGACATCCATCTTCTCTCTGACCAATTTCTAACTTGATAAGTTGTTCATCCGAGGTGACCCCATAGAGCCCTCGAGGAACGCAATGTCACAAATACGAGCATATGGTAACGCTCGACGCTTGAGCAACCATGTGCCGGATTTCCCAGGTCGGCACAATATAATCCGGTGATCCCTCATGTTAGTGGTCACGGCAACAAGATCATCTTGGGTCGAACGCATAAGCACCTTTCTGACCTTGAACTCATCAGGAACCCTTCCGATGACGGAGTCCAACCCGGGAAGGGGCACTGTTGTGTTGGAGAAAGGGTTATGCAACATGTAGCTCCGCGGACCACCATTGGCGTCGGCGTGGTAGATGGCGAGCCAGCTGCCGCTGGCGCCTATGAGCTTGGTGTTTTCGGGGAAGGGGGACCATCTGTGGAGGTAATAGTTGGGAAGGGTGACAAAGGTGCTATCCGAGTGGACGATCCACGGTAGCTGCGTGACATGGTGGTGCATGGCGGAGCGCCAGGAGCGGCAGACGGCGCGGAAGCGGGCACGGTCGGCGGGGAGAGGGAGGAGAGCGATGACGTGGCCTAAGAGGTTCGGCGGGAGGTTGGCCAAGGGAGAAGTCGACCCCGCCATATGCATGGGTCAACTCGATCGATACGCTGCTCTGCTGATGGTCGTAATCGATCATAGCAGGGGCTATCGATTTGATACAAATTTGTGTGACGTATGCTGTTAATACTCTCTTCGTTTGGAATTATTTGTCGCGGAAATGGATGTATCTAGACGTATTTTAGTTTTAGATACATCCATTTCTAAGACAAATAATTCCGAACCAAGGAAGTATATAGGTAGTGCTGCCGCCGATCTGGAGCCGTACGTCTCGGAATCGGAAAGGAGATCTAAACCGTTCCGGACACGGCCACGGTCGACAAGGTACTCGTTAAACTGAACGTGGACGTGACGCTTTCTTTCCTAGGCTCTGGTGGCCCGGGTGCTATTCTACGTGATGGTCATGGTTTTTTTCCGTTGCAGCCGATTACCACGGGCTCTCGTCGTATGTCTTTTAAACATAGTACATATGCAGATGCTCAGACATACATACATGCATTCACCCTTATGAAGGCATGTACGTACATCCTACCTCTATGAACACTCATAAAAGACTGAGCTTTCGTAGTATGTCGAAAATATAATGTGTTGACAGCTGAGGCGAGGGCCTTATTCTAACGGGAGAGGTGGGGTACAATAACCTCATAGAGTGGTTTTCTATGTCCCAGCTAGATGCACCACCGCTACACGTATGATCATCGAAAACGTACATAGCAAAACAAATCAAAAGAATATGAAACTTTGTAGTTTTGATTATGACCAAATATTATGGGTGCTTGCAAAATTTGTGTCAAAATAGCATTTGAGGGTTCTATAAAAAAGCTTTATGATCAAACGTATGTGGACTGTTTGAGCAGAACTTCTGTTTTGTTTGTATGGAGATCATTTGATATTATTTGGCCATCAAACTTTGCAAGCACCTACAAAAAATTGTTCACAACCAATGCCACCAACTTTAAGATTATTTAGTTTTTTTATATATTTTTTATCTCACCGTTCATCATGGGGGTGCACCTAACTTGGCTTTCCCATAAGCTCATGGCCAACTTAGATTGTGTGGAGGTTGTCTATGTGATGAATAAGGGTGGCGATCTATGAGAACTGCGTGTTCTTATGTCGTAATTTCCACCATGTAACCTTCAACCATTATCCCAGAGAGTCTAATTTAGCGACATACCTTAGAGCATCTCCACTCGTTCGGTCCCCCAGGGGCTTCAAATAGCGCCGTCTGGGGGCGCGCCGGTGACAAACTCGGCGTGGGGGGGCTCGGGTTCCCAGCCGCCCCCCAGATGCCGATTTCGGCCCACTTTTGGCGCATATCGACCCATTTTCGGCGCAAAATTGACCAACTTTCAGCGCAACCCATATTCGGCGTGCTTGGGCACAAATTGAACATAAGCTTTTTATCAATACAAAATCAAATAGTTCAACAAACAGAAACTCATATTTCATCACGCGTCGAGTTAGGCGTTGCCCTTGAGCCTCCATAGGTGCTCCACCAGATCTTGCTGCAGTTGTTGATGCACCTATGGGTCTCGGATCTCCTGAGGGCCAATAGCTCCTGTGCGACGTCTTTGATGTGAACTGGAAAGGGTGCGACGTTGTTGGAATGAATGGTTGTGATGCGACACATTTGAGCGTGTAAATAGCCCAGGGCCACATGGGGTGTTAAATGTGGTTAAAATGGTCGTCAACCAAACCTGTTTATGTTAGGACATGTGGGTCCAACTTAATTGCTCCTCAAAACAGCTGACCGTGCCCTGCCGCCCGACCGTGCCGGGCCCACCACTCTGCCCCCCCCCCCCCTTCTTCTCCGGTGGTGGCGGATCTTGCATTCTCGGTGGCGGCGGCGGAGCCTTCGTCCTCAGAAAATGGTGAGTGAGAATCCTAGTCGCCCTCCCGTTCCTCTCTTGGTCCCGTAGATCTCAACTCGTTTCCTCTGTTTTCGCTTGTTGAATCGATAGGTTGTGAGGGGAGCCCGTGGGCATACTAAGATGGAGCCGCCAGATTCAACTTTGAATAGGTAATGCGCCTCTCTCCGATCCAATTTTGCATGCAATTAGGGCCTGGTCTGCTCTTTCTCACGGGCTCACGCTGTACGCCACTGATAAAGGGGATGTTGCCGTTCGGACCATCGAATTGACGGTCAATTTCTTTCCATCAAAGGCAAAATTAGTTGATGGTAGCATTCAGAACATTGAGAGAGACACAATTGTTAAATGGGAGGTTGAGTTTACAGAGATTGATCCACAAGTTCTACAGAACATGGGAGAGAAGGCAGTGAAGAAATGGGTGGAAAAAATTGGGGAGAATGTTGTTTGGGGTCCAGAGCAAGAAGTATCACTGTTGCGGTTTGATGATTGGAAAGGAGAGTATGTGAGAATAGAAGATGGTGAACATATTGTTGAAGAAATCGATCGGTAAAACGGCTGGACAAGCAAACGGGCTAATTTTTTTGCTGAGCTCATTGATCTGAATAATTTTTCGAAGGTTGGATATGTGCCATCACAATTGGCTGCGCAGATGGTAGATGATGATTGGGCTACACAGAGGCCATTGATTCCCATGTGTACTGAACTTATAATAATAGCCGAAGAGGGACAGGTGACTGGAAACTAAAACTGAAACTACAGCAACTGTTGATTGGAATATAGTTGAATTAGATGAGCCTACTGATTTGGTCATTGCACCAATGCCTGACATTGAGATGGCCAAACTTTTTGGCATTCCAGTCGATGATAGAGATAAGCAGGAGAGGGGTGAATCTAGTTTGCCTGCTAATGCTGATGAAGATATAGATGGACATTGGAACAAGCTGCAGATGAAGTAGATGATGCACATGATGATGAGCTGGTGCATGTGTATGACAAAGAAAACCCTGTCATTGAAGTAGGCAAGTTGTTCCCAAGCATGAAGGAGTTTAGGATGTGTTTCAAGACTTATGCAGTGAAACATGAGTTTGATGCCAAGACTGTTTGGACTGATAGAAAAAAGTTTTATGCGAGGTGCAGAGGATTTGATGGTAGTGTCAAGCCTTGCAAGTGGTACATATTTGCTAGACTGCAACCTGATGGAAGTACTGTCAGGGTTAACCAAATCACCAATCAACATACTTGTATTACAAGTTCACAGAGAGTATCAACATGACATCATAACTTTGGGTTGCAGAAAAGATCACCCCAATTTTAGCCAAAACACCAAACACTACTGCCAAGAAACTCAAAGTAGACTTGGAAAAGATGTACCCCGTTAAACTGAAATATACCACAGTGTGGAAGGCAAAACAAAGGGCAATGAAAAATTTATATGGTGACTAGGCAAATACATTTAGGATGCTTTACAATTTCAAAGCAGAGGTGGAAAAGAGGTCACCTGGCAGTGTTGTGGAGATAGATACAGAGGTATCAGCCAAAGGTGAAGTCAAGTTCACCAAGTTTTTATGGCTTTGAAGCCTTGCATAGATGGCTTCAAAGCAGGGTGTAAATCCATATTTGAGCATAGACTCATCATTTTGACAGCAAGTGGAATGGTCGGTTGGCAGCATGCAATGCTCTAGATGGACACAGCTGGATGTTTCCTATTGTTGTTGGCTTGTTTGATCGAAGCAGAGGCTTCATGGACATGGTTCATGATCCAGTTGAAAAGATACCTAGGGCCAGTGTCACCTTTGGCTATACACACAGATGCATGTAAGGGGCTTGAAAATTCAGTGAAAATGTTTTCCCACATGCTGAAGAGAGGGAATGCTTGGTCATTTGTGGATGAATTTGATCAAAAAATTAGAGGAGAAGAATTTGGGCGCATGTGGCCAGCAGCAAGATCTTACACTAGACAGACACACAAATATCATCTTGATAAGATAATGGCAGCATGTGATGAGTTTGGTCCATGGCTGAACACCTACCATTCTTTGTTATGGTACAGGTCAGCATTCAACATTGTCATCAAGTGTGACCACATCAACAACAATTTGGCAGAGAGTTTCAACAACAAGGTGAAGGAGTTAAAAGATTTGCCTGTGCATGACATGGTTGACCAAATCAGGATCATGCTCATGCGGTTGTGGGAATTGAGAAGAAGGATAGGTAATTGTCTGCAAGGTGATAAGCTTCCAGCAGTGGTACAACAGGTGGTCAATTGGAGCAGATGTCTTTCACATTTATTTGTTGAAAAATCTTCACCTTGGGGTGCTGAAGTTAGAGATAACAAAACGGGAAGGAGACATGTTGTTAACACTGAATTGCATGATTGCACTTGCCTCGAGTGGCAACACACTGGTAAACCATGTGAGCATGCCATTCTTTTCTTAGCATCCCAACTGAAGATAAACATGCACCCATATTTGCATGAATATTATTCGGTAGCAAGATTCAAAGCTGCATATGCTACTCCAATTCCAGCACTTACAGATCAGTCTCAGTGGCCTGAAGTGGACATTGAATTTTCCATGTGTCCCCCCTTGACGAAAAGAAACGCTGGCAGGCCTAAACAGAGTAGATTCAAGGCATGGTTTGAGAAAGGTGGGAGTAGTAAGAAGGGAAAGAAAGATAAAAGCCAAAAAGGGCCCAAAAAGGTAACAAAAACAGATGCAAGTTGTGCCAGGAACTTGGGCACAGAGTGGGATCTGTCAAATGCCGTTACACTCCTGATAAGACAAAGTATGTTCTTGTTTATTTATCTGTGTTTTGATTTGGTGCTTTTTTTCCAATTACTACATCTATAACATTTTTCCAATGGCCAGGAGGAAGCGAGCAAGTCAGCCCCTTGTTGTTGAACAGTTTTGGCCAACAAAAAAAGCAAGAGTCAATGGCGGTAGAAAGAAGAGAAGTGTGCTTGAGCCTGAGCAGACAAAAGAAAATCCTGCTGCAGTCAACATTCAGACTGAAGAAACTGATGTGGAGGTGCACACCGAAGAAATTGAAATTGCAGTCAACATTCAGAGTGAAGAAACTGCTCTCGAGGTTGAAACTGAACCATAGCGTGTCGAGGTTCAGACTGAAGAAACCCATGTTGAGGTACACACCAAAGAAACTGATACTGGTGTCAACATTGAGACTGAAGACACTGATCACGAGGGTGTTGGCGAGAAAAGACCAGTGAAGAAAACCAAAATGATCAGTGAACTTGTGTGTGTAGTAGAACCAAAAACAAGAAGTGCTAAGGGAAGAAGGGCACACGACGTGGTAGGAAGAGGTAGAACAGAGAACAGTTTGAAAATTTGGGGCATGTAATAATATTTGTAACTTGGTGCGTACTGGTAGTCACTATGTATCCCCGTATTTCTATTCGAACTTGTTTGTTGGTACCTTGTCTAAACTAGCCAAATAAAATTCAAATTTAAATTCAAATTTGAATTAGGGATGGGGTATTGATGTTTTAGTGCTATTTAAAGTACCTCAACTGAAATATGTTTGCTTGCTGATCATTTCGAGCCCTTTTGGTAAGTTGAACTCATAGTCATGAAAAATGTGTTTCAAATGACCTCCAAAGGTAGGGTAAACGGCCTCATATTTAAGCAAGTTTTTTTGGCACCTTGTCTAAACCAGCCAAATAATTTTTCTACACATCTATTCTACCTATATAGTGTAAATCTAAAGTCTCACTATTTATTGAATTAATTTTCTATTATTTTCTTTTCTTTTTGAAAAAACAAGGTTTAATAGAAAATTATATATAAAACAAGTTTAAAACATGAAAACGAGAAAAGTAAGTTAAGATCTTTCTTAGTCAATCTAAAATGAAGTTTTGGTGAGGTTTTCACACTTTTCATTTTTAAAACCCCACCTACTCTCGGGTGCCCACTACTCTCTCCCTTGAGCTCCATACTACACTGTTTGAGGAATGACAATTTTGTGAAGGATTTTTCGTAAAAATGTATGTAAACCATATTTATTTATTTTTTATCATTACTATATGACATAATAAGACTATGTGCGCAAGTTTTATATATTTTTGTTTTTTTTAATTAGTTATGCTCAACCCTAATCAGTCAAAACCTCTCAAAACCCCTCCCAAAACCCCTCAAAACCCCGCACACTACCTGGTCGTCGATCGTTGTGCGTGGACGGTTGAGATCAGGCGCTAGGGTTAGCTACAGTGTGCAGCGATCCGCATGAGACGCGCTGATTGGTTGACGCGATGGGGTTTGGATCAGCCTCTCTCGTTGGGGCATCAGGACCGTTCATTTGAATCCAACGGCAAGAGTTGACGCGGTGCATGGACCAAGCCTACGCAGTGCCCTTTCCATCGTTGCATGCGTGCCCGTGCCTACCCGTAGCATGCATGCCCACCCGCAGAACTGCGCCCGTGCGTTGCATGCATTCCCTCGACGTAGCCCTGCTCTGCCACCCCTATCGACGCAGTAAGTTGTCTCATACCTAACATTAGAACCGATGCAGCGTCGCATCAAAGCATGCACCCGGCCACAATGCAGCAGCCCGATAGACAACCAAAAAGCCAACGCTGCATGGCGTGCTGTGGCGTGCTCCTCTTTGAGGACGCAATACTGGCATGGGGTATCGATGTGGGTCTCGATGCAGTTCAAACGGCGTGCTGCCCGTTACAAGATGGGCAAATGAAGGCGTCTCCCATCTTGTAACGTCACCTCTAGCCAGGCCCTAGAAAGATGGACAAAATAATGGGCTACGTCATGAATGCACGGGCGGCACACGCAGAGAACACGGGGCAGGCGTGTCCCCTTGTCCCACGATGGCACAGACGCGTGAGTGAGCCCGTCCCCCTTGACCCGCGACCGGTGGCACAGAAGCGTCGCAGCCCGTTTCCCACGGCCACGCTCGTGTACACACTTTCATGGGGCGCCACCAAACGCCGCCCGCCCATTAATTCTAGGGTTTCTACGAGGTGAAACCACGTCGCACTTGGGCTATTTAAGCCGGGCACTATCCTCCTCTCCCTCCTCATCCATCATACCCCATCCTCTGCCTCCTCTGCCCTCCTTCTTCCTTCTTCTCCATCAAACCCGACCGAGCCCTCGAGCTACCCCGCCACCATGCAGTACGACGCCCCCACCTACCGCTTCCCCCCAACCGTGCCAGAAAGGCTCTACCCGTCCGGAGTGTATGTAGAGAGAACCCTTAGGGTTTGGGCGATCTCGAGGTGGAGGGGCGCAAGGGAGTTAACGGAGTTCTTCCTTGCGGCCGGCTTCCGCCACCTCCCCCGAGGCTCTCCTCAGATGTACCATCTTGAGGAGGTCAACCACAACGGTGTTGTGGTTGGGCTCCTCGCCACGTTCACTAACCCTTTCGATGCTTTCCATCTCCTCGGGCGAGCGTATTGGGTTGGTTGTGAGTTCATAGCTTTCACCACCTACAATATCTTCACCGACTTCCAGAGCATCTTTCCCAACAACGGCGTTATGCACACGCTCCCGTACCCCATCAACAACGGGGAGGAGTGAAGGGCGGCGCCCGGAGGAGCGAGGTGGCGTTGTTCACCCGGAGGAGGAGGAGAAGAAGAACCCAAAGAAGAACCCGCGTTTGGTGCCCCCCGATCTATCTAGCTTATCGTATTAGTTTTTTTAAGTTGTAATTGTTGGGGAACGTAGCAGAAATTCAAAATTTTCCTACGTGTCATCAAGATCTATCTATGGAGAAACCAACAACGAGGGGAAGGAGAGTGCATCTACATACCCTTGTAGATCGCTAAGCGGAAGCGTTCAAGTGAACGGGGTTGAAGGAGTCGTACTCGTCGTGATTCAATCACCGATGATCCTAGTGCCGAAGCCGAACGGACGGCACCTCCGCGTTCAACACACGTACAGCCCGGTGACGTCTCCCACGCTTTGATCCGGCAAGGAGAGAGGGAGAGGTTGAGGAAGACTCCGTCCAGCAGCAGCACAACGGCGTGGTGGAGATGGAGGAGCGTGGCAATCCAGCAGGGCTTCGCCAAGCACAACGGGAGAGGAGGAGGAGGAGAGGCAGGGCTGCGCCAATAGAGGGAGAAAACTCATGTGTGTTGGGCAGCCCAAACCTCAAGTATATATAGGGGAAGGGGAGGGGCTGCGCCCCCACCTAGGGTTCCCTCCCCAGGGGTGGCGGCAGCCCCCAGATCCCATCTGGGTGGCGGCCACAAGGGGATAGGGGAGGCGCACCTAGGGTGGGCCTTAGGGCCCATCTGCCCTAGGGTTTGCCCCCTTCCCTCTTGGGCGCCTTGGGCCCTTGTGGGGTGCGCACCAGCCCACAGGGCTGGTCCCTTCCACACTTGGCCCATGCAGCCCTCCGGGCTTGTGGCCCCACTTGGTGGACCCAGGACCCTCCGGTGGTCCCAGACGTTCTCGAAAAACCGGAACTTTTCCGGTGACCAAAACAGGACTTCCCATATATAAATCTTTACCTCCGGACCATTCCGAACTCCTCGTGACGTCCGGGATCTCATCCGGACTCGAACAACATTCAGTAACCACATACAAACTTCCTTTATAACCCTAGTGTCATCGAACCTTAAGTGTGTAGACCCCACGGGTTCGGGAACCATGCAGACATGACCGAGACGTTCTTCGGTCAATAACCAATAGCGGGATCTGGATACCCATGTTGGCTCCCACATGTTCCACGATAATCTCATCGGATGAACCACGATGTCAAGGACTCAATCGATCCCGTATACAATTCCCTTTGTCTAGCGGTATTGTACTTGCCCGAGATTCGATCGTCGGTATCCCGATACCTTGTTCAATCTCGTTACCGGCAAGTCTCTTTACTCGTTCCGTAACACATCATCCCGTGATCAACCCTTGGTCACATTGTGCACATTATGATGATGTCCTACCGAGTGGGCCCAGAGATACCTCTCCGTCAACCGGAGTGACAAATCCAGTCTTGATTCGTGCCAACCTAATGAGACACTTTCGGAGATACCGTAGTGCACCTTTATAGCCACCCGATTACGTTGTGACGTTTGGTACACCCAAAGCATTCCTACGGTATCCGGAGTTGCACAATCTCATGGTCTAAGGAAATGATACTTGACATTAGAAAAGCTTTAGCATACGAACTACGATCTTTGTGCTAGGCTTAGGATTGGGTCTTGTCCATCACATCATTCTCCTAATGTGTGATCCCGTTATCAATGACATCCAATGTCCATGGTCAGGAAACCGTAACCATCTATTGATTAACAAGCTAGTCATCTAGAGGCTAACTAGGGACTTGGTGTTGTCTATGTACCCACACATGTATCTGAGTTTCCTATCAATACGATTATAGCATGGATAATAAACGATTATCATGAACAAGGAAATATAATAATAACTAATTTATTATTGCCTCTAGGGCATATTTCCAACAGTCTCCCACTTGCACTAGAGTCAATAATCTAGTTCACATCGCCATGTGATTAACACTCACAGGTCACATTGCCATGTGACCAACATCCAAAGAGTTTACTAGTGTCATTAAACTAGTTCACATCATCATGTGATTAACACTCAATGAGTTCTGGGGTTTGATCATGTTTTGCTTGTGAGAGAAGTTTTAGTCAATGGGTCTGCAACATTCAGATCCGTATGTACTTCGCAAATCTCTATGTCATAATGTAAATGCTGCTTCTACGCTCCACTTGGAGCTATTGCTCCACTATACGTATCCGGTTTGCTACTCAGAGTCATTCGGATAGGTGTTAAAGCTTGCATCGTCGTAACCCTTTACGCCGAACTCTTTATCACCTCCATAATCGAGAAACATATCCTTATTCCTCTAAGGATAATTTTGACCGCTATCTGGTGATCCACTCCTTGATCACCTTTGTACCCTCTTGCCAGACATGTGGCAAGGCACGCATCAGGTGCGGTACTTAGCATAGAATACTGTAGAGCCTACGTCTAAAGCATAGGGGACGACCTTCGTCCTTTCTCTCTTTTCTGCTGTGGTCGAGCTTTAAGTCTTAACTTCGTACCTTACAACTTAGGCAAGAACTCCTTATTTGACTAATCCATCTTGGACACCTTCAAGATCATGTCAAGGTATGTGCTCATTTGAAAGTATTATTAAGCATTTTGATCTATCCTTATAGATCTTGATGCTCAATGTTCAAGTAGCTTAATCGAGGTTTTCACTTGAAAAAACACTTTTTCAAATGACCCTATATGCTTTCCAGAAATTCTACATCATTTCTGATCAACAATATGTCAACAACATATACTCATCAAAAATTCTATAGTGCTCCCACTCACTTCTTTGGAAATACAAGTTTCTCATGAACTTTGTATAAACCCAAAATCTTTGATCATCTTATCAAAGCGCACATTCCAACTCCGAGATGCTTACTCTAGTCCTTAGAAGGATCGCTGGAGCCAGCATACCTTTTAGCATCCTTAGGATCGATAAAACTTTTCTGATTGTATCACATACAACCTTTCCTTACGAAAACTGGTAAGGAAACTCGTTTTTGACATCCATCTGCCAGATTTCATAAATGCAGCTTATGCTAAGATGATTCCGACGGACTTAAGCATCGCTACGGATGAGAAAATCTCATCGTAGTCAACTCCTTGAACTTGTGAAAAACTCTTCGCCACAAGCCGAGCTTCATAGACGGTGACATTTCCGTCCATGTCCGTCTTCTTCTTAAAGATCCATTTATCTCAATGGCTTGCCGATCATCGGGCAAGTCCACCAAAGTCCATGCTTTGCTCTAATACATGGATCCTATCTCGGATTTCATGGCTTCTAACCATTTGTCGGAATTTGGGCCCACCATTGCTTCTCCATAGCTCGTAGGTTCATTGTTGTCTAGCAACATGACCTTCAAGACAGGATTGCGTACCACTCTGAAGTAGTACGCCTCCTTGTCACCCTACGAGGTACGTTAGT
Organism: Aegilops longissima; assembly: GCA_021605205.1. NCBI lineage: Eukaryota > Viridiplantae > Streptophyta > Magnoliopsida > Poales > Poaceae > Aegilops > Aegilops longissima. The sequence continues at coordinate 691,250,991 of CM038679.1, forward strand.
GACTTGATCCGAAACTTCATGATCACTATCATAAGCTTCTACTTCAATTGGTGTAGGTGCCACGGGAACAACTTCTTGTGCCCTGCTACACACTAGTTGAAGTGACGGTTCAATAACCTCATCAAGTCTCCACCATCCTCCCACTCAGCTTTTCGAGGCAAACTTTTCCTCGAGAAAGGACCCGATTCAAGAAACAATCCCTATTGCTTTCGGATCTGAATTAGGAGGTATACCCAACTGTTTTGGGTGTCCTATGAAGATGCATTTTATCCGCTTTGGGTTCGAGCTTATCAACCTGAAACTTTTTCACATAAGCGTCATAGCCCCAAACCTTTTAAGAAATGACAGCTTAGGTTTCTCTAAACCATAGTTCATACGGTGTCATCTTAACGGAATTACGTGGTGCCCTATTTAAAGTGAATGTGGTTGTCTCTAATGCCTAACCCATAAACGATAGTGGTAATTCGATAAGAGACATCATGGTACGCACCATATCCAATAGGGTGCAACTATGATGTTCGGACACACCATCAAACTATGGTGTTCTAGGTGGTATTAATTGTGAAACAATTTCCACAATGTCTTAATTGCGTGCCAAAGCTCGTAACTCAGATACTCATCTCTATGATCATATCATAGACATTTTATCCTCTTGTCACGATGATCTTTAACTTCACTCTGATATTACTTGAACCATTCAATAATTCAGACTTGTGTTTCATCAAGTAAATACACTCAGCATCTACTTAAATCATCCGTGAAGTAAGAACATAACGATATTCACTGCATGCCTCAGCACTCATTGGACTGCAAACATCAAAATGTGTTACTTCCAACAAGTTGCTATTTAGTTCCATCTTACTGAAACCGAGGCTTTTCAGTCATCTTGTCCATGTGGTATGATTTGCATATCTCAAGTGATTCAAAATCAACTGAGTCCAAACTATCCATCTGAATGGAGTTTCATCATGCGTATACACCAATAGACATGGTTTGCATGTCTCAAACTTTTCAAAACGAGTGAGTCCAAAGATCCATCAACATGGAGCTTCTTCATGCGTTCTATATCAATATGACTCAAATGGCAGTGCCACAAGCAGGTGGTACTATCATTACTATCTTATATCTTTTGGCATGAAAATGTGTATCGCTATGATCGAGACTCAATAAACCATTCCTTTAGGTGCAAGACCATTGAAGGTATTATTCAAATAAATAGAGTAACCATTATTCTCCTTAAATGAATAACCGTATTGCCATAGACATAATCCAATCATGTCTATGCTCAACGCAAACACCAAATGATAATTATTCAGGTTTAACACCAATCTCGATGGTAGAGGGAGCGTGCGATGCTTGATCATATCAACCTTGGAAACACTTCCAACACGTATCGTCAGCTCACCTTTAGTTAGTCTCCGTTTATTCCGTAGCTTTTGTTCCGAGTTACTAACACTTAGCAACCGAACCGGTATCTAATACCCTGGTGCTACTAGGAGTACTAGTAAAGTACACATTAACATAATGTATATCCAATATACTTCTATCGACCTTGCCAGCCTTCTTATCTACCAAGTATCTAGGGTAATTCTGCCCGGTGGCTGTTCCCCTTATTACGAAGCACTTAGTCTCGGGTTTGGGTTCAACCTTGGGTTTCTTCTTTGGAGCAGCAACTGATTTGCCGTTTCATGAAGTGTCCCTTCTTGCCCTTGCCCTTCTTGAAACTAGTGGTTTCACCAACCATCAACACTTGATGCTCCTTCTTGATTTCTACTTTCGCGGTGTCAAACATCGCGAATACTTCAAGGATCATCATATCTATCCCTGATATGTTATAGTTCATCACGAAGCTCTAGTAGCTTGGTGGCAATGTCTTTGGAGAAACATCACTATCTCATCTGGAAGATTAACTCCCACTCGATTCAAGTGATTGTTGTACCCAGACAATCTGAGTACAAGCTCAACGATTCAGATCTTCTCCCTTAGTTTGTAGGCTAGAAAACTCGTCGGAGGTCTCATACCTCTTGACGTGAGCACGAGCCTGAAATCCAAATTTCAGCCCTCAGAACATCTCACATGTTCCGTGACGTTTCAAAATGTCTTTGGTGCCTTAATTCTAAGCCGTTTAACATTACCGAACTATCACGTAGTCATCAAAACGTGTGTGTCGATGTTCGCAACATCCACGACCACGCTCGAGGTCCAGACACCGGCGGTGCATTAAGGACATAAGCTTTCTACTGTCCGCATAATCGCTACTGTCAACTTTCAACTATATTTTCTCTAGGAACATATCTAAACAGTAGAACTAAAGCATGAGCTATGACATAATTTGCAAAGGGTTTTTGACTATGTTCAGGATAATTAAGTTCATCTTATGAACTCCCACTCAGATAGACATCCCTCTAGTCATCTAAGTGATTACATGATCCGAGTCAACTAGGCCGTGTCCGATCATCACGTGAGACGGACTAGTCATCATCGGTGAACATCTTAATATTGATCGTATCTGCTATACGACTCATGCTCGACCCTTCGGTCTCTGTGTTCCGAGGCCATGTCTGTACATGCTAGGCTCGTCAAGTTAACCCTAAGTGTTTCGCGTGTGTAAATCTGTCTTACACCCGTTGTATGTGAACGTAAGAATCCATCACACCCGATCATCACGTGGTGCTTAGAAGCGACGAACTTTAGCAACGGTGCACAGTTAGGGGGAACACTTTCTTGAAATTTTAATGAGGGATCATCTTATTTACTACCGTTGTTCTAAGCAAATAAGATGCATAAACATGATAAACATCACATGCAATCAAATAGTGACATGATATGGCCAATATCATTTTGCTCCTTTTGATCTCCATCTTCGGGGCTCCATGATCATCATCGTCACCGGCATGACACCATGATCCCCATCATCATGATCTCCATCATCGTGTCTCCATGTAGTTGTCTCGCCAACTTATTACTTCTACTAGTATGGCTACCGGTTAGCAATAAAGTAAAGTAATTACATGGCGTTGTTTAATGACACGCAGGTCATACAATAAATAAAGACAACTCCTATGGCTCCTGCCGGTTGTCATACTCATCGACATGCAAGTCGTGATCCCTATTACAAGAACATGATCAATCTCATACATCACATATAATTCATCACATTCTTCTTGGCCATATCACATCACATAGCATACCCTGCAAAAACAAGTTAGGCGTCCTCTAATTGTTGTTTGCATGTTTTACGTGGCTGCTATGGGTTTCTAGCAAAACGTTTCTTACCTACGCAAAACCACAACGTGATATGTCAATTGCTATTTACCCTTCATAAGGACCCTTTTCATCGAATCCGTTCCGACTAAAGTGGGAGAGGCGGCACCGCTAGCCACCTTATGCACCAAGTGCATGTCATCGGTGGAACCTGTCTCACGAAGAGTACGTGTAAGGTCGGTCCGGGCCGCTTCATCCCACAATACCGTCAAACAAGATTGGACTAGTAACGGTAAGCATATTGAACAACATCAACGCCCACAACTACTTTGTGTTCTACTCGTGCAAAGAATCTACGCAATAGACCTAGCTCATGATGCCTTTGTTGGGGAACGGCAGAAATTCAAAATTTTCCCACGTGTCACCAAGATGTATCTATGGAGAAACCAGCAACGAGGGGAAGGAGAGTGCATCTACATACCCTTGTAGATCGCTAAGCGGAAGCGTTCAAGAGAACGGGGTTGAAGGAGTCGTACTCGTCGTGATCCAAATCACCGGAGATCCTAGTGCCGAACGGACGGCACCTCGCGTTCAACACACACGACAGCCGGTGACGCCTCCCACGCCTTGATCCAGCAAGGAGAGAGGGAGAGGTTGAGGAAGACTCCGTCCAGCAGCAGCACAACGGCGTGGTGGAGATGGAGGAGCGTGGCAATCCAGCAGGGCTTCGCCAAGCACCACGGGAGAGGAGGAGGAGGAGAGGCATGGCTGCGCCAATAGAGGGAGAAAACTCATGTGTGTTGGGCAGCCCAAACCTCAAGTATATATAGGGGAAAGGGAGAGGCTGCGCCCCCACCTAGGGTTCCCTCCCCAGGGGTGGCGGCAGCCCCAGATCCCATCTGGTGGCGGCCACAAGGGGATAGGGGGGCGCACCTAGGGTGGGCCTTAGGGCCCATCTCGCCTAGGGTTTGCCCCCTTCCCTCTTGAGGCGCCTTGGGCCCTTGGGGCGCACCAGCCCACCGGGCTGGTCCCTTCCACACTTGGCCCATGCAGCCCTCCGGGCTTATGGCCCCACTTGGTGGACCCAGGACCCTCCGGTGGTCGATGACGTTCTGGAAAAACCCAAACTTTTCCGGTAACCAAAACAGACTTCCATATATAAATCTTTACCTCCGGACCATTCCGAACTCCTCGTGACGTATGGGATCTCATCCAGGACTCGAACAACATTCGGTAACCACATACAAACTTCCTTTATAACCCTAGCGCCATCGAACCTTAAGTGTGTAGACCCCACGGGTTCGGGAACCATGCGAACATGACCGAGACGTTCTCCGGTCAATAACCAACAGCGGATCTGGATACCCATGTTGGCTCCCACATGTTCCACGATGATCTCATCGGATGAACCACGATGTCAAGGACTCAATCGATCCGTATACAATTCCCTTTGTCTAGCGGTATTGTACTTGCCCGAGATTCGATCGTTGGTATCCCGATACCTTGTTCAATCTCGTTACCGGCAAGTCTCTTTACTCGTTCCGTAACACATCATCCCGTGATCAACCCTTGGTCACATTGTGCACATTATGATGATGTCCTACCGAGTGGGCCCAGAGATACCTCTCCGTCAACCGGAGTGACAAATCCCAGTCTCGATTCGTGCCAAGCCAACAGACACTTTCGGAGATACCTGTAGTGCACCTTTATAGCCACCCAGTTACGTTGTGACGTTTGGTACACTCAAAGCATTCCTACGGTATCCGGGAGTTGCACAATCTCATGGTCTAAGGAAATGATACTTGACATTAGAAAAGCTTTAGCATACGAACTACGATCTTTGTGCTAGGCTTAGGATTGGGTCTTGTCCATCACATCATTCTCCTAATGATGTGATCCCGTTATCAATGACATCCAACGTCCATGGTCAGGAAACCGTAACCATCTATTGATTAACAAGCTAGTCATCTAGAGGCTAACTAGGGACTTGGTGTTGTCTATGTACCCACACATGTATCTGAGTTTCCTATCAATACAATTATAGCATGGATAATAAACGATTATCATGAACAAGGAAATATAATAATAACTAATTTATTATTGCCTCTAGGGCATATTTCCTTCTTGCACTTGAAGTAGCTATTAAACTCATGGATGGAATTGACAGTCCTGAGGAAGAGCTTTTGTCTCATCCGGTAACGACGCCGAAATACTTTATCGTCGTGCAGTGCAGCATCGGCGAAGTAGTCGACGTAGAGAAAGCAATATCCTTCTAGTCGATGCCTCTGCTTTGCCTTCAGTCGACCCGGTGCCGAGCCACCTCGCTGCGGCTTTGCATTGCTCGCGAACAGGCCGGCCAGAGCGGCGAGGACCATGAGATGTTTTTCGTCCTAGGCGTCGGCATCGGATTCCTCCTCCAGCAGCGCCGCGATCGCCTCCTCATCGTCCAAGTCCATCGCCGAGCCCCTGGCAGGCAAATCCCCGAACACCTGGCGGGGTGGTAGGTGCGAAGCCGCCGGAAACCTCGCCCGCCTGCATGGTCGGAGTGCTGCAGAAGGGCGTCGGGCATCTCTACTCCGTAAATGTCATCCGCTCTATGGGAGGAGGGGAAGGAATCCCCGAGTTGGGATTTGGGACGAGGATTTGGAGCGAATTGTGGAGGAGGCAACATTACATTCTTGTGGGGGCATCAAGATTGGGGAGGAGGAGGGGAAAGGTTCTGCCACGCAAATGGGCCAAAAGTGATAAAGGACTAGACGGCGGCACCACCAGTAGAAGATGAAGCCGACTACATTTTATCATGGTGTTGTTTTTATGCAGAAATAAAATTTTCTAGGATTGGGCTGAAAGTTTACGGAGATATTTCTGGGATATATAAAAAATTACTGGCGAAGAGCCCTGCTAGAGGGAGGCCACCCAGGAGCCACGGTCGAGCTCAAGGGGAGTGCACACCCCAGGGCGTGCCTAATGAGCTTTGGGCCTCTCAGGCCTCCGGCAACCCTAACTCCAACTCTATAAAGACTGTCGCACAGAGAAAAAAAGGAGAGAAAGTTTATCATGTTTTATGAGACGAAGCCACCACCACCTCCCGATCTTTGTCGGGATAGCTGTTCTGGAATCCGTTCTGGGCTCCGGAGAGGGAAATTCGACGTTGTTGTCATCATCAATCCTTCTTCATCAACAATTCCATGATGCTCATCACCGAAAGTGAGTAATTCCTTCGTAGGCTTGCTGGACGGTGATGAGATTTGTCATGTAATCAAGTCAATTTGTTAAGGCTTGATCCCTAGCGATAACCTAAGCGCCGCTTTACATACAGTGTGTGCGTTGAGTTTTATATCGGTGGGTGTGCCTAAAACTTGGGATTTGTCTTGGTTTTGGTTTTGGAAGTGTTGTAAACCTCCTTTTCTCGTATAATGCAAAGGCAGGGCTCGTGCTATTCCCGTCAAAAAGCTCGCTGACTCGGTCGTCCACAAACTCTTGTGGGACGTCTGCGCAAATTAAACTGTCGTGTCTTCCTCGCGTGTCCCGTTGCTCACCCCCTCGTAGCTCTCCTCCCCGGAGAGAAATTTGGTTGTCGGCATCGCATCATCGCCCAGACTGCACTCATAGCACCATGGTGCGCCGCTGAATCACCATTGCAGCACCGTGCCAGGTTCGGTCCTCCCATGGTCGCAGCTTCGGTGATGCTCAGTCGCGGCTGCTTCCAACATCCCTCATCATTAGTGATAGCACACTCCGTCGCTGTTTCCAGTATCCCGCGCCGCTGGTGGCAGCTTCAGCAACACACGGTCATAGCGACCCAAGCTTAGCCTATCCCTACCTATCACCATAATATGTGTTCATGTTTCTTTATAACCTTGAGAAAGAAGGTGCACCCGATAATTGTTGCAACATTTATTTTTATCCATGCACATATTGTTTACACTCATCACTAGATAATATGGTCCATGGTAGTAAAATTGACCAAGAAACAAACAACACCAATTTGCAAGAGGTATGAGGGGGTTTGTGGAGAAAGTACACATCGATAATCGAACACTCCAGTGTCCTCTATTTAGTTACACATACATTTGATGCTATTCTAATTTGGACATATTTCCCAAGTACTTAATTAAATTTACACACTCTAACGTAGTCTGCCGAGTTTTATATATTTAAGGATGCTATGGATATGGGACATGCAAATACACTATCATACATTAAATGGCATAAATAAATTAGCAATGTGATATTTTTTAATATTAAATTTGTTATTAATTGCTACAATATAAGATTTTCTTGAATGTCCAAGTTAAACAATAAAATGTAGCTTTAATTTAGAACAATAAATTGACAATAAAATATAGCTTTTATATTATAGCTATATCACAAAATAATTTCTATCTTTATATAGAAGCGCAGTTAAATTTTCGATTTTATGTTGTATTCAAGATAATTTATAAAATGATGTAACAATGAAAAGATTATATATTTAGTTGCAAGGTAAATATGATAAAATAAAAAAGCTTAGTATAACTCAAAATGTCATGGGCCCAATATACATAGGCCACTTGAGGCCTAACCTAGAAATGCCCTAGGCCTAACCCGTCTAGGATCACATGCCCCGTCCCCAATTCTCAAGGAGCAGGTTTTCAATTGTGAGGTATTCTACAAGCGGTGATTGGCGATCTGGTGGAAGGACAGACCCGGCGATGGGGCGGCGGCGGCGCCAGAAAAGGTGCACCGAGCTCTACGGTGGGCCCCTGTGGCCCTTCTTCATCTGTCAAAGCTGCAATTTTCTCATTTACGAGTCGCAGGAGCGGGTTGACATGTTTTACTTGAAGGATTCTGCTTGTTGGCTTAAATTCAAGCAATTTCTGCCAAATTTTTCCTTGTGGATGTATTTATGATTTTATTTGCACAGAGCTCAATAGCAAGGTAATACATTTATTCCCTGTGAAGAAATTAGCACAATACTATTTGCACTCGTGCATTTTTTGGGGGAACGGTTTCCGGTGATAGAAAATGGTAATAAAATTGTAGTACCGGCGGTACTCTTGATTGCTTGTGCTCCAGTATAAATGATTGGGAAAAAAGCAAATGATCATGCTAGGTTGAATTACTGAATAGAAACGGTTTCCCTGTCATTTCGTGCAATGAGAGATGCCCTGCGCTTGTTACTTGCACGCTTCCATGTGATAGAACATACATGTTTTGCTTGGCAAGGATATTTGTTGGCTTGAGTTCCAGCAATTTCTCACTATTTTCCTGTGGAATTTAGTTGCAGAGATGCTTTAACCATGAAAATGGGGCCATCACTAGTTTGAGTTATTATCACCAGAGATTGTTGTGTGATGACAACATACACGTTTTGCTTGCATTTATACTGAATTTACAACACCATATCTCATAAATGAAGCATGCTGGCAACCTCTTTTGTCTATCTTGAATTTGTTTTTCTAGCCTGCAAAAGCACTATGGTTAGAAAATCTACTGAGAAAAACATAGCTTACCCACACAGGAAATAAGATAATAGTAGCTGTAGTAAGTCTACCCAGAAATTCTAGTCTTATTCATGCGATCCAGTGGATATGATAGGATAAATAAAATTGCATGATATGATCACATAAATCTACCCAGAAATTCATGTGTATTTTCAACAACCCAAAATGATTTACGAAACTATTTCAATATACTTTTCTAAAATTAACATCTCTGTCTCAAAAGCTATCTCTCTCTTGCATGCTGGAGAGCTCTCTTCAACATGTCAGAAGAATTCTGGATGTGTAGTCTACAAATATATTCACTAGGCATGAGCTTTCCATGCTACAAACCAATATGGAAATCCAAAGCTCCTCCTTGTTGTAGGTTCTTTATGTGGCTTGTGGTGCATAGACGTTGTCTAACGGCGGACAATCTTCAGCGGCGCGGCTGACAATCTTCAGCAGCTGTGGCACATATTCAGGCAATGGACGGGTGTGCACTTCACCACTCCGGATGGCACTTTCAACTCCACCGAAGACTGGTGGCTGTTAGCCAAGAAAGAGATACTCCCCCATTTTTGTATACAAGGCCACTATCAAAATTACAATTTGCAGCTATACAAGACCACTAACACTAATTGAGTACCTAAACCTGATAGGTGTAACTTTGATACCATTGCTACCCTTGTACACTGGAGGATCTGGAAGGAGAGGAATGCCAGAGTTTTTGAACACACAGCCGACAGCGTTGATCGAGTGATGGATTAGATCAGGGAAGATATTGTGATCTGGAGGGCAGCAGGGTGTGTTTCAGACCTGATTGTTTGATTTCCACTGGGAAGGTGCTTTCTTTGTAACTAAGCTCTCTTGTTTGGAGCTGTTTTTTGCTGGTTTTTTTTTTTTTTTGCCGGGGTCTAACAACTTTAGATCGCCTAGACTGTTAGCTGCTTGTACTCGACTCACTCTTATATCTAATAAAATTCGGTCAACGGTCCTTCAACAATGAGGTCTACCCGGCTTCAGCAAGAGAGGGGCGATGACGGAGCCGTGCCTTCGGCTCAGTGGCGGAGCCAGGGGTCTTCTCTGGACTTCCATGGAATACCCAAGAAATGCTAATTCATTGGTATACTACTGTCAACATATTTGTCGACATATTGCTATTGTATTGCGGAGATGAATACCAATGAATACCAGGCAGGAAATTCCTCGCTCCGCCACTGCTTCGGCTCGCTCTAGTGTTTGTGATCGTTGCTAGGTAATCCACAGATCTGGTTCTAGTTTTTATTACATCTGACTGATGTTTTTGTACTGTCAGGATTGAAAATGAATTGATTGGCCACGCAAAAAAAAAAAGAGAGACATATACGCCGCCACCGTTGCAGTTTAACATGCATGGTTTTATATTTGTAAAAGATAGTGAACGGGATGCAGGTATACGTGCTCGGCCGCTATAGGATTCACGAATTTGAGGATACTGATATGTTTTTTTCCGTTCTCTGGTGCGCCGAACGACACGAACTGCGGTCGAAGCCGTCTCGAAACGTATCCGTATCTATCTCTTTAGAGATCGTTTCCATATCGAGCTGGGCACCTACCACATAGGTACACGTACGACGCAGCTTTTATCTCTGCACTACCACCGGCACATCAGCAGATCAACTCCAACCAAACCATGACCTCCGACTTTGCGGTCTTCTCATCAATGGGCCGAACTCCTACCACAGCTCCTAGGACGGATCATCGCCCGCCTCCCGCGCCCCGACGACCGTGCCCGCTTCCGCGCCGTGTGCTGTCCATGGCACCCCGCCGTGCACCAGCATAATCGTCCACAAACTGCTGTGGATCATCTACTCGGATGGCACATTTGTCACCTTCCCTGATCATGGTATTCACCATGGCCTATCCTTTCCTGATAACACGAGCTTCCTCGGTGTCTATCACAGCTGGCTAGCCTTTTACCGCACCGTCGGCAAGAGACGTACCTATCTCTTGCATAACCCCTTCACCAAATCAACATTGCCACTCCCGGGCCTGGACTCTTGTCATCAACGACACCTCTCATTGGTTCGAGGTTCGGAAGGTACTCATGCGGTCGCCCAAAGATGATATCGTCGTGGTGACAACCAACAATTGTAATTACCCGATCGTCTTGTGTCGCCCTGGGAAACCGGCGCATGGTGGCCTGGACGGGGAGAGATGCCTTATGCGTCTATATTTGATATCGTGTTCCACGGAGACAACCTATGTGGGGTTACTAAGCACAATGATCTTGTTGTAATGGATATCGGTGAAGATGACGACGGAACCCCCACTGTTAAAAGTGTAAAGTATGTTATCGAACACCCACCGATTGATCAGGAGGAGGAAGACGAGTATGAAAGCGATGGAGAGGTGTCTAGCAATGATGATGATGAATAGTTGGAGTACAGCATTGACGAGGATGATGAAGAGTTGGGCAGGGCATCGCTTGGCAATGACGACTCTGGCGGTGATAAGGCAACAAGGAACAAATTGGCGAACATAGACAACAACTTCAACAAGGATGACCATGAACAAGTGTCAAGCAACGAGGACGAAGAAGGACCGGATGGTTACAATGAAGGGTTGAGTATGTTAGATGAACCCGAGCCTTACAACACGATACTAAACACCTTGGAGTACTGCGTTCTAGACGGCACCGAGCAAATCGGTTCCGGAGAAGCAGCGGATGGCATCGTGACCAGTCGACATCTTTTTGAGTCGCCAAGGGCCGCCTCCCAAAATCCCTAGCTTTCTGCCTCTCACCGGCGCCGGCGCCGGTCCATCCCGTCTCCGGTGGCCCTATGGCCATGGAGGCGGGGTGGATCTCGGCCCTTGCCGGTGGGAGGGCTTCGTTTTTAGATCTTTTTTCAAGCTTTGCTAGGTTTTGTGTCATGCTCAGGAAGGCGAGACGGTGGCGGCTTCCTGAAGATGAAATAAATGTCTCCCCGCCTAGCCCCCGTTCCGGTGATGCATCTTGCATCATTGGTGGGCGTGTGGAGTTGTGTCTCCGGCGGGTCTGTCTTTGGTGGATTTGCTCGGATCTGTTCGTCGTTCGTCTTCGTTCGTGTGTTTTCAGATTGGATTCTTTTGATCTACACTCTTCATCCGCGGTGGTTGCTGTTCTGGTGTGTTGGTTCTACGGGGCCTTAGCACGACGACTTCCCGACTGTCTACCACAGCAAGGTTTGCCCGGCTCCGGTGATGGAGGGGCGATGACGGCGGCGCGCCTTCGGCTCGCTTCAGTGCTTGTAGTCGTCGCTAGGTGGTCTACGGATCTAGATGTAATTTTTATTATTTCTAGTGCTCGTTGTACTACTATGATTGAAGATGAATAGATTAAAAGTTTTCCCCGCAAAAAAAAAAGGGCAAGATACTTATGGTAAGGCGGCAACAATACGTGCCCGTCCTCTCTCGTGGCTACAATATGAAGGTTGAGGTCCTCGAAACGGATGTCAAAGCTGGCGTATATATGGATTCTGTTGACTGGCGGTGTGTCGGGCACATTCTTTGTGAGCAAGCATTACTCAAAAATTTCCTTAAAATCCCGGCAAATTTTTGTGCTTCCTTGTTTTTCCAATCGACGTCATCATCTTCTGCACTTTGTGCAGAAAGACGGCAGAGAAGATTTTTTTTTTTTTTGTAAATAAGGAGCAATTTGATTGGTGCAAGTCAGAGGGACATTGATTTGTCACCAGCGATCCAATCTATCTTTGTCATTATGCGAATGAAGCACATCTGAAGTTCCACGATGCTCGATAAGTATACGACGAAAAGTCGTCCACAGAGACGACACTAGACCATCTCCGCGTAGACTTTGGATTTCCGGGCCGTCGTCTCCTTTCCGACACGGCCGGGTCCTCCCCAATATAATATAAATACTCCCTCCGTTCGAAATTACTTGTACCGCTGCCGCTCCATGCTATAGGAAAGCAACAGATCGGCCGAGTTCGTTCATCCATGGAGTCGAGTCCTTAATCGTGGGCCAACCTCCTGCCGGGGCTCCTAGGACGGATCATCGTCGTCCTTCCGCGCCCCGACGACCGTGCCCGGTCGCTTCCGTGCCGTGTGCCGTGTGCCTGGCCGTGCGGCAGCACCATCAGCTAGCCAGGGCTGCCGTGGATCGTATACTAGGACGGCACCTTCGTCACCTTTCCGGCCTGATCACGTTATTGCATCATGGGCTACCCTTTCCTGGGAACACGACCTTCAACTGTGCTGCTGACAAACACATGGCTCGCCTTCTACCGCACCAACACCAAGGACGGACCACGTAGAAAGCTACCTCTTGCATAATCCATTCAGCTCCCCGGGCTGGACTCCGTCATCGGTGATGTCTCTTCTTTCTTTGAGATCCGAAAGGTAGTCATGCGGTCCACCGAGGACGATATCATTGCCGTCACGACCAACAACTGGAACTACCCGGTCATCCTGCGTTGCCCTGGGAGACTCGGAGCGTGGGTGTCTGCACGGAGGGAGAAGCCATATGCATCTGTTTTTGATATTGCGTTCCATAAAGACGGTCTCTATGGGATCACTGAGCGCAATGACCTCGTCGTGATGGATCTTAATGAGGATAACAACGGCATCCCCATTGTTAAAGATGTGAGGTATGCTATCAAGCACCCGTCTGACGACGAGGAGGAGGAGGAGGTCGTGGAAGAGTACGATGAAGAGGGAGAAGTGTACATCAACTATGAAGAAGAAGAAGAAGAAGAAGAAGAAGAAGAAGAAGAAGAAGAAGTGTGCAATGAAGGCGAAGAAGCGTACATCAACAATGAAGATGAAGAGTACAATGAAGACGGAGAAGTGCCCATCAACATCTACGATGAAGAGGTGGGGTACAAGGAAGCTTCAAGTGTCGATGATGAGAATGAAAACTTTGAGGAGGTGTTTTGTGGCAATGATGCATTTAATGATGATATGGAGACTCAGGAATTGTGAGCACAGACAAGTGTCAAGCAACAAGGACAAAGGAGAGGCAGAGGATGTCGTGGAGCATATTCTAGACGAGTCTGATGATGACAAGACAATACTATGCAGCTTGGAGCTCAAGGGCAAGCGTCGCGATGGTGATGAAAAGGTTCCTGATGGCATGGAGCTGGTCGGTTTCCGTTGAGACGACCAAGGGAAAGCAGGGGATGGCACTGAGACCAGCAGACATCTGTTTGAGTTCAATGGCAAGCTGCTTCTAGTAAAACGGCAACAATACCACCCCGACCACTCCCCTAACTATACTCTTCAGGTTGAGGTCCTAGAGGCGGACATGGACGCAAGGATGAGCATGACGTGGCCATTAACCTGAAATCTTGATGGTATCTTTCATGGGTGGGTAAACCAACCTGGTTTTTCTCACAAAAAATAGTTGTATGACATAAATAGTTTTTCGTTTTTTCTGGTTGAACTTTTTTTTTTGAGATAGCTCAGCACGGTATATGTTTTTTTTTCTTGTTCACAACAAAAGATTTGTGTTAAAATTGAGAATTTGATATATTAACAGGGCATGTTCGCACCCTTGTTTTCTTCATGGCAAGAGACGCGAGTCGACTTATTTTTCTTGTAGCGGCATAAGTGTCGGGGATCAACAATGACAAGCCGTCTTCTAGTAATAGTGAGATCCATGAATTCGTCTTGATCCGTGGCATTGAGATTTGTGCAATGACCGGCCGGATCCGCGGTGCCTCCCCTTGTCGTCGTACTCGATCCAGCACGAACGTAGGTCGGGGCACTTGAGGAGGAGGGCGCCGAGGAGAGCAAGATGGAGGAGGTGGGCTGAAGGATTTCATTTCATTCCAATCAGGAGGAGAAGGAGATGAGCAGTGTGGTGTAGTTGGTTCATGTCATCGGAGTGTGAGTGCCGTACGTGTTGACAGTTGGGTCAAATCTATTGAGTCGCTTCATGTCCTTTGATAACATTTGAGTTGGCCTAACGAAAGTTGTTGTGTTGGTGCGTGAATGAATTGGATTTGCATCCATCTATCCGTAAGATGTTGTGTTGTTTCTTTCTTCAGGGATGTCGCTTGACCTTGAGCGGGCATTTGGCCAGGAACTTATTACACTTGGTGAAGTGCGCCTGGTACCGTACCTTGTCTCGCCCGACAGCGCCACCTCCACCTCCACCTCCACCTCCACCTGGAACACCCCGCGTCTTGTTCTTCTCCTCCTTTAACTCGCGACGCCGGCGAGCCTGGCCCGCTCCAAGTGCTGGCTGTCGATGCTGTCTGTAGTCGAGTCGGCCTCGAGCAACTGGGACGCTCATGGCCCAGTTCTTGTTCCGGACGGTGAGCGTTAGCTAGCGAGAGGTAGTAGGCCAAGGCGGTGGCCAGCGCGACGGCCAACTGGAGCTCGTCGGATGTGCCAAGATGTCTTGAAATCTCTCCTGATGTTCATTTTCAGTCATAGCTTGGCTAAACCCACTGGGAAGAGAGAAATTAACTTGCACGTCCATTGCAAGTTGTAGGATTGAATCAGTTCTTTTTTTTTTTGAACATAGGATTGAATCAGTTCACTTTCACAAGTTAGAGGACTATAAACCATCGCCTCAAAGCCACGGATCGCGATCCACGTGTCTCACTTGAAATAAAATCTTGACCATCCACTCCTTCCACATCCGACAGCTCAAAATTCCTCCTCTCCTCTCCTCTCCTCTCCTAGGAGCAGAACATAAACGTTTCACATATTTTTTTGATACTGCAGCGGGTAACCATGGCGGATTTCAACCCGTTTCACTATACCGACACCTGAACCCCATCATTGTTTCGTCTGAGCATTATAAAGCTGTCAAAGATTTCAACATGGTCAAATCGCTCCATGGACAATGCCATCTATTTCAATTAATGAAATGACGATCATTAATTAATCTAAGCACACATCCAAGCTTTTTTGAAAGAATCCCATGCATTCATTCATTAAGGTTAAGTTACAAACACCTCGAATTCATCCATCCTGTCAAAGTTCCACATACACGCGCGCACAAACAAACAAGACCAAAATGTTAGTTACCCTCCTTCCCAATCCCTCCTACCATGGAGCGTGGTAGGTATTTAAGGAGCACCCGCCGCCCCATTCACCGCCCTTCTCCAGCAAAGAACCAGCCATAAGCGGTTTGTAATCACCATCTTATCTGTTGAATCATAGACGCCCTTGTTCATCATGGAGAGCGGTTTGTAATCACCATCTTATCTGTTGAATCATAGATGCCCTTGTTCATCATGGAGAGCGGTTTGTAATCACCATCTTATCTGTTGAATCATAGACGCCCTTGTTCATCATGGAGAGCGGTTTGTAATCACCATCTTATCTGTTGAATCATAGACGCCCTTGTTCATCATGGAGAGCGGTTTGTAATCACCATCTTATCTGTTGAATCATAGACGCCCTTGTTCATCATGGAGAGCGGTTTGTAATCACCATCTTATCTGTTGAATCATAGACGCCCTTGTTCATCATGGAGAGCGGTTTGTAATCACCATCTTATCTGTTGAATCATAGACCCCCTTGTTCATCATGGAGAGCGGTTTGTAATCACCATCTTATCTGTTGAATCATAGACGCCCTTGTTCATCATGGAGAGCGGTTTGTAATCACCATCTTATCTGTTGAATCATAGACGCCCTTGTTCATCATGGAGAGCGGTTTGTAATCACCATCTTATCTGTTGAATCATAGACGCCCTTGTTCATTATGGAGAGCGGTTTGTAATCACCATCTTATCTGTTGAATCATAGGCGCCTTGTTCACCATGGAGAGCGGTTTGTAATCACCATCTTATCTGTTGAATCATAGACGCCCTTGTTCATCATGGAGAGCGGTTTGTAATCACCATCTTATCTGTTGAATCATAGACGCCCTTGTTCATCATGGAGAGCGGTTTGTAATCACCATCTTATCTGTTGAATCATAGACGCCCTTATTAATCATGGAGAGCGGTTTGTAATCACCATCTTATCTGTTGAATCATAGATGCCCTTGTTCATCATGGAGAGCGGTTTGTAATCACCATCATATCTGTTGAATCATAGACGCCCTTGTTCATCATGGAGAGCGGTTTGTAATCACCATCTTATCTGTTGAATCATAGACGCCCTTGTTCATCATGGAGAGCGGTTTGTAATCACCATCTTATCTGTTGAATCATAGACGCCCTTGTTCATCATGGAGAGTGGTTTGTAATCACCATCTTATCTGTTGAATCATAGACGCCCTTGTTCATCATGGAGAGCGGTTTGTAATCACCATCTTATCTGTTGAATCATAGACGCCCTTGTTCATCATGGAGAGCGGTTTGTAATCACCATCTTATCTATTGAATCATAGACCCCCTTGTTCATCATGGAGAGCGGTTTGTAATCACCATCTTATCTGTTGAATCATAGACGCCCTTGTTCATCATGGAGAGCGGTTTGTAATCACCATCTTATCTGTTGCATCATAGACGCCCTTGTTCATCATGGAGAGCGGTTTGTAATCACCATCTTATCTGTTGAATCATAGACGCCCTTGTTCATCATGGAGAGAGGTTTGTAATCACCATCTTATCTGTTGCATGATAGAGGCCCTTGTTCATCATGGAGAGCGGCTTGTAATCACCATCTCTATCTGTTGAATCATAGACGCCCTTGTTCATCATGGAGAGCGGTTTGTAATCACCATCTTATCTGTTGAATCATAGACGCCCTTGTTCATCATGGAGAGCGGCTTGTAATCACGATCTTATCTGTTGAATCATAGACGCCCTTGTTCATCATGGAGAGCGGTTTGTAATCACCATCTTATCTGTTGAATCATAGACGCCCTTGTTCATCATGGAGAGCGGTTTGTAATCACCATTTATCTGTTGCATCATAGATGCCCTTGTTCATCATGGAGAGCGGTTTGTAATCACCATCTTATCTGTTGAATCATAGACGCCTTGTTCATCATGGAGAGCGGTTTGTAATCACCATCTTATCTGTTGAATCATAGACGCCCTTGTTCATCATGGAGAGCGGTTTGTCATCACCATCTTATCTGTTGAATCATAGATGCCCTTGTTCATCATGGAGAGCGGTTTGTAATCACCATCTTATCTGTTGAATCATAGACGCCTTGTTCATCATGGAGAGCGGTTTGTAATCACCATCTTATCTGTTGAATCATAGACGCCCTTGTTCATCATGGAGAGCGGTTTGTAATCACCATCTTATCTGTTGAATCATAGACGCCCTTGTTCATCATGGAGAGCGGTTTGTAATCACCATCTTATCTGTTGAATCATAGACGCCCTTGTTCATCATGGAGAGCGGTTTGTAATCACCATCTTATCTGTTGAATCATAGACCCCCTTGTTCATCATGGAGAGCGGTTTGTAATCACCATCTTATCTGTTGAATCATAGACGCCCTTGTTCATCATGGAGAGCGGTTTGTAATCACCATCTTATCTGTTGAATCATAGACGCCCTTGTTCATCATGGAGAGCGGTTTGTAATCACCATCTTATCTGTTGAATCATAGACGCCCTTGTTCATTATGGAGAGCGGTTTGTAATCACCATCTTATCTGTTGAATCATAGACGCCCTTGTTCACCATGGAGAGCGGTTTGTAATCACCATCTTATCTGTTGAATCATAGACGCCCTTGTTCATCATGGAGAGCGGTTTGTAATCACCATCTTATCTGTTGAATCATAGACGCCCTTGTTCATCATGGAGAGCGGTTTGTAATCACCATCTTATCTGTTGAATCATAGACGCCCTTATTCATCATGGAGAGCGGTTTGTAATCACCATCTTATCTGTTGAATCATAGATGCCCTTGTTCATCATGGAGAGCGGTTTGTAATCACCATCGTATCTGTTGAATCATAGACGCCCTTGTTCATCATGGAGAGCGGTTTGTAATCACCATCTTATCTGTTGAATCATAGACGCCCTTGTTCATCATGGAGAGCGGTTTGTAATCACCATCTTATCTGTTGAATCATAGACGCCCTTGTTCATCATGGAGAGTGGTTTGTAATCACCATCTTATCTGTTGCATGATAGAGGCCCTTGTTCATCATGGAGAGCGGCTTGTAATCACCATCTCTATCTGTTGAATCATAGACGCCCTTGTTCATCATGGAGAGCGGTTTGTAATCACCATCTTATCTGTTGAATCATAGACGCCCTTGTTCATCATGGAGAGCGGTTTGTAATCACCATCTTATCTGTTGAATCATAGACGCCCTTGTTCATCATGGAGAGCGGTTTGTAATCACCATCTTATCTGTTGAATCATAGACCCCTTGTTCATCATGGAGAGCGGTTTGTAATCACCATCTTATCTGTTGAATCATAGACGCCCTTGTTCATCATGGAGAGCGGTTTGTAATCACCATCTTATCTGTTGCATCATAGACGCCCTTGTTCATCATGGAGAGCGGTTTGTAATCACCATCTTATCTGTTGAATCATAGACGCCCTTGTTCATCATGGAGAGAGGTTTGTAATCACCATCTTATCTTTGCATGATAGAGGCCCTTGTTCATCATGGAGAGCGGCTTGTAATCACCATCTCTATCTGTTGAATCATAGACGCCCTTGTTCATCATGGAGAGCGGTTTGTAATCACCATCTTATCTGTTGAATCATAGACGCCCTTGTTCATCATGGAGAGCGGCTTGTAATCACGATCTTATCTGTTGAATCATAGACGCCCTTGTTCATCATGGAGAGCGGTTTGTAATCACCATCTTATCTGTTGAATCATAGACGCCCTTGTTCATCATGGAGAGCGGTTTGTAATCACCATTTATCTGTTGCATCATAGATGCCCTTGTTCATCATGGAGAGCGGTTTATAATCACCATCTTATCTGTTGAATCATAGACGCCCTTGTTCATCATGGAGAGCGGTTTGTAATCACCATCTTATCTGTTGAATCATAGACGCCCTTGTTCATCATGGAGAGCGGTTTGTAATCACCATCTTATCTGTTGAATCATAGACGCCCTTGTTCATCATGGAGAGCGGTTTGTAATCACCATCTTATCTGTTGAATCATAGACGCCCTTGTTCATCATGGAGAGCGGTTTGTAATCACCATCTTATCTGTTGAATCATAGACGCCCTTGTTCATCATGGAGAGCGGTTTGTAATCACCATCTTATCTGTTGAATCATAGACCCCCCTTGTTCATCATGGAGAGCGGTTTGTAATCACCATCTTATCTGTTGAATCATAGACGCCCTTATTAATCATGGAGAGCGGTTTGTAATCACCATCTTATCTGTTGAATCATAGATGCCCTTGTTCATCATGGAGAGCGGTTTGTAATCACCATCATATCTGTTGAATCATAGACGCCCTTGTTCATCATGGAGAGCGGTTTGTAATCACCATCTTATCTGTTGAATCATAGACGCCCTTGTTCATCATGGAGAGCGGTTTGTAATCACCATCTTATCTGTTGAATCATAGACGCCCTTGTTCATCATGGAGAGTGGTTTGTAATCACCATCTTATCTGTTGAATCATAGACGCCCTTGTTCATCATGGAGAGCGGTTTGTAATCACCATCTTATCTGTTGAATCATAGACGCCCTTGTTCATCATGGAGAGCGGTTTGTAATCACCATCTTATCTATTGAATCATAGACCCCCTTGTTCATCATGGAGAGCGGTTTGTAATCACCATCTTATCTGTTGAATCATAGACGCCCTTGTTCATCATGGAGAGCGGTTTGTAATCACCATCTTATCTGTTGCATCATAGACGCCCTTGTTCATCATGGAGAGCGGTTTGTAATCACCATCTTATCTGTTGAATCATAGACGCCCTTGTTCATCATGGAGAGAGGTTTGTAATCACCATCTTATCATTTGCATGATAGAGGCCCTTGTTCATCATGGAGAGCGGCTTGTAATCACCATCTCTATCTGTTGAATCATAGACGCCCTTGTTCATCATGGAGAGCGGTTTGTAATCACCATCTTATCTGTTGAATCATAGACGCCCTTGTTCATCATGGAGAGCGGCTTGTAATCACGATCTTATCTGTTGAATCATAGACGCCCTTGTTCATCATGGAGAGCGGTTTGTAATCACCATCTTATCTGTTGAATCATAGACGCCCTTGTTCATCATGGAGAGCGGTTTGTAATCACCATTTATCTGTTGCATCATAGATGCCCTTGTTCATCATGGAGAGCGGTTTGTAATCACCATCTTATCTGTTGAATCATAGACGCCCTTGTTCATCATGGAGAGCGGTTTGTAATCACCATCTTATCTGTTGAATCATAGACGCCCTTGTTCATCATGGAGAGCGGTTTGTCATCACCATCTTATCTGTTGAATCATAGATGCCCTTGTTCATCATGGAGAGCGGTTTGTAATCACCATCTTATCTGTTGAATCATAGACGCCCTTGTTCATCATGGAGAGCGGTTTGTAATCACCATCTTATCTGTTGAATCATAGACGCCCTTGTTCATCATGGAGAGCGGTTTGTAATCACCATCTTATCTGTTGAATCATAGACGCCCTTGTTCATCATGGAGAGCGGTTTGTAATCACCATCTTATCTGTTGAATCATAGACGCGCCTTGTTCATCATGGAGAGCGGTTTGTAATCACCATCTTATCTGTTGAATCATAGACCCCCTTGTTCATCATGGAGAGCGGTTTGTAATCACCATCTTATCTGTTGAATCATAGACGCCCTTGTTCATCATGGAGAGCGGTTTGTAATCACCATCTTATCTGTTGAATCATAGACGCCCTTGTTCATCATGGAGAGCGGTTTGTAATCACCATCTTATCTGTTGAATCATAGACGCCCTTGTTCATTATGGAGAGCGGTTTGTAATCACCATCTTATCTGTTGAATCATAGACGCCCTTGTTCACCATGGAGAGCGGTTTGTAATCACCATCTTATCTGTTGAATCATAGACGCCCTTGTTCATCATGGAGAGCGGTTTGTAATCACCATCTTATCTGTTGAATCATAGACGCCTTGTTCATCATGGAGAGCGGTTTGTAATCACCATCTTATCTGTTGAATCATAGACGCCCTTATTCATCATGGAGAGCGGTTTGTAATCACCATCTTATCTGTTGAATCATAGATGCCCTTGTTCATCATGGAGAGCGGTTTGTAATCACCATCTTATCTGTTGAATCATAGGCGCCCTTGTTCATCATGGAGAGCGGTTTGTAATCACCATCTTATCTGTTGAATCATAGACGCCCTTGTTCATCATGGAGAGCGGTTTGTAATCACCATCTTATCTGTTGAATCATAGACGCCCTTGTTCATCATGGAGAGTGGTTTGTAATCACCATCTTATCTGTTGCATGATAGAGGCCCTTGTTCATCATGGAGAGCGGCTTGTAATCACCATCTCTATCTGTTGAATCATAGACGCCCTTGTTCATCATGGAGAGCGGTTTGTAATCACCATCTTATCTGTTGAATCATAGACGCCCTTGTTCATCATGGAGAGCGGTTTGTAATCACCATCTTATCTGTTGAATCATAGACGCCCTTGTTCATCATGGAGAGCGGTTTGTAATCACCATCTTATCTGTTGAATCATAGACCCCCTTGTTCATCATGGAGAGCGGTTTGTAATCACCATCTTATCTGTTGAATCATAGACGCCCTTGTTCATCATGGAGAGCGGTTTGTAATCACCATCTTATCTGTTGCATCATAGACGCCCTTGTTCATCATGGAGAGCGGTTTGTAATCACCATCTTATCTGTTGAATCATAGACGCCTTGTTCATCATGGAGAGAGGTTTGTAATCACCATCTTATCTTTGCATGATAGAGGCCCTTGTTCATCATGGAGAGCGGCTTGTAATCACCATCTCTATCTGTTGAATCATAGACGCCCTTGTTCATCATGGAGAGCGGTTTGTAATCACCATCTTATCTGTTGAATCATAGACGCCCTTGTTCATCATGGAGAGCGGCTTGTAATCACGATCTTATCTGTTGAATCATAGACGCCCTTGTTCATCATGGAGAGCGGTTTGTAATCACCATCTTATCTGTTGAATCATAGACGCCCTTGTTCATCATGGAGAGCGGTTTGTAATCACCATTTATCTGTTGCATCATAGATGCCCTTGTTCATCATGGAGAGCGGTTTATAATCACCATCTTATCTGTTGAATCATAGACGCCCTTGTTCATCATGGAGAGCGGTTTGTAATCACCATCTTATCTGTTGAATCATAGACGCCCTTGTTCATCATGGAGAGCGGTTTGTAATCACCATCTTATCTGTTGCATCATAGACGCCCTTGTTCATCATGGAGAGCGGTTTGTAATCACCATCTTATCTGTTGAATCATAGACGCCCTTGTTCATCATGGAGAGCGGTTTGTAATCACCATCTTATCTGTTGAATCATAGACGCCCTTGTTCATCATGGAGAGCGGTTTGTAATCACCATCTTATCTGTTGAATCATAGACGCCCTTGTTCATCATGGAGAGCGGTTTGTAATCACCATCTTATCTGTTGAATCATAGACGCCCTTGTTCATCATGGAGAGCGGTTTGTAATCACCATCTTATCTGTTGAATCATAGATCCCTTGTTCATCATTGAGAGCGGTTTGTAATCACCATCTTATCTGTTTAATCACAGATGCCCTTGTTCATCATGGAGAGCGGTTTGTAATCACCATCTTATCTGTTGAATCATAGATGCCCTTGTTCATCATGGAGAGCGGTTTGTAATCACCATCTTATCTGTTGAATCATAGACGCCCTTGTTCATCATGGAGAGCGGTTTGTAATCACCATCTTATCTGTTGAATCATAGATCCCTTGTTCATCATTGAGAGCGGTTTGTAATCACCATCTTATCTGTTTAATCACAGATGCCCTTGTTCATCATGGAGAGCGGTTTGTAATCACCATCTTATCTGTTGAATCATAGATGCCCTTGTTCATCATGGAGAGCGGTTTGTAATCACCATCTTATCTGTTGAATCATAGACGCCCTTGTTCATCATGGAGAGCGGTTCGTAATCACCATCTTATCTGTTGCATCATAGACGCCCTTGTTCATCATGGAGAGCGGTTTGTAATCACCATCTTATCTGTTGAATCATAGACGCCCTTGTTCATCATGTAGAGCGGTTTGTAATCACCATCTTATCTGTTGAATCATAGACGCCCTTGTTCATCATGGAGAGCGGTTTGTAATCACCATCTTATCTGTTGCATCATAGACGCCCTTGTTCATCATGGAGAGCGGTTTGTAATCACCATCTTATCTGTTGAATCATAGACGCCCTTGTTCATCATGGAGAGCGGTTTGTAATCACCATCTTATCTGTTGAATCATAGACGCCCTTGTTCATCATGGAGAGCGGCTTGTAATCACGATCTTATCTGTTGAATCATAGACGCCCTTGTTCATCATGGAGAGCGGTTTGTAATCACCATCTTATCTGTTGAATCATAGACGCCCTTGTTCATCATGGAGAGCGGTTTGTAATCACCATTTATCTGTTGCATCATAGATTCCCTTGTTCATCATGGAGAGCGGTTTGTAATCACCATCTTATCTGTTGAATCATAGACGCCCTTGTTCATCATGGAGAGCGGTTTGTAATCACCATCTTATCTGTTGAATCATAGACGCCCTTGTTCATCATGGAGAGCGGTTTGTAATCACCATCTTATCTGTTGCATCATAGACGCCCTTGTTCATCATGGAGAGCGGTTTGTAATCACCATCTTATCTGTTGAATCATAGACGCCCTTGTTCATCATGGAGAGCGGTTTGTAATCACCATCTTATCTGTTGAATCATAGACGCCCTTGTTCATCATGGAGAGCGGTTTGTAATCACCATCTTATCTGTTGAATCATAGACGCCCTTGTTCATCATGGAGAGCGGTTTGTAATCACCATCTTATCTGTTGAATCATAGACGCCCTTGTTCATCATGGAGAGCGGTTTGTAATCACCATCTTATCTGTTGAATCATAGATCCCTTGTTCATCATTGAGAGCGGTTTGTAATCACCATCTTATCTGTTTAATCACAGATGCCCTTGTTCATCATGGAGACCGGTTTGTAATCACCATCTTATCTGTTGAATCATAGATGCCCTTGTTCATCATGGAGAGCGGTTTGTAATCACCATCTTATCTGTTGAATCATAGACGCCCTTGTTCATCATGGAGAGCGGTTCGTAATCACCATCTTATCTGTTGCATCATAGACGCCCTTGTTCATCATGGAGAGCGGTTTGTAATCACCATCTTATCTGTTGAATCATAGACGCCCTTGTTCATCATGTAGAGCGGTTTGTAATCACCATCTTATCTGTTGAATCATAGACGCCCTTGTTCATCATGGAGAGCGGTTTGTAATCACCATCTTATCTGTTGCATCATAGACGCCCTTGTTCATCATGGAGAGCGGTTTGTAATCACCATCTTATCTCTTGAATCATAGACGCCCTTGTTCATCATGGAGAGCGGTTTGTAATCACCATCTTATCTGTTAAATCATAGACGCCATTGTTCATCATGGAGAGCGGTTTGTAATCACAATCTTATCTGTTGAATCATAGACACCCTTGTTCATCATGGAGAGCGGTTTGTAATCACCATCTTATCTGTTGCATCATAGACGCCCTTGTTCATCATGGAGAGCGGTTTGTAATCACCATCTTATCTGTTGAATCATAGACGCCCTTGTTCATCATGGAGAGAGGTTTGTAATCACCATCTTATCTGTTGCATGATAGAGGCCCTTGTTCATCATGGAGAGCGGCTTGTAATCACCATCTCTATCTGTTGAATCATAGACACCCTTGTTCATCATGGAGAGCGGTTTGTAATCACCATCTTATCTGTTGAATCATAGACGCCCTTGTTCATCATGGAGAGCGGCTTGTAATCACGATCTTATCTGTTGAATCATAGACGCCCTTGTTCATCATGGAGAGCGGTTTGTAATCACCATCTTATCTGTTGAATCAT
Source organism: Aegilops longissima (assembly GCA_021605205.1). NCBI lineage: Eukaryota > Viridiplantae > Streptophyta > Magnoliopsida > Poales > Poaceae > Aegilops > Aegilops longissima. Next base: position 691,276,659 of record CM038679.1, read on the forward strand.
AGACGCCCTTGTTCATCATGGAGAGCGGCTTGTAATCACCATTTATCTGTTGCATCATAGACGCCCTTGTTCATCATGGAGAGCGGTTTGTAATCACCATCTTATCTGTTGAATCATAGATGCCCTTGTTCATCATGGAGAGCGGTTTGTAATCACCATCTTATCTGTTGAATCATAGACGCCCTTGTTCATCATGGAGAGCGGTTTGTAATCACCATCTTATCTGATGCATCATGGACGCCCTTGTTCATCATGGAGAGCGGTTTGTAATCACCATCTTATCTGTTGAATCATAGACGCCCTTGTTCATCATGGAGAGCGGTTTGTAATCACCATCTTATCTGTTGAATCATAGACGCCCTTGTTCAACATGGAGAGCGGTTTGTAATCACCATCTTATCTGTTGAATCATAGACGCCCTTGTTCATCATGGAGAGCGGTTTGTAATCACCATCTTATCTGTTGAATCATAGACGCCCTTGTTCATCATGGAGAGCGGTTTGTAATCACCATCTTATCTGTTGAATCATAGATGCCCTTGTTCATCATGGAGAGCGGTTTGTAATCACCATGTTATCTGTTTAATCATAGATGCCCTTGTTCATCATGGAGAGCGGTTTGTTATCACCGTCTTATCTGTTGAATCATAGATGCCCTTGTTCATCATGGAGAGCGGTTTGTAATCACCATCTTATCTGTTGAATCATAGACGCCCTTGTTCATCATGGAGAGCGGTTTGTAATCACCATCTTATCTGTTGCATCATAGACGCCCTTGTTCATCATGGAGAGCGGTTTGTAATCACCATCTTATCTGTTGAATCATAGACGCCCTTGTTCATCATGGAGAGCGGTTTGTAATCACCATCTTATCTGTTGAATCATAGACGCCCTTGTTCATCATGGAGAGCGGTTTGTAATCACCATCTTATCTGTTGCATAATAGACGCCCTTGTTCATCATGGAGAGCGGTTTGTAATCACCATCTTATCTCTTGAATCATAGACGCCCTTGTTCATCATGGAGAGCGGTTTGTAATCACCATCTTATCTGTTGAATCATAGACGCCCTTGTTCATCATGGAGAGCGGTTTGTAATCACCATCTTATCTGTTGAATCATAGACTCCCTTGTTCAACATGGAGAGCGGTTTGTAATCACCATCTTATCTGTTGCATCATAGACGCCCTTGTTCATCATGGAGAGCGGTTTGTAATCACCATCTTATCTGTTGCATCATCGACGCCCTTGTTCATCATGGAGAGCGGTTTGTAATCACCATCTTATCTGTTGCATCATAGACGCCCTTGTTCATCATGGAGAGCGGTTTGTAATCACCATCTTATCTGTTGAATCATAGACGCCCTTGTTCATCATGGAGAGCGGTTTGTAATCACCATCTTATCTGTTGAATCATAGACGCCCTTGTTCATCATGGAGAGCGGTTTGTAATCACCATCTTATCTGTTGAATCATAGACGCCCTTGTTCATCATGGAGAGCGGTTTGTAATCACCATCTTATCTGTTGCATCATAGACGCCCTTGTTCATCATGGAGAGCGGTTTGTAATCACCATCTTATCTGTTGAATCATAGACGCCCTTGTTCATCATGGAGAGCGGTTTGTAATCACCATCTTATCTGTTGAATCATAGACGCCCTTGTTCATCATGGAGAGCGGTTTGTAATCACCATCTTATCTGTTGAATCATAGACGCCCTTGTTCATCATGGAGAGCGGTTTGTAATCACCATCTTATCTGTTGCATCATAGACGCCCTTGTTCATCATGGAGAGCGGTTTGTAATCACCATCTTATCTGTTGAATCATAGACGCCCTTGTTCATCATGGAGAGCGGTTTGTAATCACCATCTTATCTGTTGAATCAAAGACGCCCTTGTTCATCATGGAGAGCGGCTTGTAATCACCATCTTATCTGTTGAATCATAGACGCCCTTGTTCATCATGGAGAGCGGTTTGTAATCACCATCTTATCTGTTGAATCATAGACGCCCTTGTTCATCATCGAGAACGGTTTGTAATCACCATCTTATCTGTTGAATCATAGACGCCCTTGTTCATCATGGAGAGCGGTTTGTAATCACCATCTTATCTGTTGAATCATAGACGCCCTTGTTCATCATGGAGAGCGGTTTGTAATCACCATCTTATCTGTTGAATCATAGACGCCCTTGTTCATCATGGAGAGCGGTTTGTAATCACCATCTTATCTGTTGCATCATAGACGCCCTTGTTCATCATGGAGAGCGGTTTGTAATCACCATCTTATCTGTCATGGAGAGCGGTTTGTAATCACCATGTTATCTGTTTAATCACAGATGCCCTTGTTCATCATGGAGAGCGGTTTGTTATCACTGTCTTATCTATTGAATTATAGATGCCCTTGCTCATCATGGAGAGCGGTTTGTAATCACCATCTTATCTGTTGAATCATAGACGCCCTTGTTCATCATGGAGAGCGGTTTGTAATCACCATCTTATCTGTTGCATCATAGACGCCCTTGTTCATCATGGAGAGCGGTTTGTAATCACCATCTTATCTGTTGAATCATAGACGCCCTTGTTCATCATGGAGAGCGGTTTGTAATCACCATCTTATCTGTTGAATCATAGACCCCCTTGTTCATCATGGAGAGCGGTTTGTAATCACCATCTTATCTGTTGCATCATAGACGCCCTTGTTCATCATGGAGAGCGGTTTGTAATCACCATCTTATCTCTTGAATCATAGACGCCCTTGTTCATCATGGAGAGCGGTTTGTAATCACCATCTTATCTGTTGAATCATAGACGCCCTTGTTCATCATCGAGAGCGGTTTGTAATCACTATCTTATCTGTTGAATCATAGACTCCCTTGTTCATCATGGAGAGCGGTTTGTAATCACCATCTTATCTGTTGCATCATAGACGCCCTTGTTCATCATGGAGAGCGGTTTGTAATCACCATCTTATCTGTTGAATCATAGACGCCCTTGTTCATCATGGAGAGAGGTTTGTAATCACCATCTTATCATTTGCATGATAGAGGCCCTTGTTCATCATGGAGAGCGGCTTGTAATCACCATCTCTATCTGTTGAATCATAGACGCCCTTGTTCATCATGGAGAGCGGTTTGTAATCACCATCTTATCTGTTGAATCATAGACGCCTTGTTCATCATGGAGAGCGGCTTGTAATCACTATCTTATCTGTTGAATCATAGACGCCCTTGTTCATCATGGAGAGCGGTTTGTAATCACCATCTTATCTGTTGAATCATAGATGCCCTTGTTCATCATGGAGAGCGGTTTGTAATCACCATTTATCTGTTGCATCATAGACGGCCTTGTTCATCATGGAGAGCGGTTTGTAATCACCATCTTATCTGTTGAATCATAGACGTCCTTGTTCATCATGGAGAGTGGTTTGTAATCACCATCTTATCTGTTGAATCATAGACGCCCTTGTTCATCATGGAGAGCGGTTTGTAATCACCATCTTATCTGTTGCATCATAGACGCCCTTGTTCATCATGGAGAGCGGTTTGTAATCACCATCTTATCTGTTGAATCATAGACGCCCTTGTTCATCATGGAAAGCGGTTTGTAATCACCATCTTATCTGTTGAATCATAGACGCCCTTGTTCATCATGGAGAGCGGTTTGTAATCACCATCTTATCTGTTGAATCATAGACGCCCTTGTTCATCATGGAGAGCGGTTTGTAATCACCATCTTATCTGTTGAATCATAGACGCCCTTGTTCATCATGGAGAGCGGTTTGTAATCACCATCTAATCTGTTGAATCATAGACGCCCTTGTTCATCATGGAGAGCGGTTTGTAATCACCATCTTATCTGTTGTATCATAGACGCCCTTGTTCATCATGGAGAGCGGTTTGTAATCACCATCTTATCTGTTGAATCATAGACGCCCTTGTTCATCATGGAGAGCGGTTTGTAATCACCATCTTATCTGTTGAATCATAGACCCCCTTGTTCATCATGGAGAGCGGTTTGTAATCACCATCTTATCTGTTGCATCATAGACGCCCTTGTTCATCATGGAGAGCGGTTTGTAATCACCATCTTATCTCTTGAATCATAGACGCCCTTGTTCATCATGGAGAGCGGTTTGCAATCACCATCTTATCTGTTGAATCATAGACGCCCTTGTTCATCATGGAGAGCGGTTTGTAATCACCATCTTATCTGTTGAATCATAGACTCCCTTGTTCATCATGGAGAGCGGTTTGTAATCACCATCTTATCTGTTGCATCATAGACGCCCTTGTTCATCATGGAGAGCAGTTTGTAATCACCATCTTATCTGTTGAATCATAGACGCCCTTGTTCATCATGGAGAGAGGTTTGTAATCACCATCTTATCTGTTGCATGATAGAGGCCCTTGTTCATCATGGAGAGCGGCTTGTAATCACCATCTCTATCTGTTGAATCATAGACGCCCTTGTTCATCATGGAGAGCGGTTTGTAATCACCATCTTATCTGTTGAATCATAGACGCCCTTGTTCATCATGGAGAGCGGCTTGTAATCACTATCTTATCTGTTGAATCATAGACGCCCTTGTTCATCATGGAGAGCGGTTTGTAATCACCATCTTATCTGTTGAATCATAGACGCCCTTGTTCATCATGGAGAGCGGTTTGTAATCACCATTTATCTGTTGCATCATAGACGCCCTTGTTCATCATGGAGAGCGGTTTGTAATCACCATCTTATCTGTTGAATCATAGACGCCCTTGTTCATCATGGAGAGCGGTTTGTAATCACCATCTTATCTGTTGAATCATAGACGCCCTTGTTCATCATGGAGAGCGGTTTGTAATCACCATCTTATCTGTTGCATCATAGACGCCTTGTTCATCATGGAGAGCGGTTTGTAATCACCATCTTATCTGTTGAATCATAGACGCCCTTGTTCATCATGGAGAGCGGTTTGTAATCACCATCTTATCTGTTGAATCATAGACGCCCTTGTTCATCATGGAGAGCGGCTTGTAATCACCATCTTATCTGTTGAATCATAGACGCCCTTGTTCATCATGGAGAGCGGTTTGTAATCACCATCTTATCTGTTGAATCATAGACGCCCTTGTTCATCATGGAGAGCGGTTTGTAATCACCATCTTATCCGTTGAATCATAGACGCCCTTGTTCATCATGGAGAGCGGTTTGTAATCACCATCTTATCTGTTGAATCATAGACGCCCTTGTTCATCATGGAGAGCGGTTTGTTATCACCGTCTTATCTGTTGAATCATAGACGCCCTTGTTCATCATGGAGAGCGGTTTGTAATCACCATCTTATCTGTTGCATCATAGACGCCCTTGTTCATCATGGAGAGCGGTTTGTAATCACCATCTTATCTGTTGCATCATAGACGCCCTTGTTCATCATGGAGAGCGGTTTGTAATCACCATCTTATCTGTTGAATCATAGACGCCCTTGTTCATCATGGAGAGCGGTTTGTAATCACCATCTTATCTGTTGAATCATAGACGCCCTTGTTCATCATGGAGAGCGGTTTGTAATCACCATCTTATCTGTTGAATCATAGACGCCCATGTTCATCATGGAGAGCGGTTTGTAGTCACCATCTTATCTGTTGCATCATAGACGCCCTTGTTCATCATAGAGAGCGGTTTGTACTCACCATCTTATCTGTTGCATGATAGACGCCCTTGTTCATCATGGAGAGCGGTTTGTAATCACCATCTTATCTGTTGCATCATAGACGCCCTTGTTCATCATGGAGAGCGGTTTGTAATCACCATCTTATCTGTTGAATCATAGACGCCCTTGTTCATCATGGAGAGAGGTTTCTAATCACCATCTTATCTGTTGCATGATAGAGGCCCTTGTTCATCATGAAGAGCGGCTTGTAATCACCATCTCTATGTGTTGAATCATTGACGCCCTTGTTCATCATGGAGAGCGGTTTGTAATCACCATCTTATCTGTTGAATCATAGACGCCCTTGTTCATCATGGAGAGCGGCTTGTAATCACCATCTTATCTGTTGAATCATAGACGCCCTTGTTCATCATGAAGAGCGGTTTGTAATTACCATCTTATCTGTTGAATCATAGAGGCCCTTGTTCTTGCCTGAGATGTAAGGTATGAAGTTAAGACTCAAAGCTCGACCATGGCAGAAAAGAGAGAAAGGACGAAGGTCGTCCCCTATGCCTTAGACGTAGGCTCTACGGTATGCTATGCTGTGTACTGCACCTGATGTGTGCCTTGCTACATATCTGGCAAGAGGGTACAAAGGTGATCAAGGAGTGATCACCAGTTAGCGGTCAAAATTGTCCTTTCAGTAAATAAGGACATGTTTCTCGATTATGGAGGTGATAAAGAGTTCGGCGTAAAGGGTTACGTCGATGCAAGCTTTAACACCTATCCTAATGACTCTGAGTAGCAAACCGGATACGTATAGTGGAGCAACTATTTGGAATAGCTCCAAGTGGAGCGTGGAAGCAGCATTTACAATATGACTTAGAGATTTGCGAAGTACATACGGATCTGAATGTTGCAGACCCGTTGACTAAAACCTCTCTCACAAGCAAAACATGATCAAACCCCAGAACTCATTGAGTCTTAATCACATAATGATGTGAACTAGATTATTGATTCTAGTAAACTCTTTGGATGTTGGTCACATGGCGATGTGACCTGTGAGTGTTAATCACATGGCAATGTGAACTAGATTACTGACTCTAGTGCAAGTGGGAGACTGTTGGAAATATGCTCTAGAGGCAATAATAAATTAGTTATTATTATTATATTTCCTTGTTAATGATAATCGTTTATTATCCATGCTATAATTGTATTGATAGGAAACTCAGATACATGTGTGGATACATAGACAACACCATGTCCCTAGTAAGCCTCTAGTTAACTAGCTCGTTGATCAACATATGGTTACGGTTTCCTGACCATGGACATTGGATGTCGTTGATAACGGGATCACATCATTTGGATAATGATGTGATGGACAAGACCCAATCCTAAGCCTAGCACAAAGATCATAGTTCGTATGCTAAAGCTTTTCTAATGTCAAGTATCATTTCCTTAGACCATGAGATTGTGAAACTCCGGATGCCGAGGAATGCTTTGGGTGTACCAAACGTGACAACGAATCGGGTGGCTATAAAGGTGCACTACAGGTATCTCGAAAGTGTCATTGGGTTGGCACGAATCGAGATCGATTTGTCACTCCGTGACGGAGAGGTATCTCTGGGCCCACTCGGTAGGACATCATCATAATGTGCACAATGTGACCAAGGGGTTGATCACGAGATGATGTGTTACGGAACGAGTAAAGAGACTTGCCGGTAACGAGATTGAACAAGGTATCGGGATACCGACGATCGAATCTCGGGCAAGTACAATACCGCTGGACAAAGGGAATTGCATACGGGATCGATTGAGTCCTTGACATCGTGGTTCATCCGATGAGATCATCGTGGAACATGTGGGAGCCAACATGGGTATCCAGATCCCGCTGTTGGTTATTGACCGAGAACGCCTCGGTCATGTTCAGATGATTCCCGAACCCGTAGGGTCTACACACTTAAGGTTCGATGACGCTAGGGTTATAAAGGAAGTTTGTATGTGGTTACCGAATGTTGTTCGGAGTCCCGGATGAGATCCCGAACGTCACGAGGAGTTCCGGAATGGTCCGAAGGTAAAGATTTATATATGGGAAGTCCTGTTTTGGTCACCGGAAAGGTTTCGGGTTTTAAGGGTAATGTACCGGGACCACCGGGAGGGTCCCGGGGGTCCACCAAGTGGGGCCACCGGCCCCGTAGGGCTGCATGGGCCAAGTGTGGGAGGAGACCAGCCCCAGGTGGGCTGGTGCGCCCCCCCCCCCCACAAGGGCCCAAGGCGCCTAGGGTTGGGGGAGGGGGAGCTCCCACCTAACTTGGGGTGCAAGTTTCCCCTCTCCCCCCCCCCCCTTGGCCGCCACCCATAGATGGGATTGGGGCTGCCGCACCCCTTGGGGTGGAAACCCTAGAGGGGGCGCACACCCCTCCCTCTCCCCTATATATAGTTGAGGTCTTGAAGGCTGCAAAATCATGAGTTTGACCTCTCCCTGGCGCAGCCCTACCTCTCTCCCTCCTCCTCTCCCGCGGTGCTTGGCGAAGCCCTGCAGGATTGCCACGCTCCTCCACCACCACCACGCCGTTGTGCTGCTGCTGGATGGAGTCTTCCTCAACCTCTCCCTCTCTCCTTGCTGGATCAAGGCATGGGAGACGTCGCCGGGCTGTACGTGTGTTGAACGCGGAGGTGCCGTCCGCTCGCACTAGGATCTCCGGTGATTTGGATCACGACAGTCGACTCCTTCAACCCCGTTCTCTTGAACGCTTCTGCTTAGCGATCTACAAGGGTATGTAGATGCACTCTCCTTCCCCTCGTTGCTAGTTTCTCCATAGATAGATCTTGGTGACACGTAGGAAAATTTTGAATTTCTGCTACGTTCCCCAACAGATGTGCGCATGGATTACCCCGTCCTGGGATTGTAGCCGTCGCTCCAAGGCGGCGTGGGCTACTGATTGCGGGGTTGGTTGCCGCTGCCATTCTCGCCGTTGTTCCGCTGATCGCCGCGGCCACGACAGCGATTCCCGCCATTCCCGCCATTCCCGCCATTCTCACCGTTGGAGGCACGCGACGGCTGCTGCTGCGGGTACTGCTGCTACTGTGGAGGAGGCAACGTCACGGGTGCCGAAGGGCGCTGCTAATACGGCGCGGGAGGGGGTGATGGAGGGACGCCGCGGGAGAGGCCGGCGGTGAGGGCAGTGTGGATGGCGTGGGTGCGCAGATTCTTCATATGGCTCTCCTCAAGACGAAGATAGGCCACCGCCCACTCATAGGTGGGGTTGGCCATGCGGGTGAGGTTGGACACGGCGTTGCCGAAATCCTTGTTGAGGCCGGCAGTGAGGGTGGAGAGGATGAGCTTGTCCCCAACCTTGAACCTGACATTATTGAGCTCATCGGAGAGGGTCTTGAGGCGCAGGCAGTAGGCGTCGATGGTGGAGTCATTTTGGTGACACCTAAAAAACTCCTACTGCAAAAGGACGATCCGTCGAAGCTTGTTGTCGGTGAAGAGGCCATTGATCTTGGTCCACATCGTGTAGGCATCATCCCTGTCGCGAATGACGGTGTGGAAGATGTCCGGCGAGATGGTGAGAAAAAGGCACCGGGTGATGGTGGCATCGATGGCCATCCAGTTGGAGCCGCGGCACATGGCAAGGAAGTCGGTGGTGCCGTCAATGTGATCACGGAGGTTGTATTCACGGAAGAGAAGTTTGAAGTAGGTCTTCCATGCATTTGGCGGCAGAGTGGGAGAGCTTGATGGGAACATGATCGGAGAGAAGGACATCGCGGATGCATGTGAATGGGATCGGCATCTCAGATTCAGAACCGTCGGTGCAGGGGAAGGGGTTGTTGCGTCCGGAGGAAGACATGGCGGCAGCGGCGGCTGGAGATGTGGTGCGGTTAGGGTTAGGGTTTGGGAGAGAGGGAGGGGGTAGGGTGCGGTGGCTGCTAGGGGAGAGCGGCGGCGCGGTGGTAAAGATGGAGGGTGGCCGGCGGCTAGGGAAGGCGGCGGTGCGGTAGCTTGCGGCGGCGGCGGCCGAAGGGAGGAGCGGCAGTGCGGCTAGGTTAGGAGCGAAGGAAGGTTGATACCATATAGAGGAATATGATGCAACTCTCGATGTATTGATCAGGTGCAAGCGCACGTATATATGATGTACAAGGTGGGCAACAACCTCAACTATACAAGGTAAAAGGAGGTGGGTCGGTAATACAAAGATACATGCACTATATACTCAACAGTTGAAATAGCCATAGGGGTTGAACTCACGAGCGGCGGCACCTCCTCCTTGTGAGTGAGTGCAAGGCTGCTCGAAGGATCTGCTCCTTGTAGCGAGCTTCAAGGGCAGAGAGACGCAACACGTCGTCGGTCACGCTAGGCCTCGATGTGGACGACATTGTTCACCGGGATGAAGGGGGCAACATTGTTGATAGTAATGACACACATCCCCTCCTCCTCCTCCAACACCCGAACAAGGGGGCTGGATCCCCCACGGCCATCGTTGGTGCCACAAGAAGTGCTAGATCCTCTCTGGCCACTAAATCTGCCGCCTTCGCGGGAGGAGGATCTGGTGGCTTCCGTGGCTAGTGCACCGCTTGGAGAGTTTGTGCGGTGTGCGACGTCTGGGACGGGAGGTTTCACTCTGCCGCCAAGTTGAACCAACATGATGTGTTCTTGCACGACGACGTTGTCCCAGACGATGGATGAGATGGGATGGGAGGAGGCGACGGGGAGGGGGAGGTGGCGAATAGGGATTGGGTGATGGGGACGCCTCGCTGCCGGGCTTTTATAGCCGGGGATGAAGCCGTGTGGTCATCCAAATGGCCGCCTTGTGAATTCAGGGGAGCGGTGGAGGCCATTAATTGTTGGGTGGTTAGTCGTCCCGTCAGCATGGCTCATCGGTGATTATGTGTCGTGGTGCATGTACCTATGCCGCGCAACTTCAAATCTCAGCCGCGCCGCGAGGAGGAAGAAGTTGGAACTTCCCTCCCGTTGGCGGTTGGGGCACAAAGCGAGCTCTATACCAGACCTCCCTAGTCTCCAAATATGAAGGCTACAATTATACCGATCGACATCCATATGACGACTCAGATAGTGTCATTTTGGATCAAAATCATTATAATGACGGTTATTTTGGCGACCGGGGCCATATGACAAACTCTGCTATAGTTGCTGTAAGCATTAAAACATATTTTGAGTGATGGTCGCTTCCACGGATTGTCCCTATCACATCCTTTGGAACTCATAATTGTTGCAAATGCACGTATATTATATATAGAAAAATGATCAAGTTCTCCATTATGAATAAATAAACATCACATTAATTAAACAACTAACTCTCGTGGAAAAAACCACGTTGACATACTCCCAATTATTTCTTTCGGGGTTTGAGACTCTTGGTCTATCACGTCATGTACATGTGCGAAGTAGCAGATCAATCCATCCTCCTCGTCACTAAGTGCAGAAACATATGTTGAGTGACGGTCGCTCACGTACAATGTGCCTGTCATCTCCGTTGGAACCCACTCACCGGCGTCCATGTCCGCCTCTACAACATCCATCTCGAGTGTGTAGCTTCTGGATGAAAAAGGTATGTGTTCTTTATGCCTTAGCATGAGCAACTTATCATTTGCCGCAATAAGATATCGACTAGTCACTATGTAGTCCCTCTCAAATGGCATGCCCTCGTAATAGTCGTCCTCGAACTCCATGCCATTTGGCATCAAACAATCATCTTCGTTATATATGTCCTCGTCATCCAAGAATTGCGATATCTCCTCATCATCATCATAGTCGTCGTCATCGTCGTCCTCGTCATCATCGTTGTCTTCGTCAACATCATCATCATCGTAGTCATCAGATGGACCATCTAGGACAGATGACTCATTGCCGTACTCTTCGCTCTTCGGCTCGTCTTCACCCTCGTTGCTTGAGTCTTCTTGACGGGCATCGTCGTCAAAGGTATTGTTCTTGTTCTCGGGTTTGTTCACTATTGCACCATCATCATTGGACTCACATGTGACACTCAATCCTTCTTCACCCACCGGATCGAGGCTTGTCGCATCGTTGTAATCCACGTCTAATTTATCGCCATTGCTTGACACTTCTTTATCGTCTTCGTTCTCCTCATTGTATTTCATCTCTTCTCCTTCTTCTTCTTCGCTCCACACTTCTTCGTCATCTTGCTCATCCATCTTGTAATCACCGATAACATAGTCAACAGCTATAACATTAGGTAAACCATCGTCATCCTTGTCAAGGCACAACATGACAAGCTCCTTTTGAATGGTGATCCCATAGAGATCGCCGTTAAGAAAAGCCACATCAAATATGGAGACGTAGGGCATCTCTCCCCGTTCAGGCAACCATACACCCGACTTTCCTGGACGACACAAGATGATGGGATAATTTCTATTGTTTGTCGTCACGGCGACAAGATCATCTTGATCAGACCGCATGAGCACCTTCCGGATCTTGAAGCGGTCCGAGACCTTTCCGATGACAGAGTCCAGCCCGGGTAGCGGCACGGTGGCCTTGGTGAAAGGGTTATGCAAGAGATAGCTGCGCCGTCCGGTGTTGGCATCGGTGCGGTAGAGCGCGAGCCAGCTGCCGTGGGCGCCTATGAATCTCGTGTCGTCGGGGAAAGGAACGCGCCGGTGAAAACCATAGTCGAGTCGACGAAAGTGCCATCCGCGTGGATGATCCACGGCAGCTCGGGGAGCACGAGCTCGCGCACGGCCGAGTGCCACGGACGGCACACGGCACGGAAGCGGGCCTGGTCGTCGGGGAAAGGGAGGCGGCCGATGACCAGCCCTAGGAGCTCCGACGGGAGATCGGCCCACCGCCGAGAAGGCTGCGATGTCGACGCCATGGCTCGATCCAGTCGATCTGCTGGTTCGCCGGCGGCGCCGTTCAATTATATCTATGTAGTGCGATGGGTCGTTTACATATACCTGGAGGTGTTGGATTGTATCCGGGGGTTTGCGTGGAAGAGGCCCACGTCAATACGATGAATACGTGGAAGAAAGAGGCCTCGACAGGGTTGGTATGGACCGGTTCAGCACGTACGTTGCCATACACACGGATAAACATGAAACACACTAACGTCTCAAGTTTATCATGGAACCTTTTGCCACGTCGCAAACACACATAAAGACACAACAAACAAGGTAGAGATTTATAAAATGAAATATTGACATAAATTTTTTCTAAAGTCAAACTTTGTAAAATTTGACACAATTTATATTGGCGGCCCACATCTGTTATAAACACGCTTAACCAAGCCAGATCCGCCGATCAGTGGTTTTTGCAAAAAAGAAAATACGCAAGACGTGGTGTTTTTTGTCGAAAAAATGTATCCTAGTGTTTTTCACAAACCTAGCCTTCGAAGTGGCGGTTTCGTCTAATTTACTCCAAACCTCATGAAAATTGACTTAAGAAAAATCTTATATGCAGAGTCACATGAAACAGACGGAGTACATGCATCATGGTTTACACCTTCTATTACACTAAGAAGAAGAAAAAAACACTATTAATGTCATACAATCAGGCTCTCGCGGGAAGAACCACGATTGGCTTGCCATCCTATGGAGTAAACCGTCGAGATTTAGATTCGATGCCCATGTCATGCTCATCGACAAAGTGGCGGATAAAAACATGTACTATAATCTACACCTCCCATTATGAAGGCAAAAGAGAGAAAACGCTACTAATGTTTTATGTCATACAACTGGCTCTTGTGGGGAAAACCACATCGGCTTACCCTCACTTAGACTAAATCGTCGCGATCTTGAATCAACCCCCACATTATGCTCATCTACAAAGTGGTGGATAAACTTCTTTCCCACCTCTTTGTAGGTGGGAACATGTATTGAGTAATGTTTGCTCATGAAAAATGCACCTGGCACGCCATCGATACGAGGAATCCATACGCCGGCATTGACGTCCGCCTCCAGAACATCAACCTTCAGATTGTAAGAACGAGAGAGTATAGGCACGTATTGTCGCCGCCTTACCATGAGTAACTTGCCATTCGACTCAAAGAGATGTCGACTGGTCACGATGCCATCTAGGTCTTCTCCATGTGCATACTCATTGCCGTCTGGAACCATGTAGTCAGAGTCGTTCGGTATCATGCCTTCAAAAAATGAATCACCTAAGATACCCGACCCATCATCGTAATCTCCATCATCCACGTCTTCTTCACCCTCATTGCTCGACACTTCTTCGTGGGCATCCATGTTAAAGTTGTTGTCCTTGTTCGCCAGTTTATTCATTGTTACCTTATCATCGTCAGAGTCATCGTTGACAATCGATGCATCGTCCAACTCTTCGCCGTCCTCGTCAATGCTTGATGTCTCGTTGTACTCCACCTCGTCATTGCTCGACACTTCTCCGTCGTCTTTGTACTCGTCTTCCTCGTCCCGCTCCTCCTCATCCGCCTCATCATCATCACCTGATGGGTGCATGATAACATACTTAATACCCTTAACAAAGGGGATTCCCTCGTCGTCTTGAGCAATATCCATCACAACAAGATCATTGCTCTTAGTGATCCCACATAGGTTGTCTTTGTAGAACACGACATCAAATATGGACGCATATGGCATCTCGCCCCGTCGGGGCCACCATGCGCCGGGTTTCCCGGGGCGGCACAAGATGATCGGGTAATTGCAATTGTTGGTCGTCACCGCGACGATATCATCTTTGGTCGACCCCATAAGTACCTTCTGGACCTCGAACTGGTAAGAGGTATCATCGATGGCGGAGTCAAGCCCCGGAAGCGGCACCGTTGATTTGGTGAAAGGGTTGTACAAGAGGTAGCTACGTCGCCACAAGTCTGAGATGCGGGAAAAGACGAGCCAGCTGTGACACACGCCAACGAAGCATGCGTTGTCGGGAATGGATAGCCCGTGATGAATACTGTGATCAGGGAAGGTGACAAAGGTGCCATCCGAGTAGATGATCCACGGCAGCTCCGGATGATTATGTTGGCGCACGGCGAGGTGCCATGGACGGCACACGGCACGGAAGCGGGCACGATCGTCGGGGCGCGGGAGGCGGGCAATGATCCGTCCTAGGAGCTCCGGCAGGAGGTCTGCCCACTGATGATGAGAAGAAGGCTGCAAAGTCGACGCCATGGTTACGTTAGAGTCGATCTACTGTTGTGCCGGTGGTCGTGCACAGATATAACCTGCGTCGTGCGTACCTACGTGGTTCCTAATATATAGGTGCGCAGCTGGGATCCAGGGCAGGAATCTGAGTAGAGGAGGGAAAGGAAATCCGACTCGATATGGAAACGATCTGCAAAGAGATCTCGTCTTCTGTTTTTCTTTTAAGATCTTATATACTATTATATCTGTGAAAGACCATATATTTTTTTTTATTTCTTTTTTTTTGAACATCAGTACAGACACAAGCGCTCATATAAACGCGCATACACTCACCCCTATAAATGCCTGCCGAAAATCCTGAAATAAATCCAGGAATAAATGCGAGCACCAGGATTTGAACCCTGATGGGCTGGACTCACCCCTATAAATGCCTGCCGAAAATCCTGAAATAAATCCAGGAATAAATGCGAGCACCAGGATTTAAACCCTGATGGGCTGGGGATATCACAGTCCATCTAACCATCCAACCACAAGTTGGTTCGCGTAAAAGACCATATCAATACGGATACAATTGCGAGACGGCTTCGACCGGGTTTGTAGCCATCGCCGTAGTTCGTGTCGTTCGGTGCACGAGAACGGAAAACAAAAATACAGTATCCTCAAATTCGTGATCATGTTATTAGAGCATCTAGAGTTGGGCTTGATAAATTCAGCCCCTCAAACGCCCGCGGACGCGTCCGCAGGCACTGACCGGGCATCCCTCATAAGTGTCATTCTATATCTGTGTATCTCATATCCAGCGCCTTATATCCATACTATCCATGCACATGTTGATCTATCTTACGTGATCAAACGACGGACAATAAAATTGAGCTACAAAGGAACACAAAACCGACCGTAAACGGCATAACATACTTCACCACATCCGAAAGATCATCGTTCGTCCACAGACAAGTTCATGAACTTCTACAACTAAAAACGATATAAACATTGAGGAGGAGGGGGAGGGCCGGAATCACCATTCCTCGACGGGCCTTTGCCCTTTCGGTCGCTGGCGCAGTTGTAGGCGTCTGTGGCTGGTGGAGGGTCTTGGTCGTCGGACGAGGAGGTGTAGCTGTCGCTGCCATCGAAGTTGGAGTCGGAGAGGACGATGGGCCTTTTCATCCGATGGACCGCCCTGTCCTGCTCCCGCTTCAGCCTTGCCACCCAAGCCTTCTCCGTCGTTGCCTCCTTCGCCTCGCGCTCTGATTGCTCAATAGCTAGCCGGAGCGCCTTGGTGTTCTTCCGTAGGAGGCAACGAGCGTCTGTCTCTGCCGTTGAGAGGGGGTGGCGGTACACCCAGGCGAGGAGACACGTTTCCTCGTCGGCGTCCGGCTCCGTCCCACACTGGTGGTGTTGGGAAACGTAGCATGCAATTTTCAAAAAATTCCTACGATCACGCAAGATCTATCTAGGAGATGCATAGCAACGAGAAGGGGAGAGTGTGTCCACGTACCCTCGTAGACCGAAAGCGGAAGCGTTAGCTTAACGCGGTTGATGTAGTCAAATATCTTCTCGATTCAATCGATCAAGCACCAAACGTACGGCACCTCCGAGTTCTGCACACGTTCAGCTCGATGACGTCCCTTGAACTCATGGTCCAGCAAAGTGTCGAGGGAGAGTTTTGTCAGCACGACGACGTGGTGATGGTGATGGTGATGTGATCCGCGTAGGGCTTCGCCTAAGCACTACGACAAGATGACAGGAGGAGTAAACGGTGGAGGGGGCACCGCACACGGCTAAGAACAATTGATGTGCCTTAGAGGTGCCGCCCGCCCCCGTATATAAAGGAGGGAGAGGGGAGGAGGCCGGCCTAGGGGCGCGACAAGTGGGAGGGAATGCCACTTGGACTCCGAGTCCTATTCGCCCCCCCCCCCCCCCTCCTTCCTTCTATTAGAGGGGGAAAGGGGGAAGGATAGGCAGAAGGAGAAGGAAAGGGGGGCCGCGCCCCCCCACCCCTTGTCCAATTCGGACTCCCCATGGGGGGGCCTTGTGGGCTGCCTTGCCTCCCTCCTATGGCCCATATGGCCCATATCTTCCCCGGGGTTTCCGGTACCCCCCCCCCCCCCGGTACTCCGATATGTACCCGATACATTCTGAAACACTTCCGGTGTCCGAATACTATCGTCCAATATATCAATCTTTACCTCTCAACCATTTCGAGACTCCTCGTCATGTCCATGATCTTATCTGGGACTCCAAACAATCTTCGGTCACCAAAATACATAACTCATAATACAAATCGTCATCGAACGTTAAGCGTGTGAACCCTACGGGTTCGAGAACTATGTAGACATGACCGAGACACATCTCCGGTCAATAACCAACAGTGGAACCTGGATGCTCATATTGGTTCCTACATATTCTACGAAGATCTTTATCGGTCAAACCACAATGACAACATACATCATTCCCTTTGTCATCGGTATGTTACTTGCACGAGATTCGATCGTCGATATCTTCATACCTAGTTCAATCTCGTTGCCGGCAAGTCTCTTTACTCGTTTCATAATGCATCATCCCGTAACTAACTCATTAGTCACTTTGCTTCCAAAGCTTATCATGATGTGCATTACCGAGAGGGCCCAGAGATACCTCTCCGATACTCGGGGTGACAAATCCTAATCTCGATCTATGCCAAACCTGAAGGAAATATGCCCTAGAGGCAATAATAAAGTTATTATTTATTTCCTTATTTCATGATAAATGTTTATTATTCATGCTAGAATTGTATTAACTGGAAACTTGATACACGTGTGAATGCATAGACAAACAGAGTGTCACTAGTATGCCTCTACTTGACTAGCTCGTTGATCAAAGATGGTTAAGTTTCCTAACCATAGACATGAGTTGTCATTTGATAAATGGGATCACATCATTAGAAGAATGATGTGATTGATGACCCATTCCGTTAGCTTAGCACTTGATAGTTTTAGTTTGTTGCTATTGCTTTCTTCATGACTTATACATGTTCCTATGACTATGAGATTATGCAACTCCCGAATATCGGAGGAAGACTTTGTGTGCTACCAAACGTCACAACATAACTGGGTGATTATAAAGGTGCTTTACAGGTGTCTCCGATGGTACTTGTTGAGTTGGCATAGATCGAGGTTAGGATTTGTCACTCTGATTGTCGGAGAGGTATCTCTGGGCCCTCTCGGTAATGCACATCACTATAAGCCTTGCAAGCAATGCAACGAATGAGTTAGTTACGGGATGATGCATTATGGAACGAGTAAAAAGACTTGCCAGTAACGAGATTGAGCTAGGTATTGAGATACCTACGATCGAATCTCGGGCAAGTAACATACCGATGACAAAGGGAACAACGTATGTTTTTATGCGGTTTGACCGATAAAGATATTCGTAGAATATGTAGGAACCAATATGAGCGTCCAGGTTCCGCTATTGGTTATTGACCGGAGACGTGTCTCGGTCATGTCTACATAGTTCTCGAACCCGTAGGGTTCGCACGCTTAAAGTTCTGTGACGATCGGTATTATGAGTTTATGTGATTTGATGTACCGAAGGTAGTTCGGAGTCACGGATGAGATCGGGGACATGACGAGGAGTCTCGAAATGGTCGAGACGTAAAGATCGATATATTGTGCGACTATGTTCAGACATCGGAAAGGTTCCAAGTCATTCGGGTATTTTTCGGGGTACCGGGGAGTTACGGGAATACGAGGAAGAAGTAATGGGCCTCATGGGCCAAGTGGTGGAAGAGAGGAGGCAGGGCGCACGGCCCCCCTAGCCCAAACCGAATTGGACTAGGGGGTCGGCCCCCCTTTCCTCCTTTTCCTCCTCTCCTTCCTTCTCCTATCCTCCTTCCTTTCCTCCTCCTAGTAGGAGTAGGAAAGGGAGTCCCTCCTACTAGGAGGAGGACTCCTCCTCTGGTACGCCCTCAGGGCCGGCCGGCCTCCCCTTGCTCCTTTTATATACGGGGCAGGGGCACCCTAGAACACACAAGTTGATCATTGATCTCTCTTAGCCGTGTGCGGTGGCCCCCTCCACCATAATCCACCTTGGTCATATCGTAGCGGTGCTTAGGCGAAACCCTGCGTCGGTAACTTCATCAACACCGTCATCACGCCGTCGTGCTGACGAAGCTCTTCCCTGAAGCTCTACTGGATCGTGAGTTCGCGGGTCTTCACCGAGTTGAACGTGTGCTGAACACGGAGGTGCCGTAAATTCGGTACTGAAGATCGGTCGATCGTGAAGATGTACGACTACATCAACCGCGTTGTCATAACGCTTCCGCTTTCGGTCTACGAGGGTACGTCGGCACACTCTTCCCACTCATTGCTATGCATCACCATGATCTTCGTGTGCGTAGGAATTTTTTTGAAATTACTACGTTCCCCAACATGGCATCCGAGCCGGGTTTATGCGTAGATGTTATATGCACGAGTAGAACACAAGTGAGTTGTGGGCGATACAAGTCATACTGCTTACCAGCATGTCATACTTTGATTCGGCGGTATTGTTGGATCAAGCGACCCGGACCGACATTACGCGTACGCTTACGCGAGACTGGTTCTATCGACGTGGTTCGCACACAGGTGGCTGGCGGGTGTCAGTTTCTCCAACTTTAGTTGAACCGAGTGTGGATACGTCCGGTCCTTGCGAAGGTTAAAAAAACACTAACTTGACGAAATATCGTTGTGGTTTTGATGCGTAGGTAAGAACGGTTCTTGCTCAGCCCATAGCAGTCACATAAAACTTGCAACAACAAAGTAGAGGACGTCTAACTTGTTTTTGCAGGGCTTGTTGTGATATGATATGGTCTAAGACGTGATGAGATATAAGTTGTTGTATGAGATAATCATGTTTTGTTGAAGTTATCGTCAACTGGCAAAAGCCTTCTGGTTGTCTCTTTATTGCATAAGATGCAAGCACCAAATAATTGCTTTACTTTATCGCGATGCGGTAGCAATAGTTGCAAGAGCAATAGTTGACGAGACGACCATGTGACGACACATTGATATAGATCAAGATGATGGAGATCATGGTGTCATGCCGGTGACGATAGAGATCATGACGGTACTTTGGAGATGGAGATCAAAGGCGCAAGATGATCATGGCCATATCATGTCACATATTTTGATTGCATATGATGTTTATCTTTTATACATCTTATTTTGCTTAGTTTGACGGTAGTTTTATAAGATGATCCCTTACTAAAATTTCAAGGTATAAGTGTTCTCCCTGAGTATGCGCCGTTGCGACAGTTCTTCGTGTCGAGACACCACATGATGATCGGGTGTGATAAGCTCAACGTTCAAATACAACGGGTGTAAGACAGTTTTGCACACGCAGAATACTCGGGTTAAACTTGACGAGCCTAGCATATGCAGATATGGCCTCGGAACACTGAGACCGAAAGGTCGAGCGTGAATCATATAGCAGATATGATCAACATAGTGATGTTCACCATTGAAAACTACTCCATCTCATGTGATGATCGGACATGGTTTAGTTGATTTGGATCACGTGATCACTTAGATGATTAGAGGGATGTCTATCTAAGTGGGAGTTCTTAAGTAATATGATTAATTGAACTTTAATTTATCATGAACTTAGTCCTGATGGTATTTTGCAAATTATGTTGTAGATCAATAGCTCGTGTTGTTGCTTCCCTATGTTTATTTTGATATGTTCCTAGAGAAAAACTATGTTGAAAGATGTTAGTAGCAATGATGCGGATTGGATCCGTGATCTGAGGATTATCCTCATTGCTGCACAGAAAAATTATGTCCTTGATGCACCGCTAGGTGACAGACCTATTGCAGGGGCAGATGCAGACGTTATGAACGTTTGACAAAGCTCGGTATGATGACTACTTGATAGTTTAGTGCACCATGCTTTACGGGCTAGAACCGGGACTTCAAAAATGTTTTGAACGCCATGGAGCATATAAGATGTTCCAAGAGTTTTAATTGGTATTTTATACTCATTCCCGTGTCGAAAGGTATGAGACATTTGACAAGTACTTTGCCTACAAGATGGTGGAGAATAGCTCAGCTAGTGAGCATGTGCTCAGAATGTCTGACTACTACAATCACTTGAATCAAGTGGGAGTTAATCTTCCAGATAAGATAGTGATTGATTTTTTTTTAGAAAAGGAGGATGTACCCCCGGCCTCTGCATCTGGACGATGCATGCAGCCATATTATTAATTATTCACAGAAACCATACAAGGTGATACATCAATAAGCCTAAAACCACCATCTTGGCAACACCGTTGCTACTCCTATCCCTTGATGAAGGCGTGCGAATGTAAGACCTAATACCAAGCAGACATCGCACCAAAGCCTAACATCTAAGCCGGTGTCGCATCAAGCCACTACCGGATTGGGTCCCACACGATCAGCACACTCCGATGAACACCGCAGCGCTGCAAGGGCCGTCACCTCCATCATCCCTCGGTCCATCTTGAGCATAGCTGATGCACCAACCTTGCCGGGCCTCTCGCCATCAGCGCCACCATGGCGCCAGACGGCTTCCTCCTCCTGCGCGAGTCCATCTCCACGCATCAGACACCGAGTCTCCACAGCGCCACACCGTCGAGAACCGTCACCATCAATGTGGAAGATGAAGCACCGCTCCACCAAAGACGCCGTCCTCCGGTCCCACAAGCCCGTGTGCATCTCCAAGAATGATGCCCCCAAGGGGGAAACGACACCATCGAGCCGTCGTCATCCGATCTACTGATCTAGGGTTTCCCCCGGAGGTAGCAGAGAGTGGCCTTGAACTTCTCCACGGCGATGCCTTCAGAAAGGAAACGACGCAGACAGCGTCGCCGTCTCCGGCCTTGGCCATAGCCAAAAGCAGGTTTTCACCCAGATCTGATCGAAGACCTCCATCTCTCGTGCACGGGCCGCCGCCATCCCTGCCGGGATCTCAACGAAGACTCCAAGGAGTGGATCGGCGCCGCGGCGTCGTCATCGTTGTGGCCGCCGTCGCTGGCCAAGGGTCTCCCCCGATCCCAAGAGCCCCACCATCCAGTCACTGCCCACCACCCGGATCCGGCGAGCAAGGCCACACCGAAGCCCAGATCGAGCGGGATAAGGTGAAGGAAATGAAGCTAGCGCGGTCGATCCAGATCGGCGGCCGGCCGACGGATCACGGCCGCCATGAGATCCCACCACCAGGTCCTCGCCTCCCACGCGCCCGGCAAGGCGAGTAGCTCCAGAGTGGTTGTCGATCGAGGCGCCGTGATCGCTGCACCGCCACCGCCACGGAGGCCGCCGTCCATCACCAAGGCGCGAGAGGAAGATCCGCCGCCGCTGGCGCCGGCGAGCTTTGCTGGCGGCGTAAGCCAGCGGCGGCGAGGGGGAGACGCCAAGAAGGGAGCGCCGGCGGCGGAGATTAGTTTCCGCCCGTGCCGCCCGTGAGGAGCGACGCGGGCGCGAGACGTGAGGGACACTATCACCAAGTTACTAGAACTTCGTGATGAACTATACTATGCAAGGGATAACAGAAACAATTCCCGAGCTCTTCGTGATGCTGAAATCGATGAAGGTAGAAATCAAGAAAAGCATCAAGTGTTGATGGTTGACAAGATCACTAGTTTCAAGAAAAGGGCAAAGGGAAGAAGGGGAACTTAAAGAAGAATAGCAAGCAAGTTGCTGCTCCAATGAAGAAGCCCAAAGCTAGACCCAAGCCTCGAACTGAGTGCTTCTACTGCAAAGGGAATGGTCACTGGAAGGGGAACTACCCCAAAAATTTGGCGGGTAAGAAGGATGGCAAAGTAAACAAAGGTATATTTGATATACATATTATTGATGTGTACTTTACTAGTGTTCATAGTAACCCCTCGGTATTTGATACTAGTTTAGTTCCTAAGAGTAGTAACTCGAAACGGGAGTTGCGGAATAAACATAGACTAGTTAAGGGTGAAGTGACGATGTGTGTTGGAAGTGGTTCCAAGATTGATATGATCATCATCGCGCACTCCCTATACTTTCGGGATTAGTGTTGAACCTAAATAAGAGTTATTTGGTGTTTGCGTTGAGCATGAATATGATTTGATCATGTTTATTGCAATACGGTTATTAATTTAAGTTAGAGAATAATTGTTGTTCTGTTTACATGAATAAAACCTTCGATGGTCATACACCCAATGAAAATAGTTTGTTGGATCTCAATCGTAATGATACACATATTCATAATATTGAAGCCAAAAGATGCAAAGTTAATAATGATAGCGCAACTTATTTGTGGCACTGCCGTTTAGGTCATATTGGTATAAAGCGCATGAAGAAACTCCATGCTGATGGGCTTTAGGAATCACTTGATTATGAATCATTTGATGCTTGCGAACCATGCCTCATGGGCAAGATGACTAAGACTCCATTCTCCGGAACAATGGAGCGAGCAACTGACTTATTGAAAATAATACATATTGATGTATGCGATCCGATGAGTGTTGAGGCTCACGGCAAGTATCGTTATTTTCTGACCTTCACAGATGATTTGAGCAGATATGGGTATATCTACTTGATGAAACATAAGTCTGAAACATTTGAAAAGTTCAAAGAATTTGAGAGCGAAGTGGAGAATCATCGTAACAAGAAGTTTCTGCGGTATGATCGCAGAGGTAAAATATTTAAGTTACGAGTTTGGCCTTCAGTTAAAACAATGTGAAATAGTTTCACTACTCACGCCACCTGGAACACCACAGTGTAATGGTGTGTCCGAACGTCATAACCACACTTTGTTAGATATGGTGCGATCTATGATGTCTCTTACTGATTTACCGCTATCATTTTGGGATTATGCATTAGAGACAACTGCATTCACGTTAAATACGGCACCATCTAAATCCGTTGAGGCGACACCGTATGAACTATGGTTTGGCAAGGAACCTAAGCTGTCGTTTCTTAAAGTTTCGAGTTGCGATGCTTATGTGAAAAAGTTTCAACCTGATAAGCTCGAACCCAAATCGGAGAAATGCGTCTTCATAGGATACCCAAAGGAGACTGTTGGGTACACTTTCTAATCACAGATCCGAAGGCAAAATATTCGTTGCTTAGAATGGATCCTTTCTAGAGAAGGAGTTTCTCTCGAAAGAAGTGAGTGGGAGGAAAGTGGAACTTGATGAGGTAACTGTACCTACTCCCTTATTGGAAAGAAGTTCATCACAGAAATCTGTTCCTGTGACTCCTACACCAATTAGTGAGGATGATAATGATGATGATCATGTAACTTCAGATCAAGTTACTACCGAACCTCGTAGGTCAACCAGAGTGAGATCCGCACCAGAGTGGTGTGGTAATCCTGCTCTGGAGGTCATGTTACTTGACCATGACGAACCTCCGAACTATGAGGAAGCGATGATGAGCCCAGATTCCACGAAATGGCTTGAGACCATGAAATCTGAGATGGGATCCATGTATGAGAACAAAGTGTGGACTTTGATTGACTTGCCGGATGATCGGCAAGCCATAGAAAATATATGGATCTTCAAGAGGAAGACGGACGCTGATAGTAGTGTTACTATCTACAAAGCTAGACTTGTTGAAAAAGGTTCTGACAAAGTTCAAGGTGTTGACAATGATGAGATTTTCTCACTCGTAGCGATGCTTAAGTCTGTCCGAATCATGTTAGCAAATTGCCACATTTTATGAAATCTGGCAAATGGATAACAAAACTACATTCCTTAATGGATTTCTTAAAGAAGAGTTGTATATGATGCAACCAGAAGGTTTTGTCGAAGCTCTTCCCCGAAGCTCTACTGGATCGTGAGTTCGTGGGACATCACCGAATTGAACGTGTGTTGAACACGGAGGTGTCGTACGTCCGGTACTGAAGATCGGTCGATCGTGAAGACGTATGACTACATCGACTGCGTTGTCATAACGCTTCCACTTTTGGTCTAAGAGGGTACGTGGACACACTCTCCCCGCTCGTTGCTATGCATCACCATGATCTTGGTGTGCGTAGGAATTTTTTTGAAATTACTACGTTCCCCAACAAACCCAACATACACTGTCGGTGTCAAAACCGGCGGATCTCGGGTAGGGGGTCCCGAACTGTGCGTCTAGGCGGATGGTAACAGGAGACAAGGGACACGATGTTTTTACCCAGGTTCGGACCCTCTCGATGGAGGTAAAACCCTACTCCTGCTTGATTGATATTGATGATATGGGTAGTACAAGAGTGGATCTACCACGAGATCAAGGAGGCTAAACCCTAGAAGCTAGCCTATGGTATGATTGTTGTTCTATGGACTAGAACCCTCCGGTTTATATAGACACCGGAGAGGGCTAGGGTTACACAGAGTCGTTTACAATGGTAGGAGATCTACATATCCGTATTGCCAAGCTTGCCTTCCACGCCAAGGGAAATCCCATCCGGACACAGGACGAAGTCTTCAATCTTGTATCTTCATAGTCTTGGAGTCCGGCCGATGATGATAGTTCGGCTATCCGAACACCCCCTAGTCCAGGACTCCCTCAGTAGCCCCTGAACCAGGCTTCAATGACGACGAGTCCGGCGCGCATATTGTCTTCGGCATTGCAAGGCGGGTTCCTCCTCCGAATAATTCATAGAAGATTGTGAACACCAGGATAGTGTCCGGCTCTGTAAAATAAATTCCACGTACCATCGTAGAGAGAATAATATTTACACAAGTTCAATCTGCTGACGTATTTTGTGGCATGACGTCACACCACAACCAAGCTTTTACGAATCGTTTTGATTATATCACCTCAGCGCGTTTAGCGAAGCGGTTTCCTTGGCACGTCTTGTCGAAGCAGAGATCGTGTCCCCCTTATTCCGGGATTCTCATCAATACGGACGTGGGTAACCCAACCGCGCCCGTTGCCACACCCCCTCCACCGAAGGCGAGTTCCAAACGGTCACGGGGACGGCTCTTGGTATTCTCCCTCTTTATAATGAGACCAAGGCCCGTTCCTTTTCTTCAATCCTCAATCGAATCCGCCCCCGCCCGAGTTCCAACTCGAGGACTCAGTTCGGCACGCCGGCCTTCGACAATGTCCGGTTCCGACCTACAGGGCCGGTGGATGCCCTCCTCCGTCACGGAAGAGGACGTGCTGAAGCTGAGAGAAGCCAGGTACTTAACCTACGAGATTTCGCACAGGTTGCCTGTCCAAGGGCAAGCCATTCCTACTCCCA
The DNA here is from genome assembly GCA_021605205.1 of Aegilops longissima. NCBI lineage: Eukaryota > Viridiplantae > Streptophyta > Magnoliopsida > Poales > Poaceae > Aegilops > Aegilops longissima. The sequence goes on from CM038679.1 coordinate 691,302,575, forward strand.
AGCCTGGCGAGAGTGTCGTGTTCGTGTCTCACCTCCGTTGGGGTTTAGGCTTCCCGATGGATCCCTTCATGAGGGGGCTCATGTTTTACTATGGGTTGGAATTCCACGACTTGGCTCTGGAGTCCATCCTCCACATCTCATCGTTTATTGTCGTCTGGGAAGCCTTTCTCCGCACTACCCCTCACTTCGGTTTGTGGCTCAAAACCTTCAACATGGAGCCGAAGATGATTGAGGGGCGTCAGGCAGAGTGCGGCGGAGTGGTTATAAGCAAGAGGGCCGATGCTCCATGGCCCGAGGGCTCTTTTCAGGAGGAGCTCGGCTTGTGGCAACAGGAGTGGTTCTACATCACCGCTCCCAGGGGCAGCAGGCAGAGGCCACCGCCCGTCTTTCACTCGGGCCCTCCACAACGGTTGACGTCATGGGTCAACAAAGGGCTTGACTGGGGGCCGTTCAAGGACGTACCCCTATTGCAGGTCCGGATTCGAGACCTCCAAGAGAGGGAGATCAATCTGGTCGTAGTGACGCAGGTTATGCTGATTCGGCGTCTTACGCCCGCCAACGTCGCCCCCACTTTGTGGGAATTCAATCCGGAGGGACCACGAGCTCTCAAACACTTCATGGGTACGACACCCGTGGAGATGTACAAACTGTTCTTCGGATCACAAGAGATGTGTCCGGACTTGACCGAGGACGCTGGCCTAAGCTGCAATCGCCCGGATACTCAAGTAAGTAACCCTGTGTCTGGACATATCGTCCATTTGTTTATCATGGATTTTCCTTTTAACCAGTTATCCCTTGGACAGGAGTGGATAGCGCAGGCAAAACTGATACGGTGTCGGCCCCCTCCGGAGACCACGCCGGATCGGTGTTAGTCAAGATCTTTGGAGGTTGCGCCTTGGATGAGGCGAAGGGGAAGCGGGAAAATTAGTGCCTCTGCTAAGGAGGCTCTCAAAGAAGGGGGGATCGAGAACCCCTCCCTCCAGGGGGAGAAGAGGACCGCTTCCGAAGATCCGGAGGCCAAGGCCTCAAAGCGGGGGAAGAAATCTTCATCGGAGGGTCCTGCCCGGCCGCACTATTTCCCCAAGGGAATCAGCCCTCCAGCGAGCCGTAAGTAGAAAAGGGAGCTTTGTAGTAAGGGACATCCCTATTTTTATTTCTGAGGATAACCGGAGTTCTTACCTTGTAGTTCGGATCTCAGCCCTTCTCAGCAGAGCTCATCTTCGGGGGATCTTCGTCCGGAGATGATGGAGAGCGAAACGCCTCCATCTGCCGCTCCGTCAGGCGGGGCGGACGACCCTGAGGTGTCGTCGTGGAGGTCTCCCAGTCGGCGGGGCGGAGAGTTCGGCATCAACGGTGTACGGCCGGGGGAGCTGAAGGATCTGCTCGAGAGGGCGTCTATCTCAGAAGATCACCGTACTTTAATGAGTACGGTGATTGAAAGTAATTCATCCGCTGAGAGCGGGTTGCATGAGGCCATCAGAAGTTTACTGACGGGGTTTGAGGTACGTAAAAATGACATACCTTTTGACAGTTTTGCACATAGAGTGCGCCCTGTATAGATAGTAGCCCCTGAGAGTCGGTACATTGTCAGAAGCGACGGCGTGCCGAGGATCATAATCTTAGTGTTAAGATGTCGCCGTTCCTATTCAGGGGGCGGAGCGTTCGGTGGCCAGCCGGACTGATAGAGTTGCCGAACTGAAGCGGCAACTGGACGTTGCGGATGCGGACATTGCGCTTGTCCATAAGCGACTTGATGAGTCACAAGTTGGGTGGTTTCTCCGCGGTCACCTGGCTAGGGAGCTGATGCTTACGCCTTACAACATGTATGCTTGATGCAAATGGCGCCGCTGCTATGGAGGGCCTTCGGGCAGAGCTTGCTCGAGCCAAGGAGCAAGCTAGAAGGAGTGATGCGGCTGCCTCGAAGGTAGCCGAAGAGCTAAAAGCCGAAAAGGCTGCTCACTGCCGAAGCAGGGAGGAGATGGCCGGAATGGCCGTGAAGCGGAAGGATGCTACCGACCGCTATGAGGTTCTTGAAAGAGAACGCCGAGCGGGGCAAGAGGACCTGAAGAAGGCCACCGCCGAAGCCAAGGATGCCCGTTCTGCAATGAGGGCTATAAAGGAGGAGCTGCGTCAGGCCGGAGACATTGCGGCTAGAAAGCCCTTTCTGCTGCGCAGGAAGTTCACGGATCAGAAATATGCTCAGTTGGGCCAGCTGTGGGGTGCGGAGGATCCTTATCTGCATTTGGCGGCGAAAAGCGGCGGGCCTTGATCGTGCACTTCCGAAGCCAAAAGGATCACGAGATGGAAGAGTTTTTTTGGTCTCAATTCCATAGTCCGGAGCGTCCCCTTCCGTTAACCGATCGGTTGGCTGAGTGGGCTGAGCTGAATAGGCTGTCCGGACTTGCCATGACGGACGTCGTGGCTCATCTGTGGCCAGAAAGGCCCAAGCCAAAGAGTTATTTTTGTTTATTGCAGCAATTCCTTGATGCGGTGCCGCATATCAAGTCGATGAAGCGGTCGGCATGCATAGAGGGTGCACGGATGGCTCTCGCCCGTGTCAAAACATACTGGGCAGAGATGGATGTCACCGACGTTGCATCCCGGGATTCGGATAGAAGCCGATTACCCACCGAGCACTATTTTGAGGAAGTCCTGCGGGGCGCTCGTTTAGTAGAGTCGCAGTGCTCGAAAAATATTATGTTCAAATGACATGTATGATTTGTAAAACCATATTTATGATATAAGGGCTTTTTATACTTGTGCGTTCAAGTATTGAAATTCCTCCTATGCGGCCGTTAATGTATATGTATATATAACCTGAAATATGGCAGTCTTCGGCTTCAGCCCCCACGCACGTGGTGCGGGGGTGTTTGCAAAAAAGCGCATTTTCACGCTTAATCCAACGTCTTGGTCCTGTGAAGGAGGTGGTAGCGTAGCAAACGAGGCAACCGGACTATAATGCTTTATCACTTTCACTTAGCCATAGGAGTTCGAAGGTGGAGCTACGATATAGCCCCTAGGGGCACCGCGCTCTCCGAATTCGGGGCGCGTATGTGCCTGACCGGGAAACGGTCCTTCGTCAAAGCGGAGGAATTCTAGACATTCCGGTAGTCGATCGAGTGGTTGACCAGTCTCGCTATATCATGATCAGTTTTCGGCTTTTTCTCTTCGAGGTGCTCGCCTGGCGAACCGGGCACTGTCGCGATAGTTCTCCGGTGCGCGTTAGCGATGTCTGAGCGTAAGGCAGCAAAACACAGGAGCCGGGCAAACCCAACATTTGACCAAAGACATGATTTGGAGCTGATGCATATAAGGCCTAACTCGAGACGCCGAACACTCCCTAAGGTATTCGGTCTTTATGAAAAACGGGCCGAACGATGCCCTAAGCCCCTAGTGTCCAGGTACGCGCGAAATCTTCTGACGCGGCCGATGCCAAAACGTCAGCCTTCTCCTTGGTTATGATAAGAAACCGGGGGATGTATAGCAACAAGAGACAGTAAAAAAGGTTTATGCAGGGTCTTAATCTGAAAAGAATCCTTGTAACGGGTCCTCGCTGCTGCGTCTGCGCTTTGTGTCTCCGTTGTCAGTTGTATCACGGACGGTGTAGCACGTTGTTCATCTGTAAAAGAGAAGAACTTAGTTTGAAAAAAAAGATCGTGCGAAAAATGCATGTAAAAAAGAGTATGATTTTTAAAAAATGAATAAAATTGAGCTTTATTGGCCTAGCATGGTTATGAACATATTTCTTTAAGACTCCCATGAACCTCTCAAAGGGGAACATATTGTGTAGAAATATAGGACCCAAAACGTTAATCTCTTCGCATAGGTGAACTAGGACGTGCGTCATGATGTTGAAGAAGGATGGTGGGAACACCAACTCGAAATCGACAAGACATTGCACCAAATCATTACGTAACCTTGGTATGATTTCGAGCGATTACCTTCGAGAGATTGCATTGAGAAATGCACATAGCTTCCCAATGGCTAATCGAGCGTTTTCGGTAGAAGCCCCTCAATGCAACCGGAAGCGATTGCGTCATAATCACGTGGCAGTCATGATACTTCAGGTTCGGAACTTTTCTCTGCCATGTTTATTATTCCTTTATATTCGACGAAGCCGGCGGTACCTTATCTCGAGCAGGCATTCAAAGAAGATTTCCTTCTCTTCTTTGGTAAGGCGTAGCTTGCATGACCACTGATATATGCCGTCTTCTCCGTGCATACGTTGCTGGTCCTCCGTGCCTCGGTGTATCTTTTGTCTTCCCATACACGCCCAAGAAGCCAAGCAGGGTCACGCAAAGATTCTTCGTCACGTGCATCACGTCGATTATGGAGCGGACCTCTAGGTCTTTCCAATATGGCAGGTCCCAAAATATAGATTTCTTCTTCCACATGGGTGCGCGTCGTCGGCGTCCTTTGGAACAGGTTGTCCGCCGGGACCTTTCCAAATATCACCTTCAAATCCTTGACCATATCATGAACATCAGCACCGATGACGGTGGCGAGGCTTCGTCCGGTGATCCGCCTCACCTTTGAAATGCTTGCCTTTCTTTCTTACGGGATGCCTGCTCGGAAGAAATCGGCGATGTCCAGTACACATTCTTCTTACAACTATTCAAATATATCTTGTCGGTATCATCCAAACAGTGCGTGCATCCGCGGTATCCCTTGTTTGTCTGTCACGAAAGGTTCTTGAGAGCAGGCCAATCATTGATGGTCACGAACAACAACGCCTTTAGATCAAATTCTTCCCCATGTGCTCATCCCACACACGTACACCTGTTCCATTCCACAGTTGTAAGAGTTCTTCAACTAATGGCCTTAGGTACACATCAATGTCGTTGCGGGTTGCTTAGGGCCTTGGATGAGCACTGCATCATAATGAACTTCCGCTTCATGCACAACCAAGGAGGAAGGTTATACAAACATAGAGTCACAGGCCAGGTGCTATGGTTGCTGCTCTGCTCCCCAAAAGGATTAATGCCATCTGCGCTTAGACCAAACCATACGCTCCTTGCGTCATCGCAAACTCCTTCCGTACTTTCTTTCAATTTTTCTCCACTGCGACCCGTCATTGGTACTCTCAACTTTCTGTCTTTCTTACGGTCTTCTATGTGCCATCGCATCGCCTTGGCATGCTCTTTGTTTTGGAACAAACGTTTCAACCGTGGTATTGTAGGAGAATACCACATCACCTTGCCAGGAATCTTCTTCCTGGGGCGCTCGCCCTCGACATCACCATGCTCATCGCGGCTGATCTTATAGCGCAATGCACCACATACCGGGCAAGCGTTCAAATCCTCGTACTCACCGCGGTAGAGGATGCAATCATTAGGGCATGCATGTATCTTCGCACCTCTAACCCTAGAGGGCAGACAGCCTTCTTTGCTTCGACGTACTCTCGGGCAATTCGTTGTCCTTTGGAAGCATATCCTTTATCATTACCAACAACTTTCCAAATCCCTTGTCGGATACACCATTCTCGCCTTCCATTGCAGCAATTCCGGTGTGGTGCCCAGCTTTTCTTGTCACCCTCGCAATTGGGTACAACAATTTTTGTGATCCTCTAACATGCGCTGCAACTTCTTCTTCTCCAAATCACTTGCGCAGTTTCTCTTTGCATCGGCGGTGGTCCGACCTAGATCATCAACGGGCTCATCGATGCCTCTTCTTCAGCTTCTTCCCGCATTGCCGGCCCAGCTTCTTCCCGCATTACCGGCTCAGCTTCTTCCCCCATTGTTGTATCATCGTATTCAGGGAACCCATGGCCGGGATAGTTGTCGTCGTCCTCTTCTTCTTCATTGTCTTCCATCATAACCCCTCTTTCTCCGTGCTTGGTCCAAACATTATAGTGGGGCATGAAACCAGACTCAAACAGGTGGACGTGAATGGTTCTTGGCGTAGAGTAATTGCGACCATTCTTACAGCCAGCACATGGACAAGGCATAAAACCATCCGCCCGCTTGTTTGCCTCAGCCATAAGCGAGAAAAGTATGCACGCCCTCAACGAATTGGGGAGAGCATCGGTCATCGTACATCCATTGTCGGCTCATCTTCATTACACAACGCGAATAGACCAAATTAATACAAGTTCATACATAAAGTTCATACAACACTTAAATCGACAAACAAATAACTCTCTAGCTAAAGCATTTAAATGCAACAACAAATGCGATCAAGATTGCAACTAAGGTAACAATTGATCCAACAGCATAATGATACCAAGCCTCACTATCGATGGCATATTTTCTAATCTTTCTAATCTTCAAGCGCATTTTCTCCATCTTGATCTTGTGATCATCGGCGACATCGGCAACATGCAACTCCAATTCCATCTTCTCCTCCTCAATTCTTTTCAATTTTCTTTCAAGTACTCGTTTTCTCTTTCAACTAAATTTAACCTCTCGACAATAGGGTCGGTTGGAATTTCGGTTCACATACCTCCTAGATAAAAATATCTATGTCAACTTGATGGGCATAATTTGTCATAAACACGAAATGCAACAAATAGTTTTAAAGAGAATATACCACATCCGAATCATAACAAGGACGAGGGCCGACGGGACGGATATCAAAACCATGGCACTATGTATAACAAACAACGACGGGTAAGATAATTATTATACGAGTAACTATATATCCAAATCACGAAACATCAATTTTTATATAAAATTCATGAACAAGAGGCTCACCACAAGGTGGTGCCGCTTGAGACGGACTGAGGCGTCGGCGAGTGTGGTTGACGAGAGATTTAGAAGGCACTAAGTAAACCACACCTACATATGCAAACTAAGTGTTATTTTGACCTCAAATTGCATATAAATCAAATACTAGCACATATATATATTTCCTCCCAAATTACTAAACTCACAAATTAATAACTATATGAACCAATGCAAGAGCTAATCTAGCAATGAGAGATGAAAGGACAAAGTTGCTAACCTTTGTGATCACTTGAATGGATGGGGCCTTCAAATCTTGACAAATTTTGGGCAAAATGTGTGATGAGCTCGAGGGGAGAAGAGGAAGAACAGAGAGGAGAGGAGAGGGAAAGGGGGAGAACAGAGCGAGATGGACGAAGGGTTTATATGCAGGAGGACCTATAGTACCGGTTCGTGGCACGAACCGGTACTAAAATCTTGGAGGGGCCCAGGCCGACAACATCCTGCCACCACCCTCATTTGTACCGGTTCGTGGCACGAACCGGTGCTAAAGGTTAGCCACGAACCGGTGCTAAAGGCTAGCCGTTGGAACCGGCACTAATGTATACATTTGTGCCGGCTCTTATACAAACCGGCACTAATGTGCTTCACGTTTGACCCTTTTTCTACTAGTGATTCCTCGTTTGTGCAACCCCTTGTAAAGGGGTATGCGGCTGGGAAGCCCCTTGTTTGTTTATGCCAGACTCGCTTAGCCGTGTCCGGGGTCTAAATGACCTGTTTTAGGGGCTTCGATCAGCCAGGCCGGATTAGTTTGTGGCTATCAAGGCAGTCTCACGTTTTTCCGTGGTCGAGGAACACTCTAAGTTACCCTTTAATGAGATGATGCCGCGTGGACCGGGCATTTTAAGTGTAAGAGACGCGTAATGCGGTATTGCGTTAAAGCGGGCGAAAGCTTCGCGTCCCAATAGTGCTTGATGGCTACTTTTAAATGGGGCGATATGAAAGATTAGCTTTTCGCGACGGAAGTTGTCGGATGAACCGAACACAACTTCTAGTAGTAAGGAGCCCGTACTATTGGCATAAGGGCCTGGCGTCGCTCCTTTAAAGGAAGTGCCGCCATGGCGAATTTTGGTAGGGTTTATCCCCATTCTGCGGATGGTGTCCTGGTATAGCAGGTTTATATCACTGCCGCCGTCCATTAGGACTTGTGTAAATTGTAGTCCGTCGATTATAGGATCCAATATCAAAGCAGTCCATCTTGCGTTTCGAATACTTCTGGAGTAATCCAGATGGTCGAAAGTAATTGGTTTTGACATCCAATCTTGGGATTCCGCTGGGGTGGACCGTGCGGCACGTGCTTTGGTAGATGCCGCCCTATTTTTCCTTGTTATCACTTGAAGTGAATTCACTGTTTCGACTTCTTGTGGGAAGTTCTTTTGTTTTCCGGCGCTCTGCTTGTGGGGTTCGACATCGTCCTCGCTTGGTGTGTTGAGCCCCTTGTGTTTGGCGTTAAGTCGGCCGGACTGCTTGAAGACCCAACAATCTCTGTGGGTATGGTTTGCCGGCTTCCCGGGGGTACTGTGAATTTGACATATCCTTCCAAGATTTTGTTTAGGTTGGATAGCTCGTCACTATTGTCCTTAAGAGGCAGGGTTTTGTTGTTCGGCCGAGAGCTTTTGAACCCGGCGTTGACCGCCGTGTTCTTTGGGCCATTTTCCTTAGTCCGGCGCTGGTCTTTTCTGCGTCGTGGCTTCCCATTTCCATCCCTGACCTCGGATGTACTTGGGTTGCTGGTGCTGCATCTTGCCAGCCAGCTATCTTCTCCCGCGCAGAAGCGGGTCATTAGGCTCGTTAGTGCGGCCATTGTCCTTGGCTTTTCCTGGCCGAGGTGTCTGGCGAGCCATTCGTCTCGGACGTTATGTTTAAATGCTGCTAAGGCCTCGGCGACCGGACAGTCGACTATTTGGTTCTTTTTGGTGAGGAACCTGTTCCAGAATTTGCGTGCTGACTCTCCGGGCTATTGAGTTATGTGACTTAAATCGTCTGCATCCGGAGGGCGGACATAAGTTTCCTGAAAATTTGCTCGAAACGCATCCTCAAGCTCTTCTCAACTTCCGATGGTATTTTCTGGGAGGCTTTTGAGCCAATGCCGAGCTGGCCCTTTGAGCTTGAGGGGTAGGTATTTTATGGCGTGGAGATCGTCTCCTCTAGCCATATGTATGTGTAGGATATAATCCTCAATCCAGACTCTGGGTCTGTTGTTCCGTCATATGCCTCTATGTTTACGGGTTTGAATCCCGCTGGAAATTCATGATCCAGTACCTCATCGGTGAAACATAGTGGGTGTGCGGTGCCCCTGTATTTAGGTGTGCCGTTATCTTCGAACACTCGTCGTGTTGTGTTGCTTCCTGGAGCCTTCTTTTTTGGCCCATAGATGGACCTGACCGGGCCATCCTTTCTGTGAGGATCCTTATGTGGATCGTGTGCCGGCTTGTGTGCGGCGCCGCTTGCCGCTCTTAGCCTGTCATCTGGTCGTCTATCCGGCCAGGCGGCCTCTTTGTTTTTTGACTGTGGGGGCTCTACGGCCTCCTCGTCAAATTCGGGCAACAGCTTGCGCTTCGGGTAGCTCTTTGCTTGGTGACTATCGCCGTATTTGTCTGCGGTCTTGAGTACTTTGCTCCATCTCATTCTGAGTACGTCTTCCGCTGTTTTGAGCTTCCGCTTCTGCTTCTTCAAACTTCTTGCAGTGGCGACGAGCCTTTTGTGAAGGTTCTTATGCTCTGGTGATGTGTCCGGCGTGAGATCGTCTGGACTGTTGTTTTCGCCGGGGATGGGTTGCTCGTCCAATTCATCCTGTTCGGATGGTTGCTTGGTGGCATGTTCGTCGTCCATTGGTTCGCCCTGCTCTACGGCTGGGTCAGTATGGGTGCTGTTGTTATCGAGGCGGGACTTCGGGCGGCGCTTGCGTCGCCGTTTTGGTTGTTTTTCGGGGGAATTATCCTTCGCCACGTCCCGTTGTTCCTCGTTATCGCTTCCTTTTGGTGTACCCACCATGTATACGTCGTGAGTTCAGGTGGCTTTCCAGTGCCCAGTAGGCGCTGGTTCTTGGTCGTCTCCGGCATCGTCGTCCATACCGTCGATGTCTTCGGAGTCAAAGTCTAGCATGTCGGTTAGATCGTCGACAGTGGCTACTAAGTGGGTGGTGGGTGGGCTTTGAATTTCTTCGTCGTCGCATCCCAACCGCCCCGACCGCAGTCCGGCCAGGCTCTCGATAACGAGAGATATTTTAGCGAATTCAGGATGTCGCCGAAAGGTGAGTGTTGAAAGATGTCCGCAGTGGTGAACTCCATGATCGGCGCCCAATCGGATTCGATTGGAGGAGGCGCGGGAGGTTCGGAGTCCGGCGAGGAGTCCGGCACCTCGGAGTCATGAGCTTCACAAGGGACGAGGTCAGTATTCGGCTCCATCGCTGTAGAGGTTGCAGCCCCCGAGGCGGTGTCTAGCCACCCGTCCTCGATCTGCGCAGCCAGCTCCAAATTGAGGGTCGAAGCAGACTCGTGTGCGGCCTCCAGGGCACTGTTTGGCAGCAGAGCTAAATCATGCCCCTCGTGACAGTGTGGCGCGCTCGGCTGTGGCTCGAATCCATCGAAGATCAAGTCCCCGCGGATGTCAGCCATGAAGTTCAGACTTCCAAATCTGACTCGACGGCGGGGCGTAGCTTCGATCTGCTCCGGATGGCTGCTTAATTGGCCCGCATGCAAAGCCGCCGAATCGAAGATCTGTCCGGGAGAAAAGTCTCACCCTGGACTGCGTCGTTGTTGTTAATGATTGAAGGAGCCATCGAGCCTATCAGCAACGACACAGAGGAACTCTCAATGAAAGCACCAATGTCGGTGTCAAAACCGGCGGATCTCGGGTAGGGGGTCCCGAACTGTGCGTCTAGGCGGATGGTAACAGGAGACAAGGGACATGATGTTTTTACCCAGGTTCAGGCCCTCTCGATGGAGGTAAAACCCTACTCCTACTTGATTGATACTGATGATATGGGTAGTACAAGAGTGGATCTACCACGAGATCAAGGAGGCTAAACCCTAGAAGCTAGCCTATGGTATGATTGTTGTTCTATGGACTAAAACCCTCCGGTTTATATAGACACCGGAGAGGGCTAGGGTACACAGAGTCTGTTACAATGGTAGGAGATCTACATATCCGTGTTGCCAAGCTTGCCTTCCACGCCAAGGAAAGTCCCATCCAGACACGGGACGAAGTCTTCAATCTTGTATCTTCATAGTCTTGGAGTCCGGCCGATGATGATAGTTCGGCTATCCGGACACCCCCTAGTCCAGGACTCCCTCAAACACCTTCGGAGATAACTGTAGAGCATCTTTGTGATCACCCAGTTACGTTGTGACATTTGATAGCACACAAGGTATTCCTCCGGTATTCGGGAGTTGCATAATCTCATAGTCAAAGGAATATGTATAAGTCATGAAGAAAGCAATAGCAATAAAACATCCACATATAATATGGTCCTCTAACTTATACATGTTCCTCTGACTATGGAAGGTTATATACGGACACCAGAATGGTTCCAAAGAAGATTGGGGATTTTTCGGAGTACCGGGAGGTTACCGGACCCCCCCCCCCTCCCCCCGCGGGAAAGTTAATGGGCCTATTGGGCCATAGTGGAGGAGAGGAGGCAGGACACGTGAGGAGGCGCCCCCCCCCCCTTGCCCAAACCGAATTGGACTAGGGAGGCGCGCCCTCTTTCCTTCTCCTCTCTCTCCTTCCCTTTCCTCTCCGATGGAAGGAAGGAGGGGCCGAATCCTACTTGGTGGGAGTCCAAGTAGGACTCCCTTGGCGCGCCCTCCTGGGCCGGCCCTCACCCCCTTACGAGGCGGGGGCACCCCAAAGGCACAAAAGTTGTTTCTTAGCCATGTGTGGTGCCCCCTCCACAGTTTACCACCTCGGTCATATTGTCGTAGTGCTCAGGCGAAACCCTGCGAGGATCACATCATCAACACCGTCGCCACGTCGTCGTGCTGACGGAACTCTCCCTCGACCCACTACTGGATCAAGAGCTCAAGGGACGTCATCGTGCTGAACGTGTGCTGAACACGGAGGTGTCGTACGTTTGGTACTTGGATCGTGAAGACGTTCGACTACATCAACCGTGTTACTAAACACTTCTGCTTTCGGTCTACAAGGGTATGTCGACACACTCTCCCGTCTCGTTGCTATGCATCTCCTAGATAGATCTTGCATGATCGTAGGAATATTTTTGAATTACTACGTTACCCAACAAAAGTGACGAGATGAAATTCCCGTGTGTCCTCGAGAACGTTTTGTTTATCACAAGAGACCATCCCGGCATATCCTTTGCCACAAAAGGATTGGGCTACCTTGATGCACTTTTGTTACCGTTACTATTACTTGCTCGTTACAAATTACCTTGCTATCAAACTATTTGTTACCGACAATTTCAGTGCCTGCAGAAAATACCTTGCTGAAAACCGCTTGTCATCTTCTTCTGCTCCTCGTTGGGTTCAACACTCTTATTTATCGAAAGGACTACGATAGATCCCCTATACTTGTGGGTCATCACCTTTGTCTTGATTTCTTAAAGTCCTGTTATTTTCTCCCCTAGTGGGTTAAAGTGGCATGGTTTCTTTTTCCACCTGTGGTTCTTTCTGTTAGCTTCTGGGGCTTCTTCTTCATTATTATCAACAACGACGGTTTTCGCATCGGGGTCAACTTCTTTGTCATCCTCCTTTTCAGCTTCATTATCTTGTGCATCTTGGTGGACCTGTTCTTCCTGTTCTTCTTCCTCGGAGAGGAGTTCTCTGTTGGGTTTGACTCTGCTTCTCTCTTCTCTTCTCTGCTTGTTCCTTCTTGTACCACGCAGGTCCTCTTGGGTCCTGCGTTCTTTTACCACTACAAGTTGCAATTTTGTTAGTAGAGACAAAATTATCTTTATCAAGTTTAGCAAGAATTAAAATGAGTTTCAGAAATTTGAGAACATGGGGTCTCTATCATACGAGAGTGTTTACCAAGGTTCTTCACAAGATGACTTAACCCCTCTACCTCTTCAGAAAGGTAGGCTATAACCTTCTCATTATGATGGACGCGCCTTCGAAAGTCTCGCCAGAAGTTGTCTTGGTGAAACTTGAATTTATTCATCATCTTCGTAGTTCATTTTCCTGTTGATGGACACTAAATATATCCACTTTTTCAACTAGTTTACCTTTTAATTTAGTGACCTTTTTTAATTCCTCCATGTCTTCAGTGTGATCATTTTTTCCAGTTGGTTTGTTGGCTCCTCAATATTCCATTGTTCTTTAGCAATCATAATCTTTTCAATGTGTGCTCTTCCTTCATCAAGAGTTAAAGCCATAAAACGTCCTCCTACACTTAAATCAAGAATAGACTTGGATTCACCGTTAATCTCATGATAAAACATATGAAGTACAACTTGTTCAGCATAACCATGGTTAGTGCAAAGGTTCAAGAATTTGGGATATCTTCCCCATGCTTCATATAGACTTTCCTCAACTCCTTGAAGGAATAAGGTGAGATTTCTTCTTTGTTTAATAATCATAGAGCCAGGAAGAAATTTAGCCACGAATCTTTCTACACATATTTCCAGCTGGTTATACTTCCATAAGGTAATCGATTATACCAAGTTTCAGGATCACCATTAAGAGAAAACTTGAAGAGTCTTAATTAAACAAATTCTCGTGACACATCCTTTATTTTAGAAGTCCCTCATAGGGTGTCAAAGAACATAGGGTGTGCTTGAGGTTCCTCCTCTTCAGTTCCTGCAATGGCATGCCTTTTAACTTCCATTATAAGATCACAATCAATCAAGTACTCAGTTGCATAGTTTGTAGGATAAACTATGGGAGATCTTGAGCCCATAGATGGAGCACAATACTCACTCACAGTTTTCTTTGGTTTCGGAGTTATCGACATCTCCGCAAACAAAATGTTAAGCTCGACAGTTGGATTTTTTCCCTATTAATGAAGCCTGATGGTCCTGAGGAAAATGATTAATATGTTCTTGCAAATAAGTTCTTCCACAACAAGTAGAGCCCCTATCACCTATAGGCAGCATCTACAATAGCAATACCTACAAAACAGTTACGAAACAAATACTCTCCACTTCACTCCCTGGCAACGACGCCAGAAAATGCTTGATGGCATGCAGGACACACAGAGTGGTGTAGAACTTTCATGGAAGTATCCCAATTAGTTATCTTCCCAATGAAGAGTGGAGGAGAGTATTTATAATAGCGCTTCTGTCACACAAGGTGTCACAATTCTCATGTGAAGTAACTACTTGTGATTCTGCAAATATTGTTATTGTCCTAGTGGAATAATAAACCAGAGTGACTAAAGTAATAAGTTTGTAGTAACTAGGATAAGAACACTTGAAAGTAAAGAACATAAATAACCTGAAAGTAGAGTTGTATTTTCTGCAATGGCAAGGTTAGGCGTGGAGAGAATTCAGTTCATGGTATACATCAAATGTGCCAGTGTGACGGTAATACCAGTTACTGAAAGAACATGCGGTGCCCCCATGTTTGGTTTTGGTAATTGATGACAATCTCTATGGACTAATGGTTGTCTTGAGTTGTATTTGAAGGATTTGTCCATAGGTTTTTCTTGAAGTCCATGTGTTGGTTTCAAGGAGTTTTTGAGTTGACCAAGGTGCTATTAAGGAATTATCCAAAGATTGGTCATGCGAGTGTTGAGCTTATTGCAAGCATGTCTTGAAGAAGAAGGTTGTGTGATCATTCATGTTTACCTTCAAGACATCATCCAAATGAAGAGAGTTGCAAAGATTCAAGGTTGATCAAGACTAAGTCAAGAGTGAACCAAGTTGATCAACTCACAAAGCGTAGAAGATATACCGAGAGGGATCAAGTGATCCCATGGTATGGTAAGTATTGTCCATTACACTTCATGTACTAACCCATGGTCTATGTGAGAGTTGTATGTGGGGTTAGGTACGTATCCATGGGCTTGCGTCAAGAGGAAGATATCATACAACCCATGGAAATGATGACATCAAGTGGTGATCGTCATCAAGATTGCCGTGTGCAAGTTCAAGTGGAGCATCACGAAGAGATCAAGTGCTTGAATCTTGCCATCCATTGTGGTGTCAATGGACTTGTGAAGATGTGCCGAAGAGTGGCTCACCCATAGTGAACTATGGGGGAGCAATCATCTAGTCTTCATCGAGCCAACGCAATCAAGAAAGGTGGTCCAACTTGAGGGAGTCAAGATCGTCTTCATCTAGCTCAAGTGGACCATGTGCAAGGCAAAGGTTTTCCCTTGATAGGTTTTCTATTTTACCGGTCTTGTGGTGGTATTTGGGAGACCGAGTTATAGGATCGTTTGCCGTACTATCAAGGGGGGCTCTCAAGTTGGTAGCTTGATCGTATCGCTAGTAGAGAGCTCAAACCATTGCATCCTTGCATCATGTTTCTTGGTTCTTGGTTGGTTATCTTTGTGAGTCTTAGAGCTTATGGTCATCTTGATGACAAGCTTGAGTTCATCGAAACTCCACCTAGTCTCAATTTGGATGAGATGTGCATGAAATTCATTTTCATGTCTATATGCACATATTTATGTGGAGTTTGTCCTATGTATTGGTGTTTCTAACTATTTGGTCCCGATGAGTTTGGGTACCGTTTAGTTTGTGTTGTTCTTCTAGGAACATTTGGAGATGCATTGGATGCTCGGCTTACTCACAAGGAAGGTGTTGTCACCATGTGCATATTGGAGTCAAGCAAGGATGATCAATGAACTACTATCTACCTTCAATTGGTATCTACTACATCCTTCCAATGATATCTCGGTAACAAGTATCTATTCATGCTTTCTCCTCTTGCATTCAACCTTGTGTAGGTTGCATCTTGGCATGATATTCATTTCGTATCTTGTGATACTTGTTTCCTTTCTCAAAGCATCCCAACGATGATCTCTTGTTGCTAGTTGTGATGCCTTTGATGGATGTGTGTTTGGACTTCATTTATATACAATAAGACCATATCTAGCCAAGTGCTATGCTTTCAAGCAAATATCTTATTGGTATATTTATGACTTCCTTGTGGATATCTTGTTCCTTCGTGTTGTAACTATTTCGGGTGTACATCCTTCTTTGTAGATATATATATCATCATGATTTCGTCTACATAGAACCTTATACACTTGAGAGAAATTACATCACTAGTTGATATCTTTTCTTTCACGTCCACCTTGTCTTTCTTATGTTATTTCTTTGGTGGCTCCGTGAAAGCTTTTGCCTTGAGTGTGTGTCCTCTATCGTTCCATCTTGTTGCACTCTTGTGTGGTGAAGATTATTTTCCTCTTGCTTATCTTTACGAGGTTTTTGCCATCTTAATTGGTATCCCTCGTCTTGATGAGCCTCTAAATCTATCTTCACCACGGGTTGTCACAAGCATAGGTTCTCTTTTACTTATTAGTAAGCTTGTGAACCCATTTGCCAGTTGTGTGTGGGAATGATAGGCCTTGCACCGTGTGCCTCATTCTTTCAAGACTATGTTGATGCTTAATGCTCATCCTAATTTTAGTCTTCTCAAGTGCTTCGCCATGACTCACACACATCATTTTGGTTGAGCCTATTCTTAAGTTGCCTCTTTTACATGTTGCTCAACCATGTGCTTGTTGCAAGCGCTAGGCTTTGTTTCCTATATGCTCACTTGCACTGGATGTGAGTTTCTATTGATTTTGGGGGAGCTATGATCCTATTTTGTGCACTTTGTATTCAAATACAAAAATTCTTATGTGTGCACAAATCATGGGGAGCTTCTCTAGTTTCTTTAGAACACTCCTCTACGCTTTTCATAATATATTTATTCTTGTGGCATGTAGGATCATTGGTCGAGTTGGTTCAATTGATATCCGTTGATTGCTTGCTTCAATTGGTATCTTCTGATTGCTTGTGTCTCTCTTTGTTATGTCTTTGTGGCATATCTTTCTGTTGTAATCTTTGGGCATCAATATAGTTTGTCTTCCTCCAAGTATTGGCAGTTGGGTATGTGTATTGCATTCCACTCTCTTGTTGAGAAATACACAATTTATGGAGGACCACAATTTATATTGGCCTTCTTAGATTTTCGCCCATTTTGGCAATCGATGCCAATGGGGGAGAAGTTTCAGAGAGTTTTGTGGAGAAGTTTAGAGAGTTATCTCTTCTTGCTTTGTTTTTGTTCCTTAGCATTTGCATCTCATTCGCATGCACTATTAGTTGTTGCATTGCATGGTGATGCATAATTCCTTATATAAACTCTCTTGAAAGTGATTGTCATCAATTACCAAAATGGGGGAGATTGAAAGAACATGCGGTGCCCCCATGTTTGGTTTTGGTAATTGATGACAATCTCTATGGACTAATGGTTGTCTTGAGTTGTATTTGAAGGATTTGTCCATAGGTTTTTCTTGAAGTCCATGTGTTGGTTTCAAGGAGTTTTTGAGTTGACCAAGGTGCTATTAAGGAATTATCCAAAGATTGGTCATGCGAGTGTTGAGCTTATTGCAAGCATGTCTTGAAGAAGAAGGTTGTGTGATCATTCATGTTTACCTTCAAGACATCATCCAAATGAAGAGAGTTGCAAAGATTCAAGGTTGATCAAGACTAAGTCAAGAGTGAACCAAGTTGATCAACTCACAAAGCATAGAAGATGTACCGAGAGGGATCAAGTGATCCCATGGTATGGTAAGCATTGTCCGTTACACTTCATATACTAACCCATGGTCTATGTGAGAGTTGTATGTGGGGTTAGGTACGTATCCATGGGCTTGCGTCAAGAGGAAGATATCATACAACCCATGGAAATGATGACATCAAGTGGTGATCGTCATCAAGATTGCCGTGTGCAAGTTCAAGTGGAGCATCACGAAGAGATCAAGTGCTTGAATCTTGCCATCCATTGTGGTGTCAATGGACTTGTGAAGATGTGCCGAAGAGTGGCTCACCCATAGTGAACTATGGGGGAGCAATCATCTAGTCTTCATCGAGCCAACGCAATCAAGAAAGGTGGTCCAACTTGAGGGAGTCAAGATCGTCTTCATCTAGCTCAAGTGGACCATGTGCAAGGCAAAGGTTTTCCCTTGATAGGTTTTCTATTTTACCGGTCTTGTGGTGGTATTTGGGAGACCGAGTTATAGGATCGTTTGCCGTACTATCAAGGGGGGCTCTCAAGTTGGTAGCTTGATCGTATCGCTAGTAGAGAGCTCAAACCATTGCATCCTTGCATCATGTTTCTTGGTTCTTGGTTGGTTATCTTTGTGAGTCTTAGAGCTTATGGTCATATTGATGACAAGCTTGAGTTCATCGAAAACGGAGTTCGCATGCGTCTTCTATGATGTTTTCGGTGTTGGAGGTTTTACCGGTCTTATTCGATGAAGGGTTCTCACCATTCTCTTATGGGACTTTTCTCAATTGCTTATTCTTGATATTTCTATCAATATTGTGTTAGCCATGTCGTTAGCTTTCCAACAAACTTGGTTTCATTGAATTCGAAGTCCGTTTGCAAAAGTTGTGGCTGTTTTGGTAAAGGCTGCAGCGGTACTACCGCGACTAGAGCGGATGTAATTTTTTACTACCGCTCCAGAGCGGTACTACCGCTGCTCCTGAGTGGTAGTACCGCTCCAGAGCAGTACTACCGTGGCTCCTAAGCGGTAGTACCGCCCCGGACCAAAATCTCGTGTTTTCTCTCTCGTTTGGGCTGTTTTGACCGTGCTAAGCGGTAGTACCGCTCCTCCAAGCGGTAGTACCGCTTGTGCACAACCTGAGCACATAACGGTTGGATTCGGGAGGTCCTATAAAAGGGGGTCTTCTTCCCCAATGAACCCAATCCTTTGAGCTCATGTTCTTCCCCCATTGTTGACCTTCTTCGAGCTTGCTAACTCTCAATCCCTCCATGGATTCTTGCTAGTTCTTGAGGGAAAAGAGAGAGGAGATCTAGATCCACGTTTCCACCAATCACTTTCTCCTCTAAGTGAGGGGAACCCCTTGGATCTAGATCTTGGAGTTCTTCGTGTTCTTCTTTCATTCTTCCTCTCATTTTCCTCCCTAGCATTAGTTGCTTTGGTGGGATTTGGGAGAGAAGGAATTGGGCACTCCGTGTGCCCTTGCCATTGCATTTGGTGCATCGGTTTGAGTTCTCCACGGTGATACGTGGAAGTGAAGTTTGAGAAGCTTATTACTCTTGGGTGTTTGGGCACCCTAGAGCTTGTTCCTCTTGGGTGCCTTGGTGCCCTGGATGGTTGGTGGTGTTCGGAGCTCAATCATTGTGGTGTAAAGCTCCGGGCAAGCGTCGGGGTCTCCAATTAGGTTGTGGATATCGCGCCGAGCAATTTGACGGGTACCGGTGACCGCCCCCAAGGGTTGCCAAAGTGTACGGGTTCGGTGACCGCCCCCAAGGGTCGCCATTTGTACGGGTCCGGTGACCGCCCTCAAGGGTCCCTTAGTGGAATCACGGCATCTTGCATTGTGCGAGGGCGTGAGGAGATTACGGTGGCCCTAGTGGCTTCTTGGGAGCATTGTGCCTCCACACCGCTCCAAACGGAGATTAGCATCCGCAAGGGTGTGAACTTCGGGATACATCGTCGTCTCCGCGTGCCTCGGTTATCTCTTACCCGAGCCCCTTTACTTATGCACTTTACTTTGTGATAGTCATATTGTTCTTTGTCATATATCTTGCTATCACATAGTTGCTTATCTTGCTTAGCATAAGTTGTTGGTGCACATAGGTGAGCCTAGTTGTTGTAGGTTTTGTGCTTGACAAATTAACCGCTAGGTTTATTCCGCATTTGTTCAAGCCTAAACCGTAATTATTTTAAAGCGCCTATTCACCCCCCCCCCCCCTCTAGGCAACATCCTCGATCTTTCAATTGGTATCAGAGCCTCGTCTCTCTTTATTAGGCTTTACCGCCTAGAGAGTAAAGATGTCGACTAGAGGATTAGGATTCTCTGACACTCTTAGTTTCGATGGCACAAATTTTGATGTTTGGGTAATGCGCATGCTTAATCTCTTTAGGGTCATGGACCCAAATTTAGAGCGAATTGTAGATATGGGTTTTTCTCCTCCAAAGGATCCCCAAAGATTATCTTTAGAGGATGAGAAAAACTCTTATCTCAATGCTCAAGCTTCTAATGTGCTTTTTGATGCTTTGAGCAATGTAGTTATATTTGAACTCATGCCGTTCCGGGATGCTCATGTGTTATGGACAAAGCTTCAAGATAAATATGGTGTGTCCAATATTTGTGGGGATGATTGTTCTCCCTCCACCTCCGGTCGTATAGTCTTCTCAAATTCTTCTACTTCACCTACATGTGGTTTGCCACAAGGAAATGATATGGTGAGTAGTGTTGGTCATTGCAATGATGATAGTATGCTTCTTGTGGATGATCCTTCATCACTATATTATTGCAATGCTCCTTCTTTGGGCTTTAACACTTGAGCACTCCAAATGTTTCACATGCTTGTGTTGATAGTCCTTGCATATCATGTAGAAATTGCTTGACTAAATCGCATGATGATATGCTTGCTATGTCTTGTTGCCATGATAAAAATGCATCTATTTCCTCGAATTATTGTGCTAACAATGTAGAGGAAACCGAACACTCCATGGAACAAGATGTGGTGTTTAATGGTGCCTCAAGGGATCCTACATCATCATCTATTGCTTTTTGCCTTATGGCTAAGGCATCAAATGTATCTCCTACTTTGTACCCCAATATGTCTCTTGATGATGATGTTGATGCTAATGATGATGAGGATAATGATGAAGAGAATGATAATGTTGCCTCCTTAAAAACTAAGGGGGAGATGATTTTTAAAGCTCTTCATAAAAATAAAATTGCTCGTTCCAACTTCATGGAAATTATGTCCATTGCCATTGAGGGCAAGAAATATATTGAGGAGTTGGAATCTCATCTCGAGGAGCATGAGGTCACCATTGAGAAAATGGAAGCTCATGGGCGTGATTACGCAAATGAGATCGCGGAGCTAACTCAAGCTCTTGAACATGAACAAACCACCAAGGAATCTCTTGAGGAGACTTTTGCCCTAGAATTGTCTAGAGTGAAGGAATCTCTTGATAGAGCTCTTGAGGTGGCCAATGTTTTGAAACTAAAATGCTAAGCTTGAAGTTGCTCATGCTAGACTCCTTGAGGATTTTGAGCACCTCGAAAATGGCTCAAGGGTCATCAAGGTGAGCTCATCAAACTCACTGAGTCTCATGCTCAACTTGAAGCTTCTTATTTAAAAGAGCTTGCCAAGTTGCCTTCTCCTCTTGTTGTTAATGATGATGCTTGTGCTACTAATTCTATTACTTGTGAAGCATCCATTTTGAAGGAGAATGTTGAGCTACGGGCTCAACTTGAGGTGCTATCTTGCAATTATGGGAAATTGGAAGAAAGTCATGAAAAGCTCTCAAGCTCTCATGATGATCTTCTAGTATCCCATAGTGTGCTAAAGATAGCTCATGAGGCCATGATTGCTAAGGTAACATCTAGTGAGCCTCATGTGGATACTAGCACTACTTCTAGTCAAAATAGTATATTGCCATGTGCTAGTCCTTGTAATTCATCTACTCACAATGTTGGTACATCTTGTGATGAATTGCTTTCCTTGCCTTGTTGCTCTAACGATGAAGCTTATACTTCCTCTAGTACTTGTGTTGAGACTAACCATGTAGAGGAAATCAAAGAGCTCAAGGCCCAATTCACTTCTTTCAAGAAAGACTTGGAAAAGTGTCATGAAGGGAAGGCCACACTCAACAATATCTTGAGTGTGCAAAAATCCCCCAATGACAAAGGTGGACTTGGATTCAACTCCAACAAGAAGAAGAAGTCCAAGTTGAACAAGAAGAAGGGCCAAGAACAAGTCAGGAATTCGGCCAAGATTGTTTGCTTCAAGTGCAAAGTCGAAGGGCATCATGTTAGATCTTGCCCATTGAAGAAGAAGGCCATTAGTGTCAAGCAACAAGGGAAGAGGGCACAAGTTCAATCTCATGCTCAACATCAAGTTGAAGAAAGGCCTCTTCCCAAGAAGACTCAAGTTAATGCTTCTCAAATTGAGAAATCAAGTGAGAAGAAAGTGAAGAGTAGACGTTGCTACTTATACCGTGAGAAAGGTCACGTCGCTTCTTCATGCACTAGTGGTAACTTATCCAACCCAATTATTGTTGATGATATATATTCTCTTGGTAAGGATAAGGTTGGCAATGTGTTTGCCAAGTTTGTTGGTACTCAAAGTGGTGTCAAGCAAAGAACCATTTGGGTAGCCAAACCTATTGTGACTAACCTCTTAGGACCCAACTTGGTTGGGGACCAACAAGCCCAAACTTGATCAATAGGTGTTGTTGGAGGTCATTGGAGACTTGGCTACATTATGAAGAATTAAGGGGACTTCATCTTTCTTGTTGTCTCAAGCCAAGTCAATTGGGTTGTCAAGTTTCTATCTTATATCCAATGTGCCTCCTTGCGGTAACTTGTACTTAAATTGTTTACATTGAAAGTTACTTGCCCCTTTGCATGTTTTGGTTTTGTTCCTTGCATGTGTTTGTATATGATGTGTCTCCAAATTGCCTTTGTGTATGTTGGTTTGCACATCATGTACTTGTGTGTCGTTCGTTGAGCCTTAGTGCATCTTGTTTATTTCTTAGTTGGCTCTTGTGAGAGATTAATGGAATATCCATTATGGGGGAGTGGTGTGCTTTGTGCACCTCACAATCCTATAAATGTGTGCACATGAGTAATACCATCTAGTATTGATATTTCAAGATTATCTAGTCGCTAGGTGGTATATCTCTCATGAGAAATTCAAATTCTAAAAATTCCATTGATTATCTCGTGTTGGATCCTCTTATTGCCTCTTGTTAAGTTTTCTTCATTGGTATCACATTATGGGGGAATAATATGCTATGTGCATATTACAAGCCTAGAAAATGCGTACATTTGAGATATTGTCACCTATAATTGATATTGTAAATTATCTTGTTCATAGGTGACATGTTAGCTCTACAAGTTGCAATTTGCTTTTTGTTTGGAGTGAAGATGATGTCGGATATCCTTGCTATCTACCACCAGGAATTATTTCCAAATACTTCTTGTCTTTTGACAATTGGTAATCACTTATGTGTGGTAGAATTTAATTGATCATCTTTACATTGGCTTTTGTTTTTATTTGCCTTTTCTCTTGCCAAGGTTTGTGTCAACTCCCGTTGTCTTCCATACCACTTGTGGATCTTGTTAATTTCTTGTTCTTGTCTAGTGTTTTCTAGATATAGTGAAAGTGGTGATCCCACCTTGTGCATTTTGTATTCAAAAGGAAATTCTTTATAATGCACAACTCGTGGGGGAGCTATCCTATTTTCTTTAGAACACTCTTCTTGTGATCCTTATCAAGTGTGTGTTGGTGGAAGGCAAGCCGTTTTCTTTTGGTACCTTGTGCCATCATGAAACTTTGTTGGGAGCTTGGTTTGTTTGGAACCATCCTCTCTTTGGGAGTTTGACATCTTTAATTTAGTGTGTATCAATGGATATCTCATTCCTTGATGTATCTTTAATGATATCTTCCAAGTGATGATTTCTCCATTTGGTATCCTTTTCACTTGGCATTTCTTTGTCTTTTGGTATCGGTTCTTGAAAGTTTTGAGCATGCATATTTACTTCATGTATTCTATTTGGCATGCTTTCTTTCGTTGACTCAATATATAGGGGAAACTCCACCTAGTCTCAATTTGGATGAGATGTGCATGAAATTCATTTTCATATCTATATGCACATATTTATGTGGAGTTTGTCCTATGTATTGGTGTTTCTAACTATTTGGTCCCGATGAGTTTGGGTACCGTTTAGTTTGTGTTGTTCTTCTAGGAACATTTGGAGATGCATTGGATGCTCGGCTCACTCACAAGGAAGGTGTTGTCAGCATGTGCATATTGGAGCCAAGCAAGGATGATCAATGAACTACTATATACCTTCAATTGGTATCTACTACATCCTTCCAATGATATCTCGGTAAAAAGTATCTATTCATGCTTTCTCCTCTTGCATTCAACCTTGTGTGGGTTGCATCTTGGCATGATATTCATTTCATATCTTGTGATACTTGTTTCCTTTCTCAAAGCATCCCAACGATGATCTCTTGTTGCTAGTTGTGATGCCTTTGATGGATGTGTGTTTGGACTTCATTTATATACAATAAGACCATATCTAGCCAAGTGCTATGCTTTCAAGCAAATATCTTATTGGTATATTTATGACTTCCTTGTGGATATCTTGTTCCTTCGTGTTGTAACTATTTCGGGTGTACATCCTTCTTTGTAGATATATATATCATCATGATTTCGTCTACATAGAACCTTATACACTTGAGAGAAATTACATCTCTAGTTGATATCTTTTCTTTCACGTCCACCTTGTCTTTCTTATGTTATTTCTTTGGTGGCTCCGTGAAAGCTTTTACCTTGAGTGCGTGTCCTCTATCGTTGCATCTTGTTGCACTCTTGTGTCGTAAAGATTATTTTCCTCTTGCTTATCTTTACGAGGTTTCTGCCATCTTAATTGGTATCCCTCGTCTTGATGAGCCTCCCCTCGTCTATCTTCACCACGGGTTGTCACAAGCATAGGTTCTCTTTTGCTTATTAGTAAGCTTGTGAACCCATTTTTCCAGTTGTGTGTGGGAATGATAGGCCTTGCACCGTGTGCCTCATTCTTTCATGACTATGTTGATGCTTAATGCTCATCCTAATTTTAGTCTTCTCAAGTGCTTCGCCATGACTCACACACATCATTTTGGTTGAGCCTATTCTTAAGTTGCCTCTTTTACATGTTGCTCAACCATGTGCTTGTTGCAAGCGCTAGGCTTTGTTTCCTATATGCTCACTTGCCTTTGGATGTGAGTTTCTATTGATTTTGGGGGAGCTATGATCCTATTTTGTGCACTTTGTATTCAAATACAAAAATTCTTATGTGTGCACAAATCATGGGGAGCTTCTCTAGTTTCTTTAGAACACTCATCTACGCTTTTCATAATATATTTATTCTTGTGGCATGTAGGATCATTGGTCGAGTTGGTTCAATTGATATCCGTTGATTGCTTGCTTCAATTGGTATCTTCTGATTGCTTGTGTCTCTCTTTGTTATGTCTTTGTGGCATATCTTTCTGTTGTAATCTTTGGGCATCAATATAGTTTGTCTTCCTCCAAGTATTGGCAGTTGGGTATGTGTATTGCATTCCACTCTCTTGTTGAGAAATACACAATTTATGGAGGACCACAATTTATATTGGCCTTCTTAGATTTTCGCCCATTTTGGCAATCGATGCCAATGGGGCAGAAGTTTCGGAGAGTTTTGTGGAGAAGTTTAGAGAGTTATATCTTCTTGCTTTGTTTTTGTTCCTTAGCATTTGCATCTCATTCGCATGCACTATTAGTTGTTGCATTGCATGGTGATGCATAATTCCTTATATAAACTCTCTTGAAAGTGATTGTCATCAATTACCAAAATGGGGGAGATTGAAAGAACATGCGGTGCCCCCATGTTTGGTTTTGGTAATTGATGACAATCTCTATGGACTAATGGTTGCCTTGAGTTGTATTTGAAGGATTTGTCCATAGGTTTTTCTTGAAGTCCATGTGTTGGTTTCAAGGAGTTTTTGAGTTGACCAAGGTGCTATTAAGGAATTATCCAAAGATTGGTCATGCGAGTGTTGAGCTTATTGCAAGCATGTCTTGAAGAAGAAGGTTGTGTGATCATTCATGTTTACCTTCAAGACATCATCCAAATGAAGAGAGTTGCAAAGATTCAAGGTTGATCAAGACTAAGTCAAGAGTGAACCAAGTTGATCAACTCACAAAGCGTAGAAGATGTACCGAGAGGGATCAAGTGATCCCATGCTATGGTAAGCATTGTCCATTACACTTCATGTACTAACCCATGGTCTATGTGAGAGTTGTATGTGGGGTTAGGTACGTATCCATGGGCTTGCGTCAAGAGGAAGATATCATACAACCCATGGAAATGATGACATCAAGTGGTGATCGTCATCAAGATTGTCGTGTGCAAGTTCAAGTGGAGCATCAAGAAGAGATCAAGTGCTTGAATCTTGCCATCCATTGTGGTGTCAATGGACTTGTGAAGATGTGCCGAAGAGTGGCTCACCCATAGTGAACTATGGTGGAGCAATCATCTAGTCTTCATCGAGCCAACGCAATCAAGAAAGGTGGTCCAACTTGAGGGAGTCAAGATCGTCTTCATCTAGCTCAAGTGGACCATGTGCAAGGCAAAGGTTTTCCCTTGATAGGTTTCTATTTTACCGGTCTTGTGGTGGTATTTGGGAGACCGAGTTATAGGATCGTTTGCCGTACTATCAGGGGGGGCTCTCAAGTTGGTAGCTTGATCGTATCGCTAGTAGAGAGCTCAAACCATTGCATCCTTGCATCATGTTTCTTGGTTCTTGGTTGGTTATCTTTGTGAGTCTTAGAGCTTATGGTCATCTTGATGACAAGCTTGAGTTCATCGAAACTCCACCTAGTCTCAATTTGAATGAGATGTGCATGAAATTCATTTTCATATCTATATGCACATATTTATGTGGAGTTTGTCCTATGTATTGGTGTTTCTAACTATTTGGTCCCGATGAGTTTGGGTACAGTTTAGTTTGTGTTGTTCTTCTAGGAACATTTGGAGATGCATTAGATGCTCGGCTCACTCACAAGGAAGGTGTTGTCACCATGTGCATATTGGAGTCAAGCAAGGATGATCAATGAACTACTATCTACCTTCAATTGGTATCTACTACATCCTTCCAATGATATCTCGGTAACAAGTATCTATTCATGCTTTCTCCTCTTGCATTCAACCTTGTGTAGGTTGCATCTTGGCATGATATTCATTTCATATCTTGTGATACTTGTTTCCTTTCTCAAAGCATCCCAACGATGATCTCTTGTTGCTAGTTGTGATGCCTTTGATGGATGTGTGTTTGGACTTCATTTATATACAATAAGACCATATCTAGCCAAGTGCTATGCTTTCAAGCTAATATCTTATTGGTATATTTATGACTTCCTTGTGGATATCTTGTTCCTTCGTGTTGTAA
Source organism: Aegilops longissima (assembly GCA_021605205.1). Lineage (NCBI taxonomy): Eukaryota > Viridiplantae > Streptophyta > Magnoliopsida > Poales > Poaceae > Aegilops > Aegilops longissima. Next base: position 691,329,381 of record CM038679.1, read on the forward strand.
CTATTTCGGGTGTACATCCTTCTTTGTAGATATATATATCATCATGATTTCGTCTACATAGAACCTTATACACTTGAGAGAAATTACATCTCTAGTTGATATCTTTTCTTTCACGTCCACCTTGTCTTTCTTATGTTATTTCTTTGGTGGCTCCGTGAAAGCTTTTGCCTTGAGTGCGTGTCCTCTATCGTTGCATCTTGTTGCACTCTTGTGTGGTGAAGATTATTTTCCTCTTGCTTATCTTCACGAGGTTTTTGCCATCTTAATTGGTATCCCTCGTCTTGATGAGCCTCCCCTCGTCTATCTTCACCACGGGTTGTCACAAGCATAGGTTCTCTTTGCTTATTAGTAAGCTTGTGAACCCATTTGCCGGTTGTGTGTGGGAATGATAGGCCTTGCACCGTGTGCCTCATTCTTTCAAGACTATGTTGATGCTTAATGCTCATCCTAATTTTAGTCTTCTCAAGTGCTTCGCCATGACTCACACACATCATTTTGGTTGAGCCTATTCTTAAGTTGCCTCTTTTACATGTTGCTCAACCATGTGCTTGTTGCAAGCGCTAGGCTTTGTTTCCTATATGCTCACTTGCACTGGATGTGAGCTTCTATTGATTTTGGGGGAGCTATGATCCTATTTTGTGCACTTTGTATTCAAATACAAAAATTCTTATGTGTGCACAAATCATGGGGAGCTTCTCTAGTTTCTTTAGAACACTCCTCTACGCTTTTCATAATATATTTATTCTTGTGGCATGTAGGATCATTGGTCGAGTTGGTTCAATTGATATCCGTTGATTGCTTGCTTCAATTGGTATCTTCTGATTGCTTGTGTCTCTCTTTGTTATGTCTTTGTGGCATATCTTTCGTTGTAATCTTTGGGCATCAATATAGTTTGTCTTCCTCCAAGTATTGGCAGTTGGGTATGTGTATTGCATTCCACTCTCTTGTTGAGAAATACACAATTTATGGAGGACCACAATTTATATTGGCCTTCTTAGATTTTCGCCCATTTTGGCAATCGATGCCAATGGGGGAGAAGTTTCAGAGAGTTTTGTGGAGAAGTTTAGAGAGTTATCTCTTCTTGCTTTGTTTTTGTTCCTTAGCATTTGCATCTCATTCGCATGCACTATTAGTTGTTGCATTGCATGGTGATGCATAATTCCTTATATAAACTCTCTTAAAAGTGATTGTCATCAATTACCAAAATGGGGGAGATTGAAAGAACATGCGGTGCCCCCATGTTTGGTTTTGGTAATTGATGACAATCTCTATGGACTAATGGCTGTCTTGAGTTGTATTTGAAGGATTTGTCCATAGGTTTTTCTTGAAGTCCATGTGTTGGTTTCAAGGAGTTTTTGAGTTGACCAAGGTGCTATTAAGGAATTATCCAAAGATTGGTCATGTGAGTGTTGAGCTTATTGCAAGCATGTCTTGAAGAAGAAGGTTGTGTGATCATTCATGTTTACCTTCAAGACATCATCCAAATGAAGAGAGTTGCAAAGATTCAAGGTTGATCAAGACTAAGTCAAGAGTGAACCAAGTTGATCAACTCACAAAGCGTAGAAGATGTACCGAGAGGGATCAAGTGATCCCATGGTATGGTAAGCATTGTCCATTACACTTCATGTACTAACCCATGGTCTATGTGAGAGTTGTATGTGGGGTTAGGTACGTATCCATGGGCTTGCGTCAAGAGGAAGATATCATACAACCCATGGAAATGATGACATCAAGTGGTGATCGTCATCAAGATTGCCGTGTGCAAGTTCAAGTGGAGCATCACGAAGAGATCAAGTGCTTGAATCTTGCCATCCATTGTGGTGTCAATGGACTTGTGAAGATGTGCCGAAGAGTGGCTCACCCATAGTGAACTATGGGGGAGCAATCATCTAGTCTTCATCGAGCCAACGCAATCAAGAAAGGTGGTCCAACTTGAGGGAGTCAAGATCGTCTTCATCTAGCTCAAGTGGACCATGTGCAAGGCAAAGGTTTTCCCTTGATAGGTTTTCTATTTTACCGGTCTTGTGGTGGTATTTGGGAGACCGAGTTATAGGATCGTTTGCCGTACTATCAAGGGGGGCTCTCAAGTTGGTAGCTTGATCGTGTCGCTAGTAGAGAGCTCAAACCATTGCATCCTTGCATCATGTTTCTTGGTTCTTGGTTGGTTATCTTTGTGAGTCTTATAGCTTATGGTCATCTTGATGACAAGCTTGAGTTCATCGAAAACGGAGTTCGCATGCGTCTTCTATGATGTTTTCGGTGTTGGAGGTTTTACCGGTCTTATTCGATGAAGGGTTCTCACCATTTTCTTATGGGACTTTTCTAATTTGCTTATTCTTGATATTTCTATCAATATTGTGTTAGCCCATGTCGTTAGCTTTCCAACAAACTTGGTTTCGTTGAATTCGAAGTCCGTTTGCAAAAGTTATGGCTGTTTTGGTAAAGGCTGCAGCGGTACTACCGCGACTAGAGCGGATGTAATTTTTTTACTAACGCTCCAGAGCGGTACTACCGCTGCTCCTGAGCGGTAGTACCGCTCTAGAGCAGTACTACCGTGGCTCCTAAGCGGTAGTACCGCCCGGACCAAAATCTCGTGTTTTTCTCTCGTTTGGGCTGTTTTGGCCGTGCTAAGCGGTAGTACCGCTCCTCCAGCGGTAGTACCGCTTGTGCACGTTTGAGCACATAACGGTTGGATTCGGAGGTCCTATAAAAGGGGTCTTCTTCCCAATGAACCCAATCCTTTGAGCTCGTGTTCTTCCCCATTGTTGACCTTCTTGAGCTTGCTAACTCTCAATCCCTCCATGGATTCTTGCTAGTTCTTGAGGGAAAAGAGAGAGGAGATCTAGATCCACGTTTCGACCAATCACTTTCTCCTCTAAGTGAGGGGAACCCCTTGGATCTAGATCTTGGAGTTCTTCGTGTTCTTCTTTCATTCTTCCTCTCATTTTCCTCCCTAGCATTAGTTGCTTTGGTGGGATTTGGGAGAGAAGGACTTGGGTACTCCGTGTGCCCTTGCCATTGCATTTGGTGCATCGGTTTGAGTTCTCCACGGTGATACGTGGAAGTGAAGTTTGAGAAGCTTATTACTCTTGGGTGTTTGGGCACCCTAGAGCTTGTTCCTCTTGGGTGCCTTGGTGCCCTAGACGGTTGGTGGTGTTCGGAGCTCAATCATTATGGTGTAAAGCTCAGCATAGCGTCGGGGTCTCCAATTAGGTTGTGGAGATCGCCTGAGCAATTTGTGGTACCAGTGACCTCCCCAAGGGTTGCCAAAGTGTCTGGGTTTGGTGACCACCCCAAGGGTCGCCATTTGTGCAGGTCCGGTGGCCGCCTCAAGGGTCCCTTAGTGGAATCACGGCATCTTGCATTGTCGAGGCGTGAGGAGATTACTGATGGCCCTAGTGGCTTCTTGGGAGCATTGTGCCTCCACACCGCTCCAAACGGAGATTAGCATCCGCAAGGGTGTGAACTTCGGGATACATCGTCGTCTCCGCGTGCCTCGGTTATCTCTTTACCCAGCCCCTTTACTTATGCACTTTACTTTGTGATAGCCATATTGTTCTTTGTCATATATCTTGCTATCACATAGTTGCTTATCTTGCTTAGCATAAGTTGTTGGTGCACATAGGTGAGCCTAGTTGTTGTAGGTTTTGTGCTTGACAAATTAACCGCTAGGTTTATTCCGCATTTGTTCAAGCCTAAATCGTAATTATTTTAAAGCGCCTATTCACCCCCCTCTAGGCAACATCCTCGATCTTTCAGTTACCTTGTATGATTTGATTGTTCTATAGGCAAATCACCTCAAGGTCATGGAATTCCTCCTTGCGGGATTACATTCCATTTTCTGCTCCTGCTTCGACGTTGCCACGACGTGGTCGTCCCCACAATTAAGGTTCTTGGACCGGAACCAAGCATTATGTTTATTGGACCATCGTTATATCATATTGTCTTCGGTCCTCATACATGTCTCCACCTGTCACGTCAAAGGTCGCAAATTTTCTAAACAATATGTGCTACCTATGTAGTTCTTGAGATCATGTTGCCTGGGGCCTTAAATTGGACAACATGCATAGAGTTTACCATAGTATAACAACTTACTAACATATCATAAAACTAAAAATACAGATGACGGCATATAGATCAGACACAAATGAATCTTACCACTCACCCATATCTCTCATGCCTAGGGGAAACTACTCACGCATCGTAAGGGAATAACCAACCATCTCGAAGAATAAACCGACAAGGATCATATCAATAACATGAAGAAGATTCACAATGAAATGAAATGATCCAAATAGTTTTGATCTCTATATGAGTAGAATAGAGTTTAACAACTTGTTCTCGCAACATGGAATTCCTTTTACAATGGTGACGGGTGAGATGATGATGGAGATGAAAGGACCAAAACTAAGATCTCCGGTGGTTCTCCGGATCTATCCTTCTCTGTTATGATGATAGTGGCGGTGGCTAGGATTCTCTTCTCCCCCACATCCATTCACGTAAGTGTTTTGTCTAGATGTGGTGGAGCTGTTGGCACTTCATACGACCGCCCATGTGAGCGGGTGCGCTCATATGGAAGGCCGTCTGTTGCTGTGTTGCGCCTGGTGGCTTGGCTCTCCACATTGAAGTAGCTCCATTTGACTTGATTTGTAGTAATCCTCCTTGGTTTCCTTCCACATAAGATTTTTCCAACAATGGAGAAATTGGTTTTCTTCTTATTGAAGGGTTAGCGTTAGAAATAACCGAGAAGTGGCGAGAATCCAATGAAACCCAAATAAAAATCACTTGAAAATAATCACAAATTTTTGAGCCAACGGATGCCACCACTAGGAGATGGGCATCGTACGGGCCGCCATTCGCCCAGGGACGGACCGACTGGGAGGCGGGTCTGTTCGACTGGATCATCAACCTCACCGCCACCGGCGACCTCAACGGCAGGGCAATGGCCTCCGCCAGCCAGCCGATGGAAGACAACGAAGTGTAGGGCGTCCGACGAGGAGCGTAGGAGACGGATGTACACGTATGGCAAAACATAGAATATGTTATTTTATTTTGTGCTATGTCAAAAAGAAATCCAAAAATTAATGAAACATCATGTGTGCTTCTATTTTGTCCGGTTTGCTCAAAATGTGTCCGAATGTTTGATTGATAGGGTTGGATGACCGACTCTCATATCCGTATCCGTGGACAGGTAGTGTGTCCAATTTGCAGGATGCCATTGGAGATGGCCTTAGATAGTGTTAAATGCAACTCCAAAAAAAAATCATAAAATGTTCATGCATTTAAAAAAATATTCGTTGAAATAAAAAAAATTATGAACTTCAAAAATTCTTCCGCCAATTTCCCAAAAAAATGTTCATTGATTCTAGAAATGTTCGCCGATTCAAGAAAATTGTTTTGAAAAATATTCAAAATTGTTTTTTTTTTGCAAATAGTATAAAATATTCATGAGTTGAAAAAACGTTGTTGATTTTAGAAGATGTTTGAAAATTTGAACGTTCTCTTTTTAGCCACAAGATGTCCAAACAGGACAACATTTTGCACGGACATCACGCACGCGAACATATTCCATACAAAAAAGTTTTGGATTTTTTTTATAATTTTCGTAGTTTTTTTAGCCCGGCACCGAGTTGGATTTTCGATATATTTGTTTTTTTACGGGATTTTCGATATATTTGTAGTATCATCGTAAGACAGATTGTGTCGGGTGTTTTTTTCCTTGAAGGAAAGACATATATATTTTTTTTTGAGAATATATATAAAGAAAAAGACACGCATCGGATAACTGGGCCCTGTGGTAGGGTGTATGTATAACTGGGCCCTGTGGTAGGAGTAGGGCCGACTGAGAGTGAGAGAGAGAGAGAGAGATCTAGGAGGGTGCGCCCAAGTCAGGCCCGCCCACCCGAAACGAAAGCATTCTGTCGAAGGAGTAGGTAGGTAGGGTTTCCCTGTGCGAGCGGCGGCGATCTGGTTTAGCGAGAAAGAGAGGGGAGAGGACATGGCCGGAGGAGGGGTTGGCGCCGGCGGCGGGGACGGTGGAGGTGGGGACGACGATGGGCGAGCCATGCGCTTTTGCACGAGCTGCCAAAAGTGGCACTTCTGCAAGGAGGGGTGGTTCATCCTCCACAAGCCAGGCTGCAAGGCCGAGCAAAAGCTGATGAGAGAGAAGGAAGAGCAGAAGCTCGCGAGGGACAGGGCACAGCGGATCGACAACCAGCGGAAGAAAGACAGGAGCAAGTCGAAGGAGGAGAACAAGAAGGCGACAGCTGCCTCCAAGGGAAAAGCCGAGAACCCAAAGCGCTGAGTAGATCCCTCGGTACTGACTGCTATACTATACTACTACTACTACTCTCTTGCGGCATGTAAGAATATTGCTCCGTGAATTCAGATCCCTCGGTCCTGCTATACTACCACTAGTACTCTGCAATATTCTTGTTGTTTATGGGATTCTGCTACTACTACTCTGCAATCAATTGTTTATGGGATGGATTCTACTACTACTACTGGTGCTAGTCATGATGATGATGATTTGGTCTTGTCTCGTCTGTCTTGTCGGGGTAATCAAGAAATTTGACTGCCTCTTTTTTCCCTCATGATGATATGCTGTGCTGTGGAATGCTACTAGTTTCTCTTGCAATCAAGAAATTTGACTGACTGCCGGGCATCAATCTCTTTTTTCCCTCATGATGATATGCTTGCTTGCTTGCATGCTGTCATGTGCTGTGCTGTGGAATTCAGATCTGTCAGTCCTACCACTAGTACTACTCTGCAACATTCTTGTTTATGGGATTCTGCTCTTCTCATCATGGGACCTTGCTACTAGACTAAGTATTCTATTGCTATTGTTATTGCTATTGCCATGATGATGATGATGATTAGGCCTTGTCTGGGTAACCAAGAAATTTGACTGCCTCTTTTTTCCCTCATGATGATATGCTTGCATGCTGTGCTGTGCTGTGCTGTGGAATACTTAGCCTTCATTACCTCCACCATGTCGCTGTGGTCCATTAACTGCAAACAAACACAAGAGCAATTATAGTATCAGGATGACCAAGCAAGTACCAAATCAAGTTAACTGAAACATGTCTGTCTTTGGTATGGTAGGTTTCTTGGGTTGGTGAAACATAGGCATAGCAACAGAGACCAATGTGCAATGGTAACTGTGAGCCAACAAACAAACTAACCTGGAACAAGCCCCGGTCCTAGCAGGCGATGATGGGGATCTGAGCCTCACCGTCACCGGTCACCGCTTCCGCTACAGCCTCTGGCCGGAGCGGCACATCAGCTCTGCCGGTAGCCTCCACCATCGCCTACACACTCAGGAAGGGCAGAGATTGCATCTCTTAAGAATTGAGTCTTCTGGCTACGTCATCATGTCTTCTGTCATATAGGTATATAATACTCCCTCCGTCCGAAAATACTTGTCATCAAAATGGATGAAAATTGATGTATCTTGAACTAAAATACATCTAGATACATCCATTTCAATGACAAGTATATCCGGACGGAGGGAGTAGATAGATAGATGGTAACCAAGTCTGATACAGTAATTTAACATTCAGAAAATCAGTCCACCTACAGCCTTGGAAATACAATAATACTGCCAACTTGCTTGTTTTCCTATTCTTTTATTTCCTGGGGATCAACTTCCATTCTTCTTCTATTCTATTTATGGCATTCCACTTTTTCACACTGGACAGAAACAACACAGCAGCACATAACCCACATTGTACAAGACATCAAGCACATAGCAACCAACATTAGGGGGGGATAAAGATTTGCAGAATGCATGCATGGTCACAAGCTTTGCCTGTGAGCTTGGGAGAGTCTACGTTGATCCCCCTAGGTGTTTGTGCTAATTCTTATGCGAAATTAATGCATGTTTTTTGAACTTTTTGGTTATTTTCCTGATGATAATAAGTGTGTCATGCTAAGCAGTCATACATGTTTTTATCCTGTTTGTCGCTGATCTGACAAAACCTGCGGAAACCTAGTACTCTTTTGGATCAATGGAAAGTGGAAACACATAGGAATTGGAAATTTTCCTATGGTGGCACTATTCAAGCCTTCGGTTTAGAAAATGCGCTACAAAATTTGTTTAAACCAAGCCAGCCTAATGTTTGGGGGGTCATGTCTGTGAACTTTGTACTGCTATATATTTGCAAAAGACCGGGAGCATGCTTGGAAATTATCGGAAATGTGTTATCTGTGATGGCATAGGTATATAAAATACATGGCAACGACGACTGATACAGTAATTTAACATTCAGAAAACCAGTCCAGCTACAGCCTTGGAAATACAATGATACTGCCAACTTGCTTGTTTTCCTATTCTTTTATTTTCTGGGGATCAACTTCCATTCTTCTTCTATTTTATTTATGGCAATCCACCCTGTACAACACACCAAGCACATAGGAACATTATACGGGGACATAAAGATTTGCAAAATACATGCATGGTCCCGAGTTTTGCCTGTGAACCTGGGAGAGTCTATGTTGATCCCTCTAGATGTTTGTGCTAATTCTTATGAGAAATCGATACATGCTTTGTGAACTCATTGGTTGTTTTCATTCCTGGTGATAATATGCTTGTCAAGCTAAGCAGTCATATATGTTTTAATCCTGTTTGTCACTGATCTGTAGAAACCTATGGAAACTTAGGCCTCTTTTGGTTCAAAAAGTAAAAGTGGGAACACTTAGGAATAGGAAATTTCCTATGGTGGCACTATTCAAGCCTTCGGTTTAGAAAATGCGCTAAAACATTCGTTTAAACCAAAGCGAGGTCTAATGTTTGGTGGTCATGTCTGTGAACTTACTTTGAACTGCTCTATATTTGCAAAAGACCGGGAGCATGACTAGAAAATTATTGGAAATGTGCTATCTGTGATGGTTTGGGAGTGTAATATAGTTTTCATGCAAATGTTATTGATTGGATGGTGCTTGGAAACGTGCTATCTGTGATGGTTTGGGAGTGTAATATAGTTTTCATGCAAATGTTATTGATTGGATGGTGCTTGGAAATTATTGGAAATGTGCTATCTGTGATGGTTTGGGAGTGTAATATAGTTTTCACGCAAATGTTATTGATTGGATGGTGCTTGGAAATTATTGGAAATGTGCTATCTGTGATGGTTTGGCAGTGATATGGTTTTCATGCAAATGTTAGTGATTGGATGGTGCTTGGAAATTATTGGAAATGTGCTATCTGTGATGGTTTGGGAGTGTAATATAGTTTTCACGCAAATGTTATTGATTGGATGGTGCTTGGAAATTATTGGAAATGTGCTATCTGTGATGGTTTGGCAGTGATATGGTTTTCATGCAAATGTTAGTGATTGGATGGTGCTTGGAAATTATTGGAAATGTGCTATCTGTGATGGTTTGGCAGTGATATGGTTTTCATGCAAATGTTAGTGATTGGATGGTGCTTGGAAATTATTGGAAATGCACAATCTGTGATTCTAATCCCTAAGAATTTTTCCTTGTGTGGTTTATTTGATTCATTGGATTCCAAACCATGTGGTTTTTCTTTTCTTTAGGATCCATTTGCACCAAATTTCATGGGAAAAAAATTCATCTACTCCAATCTCTTTGAAAGAATCATACATTCTTCCTATGCACAATCAAACATCCTGACATGATCCTGTTCCTACATTTTTCTTATCCCAATGTTTTGGAAATCATGGGAATCAAAGAGGCCCAAGGTCTGAGCTAATTTTTATTTATTCCTTTGAAATGTGAAGGATAGGAACCAATTTTGCATTGGAATAGAAATTCATTCCTACAGACCAAAGGGCTCTAAGGGGATATTTTTTGTAGGAACTGTTATCCTACAAAATTCCTACAAACTTCATGTAAACCAAAGGAGGCCTTACTGGTGCATTATGTGTGTGTGGTCTAGCAATTACTCATTCGGTTTGGGTTTATTGGCCACCTCGTATTTAGGGCCAAGCTTTGACTATAAATTTAACTAATAAAATAAAACTATGTCACAAAGTTATACGGTTGGAAATCCTCTTTAAAATACAAATCCAATGATATACTTTGCGTAGCACATAAATTGTATTTTTGTTAGTCAAGGTTTGACCCAAAATACGAGGGGACGTGGATGAAATTGGTTTTAGATGCAAATGATGGATGTATATTTATTTTCTGTTTGCTTCTATATAAGGTGGAACACACTTGGGAGTTGTGCTGTGAAGCTATCAAGAAATGCATAGACCAGAAAGCATTATGTGACCAAGAAATTCATCAATTATAATACAAAGTAAAAGGGAAAGGTTACTTAGCAAGATATTGGTACGTGCACGAGGGAATGATTGTTGCCTCCTCCTCTTATTCTGCATGTCCAGCCAAAAAAAAAAAGATAAATATTCCATTGTCTTGAATCCATTCATCATAGCTTACACCCTACCCACTAGATACAATAACTTGCCTTCATCAAAACCAACTAGCTAGAAGGATTTTTGACCCAAAAGTATTGAAAAAAAATATGATCATCATGTTTTAAAGATGAACAAATACGGGTGATTGTGATATAGCGAGAAAGAGAAGAATAACTTTGAAGGGAAAATTGACACGATCGAATTTATTAAGACATGGTCAAATGAATCACATCCTTTTCAGTTATAAAAAATCATTGTCATAAAGAATATAGTAGGATTATGTATGTACATGTTTGGTACAGAGATATGACAATCCGAGAGCAGAGCAGTAATCTTTTTTCTATCGAATATCACTTTTGTCACCCACAACTTATAAGACAGGTCTAACCACAATCTACATCCATGATTATTTCATAACTTTTTTGTATATATTCACCTCTATATATCTATCGAAAGTAGTAAATATAAATCAGGTCGCTGGTCACCAACCAATTGTGTGTTTGCCATCCGCTCCGTCCTTGATGTCGAGAAAGGCGTCCGAAGAAGAAGAACATGGGGTACCTGTTTCCCCAAAGAGAGGTAAAAAAAACTGCAGGTCAGAAAGGTGAAGAAACAAATTAAGGGAAAACGTGAAATAAATTTAATAAACAGTCAAAAACTAGAGACGAGAGACGGATCTGTCTGTGACATGAGAAGAAGAGAAGAGAACAGAACAGAACAGCGGGCAAAGGAACCCAAAAAAAAAACGCATCCACGAAAAGCAGATGAAAATCATCAGCTGAAGACGAAAATACAGAATAGCCAGAGAAAACTTTCTAGTGAGGGATCTGACCTGCGCGTTTCTTTGTTTCTATTAGATTCTATTCTATTCTATTCTAGTGAGAGATAGGAAAGCAACTGGGATCAGAAGGAAGGAATCGTTTGCAGATGTGTGAAACATGGAATAGTAGACTCGAAAAGAGGCGGACGGCGGATGGATCTGACTGAGGGTCATGGGTCATGAGAGGAACAGTGGGCAAAGGGGAGGGGAGGGGAGGGGAGGGGAGATCCGTTTCTTCCCCTTCCCCGGCGCCGGCCCGCCTCTACGGCCGCTGCTTGCTCGTCCGCCGGCAAATCTCTCTCTCTCTCTCTAGGATGAGGGCCAGATCGATCCAGCACTCACCAGGGCAAGTTTTCCTTCTTCTCTCTCTATAGGACTAGGATGAGAGGCGCGCACGGAGGATCTCCCGACAAGGTGGTGCAGGGTGGAGGGAAGGAGGAACCATGGCGGCTAGGCTAGGCTAGGCTAGGGTTTGCTCGCTCGCGTGAAGTTGGGGCGAGGAGGAGGAGGAGGAGGAGATAGGCTCGGATGGGATCGGATCGGAGGAGCAGAGAGCTTTCCGTCGTTGTGTTGTGTGAGGCGCACGGGCACGGAGTACGTAAGCACTTTTTTCACGGAGGCGTCAACGCTGGCTGGCATCGCCAGGGAAGTCTAGTCCTACGTCACGTCTCACGTTTCTTTTCTCGTCTCGCTAGGTAATAGTAACATGCGGCCTGGAATTCAGCAAAATTTTGGCCGTGTTGCAAACAAACAAAAAGTCCAGAAAACATCATACATTCGTGTATGTAAAAATAGGCACTAAATGATGGATAGGCTGGGATGAATACAATTTTGACGGCACCTATTTCCAGCGATGTTCCTTCTATTAGCCGCGCTGGTCGCTGGTACGACGAGTGCTTTTCTACCAGGGCGATTAATCACCAACTGTGTCCTGGTTGCGGATGAGCGTGCGCGTGCTATCAAGCCAAGGAAACGGAAGAAAAACCTATGTGTGCGATCAAGTTCGATATGATATGATGAACGCATACAACACGGTCGAGTGGATTTTCCTGGAGCGGATACTGGACTTTTTCTCATACAAAATATGATGAAGCAGGCAGGCAATGTGGAGGATGGAGTTTGGGTTTTTCTAGATGGTGAAACTAGCTAGAGGCCATACAAATGAAGGTCTTGGAGGAGAAAAAAGGATGGATGGGAAAACCGAGGCCTCGAAAGAGATGAGAGACAAAAATTACCGACTCATTCGGGCGGGGTCGAGGCACGGTGGCAGAATAGGGGCCACCCAACCCGTTAGCCAAAGCAGAACGAGCTCCGGCGTTGGTAGATACCCGGCCTTGGGGGAGATGGGTGATCCTCTCCTCCCTCACCATGATGCATTTCCATCGTCCCTTCGTGTGGGAGGCCGCCAAAGCCTCCTCCTCCACCTTTTTTTGTCTGGCAACACGTGCCATGTACAAGGGATATTACTGAATACTAAACTCCAAGTCCTAGTATATAAAGGAGGGAGGGAGGAGGCGGCCGGCCTAGGGGGCGCGCCAAGCATAGGGAGTCCTACTAGGACTCCCAAGTCCTAGTAGGATTCCCTTTCCTATTCGGAGTAGGAGAGAAGGAAAGAGAGGGAGAGGGAGAAGGAAAAGGGGGGTCGTGCCCCCACCCCTTGTCCAATTCGATTTGGGCAGGGGGAGGCATGCGCCACCTCTTGGCCCTTCTCCCCTCTCTCCACTCAAGCCCAATAAGGCCCATTACTTCTCCCGGCGAATTCCCGTAACTCTCCGGTACTTCAAAAAATACCCGAATCACTCGAAACCTTTTCGATGTCCGAATATAGCCTTCCAATATATGAATCTTTACCTCTCGACCACTTCGAGACTCCTCGTCATGTCCGTGATCTCATTCGGGACTCCGAACAAACTTCGGTCATCAAATCACATAACTCATAATACAAATCGTCATCGAACGTTAAGCGTGCGGACCCTATGGGTTCAAGAACTATGTAGACATGACCGAGACACATTTTTGGTCAATAACCAATAGCGGAACCTGGATGCTCATATTGGCTCCTACATATTCTACGAAGATCTTTATCGGTCAAACCGCATAACAACATACGTTGTTCCCTTTGTCATCGGTATGTTACTGTTGGGTAATGTACTAATTTCAAAAAAAATCCTACGCACACGCAAGATCATGGTGATGCATAGCAACGAGAGGGGAGAGTGTTGTCTACGTACCCTCGTAGACCATAAGCGGAAGCGTTATGACAACGCAGTTGATGTAGTCGTACGTCTTCACGATCGACCGATCCTAGCACCGAAGGTACAACACCTCTGCGGACTGCACACATTCAGCTCGGCGACGTCCCACGAACTCACGATCCAGTAGAGCTTCAAGGGAGAGCTTTGTCGGCACGATGGCGTGATGACGGTGATGATGAAGTTACCGACGCAGGGCTTCGCCTAAGCACCGCTACGATTTGACCGAGGTGGATTATGGTGGAGGTGGGCACCACACACGGCGAAGAGATCAATGATCAACTTGTGTGTCTATGGGGTACCCCCTGGCCACGTATATAAAGGAGTGGAGGAGGGGGGAGGGCCGGCCTAGCTATGGCGCACCCTGGAGGAGTCCTACTCCCATCAGTAGTAGGATTCCCCCCTTCCCTAGTTGGACTAGGAGAGAAGGAAGGGAGAGGGAGGGAGAAAGGAAAGGGGGGCGCCGCCCCCCTCATAGTCCAATTCGGACCATAGGGAGAGGGTGCGCGGCCTGCCCTGGTCTCCTCTCTCTCTCCACTATGGCCCAATAAGGCCCATACACTTGCCGGGGGGCGGTAACCTCCCGGTACTCCGGTAAAATCGATTTCACCGGAACCATTCCGATGTCCAAATATAGTCGTCAATATATCGATCTTTATGTCTCGACCATTTCGAGACTCCTCGTCATGTCCGTGATCATATCCGGACTCGAACTACCTTCGTACATCAAAACACATAAACTCATAATACCGATCGTCACCGAACGTTAAGCGTGCGGACCCTACGGGTTCGAGAACTATGTAGACATGACCGAGACACGTCTCCGGTCAATAACCAATAGCGCAACCTGGATGCTGAAAGGATCGAGATGGACCTAGAGGGGGTGAATAGGTACAATTACAAATTTTAATTATTCCTTAGCAATTTTAGGCAATAATGCGGAATATGAAAGTGAGCCTAACAATTGCAAGTGAGTACAAGAACTAAGCAAGTAACACAAGCACACAAGAATAGCAACCTCAATACGATGTAAGTAAGTGCAAGGAGACAAGTAACCACAAGTAGAGAGTTAGGGTTAGGAGTAACCGCAACTCCGGGAGACGAGGATGTATGCCGATGTTCACTTCCTTGGAGGGAAGCTAGTCACCGTTAGAGAGGTGGATGTTACCACAAAGGCACACCAACGCCACGAAGGCTCACCCTATTCTCCCTTTGAGACAACACCACGGAGGTGTTTCTCAACCACTAATGGTAGACCTTTGGGTGATCTCCAAACCCTTACAAACTTTCCGGGGTAATCACAGCGGTTGATTCCTCTCCGAAAGACTCCTACCGCCTAGGAGTCTCCAACCTCCAAGAGTAATAGGAACGTTGGGAAAAGCTCAATACTTGCTCAAATCACAAATTCCTTTGGTGTAAAGAAGGGGAAGGAGTGGATCTATCACTTGATCGGAGAACTTCTCTCCAAGAATCCTAAATCACTTGGGGATCTAGGATTTGATGTAGTTGTTTGGGAGAGAGAGAAGAGTGTTCTTGGCAAGCTCAAAGTGAAGGGTCAACCCTATCCCGTGGAAGGGAAAGGCATATATATAGTAGGTGAGTAAAAGTGACCGTTTGAGGAACATAAGTGTACAGGATGGGTCGGACGTCCGGAGAACATCGGACGTCCGGAGGCACAAATAGGTCCGGACGTCCGACGATCGTCTGACGACCGCCGCCATTGTGAAACTGTGAGCCACGACCCCAGTGTACAGGACACGGACGTCCGAGATGGGCCGGACATCCGGAGCACGGACGACCGGAGAGTCCGGAAGTCCGTAGAAATGATTATGTTGTGAAAGTACCGGACGTCCGGAGAGTTCCGGACATCCGTAAAAATCATTCTGCCAAGGAACACCGAACGACCGGAAGTGGCCGGACGTCCGGGCAACCGAGAGGGACCGGACGTCCGTAGAACACCGGACGTCCGAAGGCAAGGTATAGGAAAAAATGGCTTTGAGCAAGTTTTTCACTAGATCCAACGATCCCCTCTTAATAGTGCGGGATCCCTATACTCAAGAACAAACCATAAATGAAGTCAATATCTTGTATCTCCATTCTTGAGCTATATGCTTTTTGTCCCTAGTCATGATCCATGCACACGGTCTTTGAGACATAATCCTGAGATATACTTGATAAACATGATTAGTCCCTAGCATATGTGTTGTCATCAACATCAAAATATGATTAAGGGCATGATTGCACTTTCAATCTCCTCCTTTTTGGTAGTTGATGACAACTCATATGCATACTCATAATAGTAATCGAAAGTATTTGTTGTGGAGCTCAATAACAATAATCAAGAATGAGTAACGAGTGAGCTCCCCCTCAAAGTGATACCATAGATACTAAAAAAATGACGAGGGCTCCCCCTCACAATGATGCCCCCAATATAACCAAATCTCATACACATGATAATCAAGAGCTAAACTTCATATAGATTCACCAAATCTCAGACTTAACATAGGTTCAGTACAAGCTAAAACACAATCATACCAATAAGTTCGATTACATAATGAGCTAGAAGAACATGCATATAGAGCCTACTCCCCCTTGGCATCAAATATCCAAAAATAGAGAATAGGGGGAAACATAAGAGCATCAGAGATCAGCCTCATCATCATCATCATGAACATCACTGCCACCGCCCACAAAGAAATCAGCCCACTCGGGACCCGAGGGAAACCAAAATCGAAGGAGGCTCGTCGGGGAAGGCGTTCATCGTCACTTACATCATACACGGAGTCTCTCAAGCGAGCCTTCAGAGCGTTCTTGGAAGTGACCATACGAGTGACAACAACGTGATTTTGGGAGCAATGGAAAGAGAACATCTTCATCATGGCAGAGTGAGCCTTCCCAAGAAAACGAGCAATGCGCCCAAAAGGTGCAGAACTGGAAGGAGAGCGGGCAGCATGAGAAGGAACACTAGCTGCGGTGCGACGAGCAGTAGCGGTAGGAGGAGGAACATAATCAGCCGCCATGTGAGCTGGAATGACCCATCGCTCATGCACGTGAGTGCGGACAATGGGAAAAGGAGCAACGCTCTCGATAAAAGCCTGAATAAAGGGAGCATGAGGAAAAGCCCTCTTGTGCTGGAAGCTAGCAAGACGGATCTCATGCCATAGAAAGTGTGGAACATTGATCTTCCCTTTAGGAGAGGTGAAGAGGCGATGCATGAGATCAATGCAATGTTGGAAATATGCCCTAGAGGCAATAATAAATTAGTTATTATTATATTTCCTTGTTCATGATAATCGTTTATTATCCATGCTATAATTGTATTGATAGGAAACTCAAATACATGTGTGGATACATAGACAACACCATGTCCCTAGCAAGCCTCTATTGGCTAGCTCGTGATCAATAGATGGTTACGGTTTCCTAACCATGGACATTGGATGTCATTGATAACGGATCACATCATTAGGAGAATGATTTGATGGACAAGACCCAATCCTAAGCCTAGCACAAAGATCGTAGTTAGTATGCTAAAGCTTTTCTAATGTCAAGTATCATTTCCTTAGACCATGAGATTGTGCAACTCCGGATACCGTAGGAATGCTTTGGGTGTACCAAACGTCACAACTGGAATCGGGTGGCTATAAAGGTGCATTACAGGTATCTCCGAAAGTGTCTCATTGGGTTGGCACGAATCGAGATGGGATTTGTCACTCCCGTAAACGGAGAGGTATCTCTGGGCCCACTCGGTAGGACATCATCATAATGTGCACAATGTGACCAAGGGGTTGATCACGGATGATGTGTTACGGAATGAGTAAAGAGACTTGCGGAAGCGAGATTGAACAAGGTATCGGGATACCGACGATCGAATCTCGGGCAAGTACAATACCGCTAGACAAAGGGAATTGTATACGGGATCGATTGAGTCCTTGACATCGTGGTTCATCCGATGAGATCATCGTGGAACATGTGGGAGCCAACATGGGTATCCAGATCCGCTGTTAGTTATTGACGGAGAATGTCTCGGTCATGTCTACATGTCTCCGAACTCCGTAGGGTCTACACACTTAAGGTTCGATGGCGCTAGGGTTATAAAGGAAGTTTGTATGTGGTTACCGAATGTTGTTGAGTCCGGATGAGATCCCCGACGTCACGAGGAGTTCCGGAATGGTCCGGAGGTAAAGATTTATATATGGAAAGTTGTTGTTCGGGTTAGGAAAAAGTTCGGTTTTTTCGGTATTGTACGGAAGCTTCGGAAGGTTCCGGAGGATTCGGAGGGGTCCGGAGGTCCGGAAATTGTTCCACCACGTCCAATACAGTAGCATGGGCTGTAGGGGGCGCCCTAGCCATAATGGGCCAAGGAACCAGCCCCCAAGGCCCATGCGCATGGGAGGGGGGAAACCCTAAGGGAGGGCCTCCACTTGACTTGGGAGGCACTCCTCCCCTCTTGGCCGCCCCAAGTCCCATCTAGGGCTGGCCACACCCCTTGGGGTGGGAAACCCTAAAAGGGCGCAGCCCCTTTCCCCTATATATACTTGAGGTTTTGGGCTGCCCAACACACGAGAACCTCTCCTCTTGGTGCAGCCCCTCTCCTCCTCCTCCTCTCCCTTGGTGCTTGGCGAAGCCTCTGGGATTGCCACGCTCCTCCATCACCACCATGCCGTTGTGCTGCTGCTGGATGGAGTCTTCCTCAACCTCTCCTCTCTCCTTGCTGGATCAAGGCATGGGAGGCGCCACCGGCTGTACGTGTGTTGAACGCGGAGGTGCCGTCTGTTCGGCACTAGGATCTCCGTGATTTGAATCACGACAGTACGACTCCTTCAACCCCGTTCACTTGAACGCTTCCGCTTAGCGATCTACAAGGGTATGTAGATGCACTCTCCTTCCCTCGTTGCTAGTTTCTCCATAGATAGATCTTGGTGACACGAGGAAAATTTTGAATTTTCGCTCGTTCCCCAACAAAGTGGCATCATGAGCTAGGTCTATTGCGTAGATTCTTTGCACGAGTAGAACACAAAGTAGTTGTGGGTGTTGATTTTGTTCAATATGCTTACCGTTACTAGTCCAATCTTGTTTCGACGGTATTGTGGGATGAAGCGGCCGGACCGACCTTACACGTACTCTTCGTGAGGCAGTTTCCACCAATGACATGCACTTGGTGCATAAGGTGGCTAGCGGTGCCGATCTCCCACTTTAGTCGGAATGGATTCGATGAAAAGGGTCCTTATGAAGGGTAAATAGCAATTGGCATATCACGTTGTGGTTTTGCGTAGGTAAGAAACGTTCTTGCTAGAAACCCATAGCAGCCACGTAAAACATGCAAACAACAATTAGAGGACGTCTAACTTGTTTTTGCAGGTATGCTCTGTGATGTGATATGGCCAAGAAGAATGTGATGAATGATATGTGATGTATGAGATTGATCATGTTCTTGTAATAGGATTCACGACTTGCATGTCGATGAGTATGACAACCGGCAGGAGCCATAGGAGTTGTCTTTATTTATTGTATGACTGCGTGTCATTGAACAACGCCATGTAATTACTTTACTTTATTGCTAACCGGTAGCCATAGTAGTAGAAGTAATAGTTGGCGAGACAACTTCATGAGGACACGATGATGGAGATCATGATGATGGAGATCATGGTGTCATGCGGTGACGATGATGATCATGGAGCCCCAAGATGGAGATCAATGGAGCTATATGATATTGGCCATATCATGTCACTACTATATAATTGCATGTGATGTTTATTATGTTTATGCATCTTGTTTACTTAGAACGACGGTAGTAAATAAGATGATCCTTACACAAATTTCAAGAAGTGTTCTCCCCGATCGTGCACCGTTGCTACAGTTCGTCGCTTCTAAGCACCACGTGATGATCGGGTGTGATGGATTCTTACGTTCACATACAACGGGTGTAAGACAGATTTACAGCAAAAACACTTGGGGTTAACTTGACGAGCCTAGCATGTGCGACATGGCCTCGGAACACGAGACCGAAAGGTCGAGCATGAGTCGTATAGTAGATCGATCAACATGAAGATGTTCACCGATGATGACTAGTCCGTCTCACGTGATGATCGGACACGGCCTAGTTGACTCGGATCATGTAATCACTTAGATGACCGGAGGGATGTCTATCTCGAGTGGGAGTTCATAAGATGAACTTAATTATCTTGAACATAGTCAAAAGACCTTTTGCAAATTATGTCGAAGCTCGCGCTTTAGTTCCTTTGTTTAGATATGTTCCTAGAGAAAATATAGTTGAAAGTTGAAAGTAGCGATTATGCGGACGAGAAAGCTTATGTCCTTAATGCACCTCTCGGTGTCTTTGAACCCCAAACGTCGTTTGTGGATGTTGCGAACATCGGACATACACGTTTTGATAACTACGTGATAGTTCAGTTAAACGGTTTAGAGTTGAGGCACCAAAGATGTTTTCGAAATGTCGCGGAACATATAAGATGTTTCGAGGGCTGAAATTGGGATTTCAGGCTCGTGCCCACGTCAAGAGGTATGAGACCTCCGACGATTTTCTTAGCCTGCAAACTAAGGGAGAAAGCTCAATCGATGAGCTTGTGCTCAGATTGTCTGAGTGCAACAATCACTTGAATCGAGTGGGAGTTGATCTTCCAGGAGAGATAGTGATGTTTCTCCAAAGTCATTGCCACCAAGCTGCTAGAGCTTCGTGATGAACTATAACATATCAGGGATAGATATGCTGATCCTTGAAGTATTCGCGATGTTTGACACCGCGAAAGTAGAAATCAAGAAGGAGCTTCAATTGTTGATGGTTGGTGAAACCACTAGTTTCAATAAGGGCAAGGGCAAGAAGGATACTTCATGAAGCGGCAAATCAGCTGCTGCTCCGGTGAAGAAACCCAAGGTTGAACCCAAACCCGAGACTAAGTGCTTCGTAATAAGGGAACAACCAACGGAGCAGAATTACCCTAGATACTTGGTAGATAAGAAGGCTGGCAAGGTCGATAGAAGTATATTGGATATACATTATGTTAATGTGTACTTTACTAGTACTCCTAGTAGCACCAGGGTATTAGATACCGGTTCGGTTGCTAAGAGTTAGTAACTCGAAACAAAAGCTACGGAATAAACGGAGACTAGCTAAAGGTGAGCTGACGATATGTGTTGGAAGTGTTTCCAAGTTTGATGTGATCAAACATCGCACGCTCCCTCTACCATCAAGATTAGTATTAAACTTGAATAATTGTCATTTGGTGTTTGCGTTGAGCATAGACATGATTGGATTATGTCTATCGCAATACGGTTATTCATTTAAGGAGAATAATGGTTACTCTGTTTATTTGAATAATACCGTCAATGGTATTGCACCTAATAGGAATGGTTTATTGAATCTCGATCGTAGTGATACACATTTTCATGCCAAAAGATATAAGATAGTAATGATAGTACCACTTACTTGTGGCAATCGCCATGTAAGTCATATTGGTGTAAACGCATGAAGAAGCTCCATGTTGATGGATCTTTGGACTCACTCGTTTTGAAAAGTTTGAGACATGCGAACCATGTCTATTGGTGTATACGCATGAAGAAACTCCATGCAGATGGATCGTTTGGACTCACTTGATTTTGACTCACTTGAGACATGCAAATCATACCACATGGGCAAGATGATGAAAAACCTCGGTTTCAAGAAGATGAAACAAGATAGCAACTTGTTGGAAGTAACACATTTTGATGTGTGCAGTCCAATGAGTCTTTGAGGCATGATGAATATCGTTATGTTCTTACTTCACAGACGATTGAGTAGATGTTGAGTATATTTACTTGATGAAACACAAGTCTGAATTATTGAATAGTTCAAGTAATTTCAGAGTGAAGTTTAAGATCTTCGTGACAAGAGGATAGAATGTCTATGATATGATCATAGAGATGAATATCTGAGTTACTGAGTTTTGGCACACAATTAAGACATTGTGCAAATTGTTTCACAATTAATACCACTGGAACACCATAGTGTGATGGTGTGTCCGAACATCATAGTTGCACCTTATTGGATATGGTGCGTACCATGATGTCTCTTATCGAATTTCCACTATCGTTCATGGGTTAGGCATTAGAGACAACCACATTCACTTTAAATAGGGCACCACGTAATTCCGTTGAGATGACACCGTATGAACTATGGTTTAGAGAAACCTAAGCTGTCATTTCTTGAAAGTTTGGGGCTGCGACGCTTATGTGGAAAAGTTTCATCGTGATAAGCTCGAACCCAAAGCGGATAAAATGCATCTTCATAGGACACCCAAAAGCAGTTGGGTATACCTCCTATCTCAGATCCGGAAGCAAAAGTAATTGTTTCTACAAACGGGTCCTTTCTCGAGGAAAAGTTTCTCTCAAAAGGATTGAGTGGGAGGATGGTGAAGACTTGATGAGGTTATTGAACCGTCACTTCAACTAGTGTGTAGCAGGACACAGGAAGTTGTTCCCGTGGCACCTACACCAATTGAAGTAGAAGCTTATGATAGTGATCATGAAGTTTCGGATCAAGTCACTAACGTACCTCGTAGGGTGACAAGGATGCATACTACTTCAGAGTGGTATGCAATCCTGTCTTGAAGGTCATGTTGCTAGACAACAATGAACCTACGAGCTATGGAGAAGCAATGGTGGGCCCAAATTCGACAAATGGTTAGAAGCCATGAAATCCGAGATAGGATCCATGTATCGTAACAAAGCATGGACTTTGGTGGACTTGCCGATGATCGGCAAGCCATTGAGATGAATGGATCTTTAAGAAGAAGACGGACGTGGACGGTAATATCACCGTCTATGAAGCTCGACTTGTGGCGAAGAGTTTTTCACAAGTTCAAGGAGTTGACTACGATGAGATTTTCTCATCCGTAGCGATGCTTAAGTCCGTCGGAATCATGTTAGCATTAGCTGCATTTATGAAATCTTGCAGATAGGATGTCAAAACGTTGTTTCCTCGGTGTTATTCTTGAGGAAAGGTTGTATGTGATACAACCAGAAGGTTTTGTCCATCCTGAAGGATGCTAACAAGTATGCAAAGCTCCAGCAATCCTTCTAAGGACTGGGGTAAGCATCTCGGAGTTGGAATGTGCACTTTGATGAGATGATCAAAGATTTTGGGTTTATACAAAGTTTGTGAGAAACTTGTATTTCCAAAGAAGTGAGTGGGAGCACTATAGAATTTCTGATGAGTATATGTTGTTGACATATTGATGATCAGAAATGATGTAGAATTTTCTGTAAAGCATATAGGGTTAAAGTGTTTTCAAGTGAAAACCTGGATTAAGCTACTTGAACATTGAGCATCAAGATCTATGAGGATAGATCAAAAACGCTCGATAGTACTTTCAAATGAGCACATACCTTGACATAATCTTGAAAGTGTTCAAGATGGATCATCAAAGAAGGAGTTCTTGCACGAGTTGTAAGGTATGAAGTTAAGAGTTAAAAGCTCGACCACGCAGAAGAGAGAGAAAGGACGAAGGTCGCCCCTATGCTTCAGACGTAGGCTCTATAGTATGCTATGTTGTGTACCGCACCGGAAGTGTGCCTTGCCATGAGTCGGTCATAGGGTACAAGAATGATCCAGAATGGATCATTGGACAGCGGTCAAAATTGTCATTTGAGTAAATAAGGACATGTTTCTCGATTATGGAGGTAATAAAGAGTTCGGCGTAAAGGGTTACGTCGATGCAATCTTTAACACCTATCCGAGTGACTCTAAGTAGCAAACCGGATACATATAGTGGAGCAACCATTTGGAATAACTCCAAGTGGAGCGTGGAAGCAACATTTACAATATGACATAGAGAATTGCAAAGCACACACGGATCTGAAAGGTTCAGACCCGTTGACTAAAACCCGTTGACTAAAACCTCTCTCACAAGCAAAACATGATCAAACCTCAGAACTCATTGAGTCTAAATCACATGATGATGTGAACTAGTTTACAAACACTAGTAAACTCTTTGGGTGTTGGTCACATGGCGATGTGACCTATCAGTGTTAATCACATGACGATGTGAACTAGATTATTGACTCTAGTGCAAGTGGGAGACTGTTGGAAATATGCCCTAGAGGCAATAATAAATTAGTTATTATTATATTTCCTTGTTCATGATAATCGTTTATTATCCATGCTATAATTGTATTGATAGGAAACTCAAATACATGTGTGGATACATAGACAACACCATGTCCCTAGCAAGCCTCTATTGGCTAGCTCGTGATCAATAGATGGTTACGTTTTCCTAACCATGGACATTGGATGTCATTGATAACGGATCACATCATTAGGAGAATGATGTGATGGACAAGACCCAATCCTAAGCCTAGCACAAAGATCGTAGTTAGTATGCTAAAGCTTTTCTAATGTCAAGTATCATTTCCTTAGACCATGAGATTGTGCAACTCCGGATACCGTAGGAATGCTTTGGGTGTACCAAACGTCCCACAACGAATCGGGTGGCTATAAAGGTGCATTACAGGTATCTCCGAAAGTGTCTCATTGGGTTGGTACGAATCGAGACTGAGATTTGTCACTCCGTGTAAACGGAGAGGTATCTCTGGGCCCACTCGGTAGGACATCATCATAATGTGCACAATGTGACCAAGGGGTTGATCACGGATGATGTGTTACTGAACGAGTAAAGAGACTTGCGGAAACGAGATTGAACAAGGTATCGGGATACCGACGATCGAATCTCGGGCAAGTACAATACCGCTAGACAAAGGGAATTGTATACGGATCGATTGAGTCCTTGACATCGTGGTTCATCCGATGAGATCATCGTGGAACATGTGGGAGCCAACATGGGTATCCAGATCCCGCTGTTAGTTATTGACCGGAGAACGTCTCGGTCATGTCTACATGTCTCCAACTGTAGGGTCTACACACTTAAGGTTCGATGACGCTAGGGTTATAAAGGAAGTTTGTATGTGGTTACCGAATGTTGTTGAGTCCGGATGAGATCCGGACGTCACGAGGAGTTCGGAATGGTCCGGAGGTAAAGATTTATATATGGAAAGTTGTTGTTGGGTTAGGAAAAAGTTCGGGTTTTTCGGTATTGTACCGGAAGCTTCGAAGGTTCGGAGGATTCGGAGGGGTCCGGAGGTCCGGAAATTGTTCCACCACGTCCAATACAGTAGCATGGGCTGTGGGGCGCCCTAGCCATAATGGGCCAAGGAACCAGCCCCCAAGGCCCATGCGCATGGGAGGGGGAAACCCTAAGGGAGGGCCTCCACTTGACTTGGGAGGCACTCCTCCCCTCTGGCCGCCCCAAGTCCCATCTAGGGCTGGCCGCACCCTTGGGGTGGGAAACCCTAAAGGGGCGCAGCCCCTTTCCCCTATATATACTTGAGGTTTTGGGCTGCCCAACACACGAGAACCTCTCCTCTTGGTGCAGCCCCGCCTCCTCCTCCTCCTCTCCCTTGGTGCTTGGCGAAGCCTGCTGGGATTGCCACGCTCCTCCATCACCACCATGCCGTTGTGCTGCTGCTGGATGGAGTCTTCCTCAACCTCTCCCTCTCTCCTTGCTGGATCAAGGCGTGGGAGACGTCACCGGCTGTACGTGTGTTGAACGCGGAGGTGCCGTCCGTTCGGCACTAGGATCTCCGGTGATTTGAATCACGACAGTACGACTCCTTCAACCCGTTCACTTGAACGCTTCGCTTAGCGATCTACAAGGGTATGTAGATGCACTCTCCTTCCCTCGTTGCTAGTTTCTCCATAGATAGATCTTAGTGACACGTAGGAAAATTTTGAATTTCTGCTACGTTCCCCAACATGCAATAGCTGCTGCAGGAGCCCTTGTCACCCATCTTGGGATAGATGGTGTGGATGATACACTGATAAATGACGTTGAATGGAAAGCGCCAAATGGAGACTTGGTTTAGACCCTTTTGTTTTTCAATGGCAGACAAAGTTGATATAGGTCGAATAAGATCCGCACAGACCGCAATGCCCTTGGGCCTATGGTTGGGGTCATCCTTGTGGATTTTGAACCCAGTGTCGGGAAATCCAAGGGCAGTGACAAACTGAGCATAAGATGTTGTGAGTGCATTGTCAGAAGTCATCCATGTGACAGTGTTATCAGGAGCAAAGTAACATGTGGCATAGAATTGATGAATGGCAGCGTGGTTAAAATCATGTTGAAATGTGAATGGAGCAGCTAGATTTGACGACTCAATGAGCTCAATGGCTCCCAGATATTTCTCCGGATGAGTGCGAATATGCTCAAGATCAATGCAGATATGGAGTGACAAGCCTTTCGGGATGACAATCGTGGTGAAAATGTCGGCTTGGACATTTGTGCGAAAGCGACTATCCTGAGAATCCCTAACAACAGTAAATTGATCTACATCGCAACGCAATTTAAGATATGAAGCTTTGGGGACCTCGTTGAAACGCTTAACATGACGGCCGAGTGGCAATGGAGGCTCAATTGAGATGTGACGAGCATCACCGTGGGGTTTGATACGTCTCCAACGTATCTATAATTTTTGATTGCTCCATGCTATATTATCTACTGTTTTAGGCAATATTGGGCTTTATTATCCACTTTTATATTATTTTTGGGACTAACCTATTAACCGGAGGCCCAGCCCAGATTTGCTGTTTTATGCCTATTTCAGTATTTCGAGGAAAAGGAATATCAGACGGAGTCAAAACGGAACGAAATCAACTGAAGAAGTTATTTTTGGAAGTAAACCAACCAGATGGGCTTGGAGTGCACGTCAGGGGATCCCCGGGCTGCCCACGAGGGTGGGGGGCGCGCCCCTCCCCCCTGGGCGCGCCCCCTACCTCGTGAGCCCCCTGGAGGTCCACCGACGTACCCCTTTCTCCTATATATGCCAATATACCCTAAAACTTCCAGAACAGAACCTAGATCGGGAGTTCCGCCGCCGTAAGCCTCCAGAACCACCAAAACCCAATCGGGACCCCTTTCCGGTACCCTGCCGGAGGGGGGATCCATCTCCGGTGGCCATCTTCATCATCCCGGCGCTATCCATGACGAGGAGGGAGTAGTTCACCCTCGGGGCTGAGGGTATGTACCAGTAGCTATGTGTTTGATCTCTCTCTCTCGTGTTCCCTCTATGGCACGATCTCGATGTATCCCGAGCTTTGCTATTGTAGTTGGATCTTATGATGTTTCTCCCCCTCTAATCTCTTGTGATGAATTGAGTTTCCCCTTTTGAAGTTATCTTGTCGGATTGAGTCTTTACGAGAACACTTGATGTATGTCTTGCCATGATTATCTGTGGTGACAATGGGATATCATGTGCCACTTGATGTATGTTTTGGTGACCAACTTGCGGGTTCCGCCCATGAACCTATGCATAGGGGTTGGCACACGTTCTTGATTCTCCGGTAGAAACTTTGGGGCTCTCTTTGAGGTACTTTTATGTTGGTTGGATGAATCTGAGATTGTGTGCTGCATATCGTATAATCATGCCCACGGATACTTGAGGTGACAATGGAGTATCTAGGTGACATTAGGGTTTTGGTTGATTTGTACCTTAAGGTGTTATTCTAGTAAAAACTCCAGGGTTGTTTGTGACACTTATAGGAATAGCCCAACGGATTGATTTGAAAGAATAACTTTGAGGTGGTTTCGTACCCTACCATAATCTCTACGTTTGTTCTCCGCTATTAGTGGCTTCGGAGTGACTCTTTGTTGCATGTTGAGGGATTGTTATATGATCTATCTATGTTATTATTGTTGAGAGAACTTGCACTAGTGAAAGTATGAACCCTAGGCCTTGTTTCCTACCATTGCAATACCGTTTACGCTCACTTTTACCGTTCATTACCTTGCTGTTTTTATATTTTCAGATTACAAAAACCTATATCTACTATCTATTTTGCACTTGTATCACCATCTCTTCGCCGAACTAGTGCACCTATACAATTTGCCATTGTATTGGGTGTGTTGGGGACACAAGAGACTTTTTTTATTTGGTTGCAGGGTTGTTTGAGAGAGACCATCTTCCTCCTACATCTCTCGCGGATTGATAAACCTTAGGTCATCCACTTGAGGGAAATTTGCTACTGTCCTACAAACCTGTGCACTTGCAGGCCCAACAACGTCTACAAGAAGAAGGTTGTGTAGTAGACATCAAGCTCTTTTCTGGCGCCGTTGCCGGGGAGGCTAGGTAAGTGAAGGTATATCTTTAGATCTTGCAATCGTATCTTTTTGTTTCTTGTTTTAGCACTAGTTTAGTTTATAAAAGAAAACTACAAAAAAATGGAGTTAAGTTTGTGTCAAACGCTTCACCTTTTTAATATCTTTCGTGAGTATGATGGAAAGGATAATTGTGCTCAAGTGCTAGAAGAAGAAATCTCTAAAATGTTTGGCACTAAATATATGAATGATGAGCATGATTGCAATGTTGTTAGTACGAATTCTTTGAATATCCATGATGCTAATAATGATTGCACTAGTTATGATGAAAATATCTCTTATGAGCATGTCAACTTTTGTGGAGTGCATGTTTGCATGAACACACCAAATAGAGAAGATATTTATTGCAAGAGGCATAAGTACTTAGAAACCAAATTATTGCAAGAAGAGCTAGATGAATGTGCTGAAAGATTCAATATTTTTCGCGCCCCTTGTGAACTTTGCAATGAACATGGTCATTTAAAGCTCCAATGCTATTTGTTTCATGATCATGTCGTTTCCAAATATTGTGATAATTTGATTACCCTTGAGCATCATAAAGAGCTTAGCCTTCTTTTGGGTTATGAAGAAATGAAACGTATAACTGAGGGTATTCCAAAATTTAATCTTGATAAAGTTCTTGATTTTGATCTAGAGAAGATTTATATGTATTGTGCAGTGAATTGCATTGAAAATCCTTATATTGCCAATTACATAAAGAAAAGAAGACAAAGAGAGGATGAAGAGAATACTAACGAAAGGGAAGAGACTTCCCAATATCCTCCTATTGTTTCTTATGATGAATCAGGTAACGAGGGGGAGCTTTCTATTCAACCAATCTCATCAGTAAGGAGCTCAAAGAGGAAGGTTGAACCTACACATAATGTGAAGAAGAAAAAGAAAAGAATGAGCAACAAAGGTAAAAAGGTATCCCTCCCAAATGATGTTGCTCCTACTACTACTTGTGATGATGATAATTGCTATACTATTGGTGCTATCAATATTGTTAATGATGAGAGTGATTATGCTTATGATATGAAAGGGCCCAAGCTTGGGGAAGCTATGTTTGATGAGAATGAAATATTTGAGAATATATTTGCTGGAATTAATGTTTGTCCCAAGCTTGGGGATGCTATGTTTAATGAAGATGATATTTTTAGCATCCCAAGTTTTGATATGCAAAGTTGTTATGATGATAGCATGCCTCCTACTTATGATGATTATTGTGATGAAACTTATGCTATAAAAAGTAGTGATGATTATATTTACAAATCTTGTCATGATTACCCTTTTTCTGAACATTACTCTTTTAATGTGGAAACAATTTTTAGTGTTCAAGTCTCTTATGATACTCCCACTATTCCAAATAAGAAGAATTTTGCTTATGTGGAGAGTAGTAAATTTTCTATGCTTGTAGATCATGAAAAGAATGCTTTAGGTGCTGGTTATATTGTTGAATTCATTCATGATTCTACTGAAAATTACTATGAGGGAGGAATATATGCTTGTAGGAATTGCAATAATGTCAAGTTTCCTCTCTATGTGCTTAAAGTTTTGAAGTTATGCTTGTTTTACCTTCCTATGCAAGTTGATTCTTGTTCCCATAAGTTGTTTGTTCACAAAATCCCTATGCATAGGAAGTGGGTTAGACTTAAATGTGTGTGTCATATTCTTCATGATGCTCTCTTTATGTTTCAATTCTTATCTTTTATGTGAGCATCATTGAAATCATAATGCCTAGCTAGGGGCGTTAAACGATAGCGCTTGTTGGGAGGCAACCCAATTTTATTTTAGTTTCTTACTTTTTGCTTCTGTTTAGTAATAAATAATCCATATAACCTCTGTTTAGATGTGGTTTTATGTTTTAATTAGTGTTTGTGCTAAGCTAGACCTATTAGATCTTCTTGGGAGATAGTTATTTGATCTTGCTGTAATTTCCAGAATCTTTGCGCTCAGTGCCCGAATTGTTAAAAATCACTAGAACGTGATAAAATAGTGATTCCAATTGCTTCTGATCAATAAACAAATTTCCCAGGTCGTCTAATTTTGGTAGAAGTTTTTGAGTTCCATAAGTTTGTGTTAGTCACAGATTACTACAGACTGTTCTGTTTTTGACAGATTCTGTTTTTCATGTGTTGTTTGCTTATTTTGATGAATCTATGGCTAGTAAAATAGTTTATAAACCATAGAGAAGTTGGAATACAGTAGGTCTAACACCAATATAAATAAAGAATGAGTTCATTACAGTACGTTAAAGTAGTCTTTTGTTTTCTTTCTCTAACGGAGCTCACGAGATTTCTATTGAGTTTTGTGTTGTGAAGTTTTCAAGTTTTGGGTGAATTCTTTTGATGGACTATGGAATAAGGAGTGGCAAGAGCCTAAGCTTGGGGATGCCCAAGGCACCCCAAGGTAATATTCAAGAGTAGCCAAAAGCCTAAGCTTGGGGATGCCCCGGAAGGCATCCCCTCGTTCGTCTTCGTTCATTGGTAACTTTACTTGGAGCTATATTTTTATTCACCACATGATATGTGTTTTGCTTGGAGCGTCATTTTATTTTGTTTAGCTTTGCTTGCTGTTTGAATAAAGTATCAAGATCTGAAATTATTAAATGGGAGAGTCTTCACATAGTTGCATAATTATTCGACTACTCATTGATCTTCACTCATATCATCCGGAGTAGTTTGTTATTTGCTCTAGTACTTCACTTATATCTTTTTGAGCATGGTGGTAGTTTTATTTTAAAGAAATAGATGAACTCTCATTCCTCAATTATATCATTTTGAGAGTCTTAAATAGCATGGTAATGTGCTTAATTCTATTATGCTAAGCATACAAGATTTGTAAAGATTCTTATGAGTGTGTTGAATACTAAGAGAAGTTTGATGCTTGATGATTGTTTTGAGATATGGAGGTAGTGATATTAAAGTCATGCTAGTTGGGTGATTATGAATTTAAAGAATGCTTGTGTTGAAGTTAGCAAGTCCCGTAGCATGCACGTATGGTTAAAGTTGTGTAACAAATTTGAAACATGAAGTGTACCTGGCTTGTGCATCCTTATGAGTGGCGGTCGGGGACGAGCGATGGTCTTTTCCTACCAATCTATCCCCTAGGAGCATGCGCGTAGTACTTGGTTTTTGATGAATTCTAAATTTTTGCAATAAGTATATGAGTTCTTTTGACTAATGTTGAGTCCATGGATTATACGCACTTTTACCTTTCCGCCTTTGCTAGCCTCTTGATGCCGTGCATTGCCCTTTCTCACCTTGAGAGTTGGTGCAAACTTAGCGGTGCATCCAAACCCGTGATATGATACGCTCTATCACACATAAACCTCCTTATATCTTCCTCAAAACAGCCACCATACCTACCTATTTATGGCATTTCCATAGCCATTCCGAGATATATTGCCATGCAACTTTCCACCGTTCTGTTCATCATCATTATGACATACATTACTTTTGTCATATTGCCATTGCATGATCATGTAGTTGACATCGTATTTGTGGCAAAGCCACCATGCATTATTTTTCATACATGTGACTCTTGATTCATTGCACCATCCCGGTACACCGTCGGAGGCATTCATATAGAGTCATACCTTGTTCTGGTTTCGAGTTGTAATCCATATGTTGTAATGGAAGTGTGATGATCATCATTAGAGCATTGCCCAAAAAAAAAGAGAAAGGCCAAAAAAAGGCCCAAAAAAAAGAAAGGCAAAAAAAAGGCCCAAAAAAAAAGAAAATAAATAAAAAGGGCAATGCTACTATCTCTTTTTCCACACTTGTGCTTCAAAGTAGCACCTTGTTCTTCATGTAGTGAGTCTCATATATTGTGCTTCAAAGTAGCACCTTGTTCTTCATGTAGTGAGTCTCATAAGTTGTCTTTTTATACTAGTGGGAACTTTTCAGTATAGAACTTGGCTTGTATATTCCTACGATGGGCTTCCTCAAAATGCCCTAGGTCTTCATGAGCAAGCAAGTTGGATGCACGCCCACTAGTTTTATTTTGTTGAGCATTCATAGCTCTAGTGCATCCGTTGCATGACAATTCCTACTCCTCATGTTGACATCAATTGATGGGCATCTCCATAGACCGTTGATTATCCTCGTCAATATGAGACTTTCTCCTTTTTGTCTTCTCCACACAATCCCCATCATCATAATCTATTCCACCCATAGTGCTATATCCATGGCTCACGCTCATGTATTGCGTGAAGGTTGAAAAAGTTTGAGATTATTTAAGTATGAAACAATTGCTTGGCTTGTCATCGGGGGTATAGAAGTTGGGAACATCTTTGTGTGACGAAAATGAAGCATAGCCTAACTATATGATTTTGTAGGGATGAACTTTCTTTTGCCATGCTATTTTGAGAAGACATGATTGCTTTGATTAGTATGCTTGAAGTATTATTTTTTTTATGTCAATATGAACTTTTGTCTTGAATCTTTCGGATCTGAATATTCATATCACAAGTAAGAAGAATTACATTGAAATTATGCCAACTAGCATTCCACACCAAAAATTATCTTTTTATCATTTACCTACTCGAGGACGAGCATGAATTAAGCTTGGGGATGCTTGATACGTCTCCAACGTATCTATAATTTTTGAGTGCTCCATGCTATATTATCTACTGTTTTAGGCAATACTGGGCTTTATTATCTACTTCTATATTATTTTTGGGACTAACCTATTAACCGGAGGCCCAGCCCAGATTTGCTGTTTTATGCCTATTTCAGTA
This sequence comes from Aegilops longissima, assembly GCA_021605205.1. Taxonomy (NCBI): domain Eukaryota; kingdom Viridiplantae; phylum Streptophyta; class Magnoliopsida; order Poales; family Poaceae; genus Aegilops; species Aegilops longissima. Next base: position 691,361,759 of record CM038679.1, read on the forward strand.
TTTCGAGGAAAAGGAATATCAGACGGAGTCAAAACGGAACGAAATCAACTGGAGAAGTTATTTTTGGAAGGAAACCAACCAGATGGGCTTGGAGTGCACGTCAGGGGATCCCCGGGCTGCCTACGAGGGTGGGGGGTGCGCCCCTCCCCCCTGGGCACGCCCCCCCTACCTCGTGAGCCCCCTGGAGGTCGACCGACGTACCCCTTTCTCCTATATATACCAATATACCCTAAAACTTCCAGAACAGAACCTAGATCGGGAGTTCCGCTGCCGTAAGCCTCCAGAACCACCAAAACCCAATCGGGACCCCTTTCTGGTACCCTGCCGGAGGGGGGATCCATCTCCGGTGGCCATCTTCATCATCCCGACGCTATCCATGACGAGGAGGGAGTAGTTCACCCTCGGGGCTGAGGGTATGTACCAAGAGCTATGTGTTTGATCTCTCTCTCTCTCTCGTGTTCTCTATCGTGTTCCCTCTATGGCACGATCTTGATGTATCGAGCTTTGCTATTGTAGTTGGATCTTATGATGTTTCTCCCTCTACTCTCTTGTGATGAATTGAGTTTCCCTTTTGAAGTTATCTTATCGGATTGAGTCTTTATGAGAACACTTGATGTATGTCTTGCCGTGATTATCTGTGGTGACAATGGGATATCATGTGCCACTTGATGTATGTTTTGGTGACCAACTTGCGGGTTCCGCCCATGAACCTATGCATAGGGGTTGGCACACGTTCTTGATTCTCCGGTAGAAACTTTGGGGCTCTCTTTGAGGTACTTTTATGTTGGTTGGATGAATCTGAGATTGTGTGATGCATATCATATAATCATGCCCACGGATACTTGAGGTTACAATGGAGTATCTAGGTGACATTAGGGTTTTGGTTGATTTGTATCTTAAGGTGTTATTCTAGTAAAAACTCCAGGGTTGTTTGTGACACTTATAGGATTAGCCCAACGGATTGATTTGAAAGAATAATTTTGAGGTGGTTTCGTACCCTACCATAATCTCTACGTTTGTTCTCCGCTATTAGTGGCTTCGGAGTGACTCTTTGTTGCATGTTGAGGGATTGTTATATGATCTATCTATGTTATTATTGTTGAGAGAACTTGCACTAGTGAAAGTATGAACCCTAGGCCTTGTTTCCTACCATTGCAATACCGTTTACGCTCACTTTTACCGTTTGTTACCTTGCTGTTTTTATATTTTCAGATTACAAAAACCTATATCTACTATCTATTTTGCACTTGTATCACCATCTCTTCGCCGAACTAGTGCACCTATACAATTTGCCATTGTATTGGGTGTGTTGGGGACACAAGAGACTTTTTTGTCTTTGGTTGCAGGGTTGTTTGAGAGAGACCATCTTCCTCCTACGTCTCTCGCGGATTGATAAACCTTAGGTCATCCACTTGAGGGAAATTTGCTACCGTCCTACAAACCTGTGCACTTGCAGGCCCAACAACGTCTACAAGAAGAAGGTTGTGTAGTAGACATCAGGGTTGCACCGGTGGAGGAGGTGGGTGAAAGGTTGGACGACGAGTGCCCGGCTTGGGTGCAGCGACGCGAACACCAACAAACGGGGCCGGTTCCACTTCCTCAAGCTCATCCTCAAAGTCCGACCCCTCCGAGGAGGAATCGCTAGACGAGCTGGGAGGACGAGCGGCATGTTTCCTAGGGCGAGCCTGCTCCTGGGAGTCATTGGAGCCACCACGACGAGACGGACGAGCCGGCCCTCCGGCGACTTGCTTGCTAGTTGAGTGCTTGGTCCGAGGCATCATGACCTAGGGGAGAAGGAGGACACAAATCAACACCCCTCCATAGATCAAGGGTAGATGCATGAAGGGGGGAAGGTGATGCCCTACCTTGAAGGGAGGAACACGGAGGAAACGGGCGACCGGACCAACGATAAGCAACCAGAGAGAGCGAGAGGCCGATGGGCTTGAGCAGAGCCAAGCAGGACCGCAGATCCGCGGCTGAGAGGAGCCCCGGCGAGGGCACGGCGCGCGTCGGTCACGCGGCGAGTGACCACACGGCAGGAGCGGCGGCGGCGGGGGAAATAGTGGAGAGGAGATGAGGAACAGTTAGAAGCCCTACCGCACACTATATATAGTGGTCGGTGAAAACGACCGGACGGCCGAGCGAATAGGCGTCGCACGACGGAGGGGGGAACGGACGACCGGAGTCGGGGCCAGGAAAATAATAAAAGATAACAGAGATGATTTTACGAACGGCCGGAAGCCTCGGACGACCGGCATGAAAGCACCAAAAGGTATATTACGGACGTCCGGATAGGCCGGACGTCCGTGCTGCGTTTAACAGAGAAGGAGTTATGGACGTCCGGAGTTTTACGGACGTCCGGTGTTCCGGCACCAAGGCTAGCTAAGGAGACCAGAAAGTATTTTACGGACGTCCGGAGAGGTCGGATGACCGGGCAAAGTTCATCAGAGAAGATTTTACGGACGTCCAGAGCTTTACGGACGTCCGGCGACAGAATTTGAGAGAGAGAAGCATGAGCTACTGATCATGATGAGGAGATGATGTATATCATTCATAGCAAAAATTTCTTATTAAGTAACAAGTACCCTATCCCAAACAATAATAATCATATATCACTCCAATATTGTTCTAATGATACGAGTGGTGGCGATTGCCACCATGTGTGAGTATACGTGACATGACACGGAAATATTTAAACTTTGAGTGCATAATCACTACTCCATCATGGAAAGCACCATAGTTAGATGTTATGGTAGCTTTGAGAGTGTTTGTTTGGTTTATGCATTTCATAGGATGAGGATACTCATGAGTTGAGTGTCTCCCCCTACATATATGCCTACATCAAGACAAGACATTAGTTTTATGCATGAATGGGTACTAGATTTCACATAATATTGTCAAGCTCTAAGATACCAAGTTCACGCCTAAGTCGACAAAACCTTGCTTCATCCAATTGTTTAGTGAAAATATCCGCTAGTTGCAAATCTGTACCAATGTGATCAATGTGAATATCACCCTTCTCAACATGATCTCTCAAGAAGTGATATCTAATATCAATGTGCTTGGTGCGGAGATGATCCTTGGGGTTCTCAGCAATGTTGATGGCACTTTCATTATCACATAGAAGAGGCACATGTCTGTAGGTGATACCATAATCCTTCAAAGTTTGCCTCATCCATAATAACTGAGTTGCACAACTCGCGGCAGCAATAGGCACTTGTGAGCGTTGCCCTTGTAGTCTTTCATGTAGTTGTAGGTGACCACATCACCACTCTTGTTTACTAACCTCAAAGTGTTTTGAGAGTCTTGAGCAACTCCGGCAACGCCACTAACATCATCCGGATTAGATTCTTCTTGAGCAACCATTGCTTTTCCATCTCTCTTCTTGAGCTTTGAGTTCAAAGGATTTGGCAACTTCTTCTGGGGAAAGGTCTTGGGAAACCTTGGTTTATCTTCTCTCTTCTCATAAGGGCACTCGTTGGAGAAGTGATTGGTTTCTTCACAGTTGTAGCATTTTCTTACTTTCTTCTTTTGAAATCTTCCCTTGAATTTTCCCGCGCTAAACTTCTTGACAAAAAGAGCCATGTCTTCATATGAAGGGCCCTCGTCGGATTCAATCTCATCACCATCTTCATCATCCTCTTCTTCTTCTTCTTCTTCTTCACTTTGTTCATCTTCACATACATGCTTGGCGTTCAATGCAAGATTGATCTTTGATGATGGGGAACCATGCATGGCAAGATGTTTTGTGGCATTAGCCTTTGACTCTTCAAATAGTTGAAAGGTGGATAAGATGTCATCTGTAGTCATTTCCTTGAAGGTATGGTGTTGTCTTATGTCCCACACCATTTGATGGTGATATGGAGCAAGAGCATGAAGTAACTTATCCACAAGGAACCTCTTAGTCATGTTGAATCCATCTTGTGTCTTGTCACACTCACATGACTCAATATCGCCAGTGAGAGTCATGAGACGCTCATGGAGTTGATTGGGGGTTTCACCTTTCTCCATACAAAAGTTTTGCAATTGCCCTTTGGCAATTTCATATTGAGCACTCCGGAGGGTAGAAGTGCCAGTCTTGGATCGTATAACACTTTCCCATAGTTCCTTGGCACTTGTGATGTGTATGAATGGTCTCCTTTGCTTTTCATCCATACCTCTCCTTATACACATGATTGCAGTGTCATTGAGGTTCTTGTCATATATTTCTCTTGGTGTGGGGTTCTTTGGATCAACCACATGATAGCCATACTCCAAGATCTCCAGCATCTCATCGTTTCCATGTCGAAGATGATCCTGCATAACAACTCTCCGCAAAGAAAAATCGGAAGTGGCACTAAGCAAAGGAGGTTTGCCTTGATGATTATATCTTGGTTTCTCAACCTGAGGTCTTGCATAAAGCCAAGGAACACTGGCGTGTTCATTGCTAGGAGGTTGTTGACCAAGTGATGGAGTAGGCACAGTTGGCCTCGAAGCATCACCACCCGAGAGTGGTGCAAGCATCGTGGACAACGTGGCTAATCTCATTTGGACCAAGGCCTCAAGAGAAGCATCATGCTCCTCTTTTTGCTTAGCAAGGGCCCGTTCTAGATCCTCCGACGTAAAGGACTTGACTTCAGAGGAAGCCTCGCCTTTATCCTTAGGATCTACAACTAGGGGAGTCCCATCCGGGTTCATCTCGCTCTAGGGCGGTTAAGCCACAAGAATAGAACACGAGGCTCTGATACCAATTGAAAGGATCGAGATGGACCTAGAGGGGGGGGGGTGAATAGGTACAATTACAAATTTTAGTTATTCCTTAGCAATTTTAGGCAATAATGCGGAATATGAAAGTGAGCCTAACAATTGCAAGTGAGTATAAGAACTAAGCAAGTAACACAAGCACACAAGAATAGCAACCTCAATATGATGTAAGTAAGTGCAAGGAGACAAATAACCACAAGTAGAGAGTTAGGGTTAGGAGTAACCGCAACTCCGGGAGACGAGGATGTATGCCGATGTTCACTTCCTTGGAGGGAAGCTAGTCACTGTTAGAGAGGTGGATGTTACCATGAAGGCACACCAACGCCACGAAGGCTCACCCTATTCTCCCTTTGAGACAACACCACGGAGGTGTTTCTCAACCACTAATGGTAGACCTTGGGGTGATCTCCAAACCCTTACAAACTTTCCGGGGGTAATCACAACGGTTGATTCCTCTCCGAAAGACTCCTACCGCCTAGGAGTCTCCAACCTCCAAGAGTAATAGGAACGTTGGGAAAAGCTCAATACTTGCTCAAATCACAAATTCCTTTGGTGCAAAGAAGGGGAAGGAGTGGATCTATCACTTGATCGGAGAACTTCTCTCCAAGAATCCTAAATCACTTGGGGATCTAGGATTTGATGTAGGTGTTTGAGAGAGAGAGAGAAGAGTGTTCTTGGCAAGCTCAAAGTGAATGGTCAACCCTATCCCGTGGAAGGGAAAGGCATATATACAGTAGGTGAGTAAAAGTGACCGTTTGAGGAACATAAGTGTACAGGATGGGTCAGACGTCCGGAGAACATCGGACGTCCGGAGGCCTAAATAGGTCCGGACGTCCGGCGATCGTCAGACGACCGCCACTGTGAAACTGTGAGCCACGACCCGAGTGTCTGGAGACACGGACGTCGAGATGGTCCGGACATCCGAACACGGACGACCGGAGAGTCCGGAAGTCCGTAGAAATGATTCTGTTGTGAAAGTATCGGACGTCCGGAGAGTTCCAGACATCCGTAAAAATCATTCTGCCAAGGAACACCGGACGACCGGAAGTGGCCGGACGTCCGGGAAACCGAGAGGGACCGGACGTCCAGTAGAACACGGACGTCCGAAGGCAAATATAGGAAAAAATGGCTTTGAGCAAGTTTTTCACTAGATCCAACGATCCCCTCTTAATAGTGCGGGATCCCTATACTCAAGAACAAACCATAAATGAAGTCAATATCTTGTATCTCCATTCTTGAGCTATATGCTTTTTGTCCCTAGTCATGATCCATGCACACGGTCTTTGAGACATAATCCTGAGATATACTTGATAAACATGATTAGTCCCTAGCATATGTGTTGTCATCAACATCAAAATATGATTAAGGGCAGGATTGCACTTTCAGATGCTCATATTGGTCCCTACATATTCTACGAAGATCTTTATCGGTCAAACCGCATAATTACATACGTTGTTCCCTTTTTTATCGGTATGTTACTTGCCCGAGATTCGATCGTCGGTATCTCAATACCTAGCTCAATCTCGTTACCGGCAAGTCTCTTTACTCGTTCCGTAATGCATCATCCCTCAACTAACTCATTAGTCACATTGCTTGGAAGGCTTATAGTGATGTGCATTACCGAGAGGGCCCAGAGATACCTCTCCGACAATCGGAGTGACAAATCCTAGTCTCGATCTATTCCAACTCAACAAGTACCATCGGAGACACCTGTAGAGCACCTTTATAATCACCCAGTTACGTTGTGACGTTTGGTAGCACACAAAGTGTTCCTCCGGTAATCGGGAGTTGCATAATCTCATAGTCATAGGAACATGTATAAGTCATGGAGAAATCAATAGCAATAAACTAAAACGATCAAGTGCTAAGCTAACGGAATGGGTCAAGTCAATCACATCATTCTCCTAATGATGTGATCCCGTTTATCAAATGACAACTCATGTCTATGGTTAGGAAACTTAACCATCTTTGATCAATGAGCTAGTCAAAGTAGAGGCATACTAGTGACACTCTGTTTGTCTATGTATTCACACATTATGTATTATGTTTCCGGTTAATACAATTCTAGCATGAATAATAAACATTTATCATGATATAAGGAAATATAAATAACAACTTTATTATTGCCTCTAGGGCATATTTCCTTCAGTTACTTGCCCGAGATTCGATCGTCGGTATCATCATGCCAAGTTCAATCTCGTTACCGGCAAGTCTCTTTACTCGTTCCGTAATGCATCATCCCGTAACTAACTCATTAGTCACATTGCTTGCAAGGCTTATAGTGATGTGCATTACCGAGAGGGCCCAGAGATACCTCTCCGATTCATGGAGTGACAAATCCTAATCTTGATCTATGCCAACCCAACAAACACATTCGGAGACACCTGTAGAGCATCTTTATAATCACCCAGTTACGTTGTGACGTTTGATAGCACACAAAGTGTTCCTCCGGTATTCGGGAGTTGCATAATCTCATAGTGAGAGGAACATGTATAAGTCATGAAGAAAGCAATAGCAATAAAGCTAAAAGATCATTTATGCTAAGCTAACGGATGGTTCTTGTCCATCATATCATTCTCCTAATGATGTGACCCCGTTCATCAAATGACAACACATGTCTATGGTCAGGAAACTTAATCATCTTTGATTAACGAGCTAGTCTAGTAGAGGCATAATAGGGACACTTTGTTTTGTCTATGTATTCACACATGTATCAAGTTTCCGGTTAATACAATTCTAGCATGAATAATAAACATTTACCATGATATAAGGAAATAAAATAATAACTTTATTATTGCCTCTAGGGCATATTTCCTTATTAGTTACACCAACATTTGATGACATTCTAATCTTTAAATAGAAGGACATAAACATTATTATTGCCTCTAGGGCATAATAAAATAATAACTTTATTATTGCCTCTAGGGCATAATAAACATTCACACATGTCTACACTCATCACTAGATGCTACGGTCCATGGTAGTAAAATTGACCAAAAAACAAACAACACCAATGTGTAAGAATCTACCACTCTAGAGTCCTCTATTTAGGTACACCAACATTTGATAGCATTCTAATCTAGATATATTTTCTTAGTACATAGTTAAATTTAAACACTGTAAAGTAGTTTGCCGAGTTCAATAAATTTAATACTACTGCAAATATAGGACATGAAGGCACAATATCATGCATTAAATATCATAAATAAATTAGCAACGTGATATTTTTTATATTAAATTTGTGATTAATTTCTACAACATAAGATTTTATTGAGCGTCCAAATTAAATAATAAAATTTAGCTTTAATTTAGGACAGTAAATTATACATGTATTGATTAATGTTATAACTATATCACAAATAAATTTGTATCTTTATATAGAAGCGGTTCGATTGTCAATTGTGTGTCATATTCAAGATAATATATAAAAGATGTAACAATGAAAAGGTTGTATATTTAGTTGCAAGATAAATATGACAAAGTAAAAAAACTTAGTATAACTAAAAAGTTCTCCCATTTAATCCATGTAATCCATGCACTCTCGATATTGTGATGGCGTGATGTGGTGCCACAACATTGCCACAAACAAGGCCCAGAAATCATCCGGTGGCAAGCGCCACAACGAGGCAAGGTACGCATAGGCAGCCTCGGCCTCACTCGTTTCAAGCCCATATATACATAGACCGACCATGATTTCTGGGCGGGCTAGCCCAAGATAACTTCCATGCCGTCTCACTTTTGATGGATGATTAAATTAAATGCTCTGGATTTTTCTCTGGATTTTGCATCACCTCATGTCATGGTATTAACGATTTTTCCCTGCAATGTCACTTGGAAATCCTCCTGTGATGGATGAATTTTGCGCTGCAATGTTACTTGATCCACTTGTGATAAAATTTACTTATTTCGTGTGTGACGACAACAATACATGTTTTGCTTACAATTCTGCTTGGTTGCTATTTTTTCCATGTAGAGATATTTATGATTATTTGCAAGTCATACATTTATTCCCTATGAAGAAAATGGCACAAACACTTATTTGCACTCCTGCATTTTCTTTCTTCGCGGAATGGTTCCAGTGATAGAAAATAGTGGTATCCTTATTGTTTACTTGCACTAAATTACTGCATTTCTGTGATTGCCCACCCAAAAATAAAACTCCTTTTGATTGATTGTCCAGTGTAAATGATAGGCAAAGAGTAAATGATCAGGCTAGGTTCAATTCCCGCATACCATCCTTTTTGTCACATTTGCCCATTCCTCTTGAAGCATAAGCATCAGCATCTTAGGCAATTTTCCTGTAATAAAAATTACATTTATTACACTTGGTGACACTTTTGAGTCCAATAACAACTATAGGTGCTAAGTAAATTTACACCGCATCCATTCATCTCAATTACATTCATTCCACACAGTACCACTATTCAGCCCAATAACAACTATAGGTGCTAAATAAATTTACACAGGCATGCATCATCTCAATTACATTCATTTCACATAGTACCACTCCGAATCCAGTAACACCATAGTTCCTAAATAAATTTACATGTGCATCCATTCATATCTGTTAGCTTTATTTTACTTAGTCCCACCATGAGTCCTACAACAACCATAGTTGCTAAATACATTTACACTGGCATCCATTTATCTCAATTAGATGTATTTTACTTAGTCCCACCATGAGTCCTAGAACAGCCATAGTTGCTAAATATACTTACACTGGCATCCATTTATGTCAATTATATGTATTTTTACTTAGTACCACTACAAGTCCTATAACAGCCATATGTGCTAAATATGTTTAAACTGGCATCCATTCAACTCAATCAGATTAATTTCACTTAGTACCACTCTCTGTCAAATAATAACTTTAGGTGCTAAATAAATTTAAACTGGCATTTACTTTACAACAAAACCTCCAATGTTGTTGCTCTAAGCACACAAGAGGGGCCTAGAAAAAGCATCCACACATTGGGAAGAGTATAATTGCATCGGTAAGTGCTAAAGAAGATTATGACAAAAGCTCTCATTCCAGAGGACTTTGACAGCAGGTCCGAAGGTTACCTTGTAACTTCTATACGAGTTGTAGCATCCTCTACATTTTATAGACCACTCTTGCTAGTGACAGAGGTTATAGATGAGTCATATATACTTGTTCACTAGAGTCATGTATTTATACTGAATAGATAATAGCATCATATAAATAAACGTTACTTGAAATTTTCTAGCTTGCAAAGTTAGTCACCAAGTGACATTCACTAGGGTCAGTGTTCAAGAGAGCATTGGCAATAATGGCCATGTGCTTTGGTCCTAAAACGGCAGATTAGGCGTTGTTTTCATATTGGGCCAGAATTTGCCTGTTGTTGAACTACAATGCTTGGCTGCTTGCGCAATAATGGCCATATGCAATTTATCTTATTACTAGGGTATGTTTGGGAACCATGTCCTTTAGAATCTGGCTACATGATCTCTATTAAGTTGTGTCCACTTGATCTGAACATCATTTTAGTTGTCATTTTGCTTGCTGCCTGAACCTGGTGTGTATTTGCTATAGTGTGAACTGCATTTTAGTTGTTATTTACTTATTTTGCTTCCTGTGTGAACCTGGTGTACATTTGCTATGGTGTAAAATGCATATTATATGCTATTTCAATTAGCCGTTTGCTATGTTTCATATTCTCCTGTGCTTGTTATTCAAAAACAGCCAAATCCTGGCCATTTTTAAAAAAATGCTTCAGAGCCCGTTGCTCTTAGCTGTGGCATTCCGCTTCACTTACGCAAACTTGTTTTTTGAACATTAACTAGGGTCATAACTTGGTGAAAACCTACGAGCTTACCCACAAGTTGTAGTAGCCGTAGTAATAACGTGCCTTTAGGCTTAATCTTTTATCTCTCTATTTCTAAATATAAGCTTTTTTAGAGATTTCAATACGGACTATATACGGATGTACATAGACATATTTTAGAGCGTAGATTCACTCATTTGCTCCATATGTAGTCCGTTTGAAATCTCTAAAAAGGCTTATATTTAGAAACGGAGGAAGTACAATGTTTGTGTTGACTGTTAGATGGCATCCAAATAGGAATCGCTTTCTCAAAATATATTTCCCACCCGCTGTGTTAAATAGTCCCATAGGAAACAACAGAGATAGCTCTGGTTTTTCTGGGAGCTAGCTTCCATGGGATATTCCTCAAGTTTTCTCTATGCATCTACGTCTGTCAGATTATTTACAGTTATAGCTAAGGTGCAAAACTAACCCGATCTTAGCAGGTCTCATCAACCTCTTTTAGCTAATGAGGCTACGGAGCACCCACATCTGAACTGAACACATATTTTCACCATCTGTTCGCTCCCCTTAGAATTTTTTTGCTTTTTTAGTACCATCGGGTGTGAAGAGTCCAATAAAAACTGTGTGCGCTAACAAAATTTGCGGTGGCATCTACTCGTAAAAAACTGACCTGTTGTTGATCTAAGCAACAAGGTCCTTGAAAAAAGCGCCCACACCGGTAGCTTTTGTCCTTCAACAAGAGAACGGGTCCGAGAGGCTGCTTTTAAATGTTGTATTTTTTTTTTTTTTAGAAAAGAGGGATGACCCCCGGCCTCTGCATCCGGAAGATGCATACGGCCATTTTATTGATTATTCTCGAGGACCTTACAAAGTATTACAACAATAAGTCTGAATCCACCATCTTGGCAACACATGCCACTACTCCTACCCAAAATGATGAAGGGGTGCTAGCTGGGCCACTACCCAAACCACTCACCTAAGTCTAACATCAAAAGCCGGAAACCAAACATATTGGAATCCCGGCCGAGCCACATACCGGTGCAGGGCACAATCCGGTCAGACACACTCGTGTGTCGTCGCCACCATCTTCCGCAGGTCCATCTTCAGATCATATTGAGGTTTCTACCTTGTCTGGCCACTCAGCCATCGGCGTCACCATAACGCCAGACAGCAACCTCCTCCTGCGCGAGTCCATCTCCGCGCATCGGGCGGCGAACCTCCACAGCGCCATGCCGCCGATTCTCGCCGCCATCAATGAGTGAGATGAAGTACCGCTCCCCAAAGAAACCATCCGCTAGTCCCGCGAAGCAAGGCGCGGCACCAAGTAGAACGCCGAAGCGCACCGCCACCACGCCACCAGCAGCCCGCCACCAAGAGCTGTTCCCGGCCGCCGCCTTCAAGAAGGAGCACGACACGTGGTGTCGTCGGCGCCAAAACAGGGGAACAAAAGCTTTCGCCATAGCTCGAGGAGGCGGAAGGAGAGATCCACCCCAAAGCCTCCAGAAGGGTATCGGCGCCAAAGGCGTCGACTTTGGAAACGCCCGCGCCACCAAGGTTTCCCGGAACCTCACCAGACGCCAGATCCGCCAGCCGCCATAGGAACGCCAGCAGCCGCCAAGGACCGGCGCCGGCATGGACCAGACAGATCGGGCAGGGCGGATGTTCTACATGGAGCCATGACGGGTTGCGGCCGCCATCGCGTCGGCGTCTGCAGCCCCCACGCCGCCAGCGGCCGTGGGAGGCTGCCCACTGAGCTCCGCCGGTGCAGCCGCCCGGCTACACGCGCCACCGGCCGGCCGCCGCCCGGGAGCCAAACCCTCAAGCGAGAGGAGGCGCCAGATCCCGCCGCCACCATCATTGGGGCGAGCACCAGCGCCTCGGAGGCCCTCAGGAGGCGGCGGAGGGAGGGGAGGCGAGGGGGAAACGCGGCGGCGGCGCTAGGGTTGGCCCCCGAGTCGCCCTAGAGGAGGCGACGCGGAAGCGCCTAAATGTTGTATGAGGGCTACCATCCTCTAAGGTTACATACTCTTGTTAGCGGCTGAGGCGTGAGGCTAGTGATTATATGTGAGATCATATTATTTGGGTCCTACTTTGGAGGACCAACTTTTAAACAATGCAGAAATTTGTGCTAAACATGGAGACTATGCGAGGGGATAAAATTAGCCTTTGGAGGCATGCCCACAAAGAAATTACTAGAAGCGCCTAATACGACCAACTAGAAGAGAATACTAGTACATGAGTCAGTAACCAAATTCATACCAACAAAGTAAGGGGAGGTGATTACTTAACATGTGCTTGGTTTGCAAGGTCCTCCAAAGGCCATGAGTGTACGTGCACCATGCAAAGATCAATCTCTCCTCTTGCATGTTGTCTTGCCAACCAACAAACCAAAAATATAAATATTGAATGAGAAGATGATAATTTCCAACAGGTAGTATGCATCTGTGTAGCATGCCTTTAGTTTTATGTGATGTAACAACCTATCATATAGAAACATGAGCAGGGCAACTAGTACTCCCTCCGTAAAGAAATATAAGAGTGTTTAGATCACTACTTTAGTAATCCAAACGCTCCTATATTTCTTTACAGAGGGAGTAATAGATTAGGCATGAGCTGCAATAATAAAACACCACTTCCTGGATGATGAATGTACGCCGCATGATGAAGCATGGAAGTCAAGACAATACAAGAGGTTGCACATCCACACATGTTCATGGAGCACAAATTCGGTATGAATGAATTCACATACTTCAACTAGGTATTAACTGGGTTGCTGATAAACATCATCAGTCAAAGTAGGTGGTTGCCGTGCCATCCGGCATACATACTTGACGTCCATGACTCTGTCGAATGGAAGACTAGTGCCAGGAGGATAGTACATAGTCCTCCAAAGACGTGAAGCAATATTGAACGAAACAACAAATTATTAGAAGCATGACTGAAGTCTGTGCAATCTACAGAGAGGTTCAGAGTGGGTGGGATACTTCCAATGAGATGGTCTCTCACCTTTAAACAGGAGGATCAACTTGCAAAACTAAACAGAGATTACAAATCTCCCTGATAGGGATATTGACCTGAAAACAGGTCATACTGAAATCACGCAAAGCAAATTATAACTCCTTTTTTCCTTGAATCCCTCTTTTCACTTGCAGGATTAATTTCTTTGTTCTGTCCCATCCTTTGCATGTTGACTTGATGCAGCGAGGCCTCCACTGTATAAAAGTCCATGGCCGAGCCGCTCGCCTCCGCCCCCATGACGCTCGTGGCCACAACCGACGCGGATGCACTCTGCACCGCGCTGCTGTCTGCTACAGCAAGCCACCGCCTCGTTCGACCTCCGTGGAACTAGTATGACTCTCTGGAAAAAGGATGGACATGTTATGTCAAAACAGGCTTTCACCCAACATTTATAAATAAATACCAAACGGCCGAATCTATACAGATAAGAAGGAAACTCTCTTACAAAGCAAAGGAAACTCTCTTAGGGCATTTCCAAGGTGAACTTGTAAACCTCCCGCAACCATCCGGACCGCGTTGTCTGGACCGCAAAAGACATTCAACACCGACATGTATCGTTGTCCAGACGTGATTTCTCCCGCAAACCAGAGGCAAAAATGGGATGGGAGGGGGGGTTACGGAGTCCGGACCGCTCCCAAGCCCGCTTCTGACCACCCTATCCCACCAAAAACCCGCCACCCGCCCCTCCCACGCTTTCCTTCCGATGCACGCATCGCTTACCGCGCCGCATTCATACTGGCCCAGAGCACGTGGAGGCCTGACTCAAGGAGACGCCTTTTGGTCACAGTATAATCCATGAATTCGTTCTCCTCGATGTCATCGGGATTCGAGCAATACCCCTCCAAATCTGTGCTCCAAGTTGTTTTCTACTTGGTTGTCATCGTCAGATTCCTCGGTGCTCGTGCTTTCCGTATCTTCATCATCATCCTCGTTGCTCAATGTCTCATTGCTTTCCACGTCGTCGTCGTCGTCGTCGTCGTCATCATCATCATCATCATCGACACTTGATGTCTCGCTCCTTTCCACACCAGCTTCAGCATCATCCTCATCCCTGAAGCTCGATGTATCATTGTATTATAATGTTTCTTCATCCTTCAACACTTGATGCCTCGATAGGAGCCACCCCTTCCATCATCATCATCATCATTTGCTCATACTCGAGGAACGCGATGTCACATATAGGAGCATATGGCAGCGCTCGACGCTTGAGCAGCCATGTGCCGGACTTGCTGGCCGGGGCTACGACACAGGATGATTCGGCAATCCCACATGCATGTTGGTCGTCACGGCAAAGAGATCATCTTGGGGTGATCGCATGAGCACCATTTTCACCTTAAACTGATCTGGAACCCTGCCAATGACAGACAGAGTCTAGACCAGGGAGGGTCACCGTTGTTCTCGAGAAAGGGTTGTTCTTCTCCGTTGGCCTACCTCCCGCAGCACATCTTAATTCGTTGGCATCGGTGCGGTAGAGGGCGAGCCAGCTAGCGGTCGATGTGAGCTTCGTGTTCATGTTGTTGTCGGAGAAGGGAGACCATCTGTGAAGATCATACAGTAGTACGGAAGGTTGACATCCGAGTGGACGATCCACGGTAGCTGTGTACGGGCGTGGTCGCGCATGGCCGATCGAGCGCCACAAGCGGCAGACTGCGCGGTCGGCCGGGAGAGGGGGGAGGGCCGAATTAAGATGTGCTGCGGGAGGTCGGCCAACGGAGAAGGCTGGGAAGTCGTGGACAGGACAGGATATATAGGTCAAGTCGATCGATCGTGCCAAGCTAGCTGGTGTGGACAATCGACGCACAACCTTTTTTTTTGTGTCGTGTACGTAGCGTGTTGTTTTTTTTTGGCATGGTAATACGTGTCTCATTCTTATATCATAAAGACATAAAGTACAAGTCACGTAAGGACTGATATGACAAAACTGAAAAGATAACATAACATCTTTGAGTTTGACACCAACGTCTGTCACCTGCCTCCGGCACCACCATAGCAGCCATCGAAGAAAAGAATGACGGATCACCTCCTCACCTGAGCTCGACGCGGCTCCATCGCTGATATGCAGCTTTGCGGACCTCCAAGGTGGCTCACCAAAAGTGAAGCCTTGTCGTTGAATGAATCAGACCGGGGCAGCAACACCCCGGATACGCCATCGAACTCCAGATCTAGCACCCCACCACGACTCAGACGCCGAAGGAGGAAACCATGTCTGCCATCCATGAACCACGAACCCAGCACACGTTCCGTCTTCCAGATGTCGTCGATGCAGACCACAATCTGCATCCGCTTCTGGACTACCTCCTAAGCTCCACGCCGATGCTGGAGCAAACGTCGTCGCAACGACGGAGCCCGAGGACACATGTCCACCACAAGGATGCCGCCGCGCCATGCCATCCTTGCTTGAACAGACTGGTTTCCAAATTCATCCCCAATCATAGGACAGATGGCCTTGTCAGGGAAGGATCCGAATAATCTTTATTCAGCGCTGTCATCATCATCGCCGAAGCCAAGACGATGAACGGTCTAAAAACCTAGACTGCGAGAGAGTAAAAACGATTCACATGCGTGGATCCGGCGATCCCCCTCACCGCCGACGACCGAGGTCGCTGGCGGAGGAGAGTCGCCGAAGAACGGCTGGAAGATTGGACTGTCCTGGCGGCGGCCAGGGTTTCCAGCCGCCCGGAGCGAGAGACGTAAGAGGAAAAAGCTTAGCGTGTCGTACTTGGGGTAGTAGCGCCACGCGTTGTGGAGCTGTAGGAATCGGAGAGGGGATCTGGCACGTACTCCCTCCGTTCGGAATTACTTGTCTTGAAAATGGATCTAGATACATCCATTTTCAAGACAAGTAATTCCGAACGGAGGCTCTAGATATATCCATTTTCAAGACAAGTAATTCCGAACGGAGGGAGTACGTGGGACACCGTGGGCATGTACTAACGTTACGTACGACCTGCCAGCAGGACTTGGACAATTGGGTCCCTCGATCACAGTGGGTCCGAAACCACAGCCGAAACTTTCAACCTTCCAGATCGGTCATTTGTTCGGACTCCGCACCACAGCAAAGCAGCAGATGGGCCGATCGTGTTGGTTCATCCATGGAGTCGAGCTCCCGTCCTTCTTCCTGCCCGAGCTGCTAGGACGGATCATCGCCCGCCTGCCGTTACCCAACGACTGAGCCCGCTTCTGTGCCGTGTGCCATCCATGCTACTTAACCGTGCGCCACCACGATCCCCCGCGGCACCTGTCGTGGATCATCTACTCGGACGGCACCTTCGTCACCTTTCCGGCCTCATCACGTTATGCATCGTGGGCTACCCTTCCGTGAGAACACGATCGACCTTCATCTGCGCTACTGACAACACGATGGCATCCCCATTGTTAAAGACGGTCTCTACTCTTCAGGTTGAGGTCCTAGAGGCGGACATGGACGCAAGGATGAGCATGACGTGGCCATTGACATGAAATCTTGATGGTATCTTCCATGGGTGGGTAAACCAACCTGGTTTTTCTCACAAAAATAGTTATATGACATTAATAGTTTTTCGTTTTTTGTGGTTGAACTTTTTTTTTGAGACAGCTCAGCACGGTATATGTTTTTTTCTTGTTCCCAACAAAAAGATTTGTGTTAAAATTGAGAATTTGATATATTAATAGGGCCTATTCGCACCCTTGTTTTCTTCATGGCAAGAGACGCGAGTCTTGACTTTTTTTCTTGTAGCGACATAAGTGTCGGAGATCAACAATGACAAGCCGTTTTCTAGTAATAGTGAGATCCATGAATTTGTCTTGATCCGTGGCATTGAGATTCGTGCAATGACTGGCCGGATCCGCGGTGCCTCCCCTTCTCGTCGTACTCGATCCAGCACGAACGTGGGTCGGGGCACTTGAGGAGGAGGGCGCCGAGGAGAGCAAGATGGAGGAGGTGGGCTGAAGGATTTCATTTCATTCCAATCAGGAGGAGAAGGAGATGAGCAGTGTGGTGTAGTTGGTTCATGTCATCGGAGTGTCTTGTTCTTCTCCTCCTTTAACTCGCGAAGCCGGCGAGCCTGGCCCGCTCCAAGTGCTGGCTGTCGATGCTGTCTGTAGTCGAGTCGGCCTCGAGCAACTGGGACGCTCATGGCCCAGTTCTTGTTCCGGACGGTGAGCGTTAGCTAGCGAGAGGTTGTAGGCCAAGGCGGTGGCCAGCGCGACGGCCAACTGGAGCTTGTCGGATGTGCCAAGATGTCTTGAAATATCTCCTGATGTTCATTTCCAGTCATAGCTTGGCTAAACCCATTGGGAAGAGAGAAATTAACTTGCACGTCCATTGCAAGTTGTAGGATTGAATCAGTTCTTTTTTTTGAACATAGGATTGAATCAGTTCACTTTCACAAGTTAGAGGACTATAAACCATCGCCTCAAAGCCACGGATCGCGATCCACGTGTCTCACTTGAAATAAAATCTTGACCATCCACTCCTTCCACATCCGACAGCTCAAAATTCCTCCTCTCCTCTCCTCTCCTCTCCTCTCCTAGGAGCAGAACATAAACGTTTCACATTTTTTTCCGATACTGCAGCGGGTAACCATGGCGGATTTCAACCCGGTTCACTATACCGACACCTGAACCCCATCATTGTTTCGTCTGAGCATTATAAATCTGTCAAAGATTTTAACATGGTCAAATCGCTCCACGGACAATGCCATCTATTTCAATTAATGAAATGACGATCATTAATTAATCTAAGCGCACATCCATGTTTTTTTGAAAGAATCCCATGCATTCATTCATTAAGGTTAAGTTACAAACACCTCGAACAAAGTTCCACATACACGCGCGCACAAACAAACAAGACCAAAATGTTAGTTGTGCCTCGTTTATTCATTAGTGGTGCGTGGCAGAGCACCAGGAACTTTCCCCAAATCCTCCTCCCCAATCCCTCCTCCCGTGGAGGAGCAGATTCCTTACCCTCCTCCCCAATCCCTCCTACCATGGAGCGCGGTAGGTATTTAAGGAGCACCCGCCGCCCCATTCGCCGCCCTTCTGCAGCACAGAACCAGCCAAAAGCGGTTTGTAATCACCATCTTATCTGTTGAATCATAGATGCCCTTGTTCATCATGGAGAGCGTTTTGTAATCATCATCTTATCTGTTGAATCATAGATGCCCTTGTTCATCATGGAGAGTGTTTTGTAATCACCATCTTATCTGTTGAATCATAGATGCCCTTGTTCATCATGGAGAGCGGTTTGTAATGTTGAATCATAGATGCCCTTGTTCATCATGGAGAGCGGTTTGTAATCACCATCTTTTCTGTTGAATCATAGATGCCCTTGTTCATCATGGAGAGCGTTTTGTAATCACCATCTTATCTGTTGAATCATAGATGCCCTTGTTCATCATGGTGAGCGGTTTGTAATCACGATCTTATCTGTTGAATCATAGATGCCCTTGTTCATCATGGTGAGCGGTTTGTAATCACCATCTTATCTGTTGAATCATAGATGCCCTTGTTCATCATGGTGAGCGGTTTGTAATCACCATCTTTTCTGTTGAATCATAGATGCCCTTGTTCATCATGGAGAGCGTTTTGTAATCACCATCTTATCTGTTGAATTATAGATGCCCTTGTTCATCATGGTGAGCGGTTTGTAATCACCATCTTTTCTGTTGAATCATAGATGCCCTTGTTCATCATGGAGAGCGTTTTGTAATCACCATCTTATCTGTTGAATCATAGATTCCCTTGTTCATCATGGTGAGCGGTTTGTAATCACCATCTTATCTGTTGAATCATAGATGCCCTTGTTCATCATGGTGAGCGGTTTGTAATCACCATCTTTTCATTGAATCATAGATGCCCTTGTTCATCATGGAGAGCGTTTTGTAATCACCATCTTATCTGTTGAATCATAGATGCCCTTGTTCATCATGGTGAGCGGTTTGTAATCACCATCTTTTCTGTTGAATCATAGATGCCCTTGTTCATCATGGAGAGCGTTTTGTAATCACCATCTTATCTGTTGAATCATAGATGCCCTTGTTCATCATGGAGAGCGGTTTGTAATCACCATCTTTTCTGTTGAATCATAGATGCCCTTGTTCATCATGGAGAGCGTTTTGTAATCACCATCTTATCTGTTGAATCATAGATGCCCTTGTTCATCATGGTGAGCGGTTTGTAATCATGATCTTATCTGTTGAATCATAGATGCCCTCATTTTTCATAAAATTGCCCCCCTCATCTTAACACATAGCTCTTATCCCAATTTTGGCGACATCTGGGCCGGTCATCTTCTCCTTTCCCATGATCGCCGTTGATGCTAAGCGTTTCGGGCTTGGACCCATCCTCCTAGCATGGACCAGACAGACACAGTTAGAATGGCGGCCCAACAGTTTGCATAGGCAAAGCCAACGCCACCGGCCTGAAAGAAAACCCATGTTTTACTTAATTCATTCAAGGGAGCGATGCTAGCTAGGATAATCTACTTTACAAGTTCCTTGCTCTCTATTTTGTTTTTGCGAGAAACTTACTAATATGGAGGAGAAGGGGTCGGAGTGCTTCGGCCGAGAATGATGCTCTACTACAATGCAGTGCTGGTATCGTTGCGCGAGTGAAGGGGAAATCGTGGATGGACCACTGCGAGAGGCATAGCTCGTCGGACCACAAGGCGAAACAAACGGTGAAAGAAGGAGTCGGAAATCTCCGAGGGCGAACCGACAGAGTCATTGAGAAATGCTAACACGGACATAGACATGGACCCAATATTTTTGTTTTTGCTGATCTAAAATAAATAAGGGGAAGACCCAAAAGTAAATGGGAATTTTACCAGGGCGGGAGAATGGGCCACGCCCAGGAGGCATGGGCAAGAACCGGGCCAGGGCCCGGCCCGGCCCGGCCCAACCAGACAACCAACAACGGTCGTCACCCACACACATATGAGCGGAGCAGTTTCGAATCGGGAGGGCGGCTCCAAACAAGACAACCCAAAAACAAATCTCAAATCCGAATCCAAATCCACGCCGCGCGACTCCCTCTCCTCCATCGCAGGCAGCTCGCGGCGGCTCTCTCTCTCGGCCGGACCCGACCCCATGGAAGGCGGCGACGCGGCGAGCGCGGCGGGCGACGACCCCATGGACTTCACCTGGACCGCCGGCTGGGAGGCGGCCTGCGTCGACGCCAGCCCCGACCCCGACCCCGACCCCGCCCCGCCCAACCCGGCGCCGGCGCCGCAGGAGGCCGAGGCGGAGCCCATGATCCTCGTCTCCGGCCCGCGCGTCGCCGTCTCCGGGCTCAGGCGGGCTGACTGCCGCGCAGGTGCTGCTCCCCTCCCCTTCCCCTCCCTTCCCCGCGGCCGTCGTCCGTCCGCCGTGTCTAGGTTTCTCGGTTACGCCCGCGCGCATTTCGTGCCTGCTTGCTTCCTAGGATTCGCTCGCTCGCTGCTCCTCCCGTGTATGCCGTCGATTTGTCCCAAGTGGATCTGATTTGTCTCGGATTCATAATAAATAAACCCTAGGAACTCAACTGTACTCTACTGCCCCCAAATCCCATTTCTCTCGCTAGGTTCAGGCTTTCTCTTCTTTCAGAGTTAACCTCGGCTGCTCCCCTGCTTGGTTCAGGAAATGCCCAGCCTTACCTTTCTCACCTCATTTCATCTTCACACGCTATGACTAGTAGTAGCCTATTGTTCCCTGCTACAGTAAGATTTTTGAGGAATGCCCAAGCTTGCCTTTCTCATTCCGTTGCTAGATAGATTCAGGTTTTTACAAGAGTTAACCTTGTCTTCTTCCACGCTTCAAACAAAGAGATTGACTAGCCTATTGTTCCCAGATAATAAATGTAAACCTTCATCTCGTAATGTTTTTGTTACCTCTGTCTTTCTCAAGTTATTTTCTCATTACCCTCTCGGTGCCTGTGCTCTCTCTCTCTCAAGCAGGTGAATGCGTCCTGTTCGTCAACGCCGGCGGCTGTGCCATCCAAGGCGACGATCCCTCTGCAAACTTGTTTTCCAGCGACTCTTTCTTTGAAGGAGGGGAGTCGATAGAGACATCCGAGAACATAGTGGAAGGCGGCGACTATCCCTCGCTCTACAGCTCGGCACGCTACGGCGATTTCAGCTACAGATTCGACGGCCTTGCCCCTGGAGACTATTATCTGGATCTGCATTTTGCGGAGATAGTGCACACTGCCGGGCCAACAGGAATCAGAGCTTTTGATGTCCTTGTGCAACAAGACATGGCAAGCTCACTCACTTGTTTCTCTCATAAATTTCGTTGCATGCTTTCCTTATCCACATCTGGTGGCTCAAACAGTATGCCTTTTTGTTCACAGATTTTGTCTGAACTTGATGTGTTCAAGGTGGTCGGAGGTAACAGGCCCCTTCAGGTGCTTGACATCAGGGCTTTTGTTGGGAGCAATGGTGCGATCACCATCGACTTCAAGGGAGTAAGAGGAAACCCCATGGTTTGTGGCATCTGCATTCGGAAATCCCCAGCAACACCAGGTAGCTGGTTTATTTTAGATGCAAACAATGTATGTGCTCATTCACGAGCTTGCATTCCTTTCCCGTCGATAAATAATCTTTGCGTTGAACATGCAGCGGCAAAGTTAGGTGCGCGTGGGAGTGGCTTATGCAAAAAATGCTTAACTGATGTTGAGATTTCTTCACCTATTCAGGTCAGTTTTTCTCACAAACTGTTTTACCATCCTATCTCATGTATGTAATCCTGATACATGATCAATGTACCCAAATTGCAGAAAAGGACAGCTAAACTGATCTCAAAGTACGAGAAACAGATCGAGGAGCTAACCAGCCAGTGCTCCATCAAGTCCGACGAGTGCTCCATGGCGTGGTCGTTAGTAGAAACTACCAATCAAGAACTTGACAGGCTTAAGATGGAGCTTCACCAAAAGCTTGTGCAAACTGATAATTTTGGTATGTACCAGATTACTGCATTAAGCATCGTCCTATCCTAGTTTTGCTTATATAGGTATATGATGATTGTTCTAATATATAATATAATAACTTGCAGAACAAGTCCTTGACACGCAAACAGACCAACTAAGAAAAGTTTCTCAGAGCTACGAAAATGACAAGAAACTATGGGCTGCTGCCATATCTAACTTGGAGAGCAAAATCAAGGTAATGCTCTGGTTTACTGTCTGCAAGATCACAGCAACCACAAGAAATGGTAAATGATTGCAGTGGCTGCTGCTAATTATATCTTTGTAATACTCAGGCCATGAAACAAGAGCAAGCACTGTTATCTCTTGAAGCACACGACTGTGCGCATGCGATTCCTGATTTGAGTAAGATGATTGAAGCTGTTCGAGCCTTAGGTAATACCTGACTGAGCTGACTCAGAAGTGGGATTGTTACACAGCTTTTCAAGTATTTAACAGAGCATTGCATGTTTTTGGTATTGCAGTTGCACAGTGTGACGATCTGAAAATGAAGTACCACGAGGAGATGGCCAAGAGAAAGAAACTTCATAATATTGTCCAGGAGACAAAAGGTGCCTATTGTCCCCTCTGTATTCAGATGCTTACACTCATTTCCAGAATTTGGTCGGGACAAATGACTCTGGCTATCTCTTTTATTTCAGGAAATATTAGAGTTTTCTGTAGATGTCGCCCCTTGAGCAAAGTTGAGACATCGTCAGGGTACAAATGTGTAGTAGATTTTGATGGAGCAAATGATGGCGACATTGGGATTATGAATGGAGGAACAGCAAAAAAGACATTCAAGTTTGACAGAGTCTACACACCAAAAGATGACCAAGGTATCTCTTGGTTCTATCGAGCCTGTATTAGCCTTTTGTTGTCTTTCACACCTGTTCTTACATGCAAATATTGCTAATTCTAGTTTATACTTCCAAATAATGTTGGAGTTTTCAATCATAAATTTTTCTTTGTTTGTCTAATATACAAGTTGTACCCATGAACAGCTGAGGTTTACGCCGATGCATCTCCACTAGTCACGTCAGTGCTAGATGGATACAATGTATGCATCTTTGCATACGGACAAACAGGAACTGGGAAAACCTTTACCATGGAAGGGACTGAGAGGAACAGAGGAGTAAACTATAGAACTCTCGAGGAGTTGTTCAAGATTGCTGAGGAGAGAAAAGACACTGTCACGTACAACATATCTGTTAGTGTGCTTGAGGTGTACAATGAACAAATCCGAGACCTTCTTGCAACATCCCCTTCATCTAAGAAGTAAATCACTTTCCTTTAGTACCCTTCATTTTGTTTCACAATGGTTCATCTAAGTACAACCACTTTCCTTGGGCAACCTTATTTTTTGTTCACAATAGTACCATGTTGTGGTAACCTGTATACCTTTGCATATGTAGGTTGGAGATCAAACAAGCAGGTGAAGGATCCCATCATGTGCCCGGCATAGTTGAGGCCAAAGTTGAGGACATAAATGAAGTTTGGGATGTCTTACAAACTGGAAGCAATTCGAGGGCTGTAGGGTCAAACAATGTGAATGAACACAGCAGTCGCTCACACTGGTTGGTCATAACTAACATTATTTTTCATTTCTCCGTGGAGTACCTTCCTGCTTGTGGTAAAAATGGTTTGACCTTTATAATTTGTTTTCAGCATGCTTTGTATCATGGTTAGAGCAAAGAACCTGATAAATGGGGACTGTACAAGAAGTAAGCTTTGGTTGGTTGACCTTGCTGGAAGCGAGCGGTTAGCCAAGACAGACGCGCAAGGTGATCGGCTCAAAGAAGCACAAAATATCAACAGGTCGCTTTCTGCTTTAGGGGATGTCATTTCTGCTCTTGCTTCCAGAAGCAGCCACATTCCTTACAGGTTTGCACTCTGAGTCAGTAACGGGTTTGCACCTATCAGCTCCTGTTTTCTCACTGTCTTGATGCTTTTCTTCTGCCCAGGAATTCCAAGCTGACGCACTTGCTCCAAGACTCTTTAGGTAACTTGATCTGTTTGTTGCTCTGGAACAAATACCATATCAACAATATACCAAATATTAACCATCTCTGTTCCTCTGCATTCTCTCACTTGGCTACGTGATTAATTTGCTCTTTTCTGTTCTTCTCCACAATTGCGGTAACAGGAGGGGATTCGAAAGCCCTAATGTTTGTGCAAATTAGCCCATCCGACAACGACGCGTCGGAAACCTTGAGTTCGTTGAACTTTGCTAGCCGTGTTCGTGGTATAGAACTGGGCCCAGCAAAGAAGCAGGTCGACACTGCGGAGCTTCAAAAGGTCAAGCAGATGGTGAGTGTTGATATTCCTGAAGCTTGTTAGTTCTGTGAATGCTTGAAGCTGAACTGATGGGTATTTCTGCTGGGTGAACGTGTGACAGCTGGAAAGGTCTAAGCAGGAAGCCAAGCTTAAGGAGGAATCTGTGAGAAAGCTGGAAGAGAACTGTCAAAATTTAGAGAGTAAAGCCAAGGGAAAAGAGCAGCTTTACAAAAACTTGCAAGACAAGGTATGCGCAATTGAGGAGGCTAATATTTCAGTTTCAAATATCTTCTGACTGAATCTTGTGCTGATTCTTCTAGACTGCTTTTCTTCACTTGTAAACTGTGCCTGACAGACTTTCTGTAATAACTTGAAGGTGAAGGAGCTTGAAAGCCAACTAGACTCTAAGATGCATTCTCAAATTACGTCAGAAAAGCAGCAGGATCAGCTTTCTGGAAAACTTAAGGAGAAGGAAGAAGCATGTACTGCGCTACAGCACAAGGTAACGTAGGAATTGGAAGTGGAAGTGGTTAATGTCGTTAACAGCTAGTAATTGTTTAAGGAAAGGCAGATAATAATGCTATCCTCTTGCAGATAGAGGAGTTGGAGCGTAAGCTTGGACAGCAGCAGCAGTCAGACTCTGAGGTCGCAGCTCTTAAGCAAACGGTACAGAACTCAACTGAACCTTTTACCTGGGTAACAATCATCTATGGGCTTTATTAACAACAAGAGACTTGGATTGATTTGATTATGTGCCTTTTCTTGTTTCAGATTGAGGAGCAGGAGGTCAAACTAAAGGAGCAGGAACAGCAAAGATCAGCTGCAGAATTAAAGGTTGGTTATTTTCTAGCTGCATCTGCATCTGCACGTATTTGGTTTCTTTGATCATCCATCCTGGTGTAAATTCCGGGTAGCTGACACTTGTATATTATTCATCATCATTCCTGAAACTAAAAAATGTGCAGGCAATGGAAATGGGGCAAGAACTGTTGGAAGCACAGAAAACAGAGTCAATGCTTCAGAGCAAGGTGGGTTAGCCTTTTCTCAGAGCTCTGCTCTCGTTTCTTATCTTACATTTTGGAGGGCACTAGTTAGTAATGCAGAGCCTGATGTCTGTCTCCATGCTATTTCAGCTGCTCGACCTTGAGAAGAAGCTGCAGGAGATGACAAAACTCCAAGGCGCAAGCACGATGCCTGACACAAAGCCTCAAGACACTGCTAGCACGATGCCTGATCCAAAGCTTCAAGGCACTAGTAGCACGACGATGGCTGAACCCTCTAACAATAATCCAATCACAAGGGTTCTTCCTGCCACCCCTGTAGAGACAGGCGTGGTGCTGCCTTGCTTGAGGGAGGAGGTGATGAGCGAGAAGGTGCAGCAGCAGCACCGCCGCATCCTGAGGAGCTCCGACTCGGCCAACAAGCGGGTCCCGAGCTCCCTGTTCGCCCCGGAGGCGGCCGTCGTGAACGAGAGGAAGAGGAAAGGGGAGGACAGCCACCCTCCTGGCGGTGCCGGTGGCAGGCAGAACGCCGGGCGGAAGAGGAGCAGCATGCAGGGTGAGGTCGAAAACCACGTCCCTGCTGCCGCGGCTGTGGCGAGGAAGAGGAGCCTGCAGGGCGGCGAGGCAAGGTCGAAGAGGGCGTCGATCCCGGCTCGGCCTTCGACGTCGGCGTCTTCGAGGGCGACGGCGGCAAGCGCTGCTGCTGCTGCGCAGAGGGTGGTGGCGGCTCCTGGTTCCAGGGTGACCAGGCAGCAGCAGCAGCAGCAGCAGGCGGCGTTGGGGAGCAGCAACAAGACCAAGGGGTGGGTGAGGTGAGGTGAGGTGAGGTAGGCTGCGAGCGTTTAGGTGCGTGTGTTGTAGTAGATGAGATGAGATGAGACGAGACGGGACGCCATTGCATTTGCATTGCATTGCTGTAGTGACTGACTTATCTGTAACTTTGTAGTAGGGAGAGGTTTCGTTGCTGTACTGTATTTGTACTACTTTATACGTACTCGTACTTGGTAGAGTAAGAACACTTAGAGTTGCAGTGAATGGATCAATGAATGAATCAATCACAGCCTGTGTGTTGTTGTTATTGTAATAATCAGTAGCCTGTGCACTCACTGCTGACATTACATTACATTACACTAGACTAGATAGATGCTACATACAGACTATTTCTCTTGGTAACAGTAACTAATAAGATGATGCTCTCCTGGATGCTCTGTAAAAGTAGAACTCATGCTCTCCTCTCCTCTGTGACAAGAAGAAAACAGACCTACCTTGATACCCTGTAAGAAAGATAAAAAAAAGAAAAGAAAAGGGTGCCCAGCTTAATAAACATGGATGTGTGCATCTTTTGGTGCAGAGGGTTTCGACCATCTTTTCTTAAAAAAAAAAAGTCAGGGACAAGCTAACGCACAACCGCCCAATCCTCAAGGCAAAGTATTTTGCCCAGCTTGGCTCTATGGCTAGGAATATGCATTGTATTCGCCTCTTAATACAATTTTTTTAAGGGAGTTTATTTTTTAGTCTAACCACACTCTTTATTGCTCATCAATAACAAGCTTCATATGAATACAATTTAGGTCCGGTCCGGGGTATTAAGGAGAGGGTGCCCATTACTATGGTGAATGCAATTGGTACGAGGCAAATAATATCAGATTTCCAAACTTTTAAAGTTCATCATCATTTTTTATTCATGAACTTTTTTACAAATTCATTTTCCAAAAACTTTTAACGCTTTTAAATTAGAGGATAGTTTTGAAAATAAAAAAATAATAAACTTTTTCAAATTCGACAACATTTTAGTAACTTGCGAACATTTTATATTTCAATTTTTGTTTTCAGATTTTTTGAATACCGGTAATGCTAGTAAATTGGTTTTCTCGCAAAACTAGCAGAGCAGCAACAGCTGGCGTGCCTCATCGAACGAGGCAAGGGAAACACTAATTTCTGGACCGCGGCCCGCTACCGGCACTGAAGAGGAGGAGGTTCCCTGTGGCTACAAGCCCGTTTAGCCCAAGTTTACAAAGGATGCCTCAAGTTGCACCCATAACATGCAGTATAGATAAATCTCAAAATCCCTCAAAAAAAAGATAAATCTCAAAAGGAAAATAACATGCAGTATAGATAATTAGATAGTATAATTCATTCATAAATAACATGTAAATATTTAAATAAAATAGAACAAAAATAGAGCATAACAATTAATTCATCAGTACCGTGCAAATATTTAAATAAAATAGAACAAAAATAGAGTATAACAATTAATTCATCAGTACCGTGCAAATATTTAAATAAAATAGAACAAATAATCCATAAATAGTGTGCAAATAATTACATAAAATAGAATAAATGGCATGGAAACAATTATATAAAATAGCATCATTAATCCATAAATAGCATACAAATAATTACATAAATAGAACAATTGATTCATAAATAGTACATAAATAGAACAATTATATAAAATAGCATTATTAATCCATAAATAGCATGTACATAATTATATAACATAGAATAATTAATGCATAAATAGCATGGAAGTATTCTAGTACAACAATAATTCAAATATAAATATTACATCTGAAAAAAGAACCGGATGTTCAAAATGTTGTCGGGCGCCAAGTGTTGTTCATCCACACACTTTGCCCCCCCGAGTTCCATCCAACAATGCATCAACATGATGGCCTGCCCTCACCCGGGCTATATGGTAACATGATCATCAAGTTGTAGCATTCAGTGAATCAACAAACTAAACAAAATGTAGAGCAAACAAAATCTAGTTTCCATTGTCATTAATTAACGGAATTAGCATTTTTATTTTTGAATTATTTAGATTGCTTACCACATACATATATGTCACGTGGTAGCATTTTTGTTTTGCCCCGGTGAACCTAAAAACCGAAGTAGTGTTATAATGTTTAGAGGGGCCATTGATTTGCTGAAGGCCCATGGTTGGAAGGCCCACTCCCACATACATAGTGGGCTGGGCGTGTTATGTGCTGCAGTCCTACCCTCCTAGCTAGTTCCCACCCGGGCGGACCAGAACCGCCGCCGCCGCCTCCTTCCCTCTGGGCAGCCAGCACCGCAGCAGTGTTGAGTCCAGCACCAGCACCAGCACCAGTCCCTTGCTGTCTCACAATTGTTCCTCATACTCACAAAGGAAGCATTGGAATTAGGGCTACTATTATACAAGCTTGAGTGTAATGTTGCTCCGGGGACTAATGACCACTAGGCCCAGGCTTCTCTTACACCACACCACACCACACCACACATGCTACTGTATGTCGCAACACGATTACTATCAGGAGAGGTTGACACAAGAAAGTTTTCAGTGTTATATACCACTTGTAGACAACTCAAGGCTTCCCTTCCCTTTAGTTGCCAGGACATTGGGTACACCACACCTGATGTATTTATGCTCGTCGAATTTGGGCAGGACATGATAGACTTACTGCCCAATCTGTCAAATATATAGTCTGAGTGAGTTTTGTAGTACGACATTAAGTGGCTGCAGGGCATGACGAAGCTTGTCGTCGTCACCTGTGCTGTAATGTGAAGAAAACAAGATTTTGTTGCGTGCTATTTGTGGATGTTATAGTAGGTACAATTGTGCCCACCAAGAAGAGAAGAGTTTTCCAACAATTCAGTTGCTTGCTTTTCACCTGTTTCTTGTTCCTTTCTGCAAGTGTTGTTTCCTGTCTAATTGCAGTTGAGGTACAAGTCGTTGGTGGATGTAGTGGAATCTTGGCGTGGTCTGGTCTGTTGTATTCCATTCCATTCCATGTGGTGGTATGCAGGAAGGAGATTCAGTAAAATTTGATTCATCAGTTTTTGCAGACATGCTTGATTCGATCATACTGTACATGTTGATTTGTTTGTTGAAATTTCAAATCTAATCATTGGACATTATAACCCACCCAACTCCATCCATCACATATAGCTATCTGCCATTTGAACAGCCATTTAAATTTAAATTTAAAACCCTGGCTCTAGCTTATTTCTTTTTTTGTGCAGAGGAAGCATTTTCAAGCTTACTGAATAGTACTAGTGCAGGACAAAATGGGCAATTGGAAGGAGTGAAGATTTGCCAAAATGCACCGAGTTTTAATCATTTATTATTGTTTGCAGATGATTCGTTAATCCTTGTGAGAGCTTGAGAAGAGGGAAACTTATACGAGGACTGCTGAAGCAGGGTTGGTTATATCAGCTTAGCATGTGTTTTAACTTGGCAAATGCTAGCCAAGCAGAAGCAGGGTTGGCACCTTGTTCAGGATCCTCAAAGTCTTTGTGCTTAAGGCCGAATATTATCATCCGACTAGCTAGAGAGAGATGTGCTCCAAGCAAGCATCTTGAACCCAAGGAGGGTATGTATGTCCTACACTAGACATGCAGTTAGAAGCATCTTCAAGGGCCGGCCTAGAGGTGGCGAAGAAGGGCATTAAGCGTGTGGGCGACGGATGGGTCGAGCATCAGAGTTTGGTCTGACCCGTGGCTTGGCATGTACGTATTTGATTTTCTGAATTGTTCAAGATGATTTTGTATTTTTGGCTATCAACCTGTGTTTAGAATACTGTTTAATTTCTATTCACTTCGTTCGCTGCTACTCAATACTCTATAAAATAAAGTAACTGGACCATAACACTTGTGATGCAAACACTTCAGTTCCCTCCACATTTTCTCATCCGGGCCGGCTTGGGACCGGCAAAGGCAGCACAGTGTTAAACTGCAACAGTACAAAACACGAATTACGAACGCACAGCCACACTCACCAAGGCGATTTTCTTTCTTTCAAAAGTGGCAGCAAACACCAAGGCAATATTCACACACACACACACACACAACGGCATACAACAATAATATTCACACAGCCACACACACAATGGCACAAAACAACAAACAATAAATTGGTAGCAGGACCTAAGTAAACAAAATCTAGAACCTCAAGGTCCCGAAAATACTCTAGCTAGGAAGCTAGAGCCTGATTATCTTCATCACTAGGTAGTAGGCACACAAAAAGATTCCGCAGTTTTAGCCATTAATAAATATATTTGAATGTGAAATATGGAACATAACGACATGAACGGATACCTTGTGTCCTAAAAATCCAGGACGTAAGAAAAATGCAATCGGCAGGAATTATCAAATCAGTGTTTAACTAGCTGTCAATTAAATTACAAGTCCCCCAGCAAACAAAGAACATTAGCTGAAGATTCCGTAATCGTGATCAAATTAGTCAGTCAACTGTCAGAAGACAGCAAGATGTATTGGGTGTCTTAAAATCCAGAATGGGCTAAGTACAAAATAAACTGGCATACGTACAGAGCATATATAGTGATCAAAATAGCATCCAGGATGACTTAAGTACAAATATAACTTGTAAGTGTACTCCCTGCGTCCGGAAATACTTGTCATCAAAATGGCCCTTTGATCCATTTTGATGACAAGTATTTCCGGACGCAGGGAGTACAATCAACATGAATCATCAAATTAGCTTTGCTGGCTATCAATCAAAACAAAACTAGCAAGCTCTCCATCAACCTGAGCAGACGCACCTGAAGATTCCATAAGAGAAGAACATTCTCTTCTGAAAAATCAGTTCCATAAGCAACAAAGTAGAATCATATTTATTGTAAGATGACACTAATCGAAGAAATGAGAAGAGTAGAACGTTCAAGGCAAACTATTTGTTCGTGGCTCTAGCTAGTTCGTGGCAATCTCATGTAACCTGTATCTAACAATCCAACGCCATATACGAGAGAAAAACAAATAAATCTCATGTAATCTAGCTTGTTCGTGACAAATTTAACAGTCAACCTTTTCAGAGTTCATTCTTGGTCCATTGCCAATGTGTTTGTTACTTAATTTTAGGTTAATATAATGTCCAGTGGGCACATATAAATTCTTTTTACCTACTGTCTTCTGTATATGTTTGAAACTGATTGCTGCTAGCTGTTAATTTTACCCGAAGAGAAAAACTACTGTCAATAATGCCCCAGATTCAGAAAACATGCTGATCACGACTACTATAATTAAGCAAGATATGGATATATGCATCCTATATATGTCAGGATTTTTAGCTGTTTACAATGGTGAAGTGATGAATCTAATTATAGTAATGCACCTCTTCCAATTAGAAACAGTCTGAAAAAACGAGTCATGTTTAAAAACAAAACACCAGCTGATACCTCCTAGATAACACTACTTGATACTATATATCAGATGAGATTCCCCACTAATTAACAGGAACTGGTACTAGCTAGAATTTTGCACCCAAAAGCAAAAGCTACAATGTCAAAATAAAATCATCTCAAACTTAATTTGTTTCACCCCTAAAACATAGTCAAACATAATATGGGGAAGGAATTAACAGCAGTACAATATGAATCAAAAGCAGTTGTAAATTCTAGCTAATTGGTGTCGTCGTCGATGGCAACGACTGAAGAAGCTGCAGCAGGTGCTGTGGCCTTGTACTTGTACCACTTTGCAATCCAGAGGTAGACGAGGAAGTTGATGGCGCTGAGCACGGCCAGCACCCAGTAGAAGTAGTCGAGGTGCCCGCGGTTGAGGTTGTCGTCCGGGATCCACCCGAGTCCGCCGTTCCTCGTCGAGATGGCCGTCACGATCACCACCAGCAGCGTGCTCAGGTAGTTCCCCAGCGCGTTGGACGTGAGCGACAGCGCCGACCCCATGCTCCTCATGGCGTCCGGCGACTGGTCGTAGAAGAACTCGATCTGCCCCACGAACGTGAACACCTCCGCCGCCCCCACGATGAAGTACTGCGGCACCTGCCAGAAGATGGACATGGGCAGGTACTCCTTGGAGTCCAGCATCCCGTGTGTGGCGGCGACGTGGAGCCTGACAACCTCCAGCACCCCGGCGGCCACCATGGAGAAGATGGATATCACCAGGCCGATGCCCATGCGCTGGAGCTGCGTGAACCCGCGCGGGTGGCCCGTCACGCGGCGCGCCGCGGGCACGATGAGCCGGTCGTAGGCCAGCGCCCAGACGATCACGGCGATGGTGTCGAAGATGGAGAGCGAGGCGGCGGGGATCTTGAAGGAGGCGCCCATCCGCGGGTCGAGGGTGTTGCCCTGGAGCACGAACATGGTGCTCATCTGGCTGTACACCGCCGACATGACGATGCCGCTCGCCCACACCGGCAGCAGCCGCACCATGCTCTTGAGCTCCTCCACCTGCGTCACCGTGCACAGCCTCCACGGGCCCTCGTCTTCTAAGGCGCCGCCGGGCGTCGTCACAATTACGGCGGCCTTGTCCAGGCACCTCAGCTGATCCGTGTGCTCCAGCCTCCTGCTGCCCTCGATGGCGGCCTTGCCGTCCGGGGAGACGAGTTCGTGCAGCAGGGAGGGGTCGGCGGGGAGAGGAACGTGCGACTTCCTGCAGGCGGCGACCACGACCTGCAGCATCCTGGTGAGCGGGCTGCCCCCGGGCTTCTGGTACCTGTAGAGCCTGCTGCCCATGAGGAAGCTGACGACGGCGACGGCCATGGCGGCGGCGGGGATGCCGAATCCCCAGCCCCATCCGACGTTCATCTGGACCCAGACGAGCACCGAGGAGGCGACGAGGGCGCCGACGTTGATGGACATGTAGAACCAGTTGAAGAAGGAGCTCTTGCTGCGCATCTCGCGCGGGTCGGCGTCGTCGAACTGGTCGGCGCCGAAGGAGGAGACGCAGGGCTTGATGCCGCCGGTGCCGACGGCGATGAGGTAGAGCGCGGTGAAGAAGACGGCGGTCTGGCCGGCGGCGGGCTTGCAGCCGGCGCAGTCGGGCGGGCGGAGGCCGGGCACGGTGGCGGTGAGGGTGAGGAGGGCGAGGCCGGCGATGTAGAGGGACATGAAGGCGGCGATGGTGCGGAAGCGGCCGAGGTAGGCGTCGGCGATGAAGGCGCCGAGGAGGGGCATGACGTAGCAGGTGCCGGACCAGTTGTTGACGTTGGTGGCGGCGGCGGCGTTGCCCTGGTGGAGGCGGTCGATCATGTAGTTGACCAGATTGGAGCTCATGCCGTAGTAGGCGAGCCGCTCGCAGCACTCGTTGGCCAGGATGAAGGGGCACGCCCTCCAACCCCCCGTCTTGCCCCTCACCGCCGGCTCGCCGGAGAAATCGGTGGTGCCGTCCATCGTCGTCGCACTCGCACCCGCCGCCATCCCGTTCTCTGGAGGGTTTCCGATGGGATCCAATGAATCAATGAGCTTTTTGGTTAAGGGATATTGGTATATATATATATACTATAAAGTAGGTTGCCGGCCGCACCTTGTTGATCGATCGGAGTCTGATTCGGTAACGTAACCATATCGGTTATTTGGGTTGATTCTGCACGAATACAGTATTAATACTCCCTCCAGTCCATGCAAAAAAAGAGTATTTATTACCTAGAAAAAAAGCTTGACTTAGATTTGTCTAGCTACGGATGCATGTATCTGGACACGTTTATATCCGTATCTAGACACATTTTACGTAGACAAATCTAAGACAATCTTTTTGAAACGAGAGGAGTACTTAAGATGGTTTGAATTTGTATTTTAGTTTGTATACACGGAGGCACTTGGTAATTCACGTGATAAATATGTTACTGTTTTTCTACACAAAACCTATTTACGGTTTGCATCCTGTTCAGGAAGACGAGCCGACATCGACTTCTTGAAGATGGAATAAGGTTCTCCCTGCTTAGCCCCGTTCCAGTGGTGCATCTAGTATCATCGGAGAGCGTGTGGAGGTGTGTCTCCGACGGATCTCGCAAGATTCGGTCGGTGGTTGTCTTTGGTGCATTTACTCGGATCCAGTCTTTGTTCATCAATGTTCCTGTGTCTTCGGTTGGATCCTTCCGATATAAACTTCTCTTCATTGGCGGCGCTTGTTGTTCTGGTGCATTCGTCATATATGGCCTTAGCACGAGGACTTTCTGACTATCTACTACAATAAGTTGTGCCCCGGTTTCGACGAGGGAGGGGCGATGACGACGGCGCATCTTCGGCTCGCTTTAGTGATTGTAGTCGTCCGTAGGTGCTCTACGAATATGGATGTATTTCCTATTATTTGTGTTATTCGTTGTACTGTCATAATTGAAGATGAATAAATTGAAAGTTTTTCAAGAAAAACTAGCATACATCGCCGGCAACTTATGTGGCGGTGGCGGCGGATCAACGGGTGACACGCGACGAATTTGTATGCAGAGGGGTGCTAGCGGGAGGAAGTGAGCGTTTGTTTAGGTGAGTTTTAATCGCCAAATTATAATTATGGATAGTAATAATTATAGGACAATGATACTATTTGGATAGTAATAATTACAAGACAACAACAATTGGATAGTAATAGTTACCACAATAGTTATATATAGTGTTGTGCGTGCTAAACATGTTTTGGCCCTAAACATTCATCAAGGTCACTGATAACTGTAGCAAATTTTTGTGCCTGCAGTTTTGCTTCCATGGGAAGCAAATTTTATTTCCAATGCTATTCAAATTTGCTTCCATCGCAACTGAGATTTGCTTCAATTTAGAAGGAAATTATTTCCAAATAGTTTCATTTCAACGCGTCAAACAACGCTTCCATATTGACTGTAGATTTTGATTCCATGGTGAATGGAATGAATGTATACACATAAATTAGTTTTGAATGGTTCAAGCAGAATGCACTAACATGTTGTTGAAAGCATAAGTTATTACAGTGTGTTAGAAGCATTTTTTCCTGCGGGAAAGAAGCTTTATTCAACTGTATACGAAGCACAATGCACTGAATTTTAGAAGCATGTTTAGTTGTAACAAAAACTTCATGTTTGTAGGGACCATACAGGTTTGGCGAACATGCATCATTTGATTTTCGTGTGACCGAAGCTTTACTTTGTGATCCCGCAAAAAAAAAAAAAAGGTTTACTATTGTGTGTAGAAAGCAAACTAGAGCCAAGTTGGATTCAAAATTGATAAACAGTCGTAATGTATTCCATGTGCGACAATGGCGAGCGGATGGGTTGAGGTTGCTAGAGCATGTTGATAAGGCAACTTAAATTAATTTGCTTATGACCTAACATAAATTTGTTTCCGCAATCCATTCAAACAACATATGTGCCAATAGTACAATGCTTCCTAAGTTCATATTGTATGTTTCCTAAATACTAGGGACCCACTTCCCTTTATTAGCCTGTGGTTATCTTCATTGTGAGATACATCCAAGTGCTCGCATACTTCTTAGTGCTTGCACTGGTCGCCTTCATATATACTTGTCTTGCCGACACCTATCTACCCCAAGGTTTTGGTTACCGAATGAGGCATTTTTACCAAGGGAGACTGATAAACGCGGTTACCACGGTTACCGAGAAATACCAAGTATATTTCGAACGAATTTTATAGTTGAATTTTGAATTCAAATAAGTGAATGAACGAATATTTAAACCAGAGACCTCTCAAAACAGGAACTAGGTTGCTACCAACATGGCAGAACCAACTCTCCTGGCATTAATTAGATCCTACATACTTTACTATAAATTGAGTGTTTAAATTAAAAAAAAACTGATATTTTTTGCTTGGTACGGGGATTTACCGAGGGGCACGGAAATACGCGGTAGCCATGGGAAATCTTGAAATTTCGACCGGTAACCAACACCTTGATCTACCCTGAAGCCAGCAAGCATATATCAGTTAGGCATGATGTGTATGTATCCAAGGTCAGAAGCAACCGTTGGTACTACATGTACGGTGAGTTGGATGATGTGCATGAGGTGCGCCCGTATCGCTAGTGAGTCTGAAGAGGCTGCACACACGCAACATGTTTATTTTCAGCGGTACTTTCAGGGCATCAGTAACGATTTCAATTTATTATGTGCTAATGCTAGATTGCAACACTTTGTGTATCAGGGATATGCATCCGTTGATGCTTGAGTTTCTTAGTACGCTATGGCAGAACGTTGGGTTAAACCAAGGTTAAGAAGATGAACGGGTCACCTTCCATCTCATGTACCAAGACTTCAAAATCACTCTCACAGCATGGTGCAACTACTTTGGCTTTGCCAACAACGATGTGCATGTCCTCTATGTCTATCACTACCTCGAACCGCATTCAACTGATTCATTTGGTCAAATAAGTTACCAAGGCTACAAGTTTGGGGCAAGTTGCATCGAGTGTCCTGCTATTTGATGGTCGCGAACCCCGCCCCTACTCGCCCAACGTAGGGGGCAATTCTTCTGTTCCACCTTGCACACCAAGCAAATTGCACACAAGGAGACATCGCGTGTGGCGGAGTGATCACCATGTCGGCCAACTCCCTTGGCTTGAACTTCATCAACCTTCCCCCATTGTTCATAACACCCTTGTTAATATTAATATTCTTACTAGTGTTGGAATGGTAGTGAATCGCCGTGGTCGTCATTGTATTCAAATTCTTGGAATGAGACACTTGTTCTCTACTCCCATGCCTAACGGTTTGTCGATAGAAAAAGGAATTTTGCCTTATGTGCAACAGGAAGGAGAGGCAACGTTCAATATAGCAAGATACTTCTGAAAAAAGTAACCTGAATTCATACATACTCATAGCGGGAAGTTAAGGAAACTTCGGCTAAGATCTTCCACGGCCAGAGCCCAATATGTGAATGATGCATTTTTTCACTTGTGTTTTTTATTTGGATTCTAATAAGTGTCACACTTTTGATAGTTCAAAATTGCGACACTTATTATGGATCGGAGGGAGTATCTTTTTCCTTCTTCATTTTTCTATTTTTTCTCTTCCAATTCTTTTTTATTATCCTTTTAGTAGAAATACAGAACATATTCCATGAAACTATTCTTGAATACATGAACTTTTCTAATGCATAATTGGTTACTTTATATGTATGGATAATTATGAGATGAATATTTGTATTCAAATATATGTACGTTTCCATGTAGCAAAGTTTACATTTATATATAAATTCTCCATTATAAATATTTATATTATATATATATATAATTATCAGTTATTAAGTTGATTTTAGAATGAACAAGCAATATTAAATATAGAATAGTTTTGTGGAATTGTTTGGTAAAAAAATATACGAATACGAATTAACGGATCATTGCCACTTGCCAGCCCATTCTGAATGCCTTCAAGCACATCCCCCATATACACAACTTAAAGGCGGTATAAAAGAGCTCCCAAAACTAACATCTAAGATTTGCCTAAAAAAGTAACATCTAAGATGATGCACAATACTACAATGATGTATCCAGTCCAATGGCATGGGGCAGTCTAGCAGTGTAACTATGTGCATGATTTTTTTTTCAATGCTATTCTATATCCACTATATGAAAATTTTGCAAATTTGATTTTATGGGTCGATTCCCTGTATTATATTGGCTCAATATTCCCTCTGGTGGATCCATCTCATTCCATCCTAGTTGTTATACTACACCATCACTAAAATCTAGATATGTTCCATTATATTCTACTAGATTTCTTTGTTGGGAGTTATATTCTACTATGTTCCACCAACCAAACACACCATTACATTTAATATTGATAATATTGTGTGCCATAAAATTTTTAAAACTATATTTGTTAGATTGATAACTCTACTAGGTTCTGTAGATACTTAAATACGATAGTGACTTGCTCGTTTGACTGAGTAGTTCTCAATCAGTTTTTGTACATATCTAAAAAAAGATTCACGACATTACAAAATATTATTCATATAGGCGCAAACAATAATAATGTTAGAGCATAGAGAAAATAATTCTTGCATGGATCTCAACATTGGATCGATGCTACAAGTTGTTGATTGAGATTTAACTAATTTTGGTCTACTAATAATTAGTCAACCAACCTAAAAATTTCTTAGACAAATGAAACACATGAATGCACCACATCACATTGCAAGGACTAAACTCAATTGTACTATAATATTAATGTTTGCTTCCATTTAGAGTAAAATCCAATGTAACACAAGTTTACACCTATAACTCAGTTAGAATGTAAAATTTATACAATTTCATTTAGCCCGTGAAAATGTATTTGTAATCTTAAAATATGGTAATTACATATTTAATGCAACTATTTATATCTAAGATAATATTAAAGATAGTACATTAAAAGTTGTATTGGTAGAATAAGACATATGCTTAGGAACCGGATAAAGTATGTCAAAGTATAAATGTTCAATATAAATAAATGCAAACTTTTATTTCAACTGCTCTAGACACGAAGGGAGCACAGTGGACTATGCGTGTGAGGATGGAGTAGTAGTTGTCTGCCGTCGAGAACCCGGTCTGGGCCCTACACCCGCCTGTCTTGCTCCTCACCGCTGGATTGCCGAAGAGATCCGTCATTCCATCCATGGTCGTCGTGGGGTGTTCTCGAGCACCCGCCATCCATCGCCGTCGTCGCTCCGGCCGCCATCGCGAGATCCAATCCAATGATGAAGGTTTTTCTTGTTGAGGGAAGGTATAAACGTACGTAGATAGATATAGTAGCTAGGTTGCGACAGTGATCCGAGTC
The DNA here is from genome assembly GCA_021605205.1 of Aegilops longissima. Lineage (NCBI taxonomy): Eukaryota > Viridiplantae > Streptophyta > Magnoliopsida > Poales > Poaceae > Aegilops > Aegilops longissima. The sequence continues at coordinate 691,400,974 of CM038679.1, forward strand.
TGATTCCATATCCATCGCTTAATTTGATCCAACGCCAACTCCCTCCAGCCAATGAAAAAAAACGTTTACTACCTGGGAAAAAGTTGTCTTAGATTTATCTACATAAGATGTATCTGGGCACGTTTATATCCATATCTATACATTTTATGTAGACAAATCTAAGACAATCTTTTTTAAAAGGGAGGAGTATTTAAGTTGGTTTGAATCTGTATTTTAGTTCGTATATGGAGGTGTTTAATAATTCACATGACAAATAGGTTTTTTCTTTTTGCACAAAAAGCTAGTATTATATATCATAACTTTTAGAAAGCTACTAACAAATCTGTTGTCTCTCGTCCTTGCATCTCTCCTCCAAGGAAAAATGGTTAGGGTTTCTGTCTCCCGTCGGCAACGTTGCTGATCTGCCACGTCGCCTGTGGACTTAGGGCAATGGGTGGGCGGTGGATCCCGGTCCTTGCCGGCGGAAGGGCTTTGTTTTTAGGTGTTTTTTCAAGTTTTGTTAGGGTTTGTGTCTTGCTCGGGAATACGAGACCACGACGGCTTCTTGAAGATGGAATAAAGTTATCCCCCCTTAACTCGTTTCGGTGGTGCGCCTAGCATTGTTGGAGGGCATGTGGAGGTGTGTCTCCGGCGGATCTCGCGAGATTCAGTCGGTGGTTGTTTTTGTTGGATCTACTCGGATCCAGTCTTTGTTCATCAATGTTCTTGTGTCTTCGGTTGGATCCTTCCGATACAAACTTCTCTTCATTGGCGGCGGTTGTTGTTCTGATGCCTTCGTCATATATGGCCTTAGCACGAGGACTCCCTGACTGTCTACTACAACAAGTTGTGCCCCGGCTTCGACGAGGCAGGGGCGATGACGACGGCGCACCTTCGGCTCGCTTTAGTGATTGTAGTCGTCCCTAGGTGCTCTACGAATATGGATGTATTTTTTTATTATTTCTGTTATTCGTTGTACTGTCATGATTGAAGATGAATAAATTGAAAGGTTTTCGAAAAAAATCATACATCGGCAGCAACTTATGCATGGCGGTGGCGGCGGATCGACGGGTGATATACGACGAATTCGTATGCGGAGGGGTGCTAGCCGGAGGAAGCGAGCGTTTGTTTAGGTTAGTTTTAATCGCCAAATTATAATTACGGATAGTAATAGTTACAGGACAATGATACTATTTGGATAGTAATAATAACAGGACGACTACAATTGGATACTAATAATTACCACAATAATTATATATAGTGTTGTGCGTGCTAAACACGTTTTGGCCCTAAACATTCATCAAGGTCACTAATAACTGTAGCAAAACTTCATGCATGCAGTTTTGCTTTCATGGGAAGGAAATTTTATTTCCGATGCTATTCAAATTTGCTTCCATCGCAACTGAGATTTGCTTCAATTCAGAAGGAAATCATTTCCAAATAGTTTCGCTTCAACGCATCAAACCATGCTTCCATATCGGCTGTAGATTTTGATTCCATGGTGAATGGAATTTGCTTGAATGTATACACAAAAATTAAATTTGAATGGTTGAAGCAGAATGCACTAACATTGTTGAAAGCATAAGTTATTACAGTGTGTTAGAAGCATTTTTTTCCTCCTGTGGGAAAGAAGCTTTATTCAACTGTATACGAAGCACAATGCACTAATTCTTAGAAGCATGTTTAGTTGTAACAAAAACTTCATGTTTGAGGTTGCTAGAGCATGTCGATAAGGCAACTTAAATTAATTTGCTTCTGACCTAACATAAATTTGTTTCCGTGATCCATTCAAATAATATGTATTTTTTCTGAAAGGAACACTATTGAAGGCATTCCATTAAACTTAGGCGCTGGACACATCGCCAGCACACAAGTTGAGTACAAAATGAGGAAGATGGCCAACCCACACAGCATGGTTGCCATCCCCTAGCAGAGCGCCATGCGCGGCAAGTTCATGTGCTACAGAGTTACAAGACCTCATACATACAGAAATTTTAACACTATCATAAGCAACACACAACAGAGATTTTATTTCTTTAAACAAGACTCCTAATGAGGAAAGATCTTTGCCAATAGTACTAGGAGGGAGTATCTTTTTGAACATGTACGGATAGTAATACATACTATTGGCAGCGTGTTGTTTAAAGAAATAGTACTAGAAAGATCTTTTTGAACATGTACCTATTTATCATAACTTTTGAAAAGCTATGAACGAATTTGTTGTCTCTCGTCCCCGAGTCTCTCCACCAAGGAAAGACAGCTAGGGTTTCTGCCTCCCGCCGGCAACGTCGCCGATCTGCCATGTCTCTTGTGGCCTTAGGGTCATGGGTGCGCGGTGGATCCAGACCCTTGCCGGCAGGAGGGCTTCATTTTTAGGTGCTTCTTCAAGTTTTGTTAGGGTTTGCTTCATGCTCAGGAAGACGAGACGGCGGCGGCTTCTTGAAGATGAATAAGATTCTCCCTGCTAGCCTCGTACCGATGATGCACCTAGTATCGTTGGAGGGCGTGTGGAGGTGTGTCTCTGGTGGATCTCGCAAGATCCGGTCTTTGTTCATCTTTGTTCTTGTGTCTTCGGTTAGATCCTTCCGATATAAACTTCTCTTCATTGGCGGCGGTTGTTGTTCTGGTGCGTTGGTCCTATGTGGTCTTAGCACGACGACTTCCTGACTTTCCACTACAACAAGTTGTGACCGGCTCCGGCAAGGAAGGGGCGATGACGGAGGCGGACCTTCGGCTCGCTTCAATTATTGTAGTCGTACCTAGGTGATCTACAAATATGGATGATCTACAAAATTTTGTGCGTGCAGTTTTGCTTCCATGTGAAGCAAACTTTATTTTCAATGTTATTCAAATTTGCTTCCATCGCAACTGAGATTTGCTTCAATTTAGAAGGAAATTATTCCCAAATAGTTTCATTTCAACGCGTCAAACCGCGCTTCTCCACGCTTCCATATCGACTGTAGATTTTGATTCCATGGTGAATGGAATTTGCTTGAATGTATACACATAAATTTATGTACAGATACGTTGGAAAAATGAGCAATTTACCATACGATTTTATTAGTAGAAATAGTAGATAAAACATGACTATTACAGTAGAGGTGAAACAGATCATGTGATCTAAAAGATAGAAGGCAAATAATATCTGCATATGTGAACTAGAACAGAACATATGTATAACAGATACTAGAAGGAGAAACCGTTGCAAGATTTTAAACAGAAAGAATATGAGAACGAACGGAACAACGACAGAAACATTGGTCTTGGGATCGACATACTCGCCAACCATGTCGTCGAAAAGGTTGTCGACGTCGGGGAAGAAGTTGTCATTTGGGAAGTGGTCATCGGTGTCTGGAGTGTCCGTGATAAACCGGTCAGTAGTCGCGCAGAGCGCTCCCAAAAAATCTTATCACCCTTCTCCTGCACAACACTCAAAGACATGGGGTTTCAGAGGCCTTCTGTCCCCACCTGCGGTGCATGCCGCAAGCCGGGATGGGGAAGAACCTTGCAGTATCTCAGAGTTTGGAACTTGGTGGCGGGAGGAAGATGATGTTCTGGTGTGTCTCTCTGGAGAGGAGCGACCTCTCTTTTATAGGCACATGAGAAGGAGGCGAACAAATTGCAAAGGGAGGTGAAGAAAAACAGAGAAACGAAGCGAACAACCTGTAGTCGAAGAGGTGCGCCGTTCGGATTCAATCACCAGTACAGCAAAATGTTCCAGCTCCCATGTGACCACTTGTATACCCATCGTGCGTGGCAAAAATTTACACATCGGCTTGGCTCATTCCCGCGGTGCGTCTCGACGAGGCGTGGCGAGGCGGCCGTTTACGTGTCTCGGGGTGCGTTTATGTATTGTTCATCAATTATCTCAGGTTTGCCCGATTCTGGCCTCTTTCATGGACTATTACTCACCGTTTTGGGGTCCTAAAGCGATTTCTATGGTTGTCGAACCCCAATGTGTGCTTACATGTTGGTCGTCAAGACTCGCAGTTTGGGCCGATTCTGGCCCGTTTCTTGGACTATTACTCAGTTTTGGGGCTCTACGATTGACGAACCCCGGGGTGCGTTTACGTGTCGGTCATCAACACTCACATTTTTGGCCGATTCTGGTCCGTTTCATGCACTATTACTCACCGTTTTGGGGTCCCAGACCGATTTCCATGATTAATGATCCTCGGGGTGCGTTTACGTGTTTATCGTCAACCCTCACAGTTTTGGCCAATTCTGACCCGTTTCGTGGACTATTACTCACCGATTTGGGGTCCCTGAGCGATTTCCATTACTGATGAACTCCGGGGTGTGTTTATGCATCGTTCATCAATAATCCTAAGTTTGTCCGATTCTGGGCTCTTTCCTGGACTATTACTCACCGTTTTGGGGTCCCAAAGTGATTTCCAAGGTTGTCGAACCTCAAGGTGTGCTTACGTGTTGGTCGTCAAGACTCACAGTTTTGGCCGATTCTGGCCCGTTTCGTGGACTATTACTCACTGTTTTGGGGCCCCAGAGTGATTTCCACGATTGACGAACCCCGGGGTGCGTTTACGTGTCGGTCATCAACACTCACAATTTTGGCCGATTCTGGTCCGTTTCGAGCACTATTACTCATCGTTTTGGGGTGCCAGAGTGATTTCCACGATGGACGATCCCCAGGTCCGTTTATGTGTCCGTCATCAACACTCACAGTTTTGGCCAATTCTGACCCATTTCGTGGACTATTACTTACCGTTTTGGGGTCCCGAAGCGATTTCCATAGTTGTTGAACCCCAAGTTGCGCTTACGTGTCGGTCATCAACACTCACAGTTTTGGCGGATTATGGCCCGCTTTATGGAATATTACTCACTGTTTTGGGGTCCCGGAGTGATTTCCACGATTAATAAACCCCGGGGTGCGTTTACGTGTCGGTCATCAACACTCACAGTTTTGGCCGATTCTAGGCCGTTTCATGGGATATTACTCACTATATTGGGCTCCCGGAGTGATTTCCACGGTTAACAAATTTGGGGGTGTGTTTACGTGTCAGTCATAACCACTCGCGGTTTTTGTCGATTCGGACCCGTCTCGTGGCCTAGTACTCACCGTTTTGGGGTCCCAAAGTGATTTTCATAGTTGTCGAACCCTAAGGTGTGCTTACGTGTTGGTCGTCAAGACTCGCAGTTTGGGCCGGTTCTGGCCCGTTTCTTGCACTATTACTCAGTTTTGGTGTCCCCAAGTGATTTCCACGATTGACGAACCTCGGGGTACGCTTATGTGTTGGTCATCAACACTAACAATTTTGGCTGATTCTGGTCCGTTTCGTACACTGCTACTCACAGTTTTGGGGTCACAGAGCGATTTGCACGATTGACGATCCCCGGGGTGCGTTTACGTGTCCGTTGTTAACACTCATAGTTTAGGCCAATTCTGACCCATTTCATAGACTATTACTCACGTTTTGCGAAGTGATTTCCATAGTTGTAGAACCCAAGGTGCTTTTACGTGTCAGTCATCAAAACTAACAGTTTTGGCCGATTCTGGCCCCTCGTGGACTATTACTCACTGTTTTGGGGTGCCAGAGTGATTTCCATGATTAACGATCCCCGGGGAGCGTTTACGTGTCGGTCATCAACACTCACAATTTTGGCCGATTCTGGTCACTTTCAAGCACTATTACTCATCATTTTGGGGTGCCAGAGCGATTTCCACGATTGACGATCCCCGGGGTGCGTTTACGTGTCCGTCATCAACACTCACAGTTTTGGCCAATTCTGACCCGTTTTGTGGATTATTACTTACCGCTTTGGGGTCCCGAAGCGATTTCCATAGTTGTTGAACCCCAAGTTGCGCTTATGTGTCGGTCATCAACACTCACAGTTTTGGCCGATTCTAGCCCGTTTCATAGACTATTACTCATTGCTTTGGGGTCCCGGAGTGATATCCACGATTAATGAACCCCGGGGTGCGTTTACGTGCCGGTCATCAACAATCACAGTTTTGGCCGATTCTGGGCTGTTTCGTGGACTATTACTCGCTGTTTTCGGGTCCCGGAGTGATTTCCACGATTAATGAACTTCGGGGTGCGTTTACGTGAAGGTCATCAACACTTGCGGTTTTTGTCGATTCTGACCCGTTTCATGGTCTATTACTCACCGTTTCGGGGTCCCAAAGCGATCTCCATGTTTGTTGAACCCCAAGGTGAGCTTACGTGTCGGTCATCAACAATCGCAGTTTGGCCGATTCTGGCCCGTGACAATTACTCACTTATTTGGGGCGCTTGAGCGATTTCCATGATTGATGAACCCCGGGGAGCATTTATTTATTGTTCATCGATAATCCCAGGTTTTTCCGATTCTGGGCTCTTTCCTGGACTATTACTCACCGTTTTGGGGTCCCAAAGTGATTTCCATGGTTGTCGAACACCAAGGTGTGCTTACATGTTGGTCATCAAGACTTAAGAGTTTGGGCGATTCTGTCCCGTTTCTTGGACTATTACTTAGTTTTGGGATCCCGAAGTGATTTCCACGACTGAGGAACCCCGGGGTGCGTTTATGTGTCGGTCATCAACACTCACAATTTTGGCCGATTCTGGTCCGTTTCATGCACGATTACTCACCGTTTAGGGGTCCCAGAGCAATTTACCACATTTGACGATCCCCGGGGTGAGTTTACATGTCCGTCGTCAACACTCACAGTTTTGGCCAATTCTGACCCGTTTCGTGGACTATTACTCACCGTTTTGGGGTCCCGAAGCGATTTCTATAGTTGTTGAACCCTAATAGGTGCATACATGTCGGTCATCAACACTCATAGTTTTGGACGATTCTGGCCCATTTCATGGACTATTACTCACTATTTTGGGGTACAGGAGTGATTTCCACAATTCATGAACCCCGTGGTGCGTTTACGTGTCGGTCACCAACACTCACAGTTTTGGCCTATTCTAGGCCGTTTCGTGGACTATTACTCACTGTTTTGGGGTCCTGAAGCAATTTCCATAGTTGTTGAACCCCGAGGTGCGCTTAAGTGTGGGTCATCAACACTCGTAGTTTTGACCGATTTTGGCCCATTTCGTGCACTATTACTCACTATTTTGGGGTCCCGGAGTGATTTTTAGAATTCACGAACCCCGGGTGCGTTTACGTGTCGGTCGTCAACACTCGCGGTTTTTGTCGATTCTAACCCGTCTCGTGGACTATTACTCACCGTTTTGGGGCCCCAAAGCTATGTCCATGGTTGTTGAACCCCCAGGTGCGCTTAAGTGTCGGTCATCAACAATCGCAGCTTTGGTCGATTCTGCCCAGTTTCATGGAATATTACTCACTGTTTTAGGGTCCCGAGCAAATTTTCACGATCGACGTACCCTGGGGTGTGTTTACTTGTCATTCACAAGCAATCCTAGTTTTGTTCGATTCTGGGCTCTTTCTTGGATTTTAGTCACCGTTTGGGGTGCCAGACCTATTTCCACGATTGACGATCCCCGGGGTGCGTTTACGTGTCCGTCGTCAACACTCACAATTTTGGCCAATTCTGGCCCGTTTCATGGACCATTACTCACCGTTTTGGGGTCGCAAAGCGATTTCCATGGTTGTGGAACCCCAAGGAGCGCTTACGTGTTGGTCGTCAACAATCACAGTTTGGGCCGATTCTGGCCCGTTTGTTGGGCTATTACTCAGTTTTGGGGTCCCGGAGTGATTTCTATGATTGATAAACTCCGGGGTGCGTTTACGTGTCGGTCATCAAGACTCACAATTTTGGCCGATATTGTTCCGTTTCATGCACTATTGCTCACCGTTTTGGGGTCCCACAGTGATTTCCATGTTTGACGATCCCCGAGGTGCGTTTACGTGTCCGTCGTCAACACTCACAGTTTTGGCCAATTCTGACCCGTTTCGTGGATTATTACTCACTGTTTTGGGGTCCCGAAGGAATTTCCGTAGTTGTTGAACCCCAAGGTGCGTTTACGTGTCGGTCATCAACACTCACTATTTTGGGGTCCCGGAGTGATTTCCACGATTCACGAACCCCGGGGTGCGTTTACGTGTCAGTCATCAACACTCACAGTTTTTGTCGATTCTGACCCGTCTCATGGACTATTACTCACCGTTTTAGGGTCCCAAAGCGATTTCCATGGTTGTTGAACCCCAAGGTGCGCTTACGTGTCGGTCATCAATAATCGCAGTGTTGGCCGATTCTGCCCTGTTTCATGACCTATTACTCATTGTTTTGGGGCCCCGGAGTGATTTCCACGATTGACGTACCCTGGGGTGCGTTCACGTGTCATTCACCAGCAATCCTAGTTTTGTTCGATTGTAGGCTCTTTCATGGACTAATAATCACTGTTTTGGGGTCCCAGAGTTATTTCCACGATTGACGATCCCCGGGATGCGTTTATGTGTCCGTCGTCAACACTCGCAATTTTGGCCAATTCTGGCCCGTTTCGTGGACTATTACTCACCGTTTTAGGGTCCCAAAGCGATTTCCTTGGTTGTCGAACTCCAAGGTGCGCTTACGTGTCGGTCATCAACAATCGCAGTTTGGGCCAATTCTGGCCCGTTTCTTGGACTATTACTCAGTTTTGGGGTCCAGGAGTGATTTCTACGATTGACGAACCCGTGGGTGCATATACTTGCCGTTCATCAACACTCACAAATTTGGCCGATTTTGGTCCGTTTCGTGCACTATTACTCACCGTTTTGGGGTCCCAGAGCGATTTTCACGTTTGACGATCCCCGGGGTGCGTTTATGTGTCCGTCGTCAACACTCGCAATTTTGGCCGATTCTGGCCCGTTTCGTGGACTATTACTCACCGTTTTGGGGTCCCAAAGGGATTTTCATGGTTGTCGAACTCGAAGGTGCGCTTACGTGTCGGTCATCAACAATCGCAGTTTGGGCCGATTCTAGCCCGTTTCTTGGACTATTACTCAGTTTTGGAGTCCAGGAGTTATTTCTACATTGACCAACCCCTGGGTGCATATACGTGTCGTTCATCAACACTCACAAGTTTGGCCGATTCTGGTCCGTTTCGTGCACTATTACTCACCGTTTTGGGGTCCCAGAACGATTTTCACGTTTGACGATCCCCGGGGTGCGTTTACGTGTCCGTCGTCAACACTCACAGTTTTGGCCAATTCTGACCCATTTCGTAGACTATTACTCACCTTTTGGGGGTCCCGAAGTGATATCCATTGTTGTTGAACCTTAAGGTGCGCTTACGTGTTGGTCATCAACACTCATAGTTTTGGCCAATTCTGGCCCATTTCGTGGACTACTACTAATTATTTTGGGGTCCCAGAGTGACTTCCACGATTCACGAACCCCAGGTGCGATTACGTGTCGGTCATCAACACTCACGGTTTTTATCGATTTTGACCTGTCTTGTAGACTATTACTCACCGTTTTGGGGCCCGAAAGCGATTTCCATGGTTGTTGAACCCCAAGGTGCGGTTACGTGTCGGTCATCAACAATCACAGTTTTGGCCGATTCTGCCCTGTTTCATGGACTATTACTCATTGTTTTGGGTCCCGGAGCGATTTCCACTATTGACCTACCCCGGGGTGCGTTTACATGTCGTTCACCAGCCATCATAGTTTTGTTCGATTCTGGGCTCTTTTATGGACTATTACTCACCGTTTTGGGGTCCAAGAGCTATTTCCATGATTGCCGATCCCCGGGGTGCGTTCCGTCGTCAGCATTCGCAATTTCGGCCGATTGTGGCCCTTTTCGTGGACTATTACTCAGCGTTTTGGGGTCCCAAAGTGATTTCCATGGTTGTCGAACCCCAAGGGCGCTTACGTGTCGACAATCGCAAATTGGGCCAATTCTGGCCCGTTTCTTGGACTATTGCTTAGTTTGGGGGCCCCGGAGTGATTTCTACGATTGACGAATCCTGGGGTGCGTTTATGTGTCGGTCATCAACACTCACAATTTTGGCCGATTCTGGCCCGTTTCATGCACTATTACTCACTGTTTAGGGGTCCCAGAGCAATTTCCACGTTTGAGGATCCCCGGGTTGGGTTTACATGTCCGTCGTCAACAGTCACAGTATTGGCCAATTGTGACCTGTTCCGTGGACTATTACTCACCATTTTGGGGTCCCGAAGCGATTTCTATAATTGTTGAACCCTAAGAGGTGCATACGTGTCGGTCATCAACACTCATAGTTTTGGACGATTCTGGCCCATTTCATGGACTATTACTCACTATTTTGGGGTACAGGAGTGATTTCCGCAATTCATGAACCCCGTGGTGCGTTTACGTGTCAGTCACCAACACTCACAGTTTTGGCCTATTCTAGGTCGTTTCGTGGACTATTTGTCACGACCGGTTTTTCAATAAAAATATTTACTGAGCAACCGACCTATGAAGTCCAATATGAGGAAAATCCTCCATACCGGTAGACAGAACTTGGATACAATAAGCCAGTAGCATTACAATGTTACAGGGTCGGACTGAAGGTGCCCAACCAATTATTACAAACACGCTGATAATTATACATGATGGCGGATATGACACAATGGTGTGGGGTGGAAATACTACTGACTCGAGATATGTGTGGTTGGTGGAATAACACAGTGGGGTGGTTAATAAGACTACTTCACTGGCGGCTCATCGAGCGTCGAGGTGAGGCTCGATGAATTTATTTGGGGTAGCGGAAGCGGATATATCACAATGACTAATCCAGGGGTCGCACGAGACTGACTGAGATTCCTCTAGGCGTCGGACTCGCTATCGAACTCTTCATCCATGAGATCGCTTTCACAAGATTCCGCCAAATCAATAAGCCAGGTGAGTACTCTGAAAGTACTCGCAAGACAGTTCGGACAAATGATATAACAAATGAATGCATGACTGCGACATGATTAATTTTAGTAATGCCCAATTTAATCAGTATAGCAAAGTAAAATAAGAAGGGAATCGGCGGTAGTCCGCTCGAAAACCCAAAGAAGATAAAACTCAAAACCAATCGGGTGTCTGAAGCGACGCCTCGAAGGGTAAATCAATAAGTAAAACATGCCACAGTCGGGCGTCTAAGCGACACCTCATAAAGGGGTTATATTGAAAGTAAATACGTGCGTGCCGCAATCGGACGTCGGAGCGACATCACAGAAAGGGCTTATAATGAAAATGAATAATAACAATGCCGCAGTCGGACGTCTGAGCGACATCGCAGAAAGGGCTTATATAAAAATACATAACACCATTGCCGCAGTCGGACGTCTGAGCGACATCGCAGAAAGGGCTTGTAATGAAAGTAAATAATAACAATGCCGCAGTCGGACGTCTGAGCGACATCGCAGAAAGGGCTTATAATGAAAATGAATAATAACAATGCCGCAATGGACGTCGAGCGACATCACGTAAAGGGCTTATAATAAAAGCAAATGACAATGCGCAATGGACGTCTGAGCGACATCACGAAAGGGCTTATAATTCATTATTCATAATCGACAAGATATAGTGCTCACGGAAAATATTCATCACAAGACAATAAGCGGGTTAGTCCATTCACGGGGAATAAATATTTAGTACTCAAATGGCTCTCAGGAGTTTCTGTCACCGAGACTGACACTTGACAAGATGAGATGAACACGGTACTCGGATATGAATAAGATGAATTCAAGAATTTTGACTCTGCAGAGTTTGTACCAAAATTTTCCACAGCCAACGGATTTCCGTAGTCACGAAGGACTAGTTCCGCTTACGGTATTTCGAAGAAACACAACTAGCTAGTACACACCCATCATACCTCACGCTGCCAGGAATCACCCTAGACAGCGTTTAAGAAAAACTTTGAGACGGGAGATCACAATCTCGAATAGGATGGGATCAAATTTATTTACGCTACGCCTAAGGGTGCCCCCTCTCGGTCCCAACCGAAACACTCATGCCCCTAACCGGATGAAAGGCTTTAATCCAGGGCCATGGAACCTTCATCCCGCCTCTCGATTTGGTGTGTACCAGAAGTGGTTTGCAACTTATTGTCAGATCCCTTGCGGGAAACAGGTGGTAGTACGAAAGGGAAGACGGACGGGAATCTGACTGATTTATGTTGACACCGGGTCAACGATATGGCATAAGCCTAGCATGCTACAACACTGCCATATTACCCATACTCATGCCAACTCATGGCCATGCAACAAGTTTCCAACAACTCATGGAATTTACCGAGCTCATTTGTCTCAACTCTTACGAGATAAACTATCATCGAAATGCTCATGAACGTGTCATGATGAAAGGAATAATGCAAACATGCCCAGACACTCATCATATCAAAAGTTCAAACATTGCTTGCCTGGTTCGGAGTAGTCGGGGTCTAGCTCGGCGAAGTTCGCGGTTCCGTCACCTTCGGTATCTATGTTACACAAAATACACGCGCTAACGTAAATACTGTGGGTCACAGAAAGTTAATCCAAATATTTTTCAAATAAATATGATAAAAAACTAGACAAAAATCTGAAGAGGACACAAAAAGAATCACTCAAAAATTCCTTTCTGTTAAAAAGTTATAAGGGTTTTGGTCCAAGGACCCATCTATAATGAAATAGAAAACTTCCAGGGGGATTTGCAGAAAAGTCCAGAAACGGTTCGCTTAAAAGAAACGATCGAGAGGCTGACAAAGGGCTCCACCTGTCGGGTTTGAAAATTTAAAGAGGGAAACAGGCGCGACGGCGCCCGAGAATCTTGGTGGTCGCCGGGCGGCGATCCACGGCGAGGCAGAGTGATCGGACGGTACCTTCGTGATCAGCACGTCCTTCCGCGTCTGTGGGAGGTGGAAGTGGTCGTCAGCGAGTACCACGTTGACGACGACGCTTGCTCCGGCGAACGGCGATTCGTGTGGTCGTGGACCTCGTCGGAGAGGGCTGTGAAGATCAAATTGGGGTGGGGGTTAGACTCTTGGTTGCCCGAGAGGGTTGCTGACGAGGTTAGGGCGCCGGAGACGACCTCACCGGAGTGGATCGAGGTGGAGGCCGAGGCGGAACGAGGTGGCCGGAGTCGGGGAAGAAGAGCCCCTCGAGGCCCTTCCAGGGGCTTGGCGAGGTCTGGAGAGGTGGTGGAGGGTGCGGGGCGAGAGAGCGCCGGGGTGCTATATATAGCCGCCCATAGGCGGTTGCCGAGAACGGGGTTCTCCGGCGAGGTGATTACGGCGGCGCTGTGGCTGCACGGTCGGCTTAGGAGTTTGGGCATCGACTAGACGAAGTACTGGAGCCATCCCAGTGTCCAACTCAGCAAGGTGGGCGAGGTTACGACCTGTCCTCGACGGAACGGCCGCACGGCCCGTCGGCGGCAGAGAACGCGCTCTGCGCGTGCCAGGCCACGGTGACGGTGCTGCATGCGTGTGCTGGCAAGGAAATGGCCACGCGGAGCTACCAGGATGTTTGGGCGGCGCCGAACGGCGTTATGCCGCCGTTCTGCTCCCTGTCGGCCGCTACGGTGGTTCTGCCACCGCAAGACACGCCGCCAAGCAGCGCTGTGGTTCCACCGACGGCAAGAACGAGCCAAGCACGCGTGTGAAGCTCCGGACAAGCAGGCTAGGCTGCGAGCAACGTGCCAAGTGCACTGTGAGCATGTGACTGAAACTCTGACGGAGAACGACACTGAAATCTGAATTTAACTGAAGATGAACAGTAATAGTGCATGCAAGGTGTTCGACAGAATGATATAGGCATGTAGGGATTTTTCCTTGAGCTGGTTTTTGGTGGAGGGGCCTCTCATTGCATCTAGAGGCTGCCTGAATTTTTGTGAAATTTTTGGAGAGGTGTAGATATGAATTTCACCAAATTTGACAAATCTGGTCCAAACTTGCAGAGACTATAATTTGAAATCTTTGAACAGAAGAGGAGTGGATCTTGATTGTTCTAGGTTGTGGGTACCAAGGACTATCCACGGGAGTTGGTTTGAGGTCAAAACTCAAATTCATTTAGGTACTTGCTTTGCAAATCACCTAGGCTCAAAATAATGGACAGAAAAGATTTGGGAGGGGAATTAAATGAAATAAAAATTCAGAAAATGGTTGATCTTGTTGAGACAGAATGCTTGGATTGCCCAAAGTGGAAGGAGAGATTTTTGGGAAGATTTTACCATGTGGTGCATGGTAAAAATCATGAGTTGTTTCAAATTTGGGAGAGGATGAAAAACTCCTAGGGTTTCTTTTTGAAAGAAAAATAAACTCCAAAGATTTTTCTTGAAATTTTGAGAAGAGGGCAATCAGGAGAATAAATTAAAAACCAAACACCAGAGTTGAAGGAGATGCAAAACTAAAATATTTGTTAAAGGGAAAAGGCTTTGGAGAGAGATTTTTTTGAAGGGTTTAGAAGACCTTCTTCAAATCCAACAATTTCTTTTTTTGAAGAAAACCAGAAGAATATTTTTGGAGTGTCACACTATTACTCACTGTTTTGGGGTCCTGAAGCAATTTCCATAGTTGTTGAACCCCGAGGTGCGCTTAAGTGTGGGTCATCAACACTCGCAGTTTTGGCCGATTTTGGCCCATTTCATGCACTATTACTCACTATTTTGGGGTCCCGGAGTGATTTCTACAATTGACGAACCCCGGGGTGCGTTTACGTGTCGGTCATCAACACTCGCGGTTTTTGTCGATTCTGACCCACCGTTTTGGGGCCCCAAAGCGATGTCCATGGTTGTTGAACCCCTAGGTGCGCTTACGTGTCGGTCATCAACAATCGCAGCTTTGGTCGATTCTGCCCAGTTTCATGGAATATTACTCACTGTTTTGGGGTCCCGAGCAAATTTTCACGATCGACGTACCCTGGGGTGCGTTTACTTGTCATTCACAAGCAATCCTAGTTTTGTTTGATTCTGGGCTCTTTCTTGGATTTTACTCACCGTTTGGGGTGCCAGACCTATTTCCACGATTGACGATCCCTGGGGTGCGTTTACGTGTCCGTCGTCAACACTCACAATTTTGGCCAATTCTGGCCCGTTTCATGGACCATTACTCACAGTTTTGGGGGTCCCAAAGCGATTTCCATGGTTGTGGAACCCCAAGGAGCGCTTACGTGTTGGTCGTCAACAATCACAGTTTGGGCCGATTCCGGCCCGTTTGTTGGGCTATTACACAGTTTTGGGGTTCCGGAGTGATTTCTATGATTGATAAACCCCGGGGTGCGTTTACGTGTCGGTCATCAAGACTCACAATTTTTTGGCCGATATTGTTCCGTTTCATGCACTATTGCTCACCGTTTTGGGGTCCCAGAGCGATTTCGATGTTTGACGATCCCCGAGGTGTGTTTACGTGTCCGTCGTCAACACTCACAGTTTTGGCCAATTCTGACCCGTCTCATGGACTATTACTCACTGTTTTAGGGTCCCAAAAGCGATTTCCATGGTTGTTGAACCCCAAGGTGCGCTTACGTGTCGGTCATCAATAATCGCAGTTTTGGTAGATTCTGCCCTGTTTCATGACCTATTACTCATTGTTTTGGGGTCCCGGAGTGATTTCCTCGATTGACGTACCCTGGGGTGCGTTCACGTGTCATTCACCAGCAATCCTAGTTTTGTTCGATTGTAGGCTCTTTCATGGACTAATAATCACTGTTTTGGGGTCCGAGAGCTATTTCCACGATTGACGATCCCCGGGGTGCGTTTATGTGTCCGTCGTCAACACTCGCAATTTTGGCCGATTCTGGCCCGTTTCGTGGACTATTACTCACCGTTTTAGGGTCCCAAAGCGATTTCCAGGGTTGTCAAACTCCAAGGTGCGCTTACGTGTCGGTCATCAACAATCGCAGTTTAGGCCGATTCTGGCCCGTTTCTTGGACTATTACTCAGTTTTGGGGTCCAGGAGTGATTTCTATGATTGACGAACCCCTGGGTGAATATACTTGCCGTTCATCAATACTCACAAATTTGGCTGATTCTGGTCCGTTTCGTGCACTATTACTCACCGTTTTGGGGTCCTAGAGCGATTTTCACGTTTGACGATCCCCGGGGTGCGTTTATGTGTCCGTCGTCAACACTCGCAATTTTGGCCGATTCTGGCCCGTTTCGTGGACTATTACTCACCGTTTTGGGGTCCAAAAGAGATTTTCATGGTTGTCGAACTCCAAGGTGCGCTTACGTGTCGGTTATCAACAATCGCAGTTTGGGCCGATTCTGGCCCGTTTCTTGGACTATTACTTAGTTTTGGGGTCCAGGAGTGATTTCTACATTGACGAACCCCTGGGTGCATATACGTGCCGTTCATCAACACTCACAAATTTGGCCGATTCTGGTCCGTTTCGTGCACTATTACTCACTGTATTGGGGTCCCAGAGCGATTTTCACGATGACGATCCCCGGGATGCGTTTACGTGTCCGTCGTCAACACTCACAGTTTTGGCCAATTCTGACCCATTTCGTAGACTATTACTCACCGTTTGGGGGTCCCGAAGTGATATCCATAGTTGTTGAACCTTAAGGTGCGCTTACGTGTTGGTCATCAACACTCATAGTTTTGGCCAATTCTGGCCCATTTCGTGGACTATTACTCATTATTTTGGGGTCCTAGAGTGATTTCCACGATTAACGAACCACGGGTGCGTTTACGTGTCGGTCATCAACACTCACGGTTTTTGTCGATTTTGACCTGTCTCGTAGACTATTACTCGCCGTTTTGGGGTCCGAAAGCGATTTCCATGGTTGTTGAACCCCAAGGTGCGGTTACGTGTCGGTCATCAACAATCACAGTTTTGGCCGATTCTGCCCTGTTTCATGGACTATTACTCATTGTTTTGGGTCCCGGAGCGATTTCCACTATTGACGTACCCCGGGGTGCGTTTACACGTCGCTCACCAGCCATCCTAGTTTTGTTCGATTCAGGGCTCTTTCATGGACTATTACTCACCGTTTTGGGGTTCAAGAGCTATTTCCATGATTATCGATCCCCGGGGTGCGTTCCGTCGTCAGCACTCGCAATTTTGGCCGATTCTGGCCCTTTTCATGGACTATTACTCAGCGTTTTGGGGTCCCAAAGTGATTTCCATGGTTGTCGAACCCCAAGGGCGCTTACGTGTCGACAATCGCAGTTTGGGCCAATTCTGGCCCGCTTCTTGGACTATTGCTTAGTTTGGGGGTCCGGGAGTGATTTCTACGATTGACGAACCCCGGGGTGCGTTTATGTGTCGGTCGTCAACACTCACAATTTTGGCCGATTCTGGTCCGTTTCGTGCACTCTTACTCACTGTTTAGGGGTCCCAGAGCAATTTCCACATTTGACGATCCCCGAGGTGAGTTTACATGTCCGTCATCAACAATCATAGTATTGGCCAATTGTGACCCGTTTCGTGGACTATTCCTCACCGTTTTGGGGTCCCGAAGCAATTTCTATAGTTGTTGAACCCTAAGAGGTGCACACGTGTCGGTCATCAACACTCATACTTTTGGACGATTCTGGCCCATTTCATGGACTATTACTCACTATTTTGGGGTACATGAGTGATTTCCGCAATTCATGAACCCCGGGGTGCGTTTACATGTCGGTCATCTACACTCACGGTTTTTGTCGATTCTGACCCGTCTCATGGACTATTACTCACCGTTTTAGGGCCCCAAAGCGATTTCCATGGTTGTTGAACCCCAAGGTGCGCTTACGTGTTGGTCATCAATAACCGCAGTTTTGGCCGATTCTGCCCTGTTTCATGACCTATTACTCATTGTTTTGGGGTCCCGGAGTGATTTCCACGATTGACGTACCCTGGGGTGCGTTCACGTGTCGTTTACCAGCAATCCTAGTTTTGTTCGATTGTAGGCTCTTTCATGGACTATTACTCACTGTTTTGGGGTCCCAAAGCTATTTCCATGATTGACAATCCCCGGGGTGCGTTTATGTGTCCGTCGTCAACACTCGCAATTTTGGCCGATTCTGGCCCGTTTCGTGAACTATTACTCACCGTTTTGGGTCCCAAAGCGATTTCCATGGTTGTCGAACTCCAAGGTGCGCTTATGTGTCGGTCATCAACAATCGCAGTTTGGGTCGATTCTGGCCTGTTTCTTGGACTATTACTCAGTTTTGGGGTCCAGGAGTGATTTCTACGATTGACGAACCCCTGGGTGCATATATGTGACGTTCATCAACACTCACAAATTTGGCCGATTCTGGTCCGTTTCGTGCACTATTACTCACCGTTTTGGGGTTCCATAGCGATTTTCCCGGTTGACGATCCCCGGGGTGCGTTTACGTGTCCGTCGTCAACACTCACAGTTTTGGCCAATTCTGACCCATTTCATAGACTATTACTCGCCGTTTTGGGGTCCCGAAGTGATATCCATAGTTGTTGAACCTTAAGGTGCGCTTACGTGTCGGTCATCAACACTCACATTTTTTGCCGATTCCGGCCCATTTCATGGACTATTACTCGTTATTTTGGGGTCCCAGAGTGATTTCCCCGATTCACGAACCCCGGGTGCGTTTACGTGTCGGTCATCAACAATCACGGTTTTTGTCAATTTTGACCTGTCTCGTGGACTATTACTCACCGTTTCGGGGTCCGAAAGCGATTTCCATGGTTGTTGAACCCCATGGTGCGGTTACGTGTCGGTCATCAACAATCACAGTTTTGGCCGATTCTGCACTGTTTCATGGACTATTACTCATTGTTTTGGGTCCCGGAGCGATTTCCAGGATTGACATACCCCGGGGTGCGTTTACATGTCGTTCACTAGCCATCCTAGTTTTGTTCGATTCTGGGCTCTTTCATGGACTATTACTCACCGTTTTGGGGTCCAAGAGCTATTTCCATGATTGCCGATCCCCGGGGTGCGTTCCGTCGTCAGCACTCACAATTTTGGCCGATTCTGGCCCTTTTTGTGGACTATCACTCACCGTTTTGGGGTCCCAAAGTGATTTCCATGGTTGTCGAACCCCAAGGGCGCTTACGTGTCGACATTCGCAGTTTGGGCCAATTCTGGCCCGTTTCTTAGACTATTGCTTAGTTTGGGGGTCCCGGAGTGATTTCTATGATTGACAAACCCCGGGGTGCGTTTATGTGTCGGTCATCAACACTCATCATTTTGGTCGATTCTGGTCCGTTTCGTGCATTATTACTCACCGTTTAGGGGTCCCAGAGCAATTTACCACGTTAGACGATCCCCGGGGTGAGTTTACATGTCCGTCGTCAACACTCATAGTATTCGCCAATTGTGACCCGTTTCGTGGACTATTACTCACCGTTTTGGGGTCCCGAAGCGATTTCTATAGTTGTTGAACCCTAAGAGGTGCATACGTGTCGGTCATCAACACTCATAGTTTTGGACGATTCTGGCCCATTTCATGGACTATTACTCACTATTTTGGGGTACATGAGTGATTTCCGCAATTCATGAACCCCGGGGTGCGTTTACGTGTTGGTCATCAACACTCACGGTTTTTGTCGATTCTGACCCGTCTCATGGACTATTACTCACCGTTTTAGGGTCCCAAAGCGATTTCCATGGTTGTTGAACCCCAAGGTGCGCTTACGTGTTTGTCATCAGTAATCGCAGTTTTGGCCGATTCTGCCCTGTTTCATGACCTATTACTCATTGTTTTGGGGTCCCGAAGCGATTTCCACGATTGACGTACCCTGGGGTGCGTTCACGTGTCGTTCACCAGCAATCCTAGTTTTGTTCGATTGTAGGCTCTTTCATGGACTATTACTCACTGTTTTGGGGTCCCAGAGCTATTTCCATGATTGACGATCCCCGGGGTGCGTTTATGTGTCCGTTGTCAACACTCGCAATTTTGGCTGATTCTGGCCCGTTTTGTGGACTATTACTCACCGTTTTGGGGTCCCAAAGCGATTTCCATGGTTGTCGAACTCCAAGGTGCGCTTACGTGTCGGTCATGAACAATCGAAGTTTGGGTCGATTCTGGCCCGTTTCTTGGACTCTTACTCAGTTTTGTGTTCCAGGAGCGATTTCTAAAATTGACGAACCCCTGGGTGCATATACGTGCCGTTCATCAACACTCACAAATTTGGTCGATTCAGGTCCGTTTCATGCACTATTACTCATCGTTTTGGGGCCCTAGAGCGATTTTCACGTTTGACGATCCCCGAGGTGCGTTTACGTGTCCGTCGTCAACACTCACAGTTTTGGCCAATTCTGACCCATTTCGTAGACTATTACTCACCGTTTTGGGGTCCCGAAGTGATATCCATAGTTGTTGAACCTTAAGGTGCGCTTACGTGTCGGTCATCAACACTCACAGTTTTGGCCGATTCTGGCCCATTTCGTGGACTATTACTCATTTTTTTGGGGTCCTAGAGTGATTTCCACGATTCACGAACCCCGGGTGCGTTTACGTGTCGGTCATCAACACTCACGGTTTTTGTCAATTTTGACCCATCTCGTGGACTATTAATCACCGTTTTGGGGTCCGAAAGCGATTTCCATGGTTGTTGAACCCCAAAGTGCGGTTACGTGTCGGTCATCAACAATCATAGTTTTGGCCGATTCTGCCCTATTTCTTGGACTATTACTCATTGTTTTGGGTCCCGGAGCGATTTCCACGATTGACGTACCCCGGGGTGCGTTTACATGTCGTTCACCAGCAATCCTAGTTTTCTTCGATTCTGGACTCTTTCATGGACTATTACTAACCGTTTTGGCGTCCAAGAGCTATTTCCATGATTGACGATCCCCGGGGTGCGTTCCGTCGTCAGCACTCGCAATTTTGGCTGATTCTGGCCCTTTTCATGGACTATTACTCACCGTTTTGGGGTCCGAAAATGATTTCCATGGTTGTCGAACCCCAAGGTGCGCTTACGTGTCGACAATCGCAGTTTGTCGAACCCCAAGGTCCTCGAGTGATTTCCCCAATTCATGAACCCCGGGGTGCGTTTACGTGTCGGTCATCAACACTCGCAGTTTTCTTGGACTAATTCTGGCCCGTTTCTTGGACTATTACTCAGTTTGGGTGTCCCGGAGTGATTTCTACGATTGACGAACCCCGGGGCGCATTTACGTATCGGTCATAACCACTCACAAATTTGGCCGATTCTGGCCGGTTTCATGCACTATTACTCACCATTTTGGGGTCCCAGAGCGAATTCCACGTTTGACGATCCCCGGGGAGCGTTTATGTGTCCGTTGTCAACACTCACAGTTTTGGCCAATTCTGACCCGTTTCGTGGACTATTACTCACCATTTTGGGGGCCCCGAAGCGATTTCCATAGTTGTTGAACCTTAAGGTGCGCTTACGTGTCCGTCATCAACACTCACAATTTTGGCTTATTCTGGTCCATTTTGAGCACTTGTACTCATTGTTTTGGGGTGTCAGAGCGATTTTCACGATTGACGATCCTGGGGGTGCGTTTACGTGTTCGTCGTCAACACTCACAGTTTTGGCCAATTCTGACACGTTTCGTGGACTATTACTCACCATTTTGGGGTCCCGAAGCGATTTCCATAGTTGTTGAACCCCAAGGTGCACTTACATGTCGGTCATCAACACTCAATATTTTGGGGTCCAAGAGTTATTTCCATGATTCAACAACACATAAGATCTCTTACGCCCCCTAACATCTGAACTCAACTTCCACGTGGTATTCTCCGTGTTTGTCGATGACGTGGTCAAGAAAGAATCCCGCCAATTCCTCTTGAATTGCTCGTATACGATCTTGTGGTAGGAGTTCATCCCGCGTCTGCCACATCTAATTTCAAGAAGGGGGTCAATACATATATATGAATGAAAGTGAACACAAATGATGGTAATAAAATAAAATTGTGAATATTATTGTTTACGCACTTCATATTGTTGTTTAGAGTAGCCCCACTCACAGGTGGTGTGGTGGATGAACTCGCAAATGTAGTATCCACACAAATCATTCCCGGGTTCTTGCCACAACCACTTTACAAGAAATAGAGGTCAATCAAACTGATAAGCAAGCATGCTAAATGGTATTGATAGCTAGAATCAATGGGAGATGCGCGGAACTAGCTAGTAGCTAGCAGTTACTTTCGGGTGGTCAAATCGTAGTTGCGCTGGCAGTCCCGGAGCTTTTGCGGCGAACTTTTTCCAAACCCTACCAGACAAAGAAAACAATTACTTGATATCAGGAAATGAACAAAGTTGCCGATATGGTGCGATAATGATCGATTGAACTTACTTCTTGAGCATTTGAGTCATGGTCGCATACTCCTCCGGATTTTTTTGTTTGGAGTCTATGACGGTTACTAGTCCCTGCTCAAGCTTAATCTCTAGCAGAATAAAGTGGAACCTGCGCATGCATGCATAACTCATCAATTACATTACTATAACCTCGAGTAATAAGGGAAACCGAATATGCACAAGACAGTAGCAGTCACTTTAACACTCCATTCATCCATGAGATGCGAGCAACTTGGCCTCGGTTTGTCTAGCATCATCTTTAACACTCCATTCATCCATGAGATTTGTGTTAATGGACCCAATATCACCCACTTGTCTTTTCTTCAATTCGGCGATCTTCAATCTGCATAATATAGTGAGGATAATTATATATACATGCAATGAAAGAGCTGAGCTATATATAGAGACTTAACTAATTACAGACAAGTAGTACTTACAGACAGTAGCAAGTGATGATTGTTTTATCGAGGGCCTTTTGATTAGAAAATTGGAAGAACTCCTCATATGGAACTAACAACACATCAATTCCAACGAGGTCGTGCTCCTCTTTAACCGACAGCGACAAAGTATTTTTCCCAGACTTCCTGCAGATGTCCATGTACCAATCATGGAATCTTCACATCATCGTTGTTAGGGAAGTACCAGGTCTAACGAGAGGCTTCTCGTGCTCGAATCTAAATATGTCCACCTCCATTGTTCATAAATTAATGCATCATCGTCAGCCTTGTAATCTCTAGGATTGGTACCGGGCAGCACCCTCGGAAGATTAGCGACGATATCACTAGACACATTGAGCGGGGGGCACGATTGCTTCGCTTGTTCGCTGAGTTGGGGAATTTGTTTCCCTTTTCTTTGTTCTACTTTTGGCTGTACTGCCTCCCGTTCTAGAGGCTTGAGAGGCGATGGACCGTATCTGTATTGCCTCTCGCCTCTGGCTATACTGCTAGACGCCGGAGCAGCCGGAGCGGCTGCGGCTGTCGTCTTTTGTTGGTTAAGAGGCGGAGCAGCAGAAGGAGGACTGCTACGACGCACCAGAGCAGCCGGAGCGGCGGCGTCTGTGTTCCACCGTCGCTTACAAGGCAGCGAAGGAGGAGGCAGGCTGGTCGGACGGGACGGAGCCGGCGGAGAAGGAGGTGGAGTACTGCCACCCTCACGCGTCGGAGCAGGAG
The DNA here is from genome assembly GCA_021605205.1 of Aegilops longissima. Lineage (NCBI taxonomy): Eukaryota > Viridiplantae > Streptophyta > Magnoliopsida > Poales > Poaceae > Aegilops > Aegilops longissima. The sequence continues at coordinate 691,424,188 of CM038679.1, forward strand.
GTGGAGGGCCCTGATCACTCGCCGAGGAGGAGGAGAAGGCGGAGGAGGCGGAGTGCCCAGCTGACTAGTAGGAGCCGTGAAGTTTAGAAGCTTGATGTTCTCCTTCCGCCATAGACACAGAGTATGCATAGCAAGACCCACCTGAGTCTTCCCATCACCTGTAGGGTGGTCAAGCTGGAGCTCCTCAAATCCCTCCATTATTTCGTCCACCATCACAGCAGCATAGCCTTGTGGAATCGGACAACAGCGAAAAGTTCCTCCGGGTGAAGGAGGGAACACAGAGCCGACATCCGCCTTGACTTTGAGCTGATCCCATTGCGTCATAAGGTGGCACTGGTGTGAATCCATAATAAAATCCACGGGGTAGCTAGGACCCGTCAAGTCAGGCTGCTGAACGAGCTCGGTGGAAGCCACGTTGCTTCTCCACTAAGATGGCGGGGTAGCTTCTGGGGTAGCATCTTGGGCAGGATCTCGCAGCTGCTGGTTCTCAACATCTCGTTCCTCTAGCTTTCTTACCCTTGCCTTAAGCTCCTGTAGTTTACTCAACTCCACTTTCCTCCTCCTCACTTGGGTTTTGTAATCGCCTGCGTCGGGAAACCCAACCTTCCACACAATGGAGCCTGGCGTGCCTCGTGTTCGTCCAGGGTGCTCAGGATTCCCGAGGGCCCTTGTGAGCTCGTCATTCTCTCTCTCGGGAATGAATTTCCCTTACCGCACTTTGTTGATTGCTTTCTGAAGCTTCGTGACGGGTGTTGCACGCTGCTCTTCCGTCCATCAGCACTTCCCTGTTTCAGTGTCCAATGTTCCACCAGCCCCGAAGAACCAAGTCCTACAACGGTGTGGCTAATGCAATGTCTCTGGTTCGACCCTTTTAGCAATCAGGTCCTGCTCAGCCTTGTCCCCCAATGGCCGGGCTTTGAGGAAGCCACCTGACCCCATGCGATGGTAATGCTCCTTCTTTGCAGCATTTATCTTGTTAGTCGCTGACATCTTCTTACTCCTCTCCGATGTCTTGTTGGCCACAAATGCGGGCCAGTGATCTCTTATCTTCTCAAATCGGTCGGTGAATTCTGGAGTCTTGTCTTGGTCGACATACGTTGTTTTCAACTCATTCTTCCATCTCCTGAATACATCTGCCATCTTCTTGAGAGCATGGGACTTGATCAATGGCTCTATAACTGGATTCTCCGGATCCTCCTCTTCCGGTAGGGTGAAATTTACCTTCAACGCTTTCCAAAGATCTTCTTTCTGTCTATATTCGACAAAAGAAACTTGAAGAAGCTCTTCCTTCTTAGGCTCATTCCATAGCTCGATGCTGATCGGGATCATGTCCCTAACAAGAACCCCGCACTGAACAGAAAATGCTTCCTTGGTCCAGAGGGGTTTAATCGGTTGGCCATCGCGCATGATTTCTGTGATCGTGAACCTTTCATCCGAGCGCAACTTTTTCTTCGGGCCTCATTTCTTTATTGAAGTATTGCTTGATCCGGAGGGCTATATAAATAAGAAAGAAGAGTTAATATATGTACATACCAAAACAATTAATGCATCAATTAGCTAGTCATCACAGGCTTAATATATATCGATCCCCCCTCATGTCGAAGTTATCGGAGAGGGGGTATATCGACCGCCTCTCTCATGATTGTCCGACGTTTGTGTCAAAGGATTCAACAAAACCATGTCTTCATGATTAGGCGAAAGTAACAGGCGCATGATGGTACGAAGCTCTCCAAATTTGTTTTGGAATGGAGTCCCAGATAGGATAATTCGCTTTTTGGTACAAAGTACAACAAGAGCCTTCCGAATATCGCTATTTGGAAGGCGTTTGATGAAATTCGTACCAAAAGGCGGATTATCCTATCCGGGACTCCATTCCAAAACAACTTTGGAGAAATTCATACCATCATGCCCCGGATACTTCCGGCTAATGATGAAGCCATGTATTTCTTTAATACTTTGACACTTGGACACCCTCTCGACCCCTCGGCGATCCTCGACCCCTCGACCCTAGCTAGCTAGTTGATGACCCTCGACCGCTCGGCAATCCACAACCCTCTACCTTAGTTCCCGACCCTCGACCCCCTCATGCCACGGTTGTCTAGTGTCAAAGGATTCAACAAACCATGCCTTTATCATTAGGCGAAAGTAACAGGCGCATGATGGTACGAAGCTCTCTCCAAATTTGTTTTGGAACGGAGTCCCAGATAGAATAATTCGCTTTTTGGTACAAAGTACAGCAAGAGCCTTCCGAATATCGCTATTTGGAAGGCCTTTTCTGAAATTCGTACCAAAAGGCGGATTATCCTATCCGGGACTCCATTCCAAAACAACTTTGGAGATATTCGTACCATCATGCCCCGGTTACTTCCAGCTAATGATGAAGCCATGAATTTCTTCAATACTTTGACACTAGGCCACCCTCTCGACCCCTCGACGGTCCTCGACCCCTCGACGACCCTTGACTCTCGACCCTCAACCACTCGACCCCTCGGTGACCCTCTACGACCCCTCGACGACCCTCGAATCTCGACCCTCGACCCCTCAGTGACCCTCGACCACTCGGCCCCTCGACCCCTCGACCCCTCGGCGACCCTCGACCCTCGACCCCTCGGCGAGCCCTCGACGACCCTCGACTCTCGACCCTCAACCCTTGACCCCTCGGTGATCCTCGACCCTTTACCCTAGTTCACGACCCTCGACCGCTTGACGATCCACGACCCTCTACCCTAGCTCACGACCCTCGACCCCTCGGCGATCCTCGACACCCTCGTTCCCGAAAAAAAGAAGAAGAAGAAGAAGAAGAAGAAGAAGAAGAAGAAGAAGAAGAAGAAAGAAGAAAGAAGAAGAAGAAAAAGAAGAAGAAGAAGAAGAAGAAGGAAAAGAGGATAAGAAGAAAATATTTCTATTTTTTCTTCTTCTCCTCTATTCCTTCTTCTTCTCCTTTTTTTCTTCTACTTCCTCTTCTTATTTTTTTCTCCTCTTCTTCTCCTTCTTCTTGTCCTTCTTCCTTCTTCCTCTTTTATTCTTTTTCTTACGATCATCTATGAAAAAAATCATATATATATGCAGAAAAAACATACATCAACATATATGCAAAAAAACAACATACATATATCCATACATCAACATATATACATGAACATATATGAAAAAAAGCCACACATCCATGAAAAAAAGATCATATCTTGCGGCGGTGGGGGGGCAGGGCAGGGGGCTGGGCGCCACTGTGGGCGGCGGTGGCGCCGAGGCGGCGAGGTCGAGCAGCGGTGGCTGGGCGGCGACGTGTGTCGGGCGGCGCGGTGATGTGACGGTGACGGCGCTGGGTGGTACAAGGCGACGGTGTCGGCGGGATGGGCTGGGCGCGGGCGGCGACGGGCAAGGACGACGGGCGCGAGCAACGGCGATGGGCGTGGGCGACGGGGCAAAGGGCGGCGTCGGCGGCGGGAGAATGATGAACTGAAATGAAAATTTCACAAGTGCTGCTTATATGACGAAGCATTGGTCCCAGTTGGTGGCTAGAACGGGACAAATGCCCCCCTTTAGTCCCGGTTGGTGCTACCAACCGACCAAAGGTCTTTTTTCAGCCCAAAGGGCGCTGAAGAGGTTTGGTCCGGTTGGGCACCAACCGACTAAAGGGAGGCATTGGTCTCGGTTATTTCCATGAACCGGTACCAATGCACCCCTTTAGTCCTGGTTGGTGCCACCAACCGGGACCAACGGCCTTGCACAGCCGCTTGATGGTGGGAGTTTAGTCCCACCTCGCTAGTTGAGAGCGCCAGCCACCTGTTTATAAGCTCAGCTACCTCTTCCCTCTCGAACTCCTCTGAACTGCAGGCCTATGGGCCTAAACTGACACTACTATGCGTGTGGGCGTGCCAGGCCTTCTGCGGGCCTGAATCTTGGCCCAACTAGCTGGGTTTCTAGTCGTATTCAGGCCGTGGTGGCTCAGTAGGTGGCATTTTTTTTATTTTTTTTCTAGTTTTATGTTTTCTTTTTTGCATTTGTATTTTCTATTGTTTTTGCTTTATTTTTTAATTCCTTTTGCTTTTAGGTAATAAAAATTATAAACTTTCTGTTAGTGCCATTTATTTTTAAATTTGAATAGTTTAAATTTGAATTTTTAAAATTTGTGTGAATCACTAGTTTTTGAATAACTTTACTATAAAGATAGATTTTTGAATGATTTTTTCCTGCTATTTAATATTACTGTGTTTTATCTTTATGATAATTCTTTTTGCAATTCAAGTTTCTAACAAAAACGTTTTTTATGAATTCTTTTTGCTTTAATGTTTTGAACAGAAAATACTTTGATGATTTTGGTTTCATACATTTTATATAATTTTAGTTTCAATAATACTAGAGGTTTATAAAAGTTTTTTGAGTTGATTCCTTTTGCTATTGGAATTTTATAAAAGCTTTTTAGTTGATTATTTTTTCTATTGAAGGATATTATAGTTTTGTTTTAGTATGGCATCATCATTTCACCCACATAGAATGTGCTAAAAAGTTGAGAGGGTTACGACAAAAACTGGGTGCACTTCGTGTGCAAAACAGACAATCTCTTTCGAAGTATCAGGGTTTCAGACAAAAACTCATCTGTTACAAAGGGATTCCATTTTTTCGAATGTAACTGTAGTGATATATTCTACATGAAAGGCATCATCATAATAGTTGTTGATAGAAAGTCTTCACTTTTTCTTCGCTTGTGTTCTTTGCTTATTGCGCCGTAACCATGGATAATCTTCATCATTTAACAGGATGCTTGGGTTAGCCTTGACTGTGAAGGGAGGAATTTCATGAAACTTTTCATAATCTTCAGACACGTTGCCCTCCAATCCCATGATGTCTCCTTTTCCTGAAATAACTATGTGGCGCTTTGGCTCATTGTATGATGTATCCGCTTCCTTATCTTTTCTTTTTCTCGGTTTGGTAGACATGTACTTCACATAGAAAACCTGCGCCACATCATTGGCCAGGACAAATGGCTCGTCTGTGTACCCCAGATTGTTCAGATCCACTGATGTCATTCCGTACTGTGAGTCTACCTGTACCCTGCCTCTTGACATATTGACCCATTTGCACTTAAACAAAGGGACCTTAATATCATTTCCATAGTAAAGTTCCCATATGTCCACTATGTAACCATAATATGTGTCCTTTCCCCTCTTGGTTGCTGCATCAAAGCGGACACCACTATTTTGGTAGGTGCTCTTTTGATCTTGGGCGATCGTTTAAAATGTATTCCCATTTATCTCGTACCCTTTGTAGGTCATTACAGTCGAAGATGGTTCTCCCGCCAACGAGTACAGGTCATCAGAAACAATTTTGTCACACCTGAGACGTGTTTGGAACCAACTGCCGAAACTCCTGATGTGTTCACATGTAATCCAGTTGTCACACTGGTCCTGTGTTTGGAGCGTAGAATTTTCTTGTGTTCGTCGACATACGGGGTCACCAAGGTAGAATTCTGTAGAACCATGTAGTGTGCTTGAGACCAAGAATGCCTGTCCCTACATACTATTGAGTCCCCTCCTAGCGTGCCTTTTCCACCCAGTCTCCCCTCATACCGCGATTGAGGGAGACCTATCTTCTTAAGGTCAGGAATGAAGTCAACACAAAACCCAATGACATCCTCTGTTTGATGGCCCATGGAGATGCTTCCTCCTGGTCTAGCGCGGTTACGGACACATTTCTTTAGGACTCCCATGAACCTCTCAAAGGGGAACATATTGTGTAGAAACATAGGGCCCAGAACGACAATCTCGTCGACTAGATGAACTAGGATGTGCGTCATGATATTGAAGAAGGATGGTGGGAACGCCAGCTCGAAACTGAGAAGACATTGCGCCACATCACTCCTTAACCATGGTAGGATTTCTAGATCGATCACCTTCTGAGAGATTACATTGAGGAATGAACATAGCTTCATAATGGCTAATCAAACATTTTCCTGTATCACCACGTGGAATATAAAGGAATGAACAATGCAACCGGAAGCCGTTGCGTCATAATCACATGGCAGTCATGAGACTTTAGGTTCTGGAACTTTTTCTCTGCCATATTTATTATTCCCTTTATATTCAACAAGTAGCCAGACGGGACCTTCATACTAAGCAATCATTCAAAGAAGATTTCCTTCTCTTCTTTGGTAAGAGCGTAGCCGGTAGGACCTTCATACTGCGTTGGAGGCATGCTGTTTCTTTCGTGCAAACATTGCAGGTCCTCCCGTGCCTCCGCTGTATCTTTTGTCTTCCCATACACAAGAAGCCTAGCAGGTTCACGCAAAGGTTCTTTGTCACGTGCATCATGTCGACTGAAGAGCGGACCTCTAGGTCTTTCCAGTAGGGTAGGTCCCAAAATATAGATTTCTTCTTCCACATGGGTGCGTGTCCTGCAGCGTCACTTGGAACAGATAGTCCGTCGGGACCCTTTCCAAAGATTACTTTTAAATCATTGACCATAGCGAGTACGTGATCACCGGTACACATGGCGGGCTTCTTCCGGTGATCTGCCTCGCCTTTGAAGTGCTGGCCTTTCTTTTGACATTGATGGTTGGTTGGAAGGAATCGATGATGCCCCAGGTAAACAATCTTCCTGAATTTTTCCAGGTATATACTTTCGGTGTCATCTAAACAGTGCGTGCATGCATGGTATCCCTTGTTTGTCTGTCCTGAAAGGTTACTGAGAGCAGGCCAATCTTTGATGGTGACAAACAACAACGCATGCAGGTCAATTTCCTCCTGTTTGTGCTCATCCCACACACATACACCTTTTACAATCCACGGTTGTAAAAGTTCTTCAACTAATGGCCTTAGGTACACATCAATGTCGTTGCCGGGTTGCTTAGGGCCTTGGATGAGAACTAGCATCATAATGAACTTCCGCTTCATGCACAAGCAAGGAGGAAGGTTATAGATACATAGAGTCATGGGCCAGGTGCTGTGATTGCTACTCTGATCCCCGAAAGGATTAATGCCATCCGCGCTTAAACCAAACCATACATTCCTTGAGTCACCAGCAAACTCCTCCCAGTACTTTCTCTCAATTTTTCTCCACTGCGACCCGTCAGCGGGTGCACTCAACTTCCCGTCTTTCTTACGGTCATCTCTGTGCCATCGCATCGACTTGGCATGCTCTTAGTTTCTGAACAGGCGTTTCAACCGTGGTATTATAGGAGCATACCACATCACCTTGGCAGGAACCCTCTTCCGGGGGCGCTCGCTGTCGGTGGGAAATGACACCTACGGGATCACTAGAATCCCTACTATGGTTGCGGGGCACGGGATCGTGAGAAGAGCGGGACTAGTAGACATCACAAAGGGGATTTACCCAGGTTCGGGCCAAAAAGATGCGTAAAACCCTACGATCCTGCTTTGGTGGATGTATTTAGTGTTCTTGAGCTCTTGAACTAGCTCTGGGTGCTGCCAGGTTCGAAAGAGCCGAATCCTTCTCCAGTGCGCCACGGGCCTCCTTTTATAGGCGAAAGGGACTACCACCGTGGCACACAGGAGGTGGAAAGTGCTACAAAGCTGTGAGGTTATCGCTGGTATTACAGGACAAAGCACATTTAATGTGAGGCTTAGGTGTCCCTTCACTTTATCAGGGACGGGAGCGAGGCCCGTCCCGTCCGTCGCCGCTCTTCCTTGCTTTGACACACGCCCTGGCCAGCGATGCATGCGGTGCCATGTAGGCAGGCAGGCAGCTGGGGTGGCGCGGTGGTGGAGCCTCCTCGAAGGGTTGCATGTTACCACGTAGGTGCCTGCCCAGCTGGTTGGGTCGGCAGCTGCATGCGAACTGCGGCGGAGACTTGGCTGGCGTGGTCCTGGCGGTGGCCCTGCTGGCGCGCTTGGCGAGGGCCTTGCTGGGTGGCCCGGCAAGGGTCTTGCCGCGGCACACCGTCATCCCTGGCAAGGACCTTGCCGGCGGTCTCGTGGGCTTCCTCGTTAAGAATCCTGCCGAGGATTGTTGCCTTCCTATCCTCATTTGATCTTTACTATTCTTTGTCTTCACAAAGATCTGCATGCCACCACGGAGGTGCCTCCCAAGCCCTGTCCCAATGCGTTTGTCTAGCGTTGGTGGTCTCAAAGGTGGCTCTCTCAGCTGGTGTGGGTGAGATGCCCCGGTACGGGTCTTGGCGGGGCCGCTGAGGCTGCCCCCCGGCAAGGATCCTTGACGGGGAAACCTGCTTCATCCATCCGATCTTTGTGGCCTTGGTCCTTGTCGTTACTTTGTTTGTCTTGTGCCTTCGGCTTCCCTTTCCTGCCCTGTTATGCATGGTCGTGGCGGGTGCTCTGACTGCCCGTGCACAAGTAAAGGGGTCAAAAGCAGAGCCCCTACTTTTGTACACCGACAGGCGCCCCCGGGCCTGGGCCATACATAAGCGCATCACGTTGTTGGGCCAGGCCGAGAACGGTGTGCGGGCAGTTGGGGCGGATTTTTTCTGCGGTAACTGCTCCGTCTGCGGTGCTTCCCCCACGATGCGCGTCGTGGGGGAGCGTGCGTGACGTGGGAGGCATGCGTGGGATAGCGTCCACTCGCATGCGTCGTATCACAGTTAATGGGAAATGAGGCGGCCCGCGCCTTCCCCATAAAAAGGAATAACCGTGGGCGCGCTGCTCACTTTACCCTTCCCCCGCGCCTTCCCCAATCTTGAAACCGCTGCCCCCTTTCTTCCTTCTCGAGCCCCCTGCTTTCGTCCATCGTCGACGCGCTTCTGCCATCCCCTGCCCTCTGCTTCTCACAGCCGTAATGGCACCCAAATCCACCAAAGGGAAAGGGGAAGCCAAAGATGCCGGGGCGGCGGAGCCGTCGGAGAGCGAGCTGGTGGCGCGATGGGTGCAGTTCGCCCTCTTACCCTTGACAGTCGATGTGCCCATGCTCCCGGAGTACTATAAGCTTCTGTGGGGCATGAAGACGGGGCACCCAGCCACACGCGTCGTCCCTGCCAGTGCCGGTCCTGCCCCAAATCGGTGTCCCTTCTTCGTCGACTACTTCTCCTGTGGGATTTGTTCCCCGTTCTCTGATTTTTTCAAGGACATTATGCACACCTTCAGCTTCCGCCTTATGGATTTTACTCCGAATGCCGTGGCATGCATGGCCCTTTTCGCACACCTCTGCGAGGGCTTTGCCGGGGTGCATCCCAACATGGCGCTCTTCTGCCATCACTTCTCCCCTCGGATCCAAAAGGGAGGCGTCATTACCGGTAGCGTCGCTTGGATCCCGAGGGCCAAGGGAGTATACCCGGAGGGCGCCATAAGGAGAGGTGGGAAGAGTGGCAGGGCCGGTGGTGCTAGATCGAGGAGGAGAACCCGCCAGCATTTTGCAAGGTCCGTCGGGTGGCGCCGGTTCGCGGAAAGGACTGGGGCTACATCGACGCCGATGATGAGAAGCTCATGATCGCCACCACCAGGATTCTCTGGATTACCCGGGCCGGGCTCACCCTCGAGATGATCAGGGCGGACTTCATCCGCCGCCGAATCGCTCCTCTGCATGACAAGGGGAGGCCTACCTGGCTTTTTGTGAACGCCGCTGACATTATGAGGCCCCGGCCCGGTCTCGACCATAATCTGACGGTGCTGAGGCACGCCCATCTCTGCCAGCGGATTTTCCAGCTCGAGGTCAATGAAGAAGGTGAGGTCGAGTGGTCCGGCAAGGCTGCAAGGGTTGCCGCGAAGGCCAGCAAGGTGGACAAGGAGCCTGTCTTCAAGTTGCCAGTGGGAGTGGTCCCGCTTAGTAACAATTCTCGCCGGTCGGAGATCATTGCCATGATGCCGCTTTTCAACGCGCATGGCCTTGACCCGAGCTGGGTCGCGCTTGACGAGCTCAAGGTGCTGGAGTTCTTTGACACCTTGCATGAGGCGCACTTCACCGCCGAGCCGCGGCTCGTCTAGGACACTTCTCAGGAGGAGCTGAACTACATCGCCGCTAGGGTGCGGGAAGTAAGGCTTGCCGTGGAGTCGACAAGGCTTGCCGAGGAGGCCGGCAATGCTGGCGGCATGGTGGACAGGGCCGTGGCGGAAGCGGAGGAGGAGGACCTTACCCGGTGGGCGGCGGCCGCTGGGGAGGCCAGCGGTGCCAGCATTGGGGCCCGCCTCGTTGAGGATGCTGTCGACGAGTCTTCGGAGGAGGACGAAGGGGAGGAGATCGCGGCCTCCGACCCTCCTGCCACTGGGAGGGGGCGAGTTCTGCGGCAGGCCACCTCCGGCGAGCCGGTTCACTCCGGCCGGGCCGCGCAGCTGCGATTGGCTCAGGGAGCATCGGTGCGCCAGACGAGGGCCGCGGTGATGAAGAAGGCGGCGGAGGCCGCGACAGCGAGGAAGAAGGCATCTGCTTCCTCATCACCCAGGCGTGTCCAGACGCCGCCACCCTCCCCACCGCCGCCAATTGTTGGCGCGGGGATTGCCTTCGACTTTGGGCCCCTCAGCCTGGAGAGAAAAAGGAAAGCTACAGAGGAGGAGGAGGAGGAAGAAAATGAAGAGTAAGCTTCTGCCTTCCTCCCTCATTTCTTTCACTTCCCATGACGGTGTTGCTCACTTGTCTTCATCTTGCAGGGATGTGGAGACGCTGGCCCAGAGGATAAAGAGGGCCAGGATTTCGGCGAGCGGCCAGCCCCCGGCAGGCACCTCCGGCACGCCACTGGTGGTGTCGAGCAGCCCGGATAGCAGCCCCCGGCCCAACCCCCAGCGTGAGTCCATCACCCATCCTCTATCAATGTGCGTCATGCGCGATGCTTGAGTGTTAACCATGCCATGGATGCAGGAGGGGAGCAGCACCAAGGGGAGCCACAAAGGGCTTCTCCGTTCGTCCCGCCTCCGTCAACCACACTGCCTCGAGGGGCGTCCCCGACAAGGGCACCAAGCATCGAGGCCATGCACACGGAGGAGGGGGAGGGGAACGCAGGTGCCGGTGGCTTTGCCTCGACGCCGAATCTCGGCGGAGAAGGGGCTTCCGCCTCTCGGCCTGGCGCGGGTAAGCCATTTGCTCTCCGTCTCCACATGCATCTTTTCTTCTTTTTTATTGGCTCTGATCTCGGCTTTTGTCTTGTCTCCTTCTTGGCATCCAGATTTCTCCTCGACGGATCCAGATGATGTTGACACCGTGATCAAGGATGCCGCGGCGTAGGCCGAGAATGTTGCCGCCGAGGAGAGTGCTGAGGATGCCGCTGAAAACGCCATCAAGGGGCCCGCTGGAGAGCCCAGAAAGGGGCCTGCCGAGGAGGCCGGCAAGGCCGCTGCCAAGGAGGCGGCGGTCGACGACCAACCCTCCTCCTCCGCTACCTCCAGCTCCGGCAGGTACCTGAGGGTGAGCGAGGACCTTTTCGTCCATCTCCCAGGCGCGTCGAGCTCCAGGGCTCCCATCGAGGGGGAGATGTTCGACGGCGAGGTGCTTGCGGCTGCCAGGCTCAAGGTCATCGACGAGCCGAGTGTTGACGGCGATGGCTCCCAGGAAAAGCAGCTGCTCCAGGCCATGGGCGCCAGTTTTCGGAAGCTCCAGGCTCTCCACCGTGCCCGCCTGGACAAGGCCAAGTCCAAGGCGGCGGTGGTGGAGAAAGTGGAGGCGGACTTCGAGGGGCGCGTTGCCGAGGCGCAAGATTGGTGGCGCCAGGCTCAGGACGAGCTGAAGGCCGCCCAGAGAAAACTAGCCAAGCGTGACATGGAGCTCTCCATGAAGCTGGCCGACATCAAGAAGGCCCAAGAGACGGCGAAGAACTTGTCCGCCGAAGCCGAAGCCGCCCGGACCCAGCACGAGGCCGCACTGAAATCCCAGGAAGAGGACCTTGCCGCGCGCGAGGAGAAGCATGCCGCCACGCTCCACGACAAGGATGAAGGGGTGGCCAAGCTCGTCATGCAGCAGACCCAAGAGCTGGTGTCGGTGTCAAAACCGGTGGATCTCGGGTAGGGGGTCCCGAACTGTGCGTCTAGGCGGATGGTAACAGGAGACAAGGGACACGATGTTTTTACCCAGGTTCGGGCCCTCTCGATGGAGGTAAAACCCTACTCCTTCTTGATTAATATTGATGATATGGGTAGTACAAGAGTTGATCTACCACGAGATCAGAGAGGCTAAACCCTAGAAGCTAGCCTATGGTATGATTGTTGTTCGTCCTACGGACTAAACCTCTCCGGTTTATATAGACACCGGAGAGGGCTAGGGTTACACAGAGTCGGTTACAATGGGAGTAGATCTAAATATCGTATCGCCAAGCTTGCCTTACACGCCAAGGAAAGTCCCATCCGGACACGGGACAAAGTCTTCAATCTTGTATCTTCATAGTCCGGGAGTCCGGCCAAAGGTCATAGTCCGTCCATCCGGACACCCCCTAATCCAGGACTCCCTCAGTAGCCCCTGAACTAGGCTTCAATGACGACGAGTCCGGCGCGCAAATTGTCTTCAACATTGCAAGGCGGGTTCCTCCTCAGAATACATAGAAGATGTTGAACACAAGGATAGTGTCTGGCTCTGAAAAATAGTTTCCACATACCACCATAGAGAGAATAATATTCGCACAAATCTAATCCGCTGACGTATTCGGTAGCGTGACATCATGCCACAGCCAAGCCTTTATTCGAATTGTTTTACTGTCCCACCTCAGCGTGTTTAGCGAGGAAGTTTCCTTGGCACATCTTGTCAAAGTAGAGATCGTGTCCCCTTATTCCGGGATTCTCATCAATACGGGCGTGGGTAACCCAACCGTGCCATGGGTATGACTTCTTAATTGAAAGCGAATCCGAGACGGTCACGGGGAGGGCTCTTGGTATTCAAATCCTTTTATAAAGGGACCAAGGCTCGACTCCTTTCTTTCAATCCCATTAAATCCGCCTCTCACCTCGAGTTCCAACACCCAAAGCTCCAGATTCGGGCGCTTCGGACCTTCGACGATGTCCGGCTCCAACCTCCAAGGCCGGTGGATGCCTTCCTCCACTACGGAAGAAGACGTGCGAAAGCTGAGAGATGCCAGGTATCTAACCGGCGAAATCTCGCATAGGCTGCCTGCTCCAGGGCAGGCTATCCCCACTCCCCAGCCCAGTGAGAGCGTGGTGTTCATATCTCACTTCCTTCGGGGGCTCAGCTTCCCGATCGATCCCTTCGTGAGGGGGCTCATGTTTTATTACGGGCTGGAATTTCACGACTTAGCTCCAGAGTCCATCCTCCAAATCTCATCGTTCATTGTCGTGTGTGAGGCCTTCCTCCATACTACTCCACACTTCGGATTGTGGCTTAAGACCTTCAAGGTAGAACCGAAGATAATCGAGAGGCAGCACGCGGAGTGCGGAGGTGCTCTTATAAGCAAGATTGCCGACGCTTCGTGGCCCGAGGGCTCTTTCCAAGAGGAGTTCGGCTTATGGAAACGAGAGTGGTTTTACATCACAGCTCCCAGGGGCACCACATGGGCGGCGCCACCTGCTTTTCGCTCGGGTCCCCCACCACGGCTAGCGTCATCGGTCAATAAAGGGCTTAACTGGGGCCGTTCAAGGACGTGCCCTTGCTGCAGGGCCGCATTCGAGATCTCCTAGAGAGAGATATCAATTTGGCCGTAGTGGCGCAGGTTATGCTGATTCACCGCACACTGCCTTGCAAACGTCGCCTCCTCCGCCTGTGGGAATTTAATCCCGAGGGACCGCGAGTCCTCCAACATTTTATGGGCACAACGCCCATGGAGATGTATAAATTGTTCTTTGGATCATAGGAAATGTGTCCGGACTCGTCCGAGGACGCCGGTCTGAGCTGCAATCGCCCAGACACTCAAGTAAGTAGCCCTGTACCCGGACACGCTACCCGTATGTTTATCATAAAATTGCCCTTTTAAAAGAGCTATCCTTTGAACAGGAGTGGATAGTGAAAGCAAAGCTTATCAGGTGTTCGGCCCCCATCCCTGAGACTACACCGGATCCCGCGTTGACCAGGATGTTGGAGTTTGCGCCTTTGGAAGAAGGTGAAGAGGGGAACCAAGAAGCTACCGCCTCCGCGAAGGAGGCTGTCAGGAAAGGAGGAATCGAGAATTCCCCTAACCAGGGAAAGAAAAGGACCGCCTCTAAAGACCCGGAGGCGATGGCCTCGAAGCGGGGGAAGAAATCTTCGTCAGAGGGTCCGGCGCCGGAGAGTGCCCCGGCCGCATTGTGCCCCAAGGGGATCGGCTCTCCACCGAGCCGTAAGTAAAGAGAGAGGTCTTAAAATGAGTTGCATCCCCGTTTGATTTCTGAGGAAGAAAACCGAAATTTTACCTTGCAGTTCGGATCTCAACCCTTCTCAGGAGAGCTCATCTTCAGGGATCTTCGTCCAGAGATGATGGAGAGCGAAACGCCTCCCCCAGCTGTACCGTCTTGCGAGGCGGGCGACCCCGAGGTATCGTCTTGGAGGGTTTCTCCAAATCCGGACCTCGAAAAAGGCCTTCGGACTAGTCCGGCACCTTCCGGTGCACGGTCGGAGGAGCTGAAAGATCTGCTCGGGCGAGCGTCTATCTCAGAAGAACACCGTGTATTGATGATCACGATGATTAGAAGGATTGCATCCGCGGAAAACGGATTGTATGAGGCCGCCAGGAGTTTACTGACGGGTTTTGAGGTACGCGAAATGATGTACCTTTTGACAGAGCCGCATATATAAAATGCGCCCTATATAGATAGTAGCCCCTGAGACTCTGTGTGTTGTCAAAAATGACGGCGCACAGAGGATCATAATCCCAGGTATAATATGTCTCCTTTCCTATGTAGGTGGCGAGGTGTTCGGTGGCTAGCTGGACTGATGAATTTGCCGAGCTAAAGCGGCAACTTGACGTGGCAGATGCCGACATCGTGCTTGTAAATGAATGGCTGGACGAGGCACAAGGTATGTAATGTCTCCAAAGACATCTGGTAAGAGGAGTTTGACGCTCGTACCTTATAACATGTGTGCTTAATGCAGATGGTGCCGCTGCCGTGGAGAACCTTCAGGCGGAACTTGCCCGAGCCAAGGAGCAAGTCAGGAAAAGCGATGCGGCTGCCTTAAAGGCGGCTGAAGAGCTAAAAGCCGAACAGGCTGCTCACTGCCAGAGCAAGAAAGAAATGGCCGAGATGGCTGTAAAATTGAAGGATGCTGCCGACCGTTGTAAGCTTCTTGAAAAAGAAGATAGGGTGGCACTGAAGGACCTAGAAAAGGTCACTACCGAGGCCAAGGACACTCGCTCTGCGATGAGAGCTATGAAGGAGGAGCTATGTCAGGCCGGAGATATCACGGCTGGAAAGCCCTATATGCTGCGGATGAAGTTCGGGGTCCTAAGTATGCTCCGTTGGACCGGAAGTGGAGTGCGGCGAACACTTATCTGGATTTGGCGGAGAGTGCCGCGGACGCGACAGAACACTTCTAGGGTCTAAGTGATCACGAATTGGATGAACTTTTTTGGTCGCAGTTCCACAATCTAGAGCGTCCACTTTCGGTATCCGATCGTTTGGCCGGATGGGCGAAGCTTAACAGGTTATCCGGACTCGCCATGAAGCATGTCGTGAGTCACCTGTGGCCGAAAGGGCCCGAGCCGACGAGTTATTTTAGCTTGGTGCAGCAGTTCCTTGGTGCGGTGCCGCGTATTGATGCCATGAAGAGGTCAGCGTGCATAGAGGGTGCACAGATGGCTCTTGCCCGTGTCAAGACATACTGGGCGGAGATGAAGGCCATTGCTGTTGCATCCCAGGATTCGGACGAAAGCCGAGTACCTGCCGAGCACTATTTTGAGGAAGTTCTGCAGGGCGCTCGTTTAATAGAGACGCAGTGCTCGAAGGATGTTATGTTCGAATAACATGTACTATTGTAAAACAATGTTTTGATGGAATATAAAAGCTTTTTATACTTGTGCTTTCAAGAATTAGAATACCTCCTGTGCGGCCGTTAATGTATATGTGTATATAACCTGAAAGATGGCAGTCGTTATTTCAGCCCCCACGCATATAATGCGGGGTGTTTGTATATGATTTTCACACTTGATCCAACGCCTTGGAACTATAATGGAGGTGATAGCGCAGCGAACTAGGCAACCGGACTATAATGCTTTATCACTTTCACTTAGCCATAGGAGTTTGACAGTGGGGCTACTGAATAGCCCCTAGGGGCACCACGCTCGCCCGAATTCGGGGCGCGTGTGTGCCTGACCGGGAAACGGCCCTTCGTTAATGCGGAGGAATTCTAAAGATTCGGGCTAGTCATCGAGTGGTTGACCAGTCTCTCGCTATATCATGACAGTCAGTTTTTGACTTTCTCTACTGAGGTGCTCGCCTGGCCGAACTGGGGCACAATCGCAGTAGTTCTCCTGGTGCCGCCTTAGCCGATAGAGCGGAACGTAAGGCAGCAAAACACAGGAGCTGGGCAAACCCAACATTTGACCAAAGACATGATTCAGAGCTGATGCATATAAGGCCAAACTCGCGACGCCGAACACTCCCTAAGGTATTTGGTCTTTATGAAAAAGGGATGAACAAAAGCCCTTGGTAAGAAGCCCCTGGTGTCCAGGTACGCAAAATTCTGGCGTGGCCACATGCCAAGACGCCAGCCTCCTCTTCGGTTATAGCAAAAAACTGGGGGATGTTATCAACAAGACACAGTAAAAAAGGTTTACGCAGGGTCTTAATCTGAAAAGAATCCTTGAAACGGGTCCTCATCGCACGCTGCGCCCGTGTCTCCGCAGCCGATCCTCGACGGGTGTAGCACGTGTTCGCCTCAGAAAAGAGAGGAACTTAGTTGAAAACAATCGTGCGAGAAATCTATGTTTAAATAAACAAAGTATAATACAGAAAACGGATAAAATTGAGCTTTATTGTCTCTTGGTGTAAACGCGCGGAGCCCCTTGTACAGGGGTATGCGGCTATTAAGCCTTTGTATGTTTACGCCGGACTCGTCGAGCCATGCCGGGGTCTTGAACGACCTGTTTAGGTGCTCTAACTAGTAAAGCTTGGTTTAGTGTGCGGCTGCCAAGGTAGCCGCACCCTCGTCCGCGCTCAAGGGACACTCGATATTTCCCTTTAATGAGATGATGCCTCGTGGACCGGGCATTTTGAGTGTAAGGGATGCATAATGAGGTATTGCGTTAAAGCGGGCGAAAGCTTCGCGTCCCAGTAGTGCTTGATAGCTACTTATGAATGGGGCGATGTGGAAGGTTAGCTTTTCTCTTCGGAAGTTGTCGGGGGAGCCGAACATAACTTCTAACGAGAGGGAACCCATACAATGGGTATCTGGGCTTGGCGTGACCCCTTGAAAGGAAGTGTTGCCATGGCGAATTATTGCTGGGTTTATCCCCATTTTGCGGATTGTGTCCTGATATAGCAGGTTTAGATCGCTGCTGCCGTCCATTAGGACTTGTGTAAAGTGGAGTCCGTCAATTATAGGATCTAAGACCAAGGCAGTCCAGCCTGTGTTCCGGATACCTCTAGAGTAATCCTGATGATCGAAGGTGATTGGTTGTAACAACCAGTGGCGGGACTCCTCCGGGACAGGCCGTATGGCACGTATCTCCATAGGCGCCACTCTATGTTTCCCTTTTGTCACATGAAGTGAATTTACTGTTTTGACTTCTTGCGGGAACTTCTTTTGTTCTCTGGTGCTCTGCTTGTGGGGTTCGTCGTCATCCTCGCTTGGTATGTCGAGCCCCTTGTGTTTGGCATTGAGTTTGCCGGACTTCTTGAAGACCCAACAATCTCTGTGGGTGTGGTTTGCAGGCCTCCCGGGAGTACTGTGGATTTGGCATATTTTGTCCAAGATTTTGTTGAGGTTAGATAGCTCGTCCCTATTATCTTTGGGGGTCGGCTTTTTCTGATTCTGCCGAGGGCTTTTGAATCCGGCGTTGACCGCCGTGCTCATCGGGCTGTTATCCTTGATCCGGCGCCGTTCCTTGCTACGGCGTGGTTTGCCGTTTCCATCTCTGACTTCAGATGTACTTGGGTCGCTGGTGCTGCTTCTTGCCACCCAGCTGTCCTCTACTGCGCAAAAGCGGGTCATGAGGCTTGTTAATGCGGCCATTGTTCTTGGCTTTTCTTGGCCGAGCTTTCTGGCGAGCCATTCGTCTCGAATGCTATGTTTGAAAGCTGCTAGGGCTTCGGCGTCTGGACAGTCGACTATCTGAATCCTTTTAGTAAGAAATCTGTTCCAGAGTTTCTGGGCTGACTCTCCGGTTTATTGAGTTATATGACTTAGATCGTCTGCATCCGGAGGTCGGACATAGGTCCCTTGAAAATTTGCCCGAAAAGCATCCTCGAGCTCTTCCCAACTTCCTATGGTGTTTTCGGGAAGGCTTTTGAGCTAATGCTAGGCTGGCCCTTTGAGCTTGAGGGGTAAGTATTTTATAGCGTGGAGGTCATCTCCTCTAGCCATGTGTATGTGGAGGATATAATCCTCAATCCAGACTCCAGAATCTGTTGTTCCGTCGTATGCCTCTATGTTTACGGGCTTGAATCCCGCTGGAAATTCATGGTCCAGCACCTCGTCGGTGAAACATAGGGGATGTGCGGCGCCCCTGTATGTGGGTGTGCCGCGATGTTCGGATATTTGTTGCGTTGCATTGCTTACTAGACCTTGCTTTCTTGGCCCGTAGATAGATCTAGTTGGTCTGTCCTTTTGATGCGAATCCTTGTGTGGATCGCGTGCCGGATTGAGTACGGCACCCTTTGCCGCTCGATGTCGGTCATGGGGTCGCCTATCCGACCCGGTGGTTTCCTTGTTTTTTGACTGTGGGGGCTCTAAGGCCTCCTCATCAAATTCCGGTAGTAATTTTCGCTTCGGGTAGCTCTTTGTGTGGTGACTGTCGCCGTACTTGCGTGCGGTGTTGAGTACTTTGCCCCATCTGATTCTGAGTGCATCTTCCGCTGTTTTGAGCTTCCGTTTCTGCTTTTTCAGGCTACGCGTAGTGGCCACGAGCCTTTGGTGGAGGTTCTTCTTCTCCAGCAACTTGTATGGCGTGAGGTCGTCTGGACTATTATCTTCGCCGGGGATGGGTTGTTCGGTTTGTTTATCCAAGTAGCCCTGTTCGGACGGTTGCTCGACGGCATGTTCGTCGTCGCTGGTTCGTCCTGCTCTATGGCTGGGTCTCTGTCGAGGTGCGGTTTGGCGCGGCGCTTCCGTCGCCGCTTTGATTGCTTTTCGAGGGAACGATCCCTTGTTGCGCCTTTTTGATCCTCGTCGTTGTTTCTTTTAGGTGTGTCCACCATGTATACATCGTGGGATGAGGTGGTTGTCCAGTGCCCTATAGGCGCCGGTTCTTGTTTGTCTTCTTCATTGGCGTCCATACCGTCGTTGTCTTCGGAGTCGAAGTCGAGCATGTCGGTTAAATCGTTGACAGTGGCTACGAAGTGGGTGGTGGGTGGGCTTCGAATTTCTTCGTCGTCCGCATCCCAATCCTGCTGACCATAGTCCGGCCAGGGCTCTCCTGATAAAGAGAGAGACCTTAGTGAATTCAGGATGTCGCCAAAGGGCGAGTGTTGAAATATGTCCGCAGCGGTGAACTCCATGACCGGAGCCCAATTGGGTTCGATCGGGAGAGGTGCGGAAGATTCGGAGTCCGAAACGGAGTCCGGCACCTTGGAGTCTGGAGCTCCGCGAAGGACAAGATTGGTGTTCGGCTCAATCGCCGTAGAGATTGCAGCCCCCGAGGCAGCATCCAGCCGCCCGTCCTCGATTGGCGCAGTCGGCTCCGAGCTAAGGGTCAGAGCGGACACCTGAGCGACACTCTGGGCGCTGTCCGGCGGCGGAGCTAGATCATGCCCATCGTGACAGTGCGGCATGCTCGGGTGTGGCTCGAATCCGTCGAAGATCAAGTCTCCGCGGATGTCAGCCGTGTAGTTTAAAATTCCAAATCTGACCTGATGGCCAGGGGCGTAGATTTCGATCTGCTCTAGATGGCCAAGTGAATTGGCCCGCAATCTGTCCGGGGAGAAAAGTCTCACCCTGGACCGCGTCGTGGTTGATGATCGAAGAAGCCATCGGGCCTGAAGGTGACGACACAGAGGAACTCTCAATGAAAGCACCAATGTCGGTGTCAAAACCGGCGGATCTCGGGTAGGGGGTCCCGAACTGTGCGTCTAGGCGGATGGTAACAGGAGACAAGGGACACGATGTTTTCACCCAGGTTCGAGCCCTCTCGATGGAGGTAAAACCCTACTCCTACTTGATTAATATTGATGATATGGGTAGTACAAGAGTTGATCTACCACGAGATCAGAGAGGCTAAACCCTAGAAGCTATCCTATGGTATGATTGTTGTTCGTCCTACGGACTAAACCTCTCCGGTTTATATAGACACCGGAGAGGGCTAGGGTTACACAGATTCGGTTACACCGGGAGGAGATCTAAATATCGTATCGCCAAGCTTGCCTTCCACGCCAAGGAAAGTCCCATTCGGACACGGAACGGAGTCTTCAATCTTGTATCTTCATAGTCCGGGAGTCCGGCCATCCGGACACCCCCTAATCCAGGACTCCCTCAGCTGGAGCAGAGGCATAAATAAGCACTCAATGTCCAGGCCCAAGTCTACGCCGGCAGGGTGAAGCTGGAGGAGCAAGCTTTAAAGCTGGCCCAGGAGAAGGACACGCTCAATGGTGCCCTGGTGGACGCGCAAGGCGCGGTCATCAGCAAGGCCGGAGAGCTCTCCGACGCCAACAACTCCATCAGAGACCTCAGCTGAAGCTGGAGGATCTCGAGAAGGTGCTGTCGGAGGTCAGGGCCCGAGAGGAGATCCTGACCAAGGACCTGGCGACGGAGAAGCAGCTGCGGATGAACGAGACCACCAGCCTCAACGACCAAGTGGCGGGCGAGAAGCGCTGGCTCGAATGCCTTGTCGCCGTTGCGAATTCGATCGCCAATTAGCTGGCCATTATGGGAATGCCGGACATGAGGTACGCTCGGAGGCAAACCTGAGCCCCAACGCCAACCTGACCATATACTTTGAGAAGGTCGTCGGCGCCCTGGGGCGGCTTCATTCCAACCGGGCAGCCTCCCTGGCCGAAGAATCCCGGATACTCTGCCGGAGGACCATGACCAGGGTGCTCACCAAGATTGCGACCGGCACCTGCACTCGACTTCGGTTGTGCTAAAGAGCTTGCCAGAGGATGCTGACGTCGCGGCACTCAATGAGCGTATCCAGCCCATCCTCAGCCGCATCGACAAAATCAAGAAGTTGGAGGGCCAGCGCTGAGACTAGGCACCCCGTTCTTCATCGCCGCTGCGGGTTCATGACCAAGACAATGTTATCTTTAGTTAGAACCGCGGCGGCAATTTGTGTAATATAACTCTGGAGTGCTCCTGAAATTATGCATGTTATTTTCCTGTTCGATTTTCCTTTGTATGTCCACCCCACGTCGACCGGGTAGGCTTGCCGGCACGTAAACCCAGGGTGGCGTTTTGAGGATGGATCCTCATTAGCCTACAGGGTGTGCTTGTTGCCGGGCAAAGCACCTTACCGCCCTTGGCACGACCGCTTGATCTGTCGAGCTTGACTCGAGTCAGAACCGAGAGCGTTGCTGATGGCGAAAGGCTACCCTGCCGCTCTCGACGCGGCCGCTCAAACTGTTGAGCGGACTCGAAACAGAACAAGGGTGTTGCCGATTGCAGGAGGCGCCCTCTGCGTACAGGCTCTCCATACATAGGCCGAACCATCGAGGATAATAACCTTATATCTAAGGAGAAAAACTTAAAATTCAGCATGACTTAGCTCTCTCATCGCTGCCTCGGTGTCCTTCGTGCCAATGGGCAGCGCCGCCTTCTTGACCGCCTTCTCCGCAGGAGCTGTGGCGATGATGAACTGCTAGGCCTACCACTGGACCTGATTCTCATAATCTGGGCGCGCGCCCCCTACCTGGCGCGCCAAAGATGTCGGTGGGAAACGACACCTATGGGATCACTAGAATCCCTACTACGGTTGCGGGGTGCGGGATCGTGAGAAGAGCAGGACTAGTAGACAGCACAAAGGGGATTTACCCAGGTTCGGGCCGCAAAGATGCGTAAAACCCTACGATCCTGCTTTGGTGGATGTATTTAGTGTTCTTGAGCTCTTGAACTAGCTCTGGGTGCTGCCAGGTTCGAAAGAGCCGAATCCTTCTCCAGTGCGCCATAGGCCTCCTTTTATAGGCAAAAGGGGCTGCCACAGTGGCACACAGGAGGTGGAAAGTGCTACAACCTTGTGAGCTTATCGCTGGTATTACAGGACAAAGCGCATTTAATGAGAGGCTTAGGTGTCCCTTCACTTTATCAGGGACGGGAGCGAGGCCCGTCCCGTCCATCGCCGCTCTTCCTTGCTTTGACACGCGCCCTGGCCAGCGATGCATGCGGTGCCATGTAGGCAGGCAGGCAGCTAAGGTGGCGCGGTGGTGGAGCCTCCTCGAAGGGTTGCATGTTGCCACACAGGTGCCTGCCCAGCTGGTTGGGTCGGCAGTTGCATGCGAACAGCGGCGGAGACTTGGCTGGCATGGGCCTGGCGGTGGCCCTGCTGGCGCGCTTGGCGAGGGCCTTGGCGGGTGGCCCGACAAGGGTCTTGCCGCGACACACCATCATCCCTGGCAAGGACCTTGCCGGGGGTCTCGTGGGCTTCCTCGGTAAGAATCTTGCCGAGGATTGTTGCCTTCCTATCCTCATTTGATCTTGACTATTCTTTGTCTTCACAAAGATCTGCATGCCACCACGGAGGTGCCTCCTGAGCCCTGTCCCAATGCGTTTGTCTAGTGTTGGTGGGATCAAAGGTGGCTCGCTCAGCTGGTGTGGGCGAGCTGCCCCGGTACGGGTCTTGTCGGGGCCGCTGAGGCTGCCCCCCGGCAAGGATCCTTGCCGGGGAAACCTGCTTTGTCCATCCGATCTTTGTGGCCTTGGTCCTTGTCGTTGCTTTGTTTGTCTTGTGCCTTCATCTTCTCTCCGGCTTCCCTTTCCTGCCCTGTTATGCGTGGCCGTGGCGGGTGGCTCTGACTGCCCGTGCACAAGTAAAGGGGTCAAAAGCAGAGCCCCTACTTTTGTACACCGACACTCGCCGTCAACATCACCAGGGTCATCTTGTCTGATCTTATACCGCAATGCACACAATATCGGACATGCGTTCAAATCGTCATACGCACCACGGTACAGGATGCAGTCATTAGGGCATGCATGTATCTTCTGCACCTCCAATCCTAGAGGGTAAACAACCTTCTTGGCTGCATACGTACTGTCGGGCAATTCGTTATCATTTGGAAACTTCATCTTCAATATTTTCAGTAGCTTCTCAAATCCTTTGTCAGACACACCATTCTCTGCCTTCCACTGCAACAATTCTAGCACGGTACCGAGCTTTGTGTTGCCATCTTCGCAATTGGGGTACAAACCTTTTTTGTGATCCTCTAGCATGCGATCAAACTTCACCTTCTCCTTTTGACTTTCGCACTGACTCCTTGCATCAACAATGACCCGACGGAGATCATCATCGGGCACATCGTCTGGTTCCTCTTGATATTCAACAGCTTCCCCCGTTGCAGCATCACCGTATTTAGGGGGCACATAGTTGTCGCCGTCCTCTTCTTCTTTGCTGTCTTCCATCATAACCCCTATTTCTCCGTGCTTGGTCCAAACATTATTGTGTGGCATGAAACCCTTCTCAAGCAGGTGGATGTGAAGGGTTTTCTGGTTAGAGTAAGACTTTGTATTCTCATAGATAGGGCATGGACAATACATAAAACCATTCTGCTTGTTTGCCTCAGCCACTTCGAGAAAATCATGCACACCCTTAATGTACTCGGAGGTGTGTCTGTCACCGTACATCCATTGCCGGTTCATCTGCATGCATTATATATAATTATGTGTCAAAACCATTACGTAAGATCATGAATAGATAATTATGACCAAATTAATACAAGTTCATCATCACATTAAAACCAAAGTACATACATAGTTCTCATCTAACAACATATAGCTCTCTAGAGCATCTAATTAATTAAACCATACATTGAAACTATGTAAAACATTTCAATGCGAAAACAAATGCGATCATAATCGCAACCAAGGTTACAATTGATCCAACGGCATAATGATACCAAGACTCGATATGAATGTCATATTTTCTAATCTTTCAAATCTTCAAGCGCATTGCATCCATCTTGATCTTTTGATCATCGACATCCGCAACATGCAACTCCAATATCATCTTCTCCTCCTCAATTTTTTTATTTTTTTCCTTCAAGAAATTGTTTTCTTCTTCAACTAAATTTAACCTCTCGACAATAGGGTCGGTTGGAATTTCCAGTTTACATACTTCCAAGATAAATAAAATCTATGTCACGTTGGTCGGCATAATTGTCATAAAAAATAAATGAACCAAATAGTTATAAAGATAATATATACCACATCCGAATCATAGACAGGACGAGGGCCAACGGGGGCGAATACCAAAACCATCGCACTAAATAATAAGAAGCAATAATAAAAGTAAGAAAATTATACAACTATCTATGTAAACATACAAGTAAGAATTATTTCCTTTCAGAAAGAAGATAAGAACAAGAGGCTCACCACGGTGGTGCCAGTGATGAGATTGGCGTGGCGATCAATGGCGGTGAAGACGGGGCGGGACGTGAGGGACCGCAAAACCTAGACAAATATTGAGGAAAATGGAGCTTGGAGGTCGAGCTTGGAGAGGAGAAAGCTTAAGTTGTGACTCAGGCATTCCATCGAACACCTAGTGTGCATAGGAGGTGAGCTAGAGCACCACAAAGCTCTCCAACGGCCGGCCAGAAAAACAGAGCAGTGGAGTGCTCTGCTCGCGGGCGAGGGGTATATATAGGCAACTCATTGGTTCCGGTTCGTGGCCTGAAACGAGACTAAAGGACACCCATTGGTCCCGGTTCAAGCCGCCAACCGTTACCACTGATGGTGGAGGACCATTGGTCCTGGTTCGTCCCACCAACCGGGACCAAAGGGTCCAGACGAACCGGGACCAATGCCCCCACGTGGCTCGGCAAGCCCCCTGGCCTCACGAACCAGAACCAATGAGCCCATGGGTCCCGGTTCGTGACTGAACCGGGACTAATGGGCTGACCTCGCCCCAACGTATGCCTTGTTTTCTACTAGTGGGGTGCGTTTACGTGTCGTTCACCAGCAATCCTAGTCTTGTTCGATTCTGGGCTCTTTCATGGTATATTACTCACCATTTTGGGTTCCCAGAGTTATTTCCACGATTAACGATCCCCGGGGCGCGTTTATGTGTCCGTCGTCAACACTCACAATTTTGGCCAATTCTGGCCCGTTTCATGGACTATTACTCACCGTTTTGGGGTCCCAAAGTGATTTCCATGGTTGCCGAACTCCAAGGTGCGCTTACGTCTCGGTCATCAACACACACAGTTTGGGCTGATTCTGGCCCGTTTAAAGGACTATTACTCAGTTTTGGGGTCCCGGAGTGATTTCTACGATTGACGAACCCTGGGGTGCGTTTACATGTCGGTCATCAACACTCACAATTTTGGCCGATATTGGTCACTTTCGTGCACTATTGCTCACCGTTCTGAGGTCCTAGAGCGATTTCCACATTTGACGATCGCCGGGGTGCGTTTACGTGTCCGTCATCAACACTCACAGTTTTGGCCAATTCTGACCCATTTCGTGGACTATTACTCACCCTTTTGGGGTCCCGAAGCGATTTCCATAGTTGTTGAACCCCAAGGTGCACTTACATGTCGGTCATCGACACTCACTATTTTGGGGTCCCGGAGTGACTTCCACGATTCACGAACCCCGGAGTGCGCTTACATGTCGGTCATCAACACTCATAGTTTTGGCCGATTCTGGGCCTTTTCGTGGACTATATATTACTCGTTGTTTTGGGGTCCTGGAGTGATTTCCATGATTAACGAACCCCGAGGTGCGTTTATGTGTCAGTCATCAACACTCACAGTTTGGCCGATTCTGGCCCATTTCATGGACTATTACTCACTATTTTGGGGTCCCGGAGTGATTTCCCCAATTCATGAATCCCGGGTTGCGTTTACGTGTCGGTCATCAACACTTCCGATTTTTGTCAATTCTGACCCGTCTCGTGGACTATTACTCACCGTTTTGGGCCCCAAAGCGATTTCCATGGTTGTTGAACCCCAAGGTGCGCTTACGTGTCGGTCATCAAAAATCGCAGTTTTGGCTGATTCTGCCCTGTTTCATGGACTATTACTCATTGCTTTGGTTGGGGTCCTGGAGCGATTTCGACGATCGATGTACCCCGGGGTGCGTTTACGTGTCGTTCACTAGCGATCCTAGTTTTGTTCGATTCTGGGCTCTTTTCATGGACTATTACTCACCGTTTTGGTTCCTAGAGCTATTTCCACGATTGACAATCGCTGGGGTGCGTTTTTTGTCCGTCGTCAACACTTGCAATTTTGGCCAATTCTGGCCCGTTTCATGGACCGTTACTCACCGTTTTGGGGTCCCAAAGTGATTTCCAGGTGCGCTTACGTGTCGGTCATCAACAGTCGCAGTTTGGGCGGATTCTGGCCTGTTTCTTGGACAATTACTCAGTTTTGGGGTGCCGGAGTGATTTCTACGATTAACGAACCCCGATGTGCGCTTACGTGTCGGTCATCAACACTTACAGCTTTGGCCGATTCTGGCCCATTTCGTGGACTATTACTCATTATTTTGGGGTCCCAGAGTGATTTCCATGATTCACGAACCCCGGGTGCGTTTACGTGTCGGTCATCAACACTCACGGTTTTTGTCGATTTTGACCCGTCTCGTGGACTACTACTCACTGTTTTGGGGTCCCAAAGCGATTTCCATGGTATTTGAACCCCAAGGCGCGGTTATGTGTCGATCATCAACAATCGCAGTTTGGCCGATTCTGCCCTGTTTCATGGACTATTACTCATTGTTTTGGGGTCCCGGAGCGATTTCCATGATTGACATACCCCGGGGTGCATTTACGTGTCGTTCACTAGCAATCCTAGTTTCGTTCGATTCTCGTCTCTTTCATGGACTATTACTCACCGTTTTGGGTTTCCAGAGCTATTTCCACGACTGACGATCCCCGGGGAGCGTTTATGTGTCTGTCGTAACCACTCAGAATTTTGGCCGATTCTGGCCCGTTTCATGGACTATTAGTCACCGTTTTGGGGTCCTAAAGCGATTTCATGGTTGTCGAACCCCAAGGTGCGCTTACGTGTCGACAATCGCAGTTTTGGCTGGTTCTGCCCTGTTTCTTGGACTATTACTCAGTTTTGGGGTCCCGAAGTGATTTCTATGATTGATGAACCCCGGGGTGCGTTTATGTGTCGGTCCTCAACACTCACAATTTTGGCTGATTCTGGTTCGTTTCGTGCACTATTACTCACCGTTTAGGGGTCCCAGAGCGATTTCTACGTTTGACGATCCACAGGGTGAGTTTACGTGTCCGTCGTCAACACTCACAGTATCTGCCAATTCTGACCCGTTTCATGGACTATTACTCACCGTTTTGGGGCCCTGAAGCGATTTCCATAGTTGTTGAACCCTAAGGTGTGCTTACGTGTCGGTCGTCAATACTCACAGTTTTGGCCGATTCTGGCCCATTTCATGGACTATTGCTCAATATTTTGGGGTCACGGAGTGATTTCCCCAATTCATGATCGCCGGGGTGCGTTTACGTGTCGGTCATCAACACTCGCGTTTTTTGTCGATTCTAACCCGTCTCGTGGACTATTACTCACTGTTCTAGGGCCCCAAAGAGGTTTCCATTGTTGTTGAACCCCAAGGTGCGCTTATGTGTCGGTCATCAACAATTGTAGTTTTGGCCGATTGTGCCCTATTTCACGAACTATTACTCATTGTTTTGGGGTTCCGGAGCAATTTCCACGATTGATGTACCCCGTGGTGCGTTTACAGTTTACATGTCGTTCACCAGCAATCCTAGTTTTGTACGATTCTGGGCTCTTTCATGGACTATTACTCACCATTTTGGGGTCCCAGAGCTATTTCCACGATTGACGATCCCCGGGGTGCGTTTATGTGTCCGTCGTCAACACTCGCAATTTTTGTTGATTCTGGCCCGTTTCGTGGACTATTACTAACTAATTTGGGGTGCCTGAGCGATTGCCATGATCGACGAACCCTGGGGTGCGTTTATGTATCGTTCATCAATAATCCTAGATTTCTCCAATTCTGGGATCTTTCATGCACTATTACACACCATTTTGGTGTCCTATAGCGATTTCCATGGTTGTCGAACCCCCAGGTGTGCATACGTGTTGGTCGTCAAGACTCGCAGTTTGGCCGATTCTGGCCCGTTTCTTGGACTATACTCAGTTTTGGTGTCCCAAAGTGAAATCCACGATTAACGAACCCCATGGTGCGTTTACGTGTCGGTCGTCAACACTCACAATTTTGGCCGATTCTGGTCCGTTTCGTGCACTATTACTCACTGTCTTGGGGTCCCAGAGCGATTTCCACGATTGACGATCCCGGGGTGCGTATACGTGTCCGTCGTTAACACTCACAGTTTGTGCCAATTCTGACCCGTTTCGTGGACTATTGCTTACCATTTTGGGGTCCCTGAGCGATTTCCATGATTGACAAACACCGAGGTGCGTTTATGTATCGTTCATCAATAATCCTAGGTTTGTCCGATTCTGGGCGCTTTCATGGACTATTACTCGCCGTTTCGGGGTCCCATAGCGATTTCCATGGTTGTCGAACCCCAAGGTGCGCTTACGTGTCGGTCATCAACAATTGCAGTTTGGGACGATTCTGGCCCGCTTCTTGATCTATTGACGAACCCTGGGGTGCGTTTACGTTTCGGTGATCAAGACTCACAATTTTGTTTGATTCTCGCCCGTTTCATGCACTACTGCTCAACATTTTGGGGGTCCCTGAGCAATTTCCACGTTTGATGATCCCCGGAGTGCGTTTACGTGTCCGTCATCAACACTCATAGTTTTGGCCAATTCTGACCCGTTTCGTGGATTATTACTCACCATTTTGGGGTCCTGAAGTGATTTCCATAGTTGTTGAACCCCAAGGTGCACTTACATGTCGGTCTTGAACACTCACTATTTTGGGGGCCAAGAGATATTTCCATGATTCGCGAACCTCGGGGTGCGTTTACGTGTCGGTCATCAACACTCACAGTTTTGGCCGACTCTGGGACTTTTCGTGGACCATTACTCATTGTTTTGGGGCCCAGAGTGATTTCCACGATTAACATACCCCGAGGTGCGCTTACATGTCGATCATCAACACTTGCGGTTTATGTCGATTCTGACCCATTTCGTGGACTATTACTCACCATTTTTGGCTCCCGAAGCGATTTCTTTGGTTGTTGAGCCCCAAGGTGCTCTTAGGAGTCGATCATCAAAAATCGCAATTTTGGCCGATTCTGGCCCGTTTCATGGACTATTACTCACTGATTTGGAGTCCCTGAGAGATTTCCTTGATTGATGAACCCCGGGGTGCGTTTATGTGCCGTTCATTAATAATCCTAGGTTTGTCCGATTCTGGGCTCTTTCGTGGACTATTACTCACCGTTTTGGGGTCCCAAAGTGATTTCCATGGTTGTCGACCCCCAAGGTGTGCTTACGTGCTGGTCGTCAAGACTCGTTGTTTGGGCCGATTCTGACCCGTTTCTTGCACTATTACTCAATTTTTTGGTCCCAAAGCGATTTCCATGGTTGTTGAAGCCCAAGGTGCGCATACGTGTTGCTAATCAACAATCACAGTTTTGGCTGATTCTGCCCTGCTTCATGGACTATTACTCATTGTTTTTTGGGGTCCCGGAGCGATTTCCATGATTGACGTACCCCGAGGTGCGTTTACGTATCGTTCACCAGCAATCCCAGTTTTGTTCGATTCTGGGCTCTTTCATTGACTATTACTCACCATTTTGGGGTCCCAGAGCTATTTCCATGATTGACGATTTCCAGGGTGCGTTTATGTGTCCGTTGTCAACACTCGCAATCTTGGCCGATTCTGGCCCGTTTCTTTCGTGGACTATTACTCACCATTTTGGTGTCCCAAAGCGATTTCCATGGTTGTCGAACCCCAAGGTGCGCTTACGTGTCGGTCATCAACAATCGCAGTATGGGCCGATTCTGGCTCGTTTCTTGGACTATTTCTCAGTTTTGGGGTCATGTAGTGATTTTTACGATTGACGAACCCCAGAGTGCGTTTACGTATCGGTCATCAAGACTCACAATTTTGGCCGATATTGCTCCGTTTCATGCACTATTGCTCACCGTTGTGGGGTCTGAGAGCGATTTCCACGTTTGACGATCCCCGGTGTGCGTTTACGTGTCCGTCGTCAACACTCACAGTTTTGGCCAATTTTAACCCGTTTAGTGGACTATTACTCGCCGTTTTGGGGCCCCGAAGGGATTTCCATAATTGTTGAACCTTAAGGTGCGTTTACGTATCAGTCATCAACACTCACAATTTTGGCTTATTCTGGTTCGTTTCGAGCACTTGTACTCATCGTTTTGGGGTGCTAGAGCGACTTCCATGATTGACGATCCTCAGGGTGCGTTTACATGTTCGTCGTCAACACTCATAGTTTTGGCCAATTCTGACTAATTTTCTGGACTATTACTCACCATTTTGGGGTCCCGAAGCGATTTCCATAGTTGTTGAACCCTAAGGTGCACTTACATGTCGGTCATACACACTCACTATTTTGGGGTCCAAGAGTTATTTCCACGATTCACGAACCTCGGGGTGCGTTTACGTGTCGGTCATCAACATTCACAATTTTGGCCGACTCTGGGCCTTTTCGTGGACTATTACTCGCTGTTTTGGGGCGCGGAGTGATTTCCATGATTAACGTACCCCGAGGTGCATTTATGTGTCGATCATCAACACTTGCAGTTTATGTCGATTCTGACCCATTTCGTGGACTATTACTCACCATTTTGGGCTCCCGAAGCGATTTCTTTGGTTGTTGAGCCCCAAGGTGCTATTACATGTCGGTCATCAAAAATCGCAGTTTTGGCCGATTCTGGCCCGTTTCATGCACTATTACTCACTGATTTGGGGTCCCTGAGCGATTTTCTTGTTTGATGAACCCCGGGGTGTGTTTATGTGTCGTTCATGAATAATCCTAGGTTTTTCCGATTCTGGGCTCTTTCATGGACACCAAGGTGATTTCCATGGTTGTCGACCCCCAAGATGTGCTTATGTGTTGGTCGTCAAGACTCTCAGTTTGGGCTGATTCTGGCCCGTTTCTTCGACTATTACTCAGTTTTGGAGTCCCGAAGTGATTTCCACGATTGACGAACCCCAGGGTGCTTTTACGTGTCGGCCACCAACACTCACAATTTTGGCCGATTCTGGCCCGTTTTGTGGACTATTACTCTCTGTTTTGGGGTCTCAGAGTGATTTCCATGATTGCCGATCCCCGGGGTGCGTTTACGTGTCGGTCATCAACACTCGCGGTTTTTGTCAATTCTGACCCGTCTCATAGACTAATACTCACTGTTTTGGGGTCCCAAAGCGATTTCCATGGTTGTTGAACCCCAAGGTGCGCTTACGTGTCGGTCATCAACAATCGCAGTTTTCTCCGATTTTGCCCCGTTTCGTGGACCATTACTCATTGATTTGGGGTGCCTGAGCGATTTCCTTGATTGATGAACCCCAGGGTGCGTTTATGTGTCGTTCATCAATAATCCTAGGTTTATCCGATTCTGGGCTCTTTCATGGACTATTACTCACCGTTTTGGGGTCCCAAAGTGATTTCCATGGTTGTCGGCCCCCAAGGTGTCCTTACGTGTTGGTCATCAAGACTCGCAGTTTGGGCCGATTCTGGCCCGTTTCTTGGACTGCTACTCACTATTTGGGGTCCCAAAGCGATTTCCATGGTTGTCGAACCCCAAGGTGCGCTTACGTGCCGGTCATCAACAATCGCAGTTTGGGCCGATTTTTGCCCGTTTCTTGGACTATTACTCAGTTTTGGGGTACTGGAGTGATTTTTACGATTGACGAACCCCAGGGTGCGTTTACGTGTCGGTCATCAAGACTCACAATTTTGGCCTATATTGCTCCGTTTCGTGCACTATTGCTCACCGTTTTGGGGTCTGAGAGCGATTTCGACGTTTGATGATCCCCGGGGTGTGTTTATGTGTCCGTCGTCAACACTCACAGTTTTGGCCAATTCTGACCCGTTTCGTGGACTATTACTCACCGTTTTGGTGTCCGAAAGCGATTTCCATAGTTGTTGAACCCGAAGGTGCGCTTACGTGTCGGTCATCAACACTCTCTATTTTGGTGTCCCGGAGTGATTTCCACAATTCACGATTCTGACCCGGTTCATGGACTATTACTCACCGCTTTAGGGTCCCAAAGTGATTTCCATGGTTTATGAACCCCAAGGTGCTCTTAAGTGTCGGTCATCAACAGTCGAAGTTTTGGCCGATTGTGCCCTGTTTCATGGACTATTACTCATTGTTTTGGGGTCCCGGAGTGATTTCCACGATTGACGCACCCCGTGGTGCGCTAACGTGTCGTTCACCAGCAATCCTAGTTTTGTTTGATTGTAGGCTCTTTCATGGACTATTACTCACTGTTTTGGGGTCCAGAACTATTTCCATGATTGATGATCCCCGGGTGCGTTTATGTGTCCGTAGTCAACACTCGCAATCTTGGTCGATTCTGGCCCGTTTCATGGACTATTACTCACCGTTTTGGGGTCCCAAAGCGATTTCCATGGTTGTCAAACCCCAAGGTGCGTAATTTGGGCAAATTCTGGCCCGTTTATTGGACTACTACTCAGTTTTGGGGTCCCGGAGTGATTTCTACGATTGACGAACCCCAGGGTGCATTTACGTATCGGTCATCAACACTCACAAATTTGGCCGATTCTGGTCCGTTTCGTGCACTATTACTCACCGTTTTGGGGTCCCAGAGCGATTATGACGTTTGACGATCCCCGGGGTGCGTTTACGTGTCCGTTGTCGACACTCACAGTTTTGGCCAATTCTGACCCGTTTCATGGATTATTACTCACCGTTTTGGGGCCCCGAAGCGATTTCCATAGTTATTGAACCTTAAGGTGCACTTACGTGTCGGTCATCACCACTCACAAATTTGGCTTATTCTTGTCCGTTTCGAGCACTTGTACTCATCGTTTTGGGGTGCCAGAGCGATTTCCACGATTGACGATCCTCGGGGTGCGTTTACGTGTTCGTCATCAACACTCACAGTTTTGGCCAATTCTGACCCGTTTCGTGAACTATTACTCACTGTTTTGGGGTCCCGCAGCGATTTCCATAGTTGTTGAACCCCAAGGTGCGATTACGTGTTGGTCATCAACACTCACAGTTTTAGCGGATTCTGGCCCATTTCATGGACTATTACTCACTATTTTGGGGTCCCAGAGTGATTTCCACGATTCATGAACCCCGGGTGGGTTTACGTATCGGTCATCAACGCTCACGGTTTTATTCAATTTTGACCCAACTCGTGGACTATTACTCACCGTTTTGGGGTCCCAAAGCGATTTCCATGGTTGTTGAACCCCAAGGTGCGCTTACGTGTCGGTGATCAACAATCGCAGTTTTGGCCGATTCTGCCCTGTTTCATGGACTATTACTCATCGTTTTGGGGTCCCTGAGCGATTTCCATGATTGACGTACCCCGGGGTGCGTTTATGTGTCGTTCACCAGCAATCCTAGTTTTGTTCGACTCTGGGCTCTTGCATGGACTATTACTCACCGTTTTGGGGTCCGAGAGCTATTTCCACGATTATCGATCCCCGGGGTGCGTTTATGTGTCCGTCGTCAACACTCGCAATTTTGGCCGATTCTGGCCCGTTTCGTTGACTATTACTTACCATTTTGGGGTCCCGAAGCGATTTCCATAGTTATTGAACCCCAAGTTGCGTTTACGTGTTGGTCATCAACACACACAGTTTTGGCCGATTCTGACCCGTTTCATGGACTATTACTCACTATTTTGGGGTCCTAAAGTGATTTTCATGATTGACGATGCCTGGGGTCTATTTATGTGTTGGTCATCAACACTCCCAGTTTTGATTGATTCTTCCCCGTTTTATGGACTATTACTCATAGTTTTGGGGTCCCGAAGTGATTTCCACGACTGATGAACCCTGGGGGTGCGTTTACGTGTCGGTCATCAACACTCACAATTTTGGCTGATTCTGGTCCGTTTTGTGCACTATTACTCACCGTTTTGGGGGTCCTAGAGGGATTTCTACGATTGACAATCCCTGGGGTGCTTTTACGTGTCGGTCATCGACACTCACCATTTTCGTAGATTCTAGCCCGATTCATGGACTATTACTCGCTGTTTTGGGGTCCGGAGAAGATATCCACGATTAACGAATCCTGGGGTGCGTTTACGTGTCGGTCTTCAACACTCATAGTTTTGGCGTCCCAGGGGGATTTCCACGATTGACAATACCCGGGGTGCGTCTAGGTGTCCGTCGTCAACACTCACAGTTTTGGCCAATTCTGACCCGTTTCGTGGACTATTACTTACCGTTTTGGGGTCCCCAAGCGATTTCCATAGTTATTGAGTCCCAAGTTGCGCTTACGTGTTGGTCATCAACACACACAGTTTAGGCCGATTCTGTCCCATTTCATGGACTATTACTCACTGTTTTGGGGTCCCGGAGTGATATCCACGATTAACGAACCCCCAGGGTGCGTTTACGTGTCGGTCATCAACACTTGCGGTTTTTGTCGATTCTGACCCGTTTCGCGGACTATTACTCACTGTTTTGGGGTTCCAACGCGGTTTCCATGTTTGTTGAACCCCAAGGTGCGCTTACGTGTCGGTCATCAACAATCGCAGTTTTGGCAGATTCTGGCCGTTTCATGGACTATTACTCACTGATTTGGGGTTCCTAAGCGATTTCCATGATGGATGAACCCCGGGGTGCGTTTATGTATCGTTCGTCAATAATCCTAGGTTTCTCCGATTTTGGGCTCTTTCATGGACTATTACTCACCGTTTTGGGGTCCCAAAGTGATTTCCATGGTTGTTGAACCCCAAGGTGTGCTTACGTGTTGGTCGTCAAGACTACATGATTTGGGCGAGTTTGACCCGTTTCTTGGACTATTACTCAGTTTTGGGGTCCCAAAGCGATTTCCATGGTTGTTGAACCCCAAGGTGCGCTTACGTGTCGGTCATCAACAATCACAATTTTGGCCGATTCTGATCCGTTTCATGCACTATTACTCACCGTTTTTGGGTCTTGGTGCGATTTTTACGATTAACGATCCCCGGGGTTCCTTTACGTGTCCGTCCAACACTCACAGTTCTGGCCAATTCTGACCCGTTTCGTGGACTATTACTCAGTTTTGGGGTCCCGAAGCAATTCACATAGTTGTTGAACCCGAAGGTGCACTTACGTGTCGGTCATCAACACTCACAGTTTTTGCCGATTCTGACCCGTTTCGTGGACTATTATTCACTGTTTTTGGGTCCCAGAGTGATTTCCACGATTAACGAACCCCGAGGTGCGTTTACGTGTCGGTCATCAACACTCACAATTTTGGCTGATTCTGGTCCGTTTCAAGCACTATTACTCATCATTTTGGGGTGCTAGAGCGATTTCCACGATTGACGATCCCCGGGGTGCGTTTACGTGTCCGTCGTCAGCACTCATAGTTTTGGCCAATTCTGACCCATTTCGTGGACTATTACTTACCGTTTTGGGGTCCCGAAGCGATTTTCATAGTTGTTGAACCCCAAGTTGCGCTTACGTGTCGGTCATCAACAATCATAGTTTTGGCCGATTCTGTCCCATTTCATGGACTATTACTCACTGTTTTGGGGTCCCGGAGTGATATCCACGATTAACGAACCCCCGGGGTGCGTTTACGTGTCGGTCATCAACACTTGCGGTTTTTGTCGATTCTGACCCGTTTCGCGGACTATTACTCACTGTTTTGGGGTTCCAACGCGGTTTCCATGTTTGTTGAACCCCAAGGTGCGCTTACGTGTCGGTCATCAACAATCGCAGTTTTGGCAGATTCTGGCCGTTTCATGGACTATTACTCACTGATTTGGGGTTCCTAAGCGATTTCCATGATGGATGAACCCCGGGGTGCGTTTATGTATCGTTCGTCAATAATCCTAGGTTTCTCCGATTTTGGGCTCTTTCATGGACTATTACTCACCGTTTTGGGGTCCCAAAGTGATTTCCATGGTTGTTGAACCCCAAGGTGTGCTTACGTGTTGGTCGTCAAGACTCGCAGTTTGGGCCGAGTTTGACCCGTTTCTTGGACTATTACTCAGTTTTGGGGTCCCAAAGCGATTTCCATGGTTGTTGAACCCCAAGGTGCGCTTACGTGTCGGTCATCAACAATCACAATTTTGGCCGATTCTGATCCGTTTCATGCACTATTACTCACCGTTTTTGGGTCTTGGTGCGATTTTTACGATTAACGATCCCGGGTTCCTTTACGTGTCCGTCCAACACTCACAGTTCTCGCCAATTCTGACCCGCTTCGTGGACTATTACTCAGTTTTGGGGTCCCAAGCAATTCACATAGTTGTTGAACTCAAGGTGCACTTACGTGTCGGTCATCAACACTCACAGTTTTTGCCGATTCTGACCCGCTTCGTGGACTATTATTCACTGTTTTTGGGTCCCGAGTGATTTCCACGATTAACGAACCCCGAGGTGCGCTTACGTGTCGGTCATCAACACTCACAATTTTGGCTGATTCTGGTCCGTTTCAAGCACTATTACTCATCATTTTGGGGTGCCAGAGCGATTTCCACGATTGACGATCCCCAGGGTGCGTTTACGTGTCCGTCGTCAAGACTCATAGTTTTGGCCAATTTGACCCATTTCGTGGACTATTACTTACCGCTTTGGGGTCCCGGCGATTTTCATAGTTGTTGAACCCCAAGTTGCGCTTTACGTGTCGGTCATCAACAATCGTAGTTTTGGCCGATTCTGGCCCATTTCATGGACTATTACTCACCGTTTTGGGGTCCCGGAGTGATATCCACGATTAACGAACCCCGGGTGCGTTTACGTGTCGGTCATCAACACTTGCGGTTTTTGTCGATTCTGACCCGTTTCGCGGACTATTACTCACTGTTTTGGGGTTCCAACGCGGTTTCCATGTTTGTTGAACCCCAAGGTGCGCTTACGTGTCGGTCATCAACAATCGCAGTTTTGGCAGATTCTGGCCGTTTCATGGACTATTACTCACTGATTTGGGGTTCCTAAGCGATTTCCATGATGGATGAACCCCTGGGTGCGTTTATGTATCGCTCGTCAATAATCCTAGGTTTCTCCGATTTTGGGCTCTTTCATGGACTATTACTCACCGTTTTGGGGTCCCAAAGTGATTTCCATGGTTGTTGAACCCCAAGGTGTGCTTACGTGTTGGTCGTCAAGACTCGCAGTTTGGGCCGAGTTTGACCCGTTTCTTGGACTATTACTCAGTTTTGGGGTCCCAAAGCGATTTCCATGGTTGTTGAACCCCAAGGTGCGCTTACGTGTCGGTCATCAACAATCACAATTTTGGCCGATTCTGATCCGTTTCATGCACTATTACTCACCGTTTTTGGGTATTGGTGCGATTTTTACGATTAACGATCCCCGGGGTTCCTTTACGTGTCCGTCCAACACTCACAGTTCTGGCCAATTCTGACCCGTTTCGTGGACTATTACTCAGTTTTGGGGTCCCAAGCAATTCACATAGTTGTTGAACTCAAGGTGCACTTACGTGTCGGTCATCAACACTCACAGTTTTGCCGATTCGACCCGCTTAAGTGGACTATTATTCACTGTTTTTGGGTCCCGAGTGATTTCCACGATTAACGAACCCCGAGGTGCGTTTACGTGTCGGTCATCAACACTCACAATTTTGGCTGATTCTGGTCCGTTTCAAGCACTATTACTCATCATTTTGGGGTGCTAGAGCGATTTCCACGATTGACGATCCCCGGGGTGCGTTTACGTGTCCGTCGTCAGCACTTATAGTTTTGGCCAATTCTGACCCATTTCGTGGACTATTACTTACCGTTTTGGGGTCCCGAAGCGATTTTCATAGTTGTTGAACCCCAAGTTGCGCTTACGTGTCGGTCATCAACAATCATAGTTTTGGCCGATTCTGGCCCTTTTCGTGGACTATTACTCACTGTTTTGTGGTCCCGGAGTGATATCCATGATTAATGAACCCCGGGGTGCGTTTACGTGTCGATCATCAACACTCACAGTTTCGGCGATTCTGGGCCGTTTCATGGACTATTACTACCTGCTTTGGGGTCTCGGAGTAATTTCCACTATTAACGAACCCCGGGGTGCGTTTACGTGTCAGTCATCAACACACGTGGTTTTTTTTCCAATTCTGCCCTGTTTCATGGACTATTACTCATTGTTTTGGGGTCCCGGAGCGATTTCCATGATTGACGTACCTTGGGTGCGTTTCGTGTCGTTCACCAACAATCCTAATTTTGTTCAATTCAGCGCTCTTTCATGGACTATTACTCACTGTTTTGGGGTCCCAGAGCTATTTCCACGATTGATGATCCCCGGTGTGCATTTATTTGTTCATCGTCAACACTCGCAATTTTTGCCGATTCTGGCCCATTTCATGGACTATTACTCACCATTTTGGGGTCCCAAAGCGATTTTCATGGTTGTCGAACCCCGAGGTGCGCTTATGTTTCGGTCATCGACAATCGCAGTTTGGGCCGATTCTGGCCTATTTCTTGGAGTATTACTCAGTTTTGGGGTCCCGGAGTGATTTCTACGATTGACGATCCCACGGGTGCGTTTACGTGTCGGTCATCAACACTCACAATTTTGGCCGATTCTGATCCGTTTCATGGACCATTACTCACGTTTTGGGGTCCCAGAGCGATTTCCATGTTTGACGATCCCCGGGGTGCATTTACGTGTCCGTCGTCAACACTCATAGTTTTGGCCAATTCTGACCCGTTTCGTGGACTATTACTCACCTATTTGGGGCCCCGAAGCGATATCCATAGTTGTTGAACACTAAGGTGCGCTTACATGTTGGTCATCACCACTCTCAGTTTTGGCCGATTCTGGCCCGTTTCGTGTACTATTACTCGCTGTTTTTGGGTCCCGGAGTGATTTCCACGATTAACGAACCCCGAGGTGCGTTTACGTGTCGGTCATCAACACTCACAGTTTTGGCCGATTCTGGCCCATTTCATGGACTATTACTCACAAATTTGCGGTCCCGGAGTGATTTTCACAATTCACGAATCGCGGGGTGCGTTTACGTTTCGGTCGTCAACACTCGCGGTTTTTGTCGATTCTGACCCGTCTCGTGGACAATTACTCAGCATTTTGGGGCCCCAAAGCGATTTCCATCGTTATTGAACCCCAAGTTGCGCTTATGTGTCGGTCATCAACAATTGCAGTTTTGGTCGATTCTGCCCTATTTCATGGACTATTACTCATTATTTTAGGGTCCCAGAGTGATTTCCACGACTCACGAACCTCTGGTGCATTTACTTGTCGGTCATCAACGCTCACGGTTTTTGTCGATTTTGACCCGTCTCGTGGACTATTACTCACCGTTTTGGGGTCCCAAAGCGATTTCCGTGGTTGTTGAACCCCGAGGTGCGCTTACGTGTCGGTGATCAACAATCGCAGTTTTGCCTGATTTGGCCCTGTTTCATGGACAATTACACATTGTTTTCGGGTCCCGGAGCGATTTCCATGATTGACATACCCCAGGGTGCGTTTACGTGTCGTTCACCAGCAATCCTAGTTTTGTTCGATTTTGGGCTCTTTCGTGGACTATTACTCACCGTTTTGGGGTCCCAAAGTGATTTCCATTGTTGTCGACCCCCAAGGTGTGCTTACGTGTTGGTCGTCAAGACTCGTTGTTTAGGCCGATTCTGACCCGTTTCTTGGACTATTACTCAATTTTTTGGTCCCAAAGCGATTTCCATGGTTGTTGAAGCCCAAGGTGCGCATACTTGTTGCTCATCAACAATCACAGTTTTGGCCGATTCTGCCCTGCTTCATGGACTATTACTCATTGTTTTTTGGGGTCTTGGAGCGATTTCCATGATTGACGTACCCCGAGGTGCGTTTACGTATCGTTCAGCAGCAATCCCAGTTTTGTTCGATTCTGGGCTCTTTCATGGACTATTACTCACCGTTTTGGGGTCCCAGAGCTATTTCCACGATTGATGATCCTCGGGGTGCGTTTATGTGTCCGTCGTCAACACTCGCAATTTTGGCTGATCCTGGCCCGTTTTGTTGACTATTACTCACCATTTTGGGGTCCCAAAGCGATTTCCATGGTTGTCGAATCCCAAGGTGCGCTTACGTGTCGACAATCACAGTTTGGGCTGATTCTGGCCCGTTTCTGGGACTATTACTCAGTTTTGGGGTCCGAGAGTGATTTCTACGAGTAACGAACCCCGGGGTCCGTTTGTGTGTCGGCGATCAACACTAATAATTTTGGCCGACTCTGGTCCGTTTCGTGCACAATTACTCATCGTTAAGGGGCCCCGGAGTGATATCTACGTTTGACGATCCCCGGGGTGAGTTTACGTGTCCGCCATCAACACTCAAAGTATTGGCCAATTCTGACCAATTTCGTGGACTACTACTCACTGTTTTGGGGTCCCGAAGCGATTTCCATAGTTGTTGAATCCTAATTTTGTTCGACTCTAGGCTCTTTCATGGACTATTACTCACCGTTTTGGGGTCCGAGAGTCATTTCGACGATTGACAATCCCCGGGGTGGGTTTATGTGTCCGTCGTCAACACTCGCAATTTTGGTCGATTCTGGCTCGTTTCGTGGACTATTACTTACTGTTTTGGGGTCCCGAAGCGATTTCCATAGTTATTGAACCCCAAGTTGCGCTTACGTGTCGGTCATCAACACACACAATTTTGGCCGATTCTGGCCCGTTTCATGGACAATTACTCACTATTTTGGGGTCCCGGAGTGATTTTCACGATTGACGATGCCTGGGGTGTGTTTATGTGTCGGTCATCAACACTCCTAGTTTTGGCTGATTCGTCCCCGTTTTATGGACTATACACATTGTTTTGGGGCCCCGAAGTGATTTCCACGATTGACGAACCCCGGGTGCGTTTACGTGTCGGTCATCAACCCTCACAATTTTGGCCGATTCTGGTTCGTTCCGTGCACTGTTACTCACCGTTTTGGGGTCCCAGAGCGATTTCCACGATTGACGATCCCCGGGGTGCGTTTACGTGTCCGTCGTCAACACTCACAGTTTTGGCCAATTCTGACCCGTTTCGTGGAATATTACTCACCGTGTTGGAGTCCCGAAGTGATTTCCATATTTGTTGAACCCAAAGGTGCGCTTACGTGTCGGTCACCAACACTCACCATTTTGGTCGATTCTGGCCCGATTCGTGGACTATTACTCACTGTTTTGGGGTCCCGAAGAAGATATCCACGATTAA
Source organism: Aegilops longissima (assembly GCA_021605205.1). Lineage (NCBI taxonomy): Eukaryota > Viridiplantae > Streptophyta > Magnoliopsida > Poales > Poaceae > Aegilops > Aegilops longissima. The sequence continues at coordinate 691,465,514 of CM038679.1, forward strand.
CGAACCCCGGGGTGCGTTGACGTGTCGGTTTTCAACACTCATAGTTTTGGTGTCCCAGGGCGATTTCCACGAGTGATGATACCCGGGCTGCGTCTACGTGTGCGTCGTCAACACTCACGGTTTTGGCAAATTCTGACCCGTTTCGTGGACTTTTACTTACCGTTTGGGATCCCGAAGAGATTTCCATAGTTATTGAACCCCAAGTTGCGCTTACGTGTCGGTCATCAACACACACAGTTTTGGCCGATTCTGGCCCATTTGATGGACTATTACTCACTGTTTTGGGGTCACGGAGTGATATCCACGATTAACGAACCCCATGATGCGTTTACGTGTCGGTCATCAACACTCGTGATTTTTGTCGATCCTGATCCGTTTCGTGGACTATTACTCACCGTTTCGGGGTTCGAAAGCGATTTCCATGTTTGTTGAACCCCAAGGTGCGCTCACGTGTCGGTCATCAACAATCATAATTTTGATAGATTCTGGCCGTTTCATGGACTATTACTCACTGATTTGGGGTCCCTAAGCGATTTCCATGATTGATGAACCCCGGGGTGCATTTATTTATCGTTCATCGATAATCACAGGTTTGTCCGATTCTGGGCTCTTTACTGGACTATTACTCACCGTTCTGGGGTCCCAAAGTGATTTCCATGGTTGTTGAACCCCAAGGTGTGCTTATGTGTTGGTCGTCAAGACTCGCAGTTTGGGACGATTCTGGCCTGTTTCTTGGACTATTACTCAGTCTTGGACTATCACAATTTTGGTCGATTCTGATCCGTTTCATGCACTATTGCTCGCCGTTTTGGGGCCTCAGAGCGATTTCCACGATTAACGATCCCCGAGGTGCCTTTACGTGTCCGTCGTCAACACTCACAGTTTTGGCCAATTCTGACCCGTTTCGTGGACTATTACTCACCGTTTTGGGTTCCCGAAGAAATTTCCATAGTTGTTGAACCCGAAGGTGCTCTTACGAGTCGGTCATCAACAGTCACAGTTTTGGCCGATTCTGACCCGTTTCGTGGACTATTACTCACTGTTTTTGGGACCCAGAGTGATTTCCATGAATAATGAACCCCGTGGTGCGTTTACGTGTCGGTCATCAACACTCACAATTTTGGCTGATTCTGGTCCATTTCATGCACTATTACTCATCATTTTGGGGTGCCAGAGCGATTTCCATGATTGACGATCCCCGGGGTGCGTTTACATGTCCGTCGTCCACACTCACAGTTTTGGAAAATTCTGACCCGTTTCGTGGACTATTACTTACCGTTTTGGGGTCCCGAAGCGATTTCCATTGTTGTTGAACCCCAAGTTGCGCTTATGTGTCGGTCATCAACACTCACAGTTTTGGCCGATTCTGGCCCGTTTCATGGACTATTACTCATTGTTTTGGGGTCCCGGAGCGATTTCCATGATTGACGTACCCCCGGGCGCGTTTCGTGTCGTTCACCAACAATCCTAATTTTGTTGGATTCTGGGCTCTTTCATGGACTATTAGTCAGCATTTTGGGGTCCCAGAGCTATTTCCACAATTGACGATCGCCGGGGTGCATTTATTAGTTCGTCGTCAACACTCACAATTTTGGCCGATTCTGGCCTATTTCGTGGACTATTACTCACTGTTTTGGGGTCCCAAAGCGATTTCCATGGTTGTCGAACCCCAAGGTGCGCTTACGTGTCGGTCATCAACAATCGCAGTTTGGGCCGATTTTGGCCTGTTTCTTGGAATATTACTCAGTTTTTGGGTCCCGGAGTGAATTCTACAATTGACGATACCAGGGGTGCGTTTACGTGTCGGTCATCAACACTCACAATTTTGGCCGATTCTGATCCGTTTCGTGGACCATTACTCACGTTTTGGGGTCCCAGAGCGATTTCCACGTTTGACGATCCCCGGTGTGCATTTACGTGTCCGTCGTCAACACTCACTGTTTTGGCCAATTTTGACCCGTTTCGTGGACTATTACTTACCGTTTTGGGGCCTCGAAGCGATATTCATAGTTGTTGAACCCTAAGGTGCGCTTACATGTCGTTCATTGTCGGTGTGAAAACTTGCGGATCTCGGGTAGGAGGTCCCGACCTATGCGTCTAAGGCTAATGGTAATAGGAGACTGGGGACACAATGTTTACCCAGGTTCGGGCCCTCTCAATGGAGGGAATACCCTACTTCCTGCTTGATTGATCTTGATGATATGAGTATTACAAGAGTTGATCTACCACGAGATCCTAGAAGCTAAACCCTAGAAGCTAGCCTATGGTAATGATTGTCGTTGTGTCCTACGGACTAAACCCTCCAGTTTATATTGACATCGGAGGGGGCTAGGGTTACACAGAGTCGGTTACAGAGAAGGAGATCTATTATCCGGATCGCCAAGCTTGCCTCCACGCAAAGGAGAGTTCCATCCGGGCACAGGACGAAGTCGTCAATCTTGTATCTTCATAGTCCAACAGTCCGGCCAAAGTACATAGTCCGGCAGTCCGGATACCCCCTTATCCAGGAATCCCTCAGTAGCCCCCGAACCAAGCTTCAATGACGATGAGTCCGACGCGCAGATTGTCTTCGACATTTCAAGGCGGGTTCTTCTCCAAATCCGGTGTACCCGTCATAGCGAACAGTGTCCGGCCTCCCATCCATGTTGTACTCATCGGCTTCTGTGCTTCAATAATGGCCACCTCCACGTGTCGAGCGAAAACAAGGGGCCGGGGAATTTTTACATTTGCCACCCTAATCCTGTAAGCGAGCCGTCTATTTTAAGAGACGGGGATCCTCAGATCCAAACCACACCATCTTCTCCCGAGCGAGCATTCCATAGAGCGCGTCCGGAAAAGACCATCCCATCGTGACCGATCGCCATAGCTCTTCCTCTCGCTCCCTTAGCTCGAAACCAGGTGATTGGGAGAAATGTTCCGTCCCTCACAGCCGCCTAATAGAGCTGCAGACCCAAGGGTTCCTTCCGCCCGCATACATGGTCCCCGTCCGATCCGGACTGGCCACCTATAATGGCGGGGAGCAAGCGGAGAGATTTCCTAACCCATCTCGGGGACAGAGGGTATGCCTTATCCCATATCTGCTAAGAGAAGTCGGGTTCCCAATCCACCCATTCCTTCGAGGGCTCCTGGAGTTCTACAGCCTCCAGTTGCATAATCTTACCCCCGCCTCCGTACTGCATATTGCGGGTTATGTTGCCCTTTGCGAGCTATTCCTGGGCTGTGAAGCTCTTTTCGAGCTATGGAAGAGGTTATTTTGCCTCGTCCCCCGCAACCAGGAGGGATCCATATATCAAGTAGGCGGAGCCGAAATATGGCGCGTCACCCAGACCGGATACCTGTCCGGTACTCCAAAGAAGGCGCCCGAAGACTGGCCTTTGGAGTGGTTTTACGCTGACGACGTTCCCCTGCCGGACCCAGTCCGGACATGCCTCCCTGAGTTTACCAATGCTCCACTGAAGAAACGCCAAAGCTGGCGCCCCCGAAGCCCCCAAGAAGAAGATAACAGAGAAGTCCTCTATCTGTTGAGCAGGATAAAAACCCTGGCCAAATCAGGACTGACAATAACCGAAGTTATGTCAATATTCATAATGCGGGAGTGCAACACTTCAATATAGCGGGAAGCCCATGTGGCACTTCAATGGAGAAGACGACGCCTCCCGCTGCGGCCGTAAATGTCCGGACTCCGCCACCGCTCTGGCGAGAATACTGTCCGATTTGTATAAAGGAGAAGAAGAGGATTTCCTCCGCATTAAACCGCGGGATGGATTTTCCATGTACAACCCCCGGAGCTGGGTAAGCTGTCATCCCTTACTCAACTCTGTCCATTTTTTCTTCCTTCGTCATAATCATTTACCCTGCTATTCCAAAGCAAGAACTAAGAAAGGCCGTGAAAGAGTTCAGCAGCCCATCTCCGCAGCCAGAGGATCCTAGCCGGGCTCTCGACCCTGGACTTGAAGAAGATCCGGACATATCCGTGGATTTTGTCAATGGGACATTCTACTAGGCAAGCAGTGGCGGATATTTAGTAGCCATCATCCGGATTATCCCGGACTGCTTCCTATGTCGCATGTAAGTAATGTCGGGGCCTTAACTTCCGAAAAGGAGTCCTTCGTTATGCCACGCCTTATGCGCATGTGTTGCGTCTTTATAGAAACGGCCATCAGGACACCGCGCGAAACCCATGGGGGCTCCTCAACAAAGGGCGCCTGGGCAAGGCAGGCTAAAAAGGAAGGCAGTAGGGCTGATATGCCGGTGCAAAGGTACGATTTAAACTTGCCCCGTGATTATCTCTGACAATCTTAACCATGTCCTGGCAGAAAGAGTAGTCGCCAAACTATATCCGGGGATCCTGCGGGCCACACCTCAAGCAGCCGGATTCCTGAACCGGTCTCACGGACGGAGACTGATGTGGGGACAACGCCGAACTGTCTTCATGCAGAGGATACGGATAGGCTTTCCGCCACAAATTCTGAAGTGGAGAGCGCCATGAATCACCGAAGCGGACGGGCTGTACTTCGCGGTGGTATTTTTTCCGAAGAGGCGTTTAATGCCTTCAATTCCGGACATGCATTTATCCGCGCTGCTCAAGATAGACTTTCCAGAGCAAAGGACTAGCATGCGAAGGATATACGAGTAAGAAAATTTGATAAGGATGTGTAGTTGTAGCCCCTGAGACTTGAAACTGTTGGCACAACTGATTTAAGGATAACTGTATGCATAGGTTCTTATAGAGAAGAATACCCATTTATCTCAAGAGCTGGAGGAATGTAAGACCCAGCTGAAGGCCACTGCTGCCGAACAAGAGGATTCCAAAAAGGCCTCGTCTGGTAATGCTTTCCTTCATACAAGGATATGCAGGAATAGGTACCAGTTATGAATTCGGCATGGTTTATGAATCTAACAAAATATTCTGCAGACAATCCTGGAGAAAATCAGGAGACTGTGGGAGATAATGAGCCACATCTGCGAAGTCAGCTGAAGGCGGGGGAGCGCGTGCTGACGCAGACTATTCGAGAGAAAAATAAGCTCCAAGATGCCAATATCCGACTAAACGTCGAACTGGCGGATGTTCAGGCTCAGCTTGCGGACTCCGTGAAGGAGAACAGGGGGCTTCGACGCGGCATCTATAGTAAGTACTACAAATGAGCTGCGAAATAGTTCGGCGAGGAAGTGAATTAATAGAGTTGTGTCTGCAGGTATGCTGACGGGCCGTCCTGGAGAGGAGATGCCCAGATCCGCAGGTAACTTGCTCCAGGATCTGTCACAACTGCACGAGCGGGCTCGACAGGTGATGTAGGGTATTGCCCAGGCCTCGTGATCATCTTCTTCTGTGTCGATAGGCGTGAGCAAGCTTGTAGAGATGCTCAAAGGAGCACGGTGATGCTTCCATGTATGGAAGATATTAGCTTGCCGACAAGGTGTGAGGGGAGCTTGGGCCGTGGTGCAGACGCGATATGCCAAGGCTGACCCGAACCATATGGCCGAAGTCAGACTGGTGGGGTCAGATGGGCAAGAGATACCCGTTAGTCTGGTATATGACCAAGTAGCGTTAGCCGCAAAGTATTCCCAACAGGATTGTAGACTAGACAGCCTGTTCGATGGTATAGAAGAAGAATATAGCCAGTCCAAGTGACTATGTAATTAAATGGACCTATGTAGTCCCTAGCCGGATTGAAAATCATTTGTCATGGCGGACCGTTTCGCTTCAGCCCCTGGACCCGATAGTCCGGGGTGTATCCGAATACCCTCGCCGTTATAAAAAACCGGGGTATGCATGGAAACCAGGCATAGGGGTCATAAGTGCGTGAACAGACAAGCACCCAACTAGTTATGTTATATTACATGGATAGTCAAAAACATCTTCCAGCGAGAATAGTTCCGTTAGGGGTTCCATTCACTGGGTGCGCATGCATCGATGTGCATGTCCGAACTGCGAACAGAACCACAGGAAACAAAACATCTGGGGGTTTACGTTGTAATCAACGAGAACATGTTTTGTTCATCGATCGAATATTCCCTTAAGAACGTTAGCTTTCGGCTTCACCCAGTCTGAGGTACACATCCGGCTCAACCGGCAGTAACAATCGCAGAGGTGCTCCCCTTATGCCCTAGACGAATTAACGGGATCGTAGGGCATAAACACAAGAGCGAGGCAACCCAGCATGGCCAAAACTTAAGTCATATCAATGTATATAATGGTGAATAAAAGGCACATATGGGAAGAAAAACGCATAAGTTGCTGGAAGAAGCCATGAAGTTAGTTATATTTAGCTTCCAAATAGGAAGCCCCCAGGTATAGTGTGCACGCATAGTGCGGCCGGAGCGATCAGGGCATCCGTACAGTTTTGCAAGGCTGTATGCGAAAAGGGAAAAGATGGCGGGAAAAGAAGAAAGAGAACATAATTGAAGAAGCGCAGGTAAGGAGACGGACACTGAGTTCGGCACTAGGCGTAGAATCTTTGAAGTCTGGCCGCGTTCCATGGGTTCGGCTCGAGTCTGTTATCAGATGCACTGCGCAGACAGTACGCTCCTCCGGTGAGAACTTTATCAATGATGAAGGGACCCTCCCACTTGGGTTTGAGCTTGTCCTTCTTCCTCTCGGGGAGGCGTAGAACTAGTTCGGCAATGTTATAAGTTTTGGCCCGTACTTCTCTCCTTTGATACTTTCGTGCCTGTTGCTGATAGAATGCGGAACGGGCTTTAGCGGCATCACGTTCCTCCTCCAAAGCATCTAAGTTCCTGCCGATCTATCTCGGCTTCCTTCTCTTCGTACATGCGCACGCGAGGTGAGTCATGGATTATGTCGCAGGGTAGTACTGCTTCTGCGCCCTACACCATAAAAAATGGTGTGTATCCGGTGGTACGATTCGGCGTGGTCCGCAGCCCCCAGAGTACGGAGTCGAGCTCCTCGACCCAATGTGTGTCTGATTCCTTCAGGGATCGCACTAGTCTGGGTTTAATGCTGCTCATGATGAGACCATTTGCACGTTCGACTTGACCGTTTGTTTGGGGGTGATAGACAGAGGCGTAGTCGAGCTTGATGCCCATTTTGCCGCACCAAGTTTTCACTTCATCGGCTGTAAAATTCGAGCCATTGTCAGTGATGATGCTGTGGAGGACACCATAACCGTGTACAAACCCTGATATGAAGTCTATCACTGGTCCGGATTCGGCCGTTTTAACTGGTTTGGCTTCTATCCATTTGGTGAACTTGTCCAACATGACCAATAAATATTTTTCTTATGGCTTCCCCCTTTAAGGGGCCCCACCATGTCCATCCCGTAGACCGCGAAGGGCCAAGTTATGGGGATTGTTTGGAGAGTGGTAGGGGGCATATGGCTCTGATTGGCAAATAGTTGGCAACCAACGCAATGTTGGACAAGGTCATGTGCATCTGCCCGGGCTGTCGGCCAGTAAAAACCTGTCCGAAAGGCCTTGCTTACGAGTGCCCGGGCTGCAGCGTAGTGCCCGCCGAGTCCGGCATGGATTTCGGCTAGGAGCTGCCGCCCTTCCTCCTCGGAGATGCATCGTTGGAGCACTCCGGTGGTGCTCTTCTTGTAGAGCTCTCCTTCATGGACTTTGTAGGCTTTAGAGCATCGCACAATACAACCTGCCTCATTTTGGTCTTCGGGGAGCTCTTGCCTATTTAGGTATGCCAAGAAGAGCTTGGTCCACGGGGCGATGACATCTATGATTTCATGGGCCGAAGGTGTTATTTTGGTGGCAGAACCTCCAATCACGTCAGATGGTTCGGAATGAGGGGTTGTGTTTGTAGCCGGACTAATATTGCCGGACTCCCCTTTCCATTCCACAGACGGCTTGAACAGCCTTTCCAAGAAGATATTAGGTGGGACGGGGTCGCGTTTAGCACCGATGCGGGCGAGGATATCGGCCGCTTGATTATTTTCTCTAACCACATGGTGGAATTTGAGCCCCTCGAACCGAGCTGACATTTTAAGGACGACATTGTGATAAGCCGCCATTTTCAGATCCTTGGCATCGAAGTCTCAATTTATCTGAGATATTGCGAGGTTCGAGTCCCCGCACACCTCGAGGCATTGGATGCCCATGGAGACTGCCATCCGAAGACCATGCAACAAAGCCTCGTATTCGGCTGCATTGTTGGAGTTTGTGTATAATATTTGGAGTACGTATTGGGCCGTGTCTCTGGTGGGGGATGTCAGGACAACACCCGCTCCCAATCCGGCCAGCATTTTAGAGCCATCGAAGTGCATGATCCAATTTGAGTACGCGCTGTACTCTTTAGGGAGTTTGGCTTCTGTCCATTCGTCGATGAAGTGAGCCAGCACTTGCGACTTAATGGCCCGGCGTGGTTTGTATGTTATGTCGAACGGAAGGAGCTCAATAGCCCATTTAGCAATTCGGCCTATTGCGTCACGGTTACTTATTATGTCACTGTGTGGTACTTCGGAGGCCACCGTGATCGAACACTCTTGAACGTAGTGTCGTAGTTTCAGTGATGCCATGAAGACCGCGTGTGCTATCTTTTGATACTGTGGGTACCGAGATTTGCATGGAGTGAGGACGGTGGACACGTAATATACCGGCTTTTGGAGCGGGAACTTGTGTCCGTCTGCTTCCCGTTCGATGACGAGCACTGCGCTTACAACTTGGTTTGTCGCGGCTATGTATAATAGATGGGCTCGCCAGTATTTGGTGTGGTCAGGACTGGGTTTGTGGCCAAGAGTGCCTTTATTTCTTCCAGTGCGGCCGTGGCTGCATCCGTCCACTCGAAGTGTTCGGTGCGTCGAAGAAGGCGATAAAGGGGCAGTGCCTTTTCTCCTAAGCAGGAGATAAAGCGGCTTAAGGCAGCCACGCATCCAGTTAGTTTCTGGATCTGCTTGAGGTCCGTAGGGATAGCCAACTGTGACAGAGCTCGGATTTTTGCCGAATTTGCTTCAATTCCTCTATTGGAAACGATGAAGCCGAGCAATTTCCCGGAGGGTACACCGAAGACACATTTCTCCGGGTTGAGATTGATGTCGTATGCTCTAAGATTGTCAAACGTAAGCCTCAAGTCATCTATTAAAGTTTCAACGTGTCTTGTTTTGATGACCACATCGTCTACGTAGGCCTCTACTGTCTTGCCGATTTGTTTTTCCACGCATGTCTGAATCATGCGTTGATAGGTTGCGCCGGTGTTTTTGAGCCCGAAAGGCATGGTGTTGAAACAGAAAGGGTCGTACGGCGTAATGAAGGCCGTTGGGGCCTGGTCGGACTCCGCCATCTTGATTTGATGGTATACGGAGTATGCGTCGAGGAAACACAATGAGTCGTGTCCTGCGGTGGCGTCGATGATTTGATCAATGTGGGGGAGGGGGAAGGGATCCTTAGGGCAAGCTTTATTGAGGTCCTTGAAATCGGCACATAGTCGCCAGGATTTGTCCTTCTTTGGTACCATTACCAAGTTTGCTAGCCAATCCGGATGCTTGATGTCTCTGATGAATCCGGCCTCGAGTAGCTTGGCTAGCTCTTCTCCCATGGCTTTCCGCTTAGGCTTTAAGAAGCGCCTAAGAGTGTGCTTGACTGGCCTGTATCCTTTCAGTATGTTGAGGCTGTGTTCGGCCAGCCTGCGTGGGATGCCCGGCATGTCTGAAGGGTGCCAGGCGAAGATATCCCAGTTCTCATGCTCGAAATCTCGCAGTTCGGCGTCTATTGTGGGGTTCAACCGTGTTCCAATGGAAGCTGTCTTTGTAGGGTCCGTTGGGTGAACCTGGAATTTGACTATCTCGTCCGCGGGTTTGAAGGAGGTCGACTTAGGTCGCTTGTCGAGTATCACGTCGTCTTTGTCCACTGTTCCTCGCAGCGCTGTCAGTTCTTTGGCCGCGAGGGCTTCTGATAATGCCTCCAGGGCGAGGGCGGCGGTTTTATTTTCGGCGCGGAGTACGTCGTCCGGATCACTAGCTAGAGTGATGATTCCATTGGGCCCGGGCGTTTTGAGCTTCATGTACCCGTAATGGGGTATAGCCTGGAAACTCGTGAATGCGTCCCGCCCTAAGAAGGCGTGGTATCCGTTGCTGAACGGGGCCACTTGGAATGTAATTTCTTCAGACTTGTAATTCTCCGGCGTGCCGAATACCACATCCAGTGTGATTTTTCCCGTGCATCGCGCCTCCCGACTAGGGATGATTCCCCTGAAGGTCATGCTGCTTTGCTCAATGCGGCTCTTATCAATTTCCATCTTGTTAAGGGTTTCCTCGTAGATGAGGTTTAGTCCGCTTCTGCCGTCCATGAGCACTTTAGTGAGCCTGAAGCCGTCCGCGATTGGACTAAGGACCAAAGCGGCTGGTGCCCGGACCATTCGGAATTGAGGTTCGTCACTGGCATTTTAAGTTATAGTCGTGTCGTTCCATGGGTTTATTGTTGCCGCGTGGCAGACTTCGGCGAGGCTGTGCTGAGCCCGCTTGCGCCTATTATTTCAGGCGAAAGTCTTGAATACTGTAAATACCGTATTGTTGTTTCCGACGGGATGATGCTCTGCTGTATGGTTTAAGAGGAGATCCTTGCCGCTCTTTGCTACCTGCCGGAGTATCCAACATGCTCTAAGGCTATGAGTTGGTGTGGTATCCGGAGTGCTGTGAATTTTGCATAGCCCATTGAGCCATTCCTCGAATACGGTTCCACGCCTTGTATCAGGCTTTGATTTTTTGGTAACTGAATTGGGTAACTTACGAGAGTTTGCCCTTTTAGTTTGGGCAGAGGGTTTAGTGAGAGCCGGATTGTCCCAGAAGTTTGTTTGGGTTTTCCAAGCACTTTCCATTGCACAGTATTTCTTCAGTATGGCCACTAAGTCAGCAAAGCGTACGATGTCTTCCTCGCGACAGTCCTTGACCCTGTTTACCACAAGGAGGAATCTAGCCCAGTAATGATGTACTGTCTCTTGGGGCTCTTGTCTAATATATGAGAGATTGAATAAGTTTGGGTGGGTGGGTGGTTTCGAATCCAAATCTTGACCCTGTGTGAGACCCAGAGGCAAAGAAGCTTCCGATCTTAGAGGCTCGGGCTCTGGGATGTTACCCAATTTCTTCGGCCCATCGCCCGATTCTGGATTCGAGGTCTGGGTCATGTCCTCCCGTGAGCGGGTGTCCGGCTCAGGGAGCTCGGAAATCCAGACATAGTTCGTCCTCAAAATAGAGGGAGAATTCGTATGATGCTCTTCCACTACCGCTATCTCATGGGTGACCGGCGGAGAATAACTTTCCCTTTGGTCGGGTTTAAGCCCGATTCGATCATAGTCCGTAGAGATACCCAGGGCGGCAATGCGATCCAAGAGCTCGTTAAGGGAAGAGAGTTCCATTGGATCCATCTGTTCGGCGAGTTCCGAGTCGACGTGGATGCTATTTTTGATGATCTGAGAAGTCATCGTCAGCACGACAGCCGATCGGGGGGTTATGACGAAACCGCCCAGCCGGAGAGTTTGTCTCAGGGCCAGAGCTCCCCCGAAGACGATGTCGTCCTTGACAAAAGAGACGAGCCATGAAGCCTTAACGCGGTGACACAGAGGAAGTCTCAATGAAAGCACCAATGGTAATAGGAGACTGGGGACACGATGTTTACCCAGGTCCGGGCCCTCTCAATGGAGGTAATACCCTACTTCCTGCTTGATTGATCTTGATGATATGAGTATTACAAGAGTTGATCTACCACGAGATCGTAGAGGCTAAACCCTAGAAGCCAGCCTATGGTATGATTGTTGTTGTGTCCTACGGACTAAACCCTCCGGTTTATATAGACACCGGAGGGTGCTAGGGTTACACAGAGTCGGTTATAGAGAAGGAGATCTATTATCCGGTTCGCCAAGCTTGCCTTCCACGCAAAGGAGACTTCCATCCGGACACGGGACGAAGTCTTCAATCTTGTATCTTCATACTCCAACAGTCCGGCCAAAGTACATAGTCCGGCAGTCCGGATACCCCCTTATCCAGGAATCCCTCAGTCATCACCACTCGGAGTTTTGGCCGATTCTGGCCTGTTTCGTGGACTATTACTCGCTGTTTTGGGGTCCCGGAGTGATTTCCACAATTAACGAGCCCTGAGGTGCGTTTACGTGCCGGTCATTAACACTCACAGTTTTGGCCGATTCTGGCCCATTTCATGGACTATTACTCACAATTTTGGGGTCCCGGAGTGATTTCCACAATTCACAAATCGCGGGGTGAGTTTACGTGTCGCTCATCAACACTCGCGGTTTTTGTCGATTCTGACCCATCTCGTGGACTATTACTCACCATTTTGGGGCCCCAAAGCGATTTCCATGGTTGTTGAACCCCAAATTGCACTTACGTGTCGGTCATCAACAATCGCACTTTTGGCCAATTCTGCCCAGTTTCATGGACTATTACTCATTGTTTTGGGGTCCCGGAGCGATTTCCACGATCGATGTACCCCGTGGTGCGTTTACGTGTTGTTCACCAACAATCCTAGTTTTGTTTGATTCTGGGCTCTTTTCATGGACTATTACTTACCGTTTTGGGTTCCCAGAGCTATTTCCACGATTGACGATCCCCGGGGTGCGTTTATGTGTCCGTCATCAACACTCGCAATTTTGGCCGATTCTGACCCGTTTCATGGACCATTATTCACCGTTTTGGGGTCCGAAAGTGATTTCCATGGTTGTCGAACCCCAAGGTGCGCTTACGTGTCGGTCATCAACACTTGTAGTTTGGGCCGATTCTAGCCCTTTTCTTGATTATTACTCAGTTTTGGGGTCCCGGAGTGATTTCTACGATTGATGAACCCCGGGGTGCGTTTACGTGTCGGTCATAAAGACTCACAATTTTGGCCAATATTGGTCCGCTTCATGCACTATTGCTCACCGTTTTGGGGTCCCAGAGTGATTTCCACGTTTGAGGATCCCCGGGGTGCTTTTACGTGTTCGTCGTTAACACGCACAGTTTTGGCCAATTCTGACCCGTTTCGTGGACTATTACTCACCGTTTTGGGGTCCCGAAGTGATTTCCATAGTTGTTGAACCCCAAGATGTGCTTACGTGTCGGTCAAGAACACTCACTATTTCGGGGTCCCGGAGTGATTTCCACGATTCATGAACCCCGGGGTGCGTTTACGTGTCGGTTATCAACACTCGGGGGTTTTGTCGATTCTGACCCGTTTTATGGACTATTACTCATCGTTTTTGGGTCCCAAAGCGATTTCCATGGCTGTTGAACCCCAAGGTGCGCTTACATGTCGGTAATCAATAATAGCAGTTTTGGCCGATTCTGCCCTATTTCATGGACTATTACTCATTGTTTTGGGGTCCCGGAGCGATTCCACGATTGCGTACCCCGGGGTGCGTTTACGCGTCTTTCACCAGCGATCCTAGTTTTGTTCGATTGTAGGCTCTTTCATGGACTATTACTCACTGTTTTGGGGTCCTAGAGCTATTTCCACGATTGACGATTCCCGGGGTGCGTTTATGTGTTCGTCGTCAACACTCGCAATTTTGGCCGATTCTGGCCCGTTTCGTGGACTATTACTCACCGTTTTGGAGTCCCAAAGCAATTTCCATGGTTGTCGAACCCCAGGTGCGCTTATGTGTCGGTCATCAATAATCGCAATTTGGGCCGATTCTGGCCCGGTTCTTGGACTATTACTCAGTTTTGGGCTCTCGGAGTGATTTCTACGATTGATGAACCCCGGGGTGCATTTACGTGTTGTTCATCAACACTCACAAATTTGGCCGATTCTGGTCCGTTTCATGCACTATTACTCACCGTTTTGGGGTCCCAGAGCGATTGCCACGTTTGACGATCCCCGTGGTGCGTTTACTTGTCCGTCGTCAACACTCACGGTTTTGTCCAATTCTGACCCGTTACGTGGACTGTTACTCACCGTTTTGGGGCTCCGAAGCGATTTCCATAGTTGTTGAACCTTAAGGTGCGCTTACGTGTTGGTCATCAACACTCACAGTTTTGGCCGATTCTGGCCCATTGCATGGACTATTACTCGTTGTTTATTGGGTCCCGGAGTGATTTCCACGATTAATGAACCCCGAGGTGCGTTTACGTATCGGTCATCAACACTCACAGGTTTGGCCGATTCTGGCCCATTTCATGGAATATTACTCACTATTTTGGGGTCCCGGAGTGATTTCCACAATTCACGAATCCCGAGGTGCGTTTACGTGTCGGTTTTCTAACACTTGCAGGTTTTGTCAATTCCGACCCGTCTCGTGGACTATTACTCACCATTTTGTGGCCCCAAAGAGATTTCCATGGTTGTTGAACCCCAAGGTGCGCTTAGGTGTCGGTCATCAACAATCATAGTTTTTGTCGATTCTGCCCGGTTTCATGGACTATTACTCATTGTTTTGGGGTCCCGGAGTGATTTCCACAATCGACGTACCACGGGGTGCATTTACGTGTCGTTCACCAGCAATCCTAGTTTTGTTTGATTTTAGGCTCTTTTCATAGACTATTACTCACCATTTTGGGTTCCCAGAGCTATTTCCATGATTTACGATCCCCGTAGTGCGTTTTTGTGTCCGTCGTCAACCCTCATAGTTTTGGCCAATTCTGGCCTGTTTCATGGACTATTACTCACCATTTTGGGGTCCCAAAGAAATTTCCATGGTTGTCGAACCCCAAGATGCCCTTACGTGTCGGTCATCAACAGTTGCAGTTTGGGCCGGTTCTGGCCCGTTTGTTTACTATTACTCAGTTTTGGGGTCCCGGAGTGATTTCCACGATTGACGAACCTCGGGGTACGTTTACGTGTCGGTCATCAAGACTCACAATTTTGGCCGATGTTGGTCCGTTTCATACACTATTGCTCACCGTTTTGGGGTCCTAGTGCGATTTCCACATTTGACGATCCGCGGTTGCTTTTACGTGTCCGTCGTCAACACTCATAGTTTTGGCCAATTCTGACCCGTTTCGTGGACTGTTACTCACCGTTTTGGGGTCCCGAAGAAGTTCCATAGTTGTTGAACCCCAAGGTGCGCTCACGTGTCGGTCATCAACACTCATTATTTTGGGGTCCCGGAGTGATTTCCATGATTCACGAACCCTGGGGTGCATTTACGTGTCGGTCATCAACACTCGCGGTTTTTGTCGATTCTGACCCGTCTTAGGACTATTACTCACCGTTTTTGGTCCCAAAGCGATTTCCATTGTTGTTGAACCCCAAGGTGCGCTTACATGTCGGTTATCAATAATAGCACTTGTGGCCGATTCTGCTCTGTTTCATGAACTATTACTCATTGTTTTGGGGTCCCGGAGCGATTTACATGATTGATGTACCCTGGGGTGCATTTACGTGTCGTTCACCAGCAATCCTAGTTTTGTTCGATTGTAGGCTCTTTTATGGACTATTACTCACTGTTTTGGGGTCCAGAGCTATTTCCACGATTCTGGCCCGTTTCGTGGACTATTACTCACCGTTTTGGAGTCCCAAAGCGATTTCGATGGTTGTCAAACCCCAAGGTGCGCTTACGTGTCGGTCATCAACAATCGCAGTTCGGGCCGAGTCTGGCCCGTTTCTTGGACAATTACTCAGTTTTGGGGTCCTAGAGTGATTTATATGATTGACAAACCCCGGGGTGCATTTACGTGTCGTTCATCAACACTCACAAATTTTGGCCGATTCTGGTCCGTTTCATGCACTATTACTCACCGTTTTATGGTCCCAGTGCGATTTCCACGTTTGACGATCCCCGGGCTGCGTTTACATGTCCGTCGTCAACACTCACAGTTTTGGCCAATTCTGACCTGTTTCGTGGACTATTATTCACCATTTCGCGGCTCCGAAGTGATTTCCATTGTTGTTGAACCTTAAGGTGCGCTTACGTGTCGGTCATCAACACTCACAGTTTTGGCCGATTCTGGCCCGTTTCGTGGACTATTACTCACTATTTTGGGGTCCCGAAGTGATTTCCACGATTAACGAACCCCGAGGTGTGTTTGCGTGTCGGTCATCAACACTCACAATTTTGGCTGATTCTGGTCCGTTTTGAGCACTATTACTCATCGCTTTGGGGTGCCAGAGCAATTTCCACGATTGACGATCCCGGGGGTGCGTTTACGTGTCTGTCATCAACACTCACAGTTTTAGCCAATTCTGACCCATTTCATGGACTATTACTTTCCATTTTGGGGTCCCGAAGCGATTTCCATATTTGTTGAACCCCAAGGTGCGCTTACGTGTCGGTCATCAGCACTCACAGTTTTCGCTGATTTTGGCCCTTTTCGTGGACTATTACTCACTATTTTGGGGTCCCATTGTGATTTCCACGATTCACGAACACCGGGTGCGTTTACGTGTCGGTCATCAACACTCACGGTTTTGTTGATTCTAACCCGTCTCGTGGACTATTACTCACCATTTTGGGGTTCCAAAGCGATTTCCATGGTTGGTGAACCCCAAGGTGCGCTTACGTCTCGGTCATCAACAATCGCAGTTTTCACCGATTCTGCCCTGTTTCATGGACTATTACTCATTGTTTTGGGGTCCCACAGCCATTTCCACGATTGACGTACCCAGGGGTGCATTTCGTGTCGTTCAACAGCAATCGTAGTTTTGTTCGATCCTAGGCTCTTTCATGGACTATTACTCACCGTTTTGGGTTCCCAAAGTAATTTCCATGGTTGTTGAACCCCAAGGTATGCTTAGGTGTTGGTCATCAAGACTCGCAGTTTCGGCCGATTCTGGCCCGTTTCTTGGACTATTACTCAGTTTTGGGGTCCCGAAGTGATTTCCACCATTGACGAACCCCGGGGTGCGTTTACGTGTCGGTCATCTACACTCACAATTTTGGCCAATTCTGGTCCGTTTCATGCACTATTACTCATCAATTTGGGATCCCAGAGCGATTTCCACGGTTAACGATCCCCAGGGTGCGTTTACGTGTCCGTCGTCAACACTCACAGTTTTGGCTAATTCTGACCTGTTTCATGGACTATTACTCACCGTTTTGGGGTCCCGAATCAATTTCCATAGTTGTTAAACCCCTAGATGCGCTTACGTGTCGGTCATCAACACTCACAGTTTTGGCCGATTCTGGCCCGTTTCATGGACTATTACTCACTGTTTTGGGATCCCTGAGTGATTTTCACGATTAACGAATCCCAGGATGTGTTTACATGTCGGTTATCAACACTCAAAATTTTGGTAGATTCTGGTCCGTTTTGAGCACTATTACTCATCCTTTTGGGGTGCTAGAGCGATTTCCACGATTGACGATCCCCGGGGTGCGTTTACGTGTCCGTCTTCAACATTGATAGTTTTTGCAAATTCTGACACGTTTCGTGGACTATTATTTACCGTTTTGGGGTCCTGAATCGATTTCCATAGTTGTTGAATCCCAAGTTGCGCTTACGTGTCGGTCATCAACACTCACAATTTTGGCCAATTCTGGTATGTTTCATGCACTATTACTCATCGTTTTGGGGTCCCAGAGCTATTTCCACGATTGACGATCCCCGGGGTGTGTTTATGTGTCTGTCGTCAACACTCACAGTTCCGGCCAATTCTGACCCGTTTCATGGACTATTACTCATTGTTTTGGTGCCCCGGAGAGATTTCCATAGTTATAGAACCCCAAGGTGCGCTTACGTGTCGGTCATCAACACTCACAGTTTTGGCCGAATCTGGCCCATTTCATGGACTATTACTCACTATTTTGGGGTCCCAGAGTGATTTCCACGATTCACGAACCCCGGGTGCGTTTACGTGTCGGTCATCAACACTTATGGTTTTAATGATTCTGACCCGTCTCGTGGACTATTACTCACCGTTTTGGGGTTCCAAAGCGATTTCCATGGTTAGTGAACCCCAAGGTGTGCTTACGTGTTGGTCGTCAATACTCGCAGTTTCGGCCGATTCTGGCCCCTTTCTTGGACTATTACTCAGTTTTGGGGCCCTGAAGTGATTTCCATGATTCACGAACCCGGGGGAGCGTTTACGTGTCGGTCGTCAACTCTCATAGTTTTCGCCAATTCTGACCCGTTTCATGGACTATTACTCACCATTTTGGGGTCCCGAAGCAATTTCCATAGTTGTTCAACCCCAAGGTGCGCTTACGTGTCGGTCATCAACACTCACAGTTCTGGCCGATTCTGGCCCGTTTCGTGGACTATTACTCACTGCTTTAAGCTCCCTGAGTGATTTTCACGATTAACGAACCCCGGGATGTGTTTACGTGTCGGTCATCAACACTCACAATTTTGGTTGATTCTGGTCCGTTTCGAGCACCATTACTCATCGTTTTGGGGTGCGAGAGCGATTTCCACAATTAACGAACGTCGCGGCGCGTTTACGTGCCGGTGATCAACACTCATAGTTTTGGCCAAGCTTGCATCCGGAGTCGGTTATAGAGAAGGAGATCTATTACCCGGTTCGCCAAGCTTGCCTTCCACACAAAGGAGAGTTCCATCCGGACACGGGACGAAGTCTTCAATCTTGTATCTTCATACTCCAACAATCCGGCCAAAGTATATAGTCCGGCTCTCCGGATACCCCCTTATCCAGGAATCCCTCAGCGCTTACGTCTCGGTCATCAACAATCGTAGTTTTGGCTGATTCTACCCTGTTTCATGGACTATTACTCATTGTTTTTGAAGGAAATATGCCCTAGAGGAAATAATAAAAGTTATTATTTATTTCCTTATATCATGATAAATGTTTATTATTCACGCTAGAATTGTATTAACCGGAAACTTAATACATGTGTGAATATATAGACAAACAGTATGTCACTAGTATGCCTCTACTTGACTAGCTTGTTAATCAAAGATGGTTATGTTTCCTAACCATGAACAAGGAGTTGTTATTTGATTAACAAGGTCACATCATTAGTTGAATGATCTGATTGACATGACCCATTCCGTTAGCTTAACAGTTGATCGTTTAGTATGTTAATGCTTTCTTCATGACCCATACATGTTCCTATAACTATGAGATTATGCAACTCCCGTTTACCGGAGGAACACTTTGGTACTACCAAACGTCACAACGAATCGGGTGATTATAAAGGAGTACTACAGGTGTCTCCAAAGGTACTTGTTGGGTTGGCGTATTTGAGATTTGGTTTTGTCACTCCGATTGTCGGAGAGGTATCTCGTGCCTTCTCGGTAATGCACATCACTTAAGCCTTGCAAGCATTACAACTAATGAGTTAGTTGTGAGATGATGTATTCTGAAACGAGTAAAGAGACTTACGATGTAACTAGATTGAACTAGGTATTGGATACCGACGATCGAATCTCGGGTAAGTAACATACCGATGACAAAGGGAACAACGATGTCGTTATGCGGTTTGACCGATAAAGATCTTCGTAGAATATGTAGGAACCAATATGGGCATCCAGGTTCCGCTATTGGTTATTGATCGAGAATGGTTCTAGGTCATGTCTACATAGTTCTCGAACCCGTAGGGTCCCACGCTTAACGCTTCGATGACAGTCAGTAATGAGTTTATAAGTATTGATGCACGAAGGTTGTTCGAGTCCGGATGTGATCACGGACATGACGAGGAGTCTCGAAATGGTCGAGACATAAAGATTGATATATTGGAAGCCTACATTTGGACATCGGAAGTGTTCGGGTGAAATCGGGATTTTTCAGAGTACCGGAGGTTACGGAACCCCGGGAGGTCCATGGGCCTTAATGGGCCATGGGAGAAGAGGATGGGCAGGCCAAGGTGGGCTGCGCCCCTCCCCTCTAGTCCGAATAGGACAAGGAAGGGGCGGCGCCTTCCTCTTCCCCTCCTCCAATCCTAGTCCAACTAGGAGAGGGGGAGTCCTACTCGGTGGGAGTAGGACTCCTCCTTGGTGCGCCTCCCCTAGGGCCGCCACCTCCCCTTGGCTCCTTTATATACGGGGCAGGGGCACCCCAAGACACACAAGTTGATCTACGGATCTTGCCTTAGCTGCGTGCGGTGCCCCTTCCACCATATTCCACTTGGTCATATCGTCATGAGCTTAGGAGAAGCCCTGCGCCGGAGAAGTCATATCGTCGCGGAGCTTAAGCGAAGCCCTGCGTCGGTGGAGCATCAACACCGTACCTGCGCCGTCGTCTTGTGGAACTCATCCCGACACTTTGCTGGATCGAGTCCGGGATCGTCATCGAGCTGAACGTGTGCAGAACTCGGAGGTGCCGACGTTCGGTGCTTGGATCGGTCGGATCGTGGAGCGTCGACTACATCAACAGCGTTGTTATAACGCTTCGCTTTCGGTCTCACGAGGGTGCGTGGACGGACACTCTCCCCTCTCGTTGCTATGCCATCACCATGGTCTTGCGTGATCGTAGGAAATTTTTTGAAATTACTACGTTCCCCAACAGTTTTGGGGTACCAGAGCCATTTCCACGATTTACGTACCCCAGGGTGTGTTTCGTGTCGTTCACTAGCAATCCTAGTTTTGTTCGATCCTGCGCTCTTTCATGGACTATTACTCACCGTTTCGGGTTCCCAAAGTGATTTCCATGGTTGTTGAACCCCAAGGTGTGCTTACGTGTTGGTCGTTAAGACTCGCAGTTTCGGCCGATCCTGGCCCGTTTCTTGGACTATTACTCAGTTTTGGGGTCCCAAAGTGATTTCCACGATTGACAAACCCGGGGCTGCGTTTACGTGTCGGTCATCAACACTCACAATTTTGGTCGATTCTGGTCCGTTTCATGCACTATTACTCACCGTTTTGGGATCCTGGAGCGACTTCAACGATTAACGATCCCTGGGGTGCATTTACGTGTCCGTCGTCAACACTCATAGTTTTGGCTAATTCTGACCCGTTTCATGGACTATTACTCACCTTTTTGGGGTCCTGAAGCAATTTCCGTAGTTGTTGAACCCCCAAGGTGCGCTTACGTGTCGGTCATCAACACTCACAGTTTTGGCCGATTCTGGCCAGTTTCATGGACTATTACTTATTGTTTTAGGGTCCCTAAGTGATTTTCACGATTAACAAACCCGGGGATGTGTTTACGTGTCGGTCATCAACACTCACAATTTTGGTTGATTCTGGTCCGTTTCGAGCACTATTACTCACTATTTTGGGGTCCGAGAGTGATTTCCACGATTGACGATCCCCGGGGTACGTTTACGTGTCCGTCGTCAGCATCATAGTTTTGGCCAATTCTTACCCGTTTCGTGGACTATTACTTACCGTTTTGGGGATCCAAAGCGATTTCCATGGTTGGTGAACCCCAACGTGCGCTTATGTCTCGGTCATCAACAATCGCAGTTTTGGCCGATTCTGCTCTGTTTCATGGACTATTACTCATTGTTTTGGGGTCCCAGAGCCATTTCCATGATTGACGTACCCCGGGGTGCGTTTCATGTCGTTCACCAGCAATCCTAGTTTTGTTCGATCATGGGCTCTTTCATTGACTACTAGCAAAAAGGCTCGTGCGTTGCAACGGAAGGAAAAAGCTTCACGCGGGCCTATAACCATATAAGCATTGCTTAATTCCCCCCTTCTGTCCATGTTCTTTATTTTAACATGACATCTCACCCATGTCGTCACTTGTCGTCCTTCCGCCTTCGCAAACGATGACCCCGGTGTTCACCTAATCTATTTTTTTATCGGCGGTGTTCACCAAATCACAATGGACCGAGCATGGTCAATCCCAATGTGATGTCCCCGCAAAAAGATCCCAATGCGATGAACTCAGCCACCGCACGTCGCATTGTACCATGCCAGCGCAAGGGAACGTTAAAACTCAACCTGTGCACCTGTACAGGCTCGGATTTAGGTAGTTATCATTCATTTTTTTTAATTCATAGGATTTCTTTTATGAAAAAAATATGCACCAAAATCACATCATAATATCATTATGTGATAGTTTTTTTGCTGTTTTTTCCAGAAATCACAATGTGATTGTTCCACATATATGTCACACCAACTTTATGTTGTTGTTGTTGCTTTTTTCATGATTAAACTAAAAAATATCTTATAGAAAAATATTACAAAATTATGTCTTTCTAAGAAATATATGAGGTACTTATGGGTGCGTTTCATGGACTATTACTCATTGTTTTTGGGTCCCAGAGCGATTTCCACGATTGATGTACCCCGGGGTACGTTTACGTCTCGTTGACCAGCAATCCTAGTTTTGTTCGATTCTGCGCTGTTTCATGGACTATTACTCATTGTTTCGGGGTCCCAGAGCCATTAGCATGATTGACGTACCCCGGGGTGCGTTTTATGTCGTTCACCAGCAATCCTAGTTTTATTCGATCCTGGGATCTTTCATGGACTATTACTCACCGTTTTGGGGGTTACAAAGCGATTTCCATGGTTGGTGAACCCCAAGGTGCGCTTACGTCTCGGTCATCAACAATCACAGTTTTGGCCGATTCTGCCCTGTTTCATGGACTATTACTCATTGTTTCGGGGTCCCAGAGCCATTTCCATGATTTACGTACCCTGGGGTGTGTTTCATGTCGTTCACCAGCAATCCTAGTATCCTGGGCTCTTTCATGGACTATTACTCACCGTTTTGGGTTCCCAAAGTGATTTCTATGGTTGTTGAACCCCAAGGTGTGCTTACGTGTTGGTCGTCAATACTCATAGTTTTGGCCGATTCTGGCCCGTTTCTTGGACTATTACTCAGTTTTGGGGTCCTGAAGTGATTTCCACGATTGACAAACCCCAGGGTGCGTTTACGTGTCGGTCATCAACACTCACAATTTTGGCCGATTCTAGTCCGTTTCATGCACTATTACTCACTGTTTTGGGATACTGGAGCGATTTCCATGATTAACGATCCCCGGGGTGCATTTATGTGTCCGTCATCAACACTCACAGTTTTGGCCAGTTCTGACCCGTTTCATGGACTATTACTCACCGTTTTGGGGTCCTGAAGCAATTTCCATAGTTGTTGAACCCCAAGGTCGGCTTACGTGTCGGTCATCAACACACACAGTTTTGGCCGATTCTGGCCCGTTTCATGGACTATTACTCATTATTTTAGGGTCCCTGAGTGATTTTCACGATTAACAAACCCCAGGACGTGTTTACGTGTCGGTCAGCAACACTCACAATTTTGGTTGATTCTGGTCCGTTTCAAGCACTATTACTCACTATTTTGGGGTCCCAGAGCGATTTCCACGATTGACGATCCCCGAGGTGCGTTTACGTGTCCGTCGTCAACACTCATAGTTTTGGCCGATTCTGGCCCGTTTCGTGAACTATTACTCAGCGTTTTGGGGTCCCAGAGTGATTTCCACTATTAACGAACCCGGGGGTGCGTTTACGTGTCGGTCAACAACACTCACAATTTTGGATTATTTGGTCCGTTTCAAGCACTATTGCTCATCGTTTTGGGGTACCAGAGCGATTTCCACGATTGACGATCCCCGGGGTGCATTTACATGTCCGTCGTCAACACTCATAGTTTTGGCCAATTCTGATCCGTTTTGTGGACTATTACTCACCGTTTTGGGTCCCGAGGCGATTTCCATAGTTGTTGAACACCAAGGTGCGCTTACATGTCGATCATCAACACCCACAGTTTTGGCCGATTTTGGCTTGTTTCGTGGACTATTACTCACTGTTTTGTGGTCCCGGAGTGATATCTATGATTCACGATCCCCGGGATGTGTTTACGTGTCGGTCATCAACACTCACAATTTTGGCCTATTCTGGTCCGTTTCATGCACTATTACTCACCGTTTTGGGATCCCGGAGCGATTTCCACGATTAACGATCCCCGGGGTGCGTTTACCTGTCCGGCGACAAAACTCACAGTTTTGGCCAATTCTGACCCGTTTCGTGGACTATTACTCACCGTTTTGGGGTCCCGAAGCAATTCCCATAGTTGTTGAACCCCAAGGTGAGCTTACGTGTTGGTCATCAACACTCACAGTTTTGGCCGATTCTGGCCCATTTCATGGACTATTACTCACCGTTTGGGGTCCCAGAGCGGTTTAAACGATTGACGATCCCCGGTGTGCGTTTACGTGTCCGTCGTCAACACTCACAGTTTTGGCCAATTCAGACCCGTTTCGTGGACTATCACTCACCGTTTTGGGGTCCCGATGTGATTTCCATAGTTGTTGAACCCCAAGGTGCGCTTACGTGTCGACCATCTACACTCACAGTTCTGGCCGATTCTGGCCCGTTTCATGGACTATTACTCACTGTCTTGGGGTCCCGAAGTGATTTCCACGATTAACGAACCTCGGATGCGTTTATGTGTCGGTCATCAACATTCACAATATTGGCCGATTTTGGTCCATTTCGAGCACTATTACTCATCGTTTTGGGGTGCTAGAGCGATTTCCACGATTGACGATCCCTGAGGTGCATTACGTGTCCGTCGTCAACACTCAGGGTTTTGGCCAATTCTGGCCCGTTTCGCGGACTATTACTTATCGTTTGGGGTCCGGAAGCAATTTCCAATTATTGACGATCCCTGTTGTACCCCAAGTTGCGCTTACGTGTTAGTCATCCACACTCACAGTTTTGGTCGATTCTGGCCCGTTTCGTGGACTATTACTCACTGTTTTGGGGTCCCGGAGTGATATCCACGATCAACGATCCCCGGGGTGCGTTTACGTGTCGGTCATCAGCACTCACAGTTTTAGCCGATTCTGGGCCGTTTCGTGGACTATTACTCGCTGTTTTGGGGTCCCGGAGTGATTTCCATGATTAACGAACCCCCGGGTGCGTTTACGTGTCGGTCGTCAACACTCGCGGTTTTTGTCGATTCTAACCCGTTTCATGGACTA
This sequence comes from Aegilops longissima, assembly GCA_021605205.1. NCBI lineage: Eukaryota > Viridiplantae > Streptophyta > Magnoliopsida > Poales > Poaceae > Aegilops > Aegilops longissima. The sequence continues at coordinate 691,490,202 of CM038679.1, forward strand.
TTACTCACTGTTTTGGGGTCCCAAAGCGATTTCCATGTTTGTTCGACCCCAAAGGTGCGCTTACGTCTCGGTCATCAACAATCCCAGTTCTGGCTGATTCTGACCCGTTTCATGGACTCTTACTCACTGATTTGGGGTCCCTGAGCGGTTTTCATGATTGATGAACTCTGGGGTGCGTTTTTGTATCGTTCATCAATTATCCTAGGTTTGTCCGATTCTGTGCTCCTTCATGGACTATTACTCACCGTTTTGGGGTCCGAGAGCGATTTCCATGATTGACGATCCCCGGGGTGCGTTTACGTGTCGGTCATCAACACTCACAATTTAGGCTAATTCTATTCTGTTTTGTGCACTATTACTCACCGTTTTGGGGTCCTAGAGCGATTTCCATGTTTGACGATCCCCGAGGTGTGTTTAGGTGTCCGTCGTCAGCACTCACAGTTTTGGCCAATTCTCACCCGTTTCGTGGACTAATCCTCACCGTTTTGGGGTCCCGAAGCGATTTCCATAGTTCTTGAACCCCAAGGTGCGCTTACGTGTCGGTCATCAACACTCACAGTTTTGGCCGATTCTGGCCCACTTCATGGACTATTACTCACTATTTTTGGGTCGGAGAGTGATTTCCACGATTCATGAACCCCGGGGTGCGTTTACGTGTCTGTCATCAACACTCATATTTTTGGCCGATTCTGGGCCGTTTCGTGGACTATTACTCGCGGTTTTGGGGTCCCGGAGTGATTTCCACGATTAACGAATCATGGGGTGCGTTTACGTGTCGGTCATCAACACTCACAGTTTTGGCCGATTCTGGTCGTTTCATCAACACTCATTGTTTTGGGGGTCCCGAAGTGTTTTCCACGATTAACGAACCCCGGGGTGCGTTTACGTGTCGATCATCCACACTCGTGGTTTTTGTCGATTCTAACCCGTTCCATGGACTATTACTCACCGTTTTGGGGTCCCAAAGTGATTTCCATGGTTGTTGAACCCTAAGATGTGCTTACGTGTCGGTCATCAACAATCGTAGTTTTTGTCGATTCTGACCCGTTTCATGAACTATTCCTCACCGTTTTGGGGTCCCAAATCGATTTCCCTGTTTGTTAAACCCCAAGGTGCGCTTACGTCTCGGTCATCAATAATCGCAGTTATGGCCGATTCTGGCCCGTTTCATGGACTATTACTCGCTGTTTTGGGGTCCCGGAGTGATTTCCACGATTAACAAACCCCGGGGTGCGTTTACGTGTCGGTCATCAATACTCAATGTTTTGGCCGATTCTGGGCCGTTTCGTGGACTATTACTCACTGTTTTGGGGTCCTGGAGTGATTTCCACGATTAACGAACCCCGGGGTGCATTTACGTGTCGTTCCTCAACACTCGCAGTTTTTGTCGATTCTGACCTGTCTCGTGGACTATTACTCACCATTTTGGCGTCACAAAGTGATTTCCATGATTGTTGAACCCCAAGGTATGCTTACGTGTTGGTCATCAAGACTCACAATTTGTGCCGATTTTGGCCCGTTTCTTGGACTATTACCCAGTTTTGGGGTTCCGAAGTGATTTCCAAGGTTGACGAACCTCAGCTGTATTTACGTGTTGGTCATCAACACTAACAATTTTGCCCGATTCTGGTCCGTTTCGTGCACTATTACTCACCGTTTTGGGGTCCCAGAGCTATTTCCACGATTGACGATCCCCGGGGTGAGTTTCGTGTCCGTCCTCAACACTCACAGTTTTGGCCAATTCTGACCCGTTTCGTGGACTATTACTCACCGTTTTGGGGTCCCGATGCGATTTCCATAGTTCTTGAACCCCAAGGTGCGCTTACGTGTCGACCATCAACACTCAAAATTTTGGCCGATTCTGGCCCGTTCCGTGGACTATTACTCACTACCTTAGGGTCGCGGAGTGATTTCCACGATTAACGAACCCCGGGGTGCCTTTATGTGTCGGTCATCAACATTCACAATTTGGCCGATTCTGGTCCGCTTCGAGCACTATTACTCATCGTTTTGGGGTGCCATAGTGATTTCCACGATTGCCGATCCCCGGGGTGTGTTACGTGTCTGTCGTCAACGCTCATAGTTTTGGTCAATTCTGGCCCGTTTCGTGGACTATTACTTACAGTTTTCGGGTCCTGAAGCGATTTCCATAGTTGTTGAATCCCAAGTTGCGCTTATGTGTCAGTCATCAACACTCACAGTTTTCGCCGATTCTGGCCCGTTTCGTGGACTATTACTCACTGTTTTGGGGTCCCGAGGTGATATCCACGATTAACGAACCCTGGGGTGCGTTTACGTGTCGGTCATCAACACTCACAGTTTTGGCCGATTATGGGCCGTTTTGTGGCCTATTACTCGTTGTTCTGTTGCCCCGGAGTGATTTCCACGATTAACGAACCCCGGGGTGCGTTTACGTGTCGGTCATCAACACTCGCGGTTTTTGTCGATTCTAACCCGTTTCATGGACTATTACTCACCGTTTTGGGGTCCCAAAGCGATTTCCATGTTTGGTCAACCCCAAAGATGCGCTTACGTGTCGGTCATCAACAATCCCAGTTTTGGCTATTTCTGGCCCGTTTTATGGACTATTACTCACTGATTTGGGGTCCCTGAGCGATTTCCATGATTGATGAACCACGTGGTGCGTTTATGTATCGTTCTTCAGTAATCATAGGTTTGTCCGATTCTGGGCTCTTTCATGGACTATTACTCACCGTTTTGGGGTCCCAAAGTGATTTTCATGGTTGTCGTACCCCAAGGTGTGCTTACGTGTTGGTCGTCAAGACTCGCAGTTTCTTGGACTATTACCAAGTTTTGGGGTCCCGAAGTGATTTCCACGATTGACGATCCCCAGGGTGCTTTTACGTGTCTGTCATCAACACTCACAATTTTGGCCGATTCTGGTCCATTTAGTGCACTATTACTCACCGTTTTGGGGTCCCAAAGCGATTTCCATAGTTGTTGAACCACAAGGTGCAATTACGTGTTGGTCATCAATACTCACAGTTTTGGCTGATTCTGGCCCGTTTCGTGGACTATTACTCACAGTTTTGGGGTCCTGAAGTGATTTCCATGATTAACGAACCCCGGGGTGCGGTTACGTGTCGGTCATCAACACTCACAATTTTCGCCGATTTTGGTCAATTTCGAGTACTATGACTCATTGTTTCGGGGTGCCAGAGTGCTTTCCACGATTTTGGTCGAGTCTGGTCGGTTTTGTGCACTATTACTCACCGTTTTGGGGTCCCAAAGTGATTTCCATGGTTGTCGAACACCAGGGTGTAATTACGTGTTGGTCGTCAACACTAACAATTTTGGCCGATTCTGGTCCGTTTCTTGCACTATTGCTGACTGTTTTGGGGTCCCAGAGCGATTTCCATCACTGTCGATCCACGGGGTGCGTTTACGTGTCCGTCGTCAACAATCACAGTTTTGGCCAATTCTGACCCATTTCGTGGACTATTACTCACCGTTTTGGGGTCCCGAAGCGATTTCCATAGTTGTTGAACCCCAAGGTATGCTTACGTGTTTTTCATCAACACTCACAGTTTTGGCCGATTCTGGCCAGTTTCGTGGACTATTACTCACTGTTTTGGGGTCCCAGAGTGATTTCCACTATTTGCGAACCCCGGGGTGCGTTTATGTGTCGATCATCAACACTCACAATTTTTGCCGATTCTGGTCCATTTCGAGCACTATTACTCGTTTTGGGGTGCCATAGTGTTTTCCATGATTGACGATCCCCATGGTTAGTTTACGTGTCCGTCCTCAACACTCGCGGTTTCGGCCAATTCTGACCCGTTTCGTGGACTATTACTTGCCGTTTTGGGGCCCCGAAGCGATTTCCATAGTTGTCGAACCCAAGGTTGCGCTTACGTGGCGGTCATCAACACTCACAGTTTTGGCCGATTCTGGCCCGTTTCATGGACTAGTAGTCATTGATTAGGGGTCCCGTAGTGATATCCACGATTAACGAACCCCGGGTTGCGTTTACATGTCGGCCATCAACACTCACAGTTTTGGCCGATTCTGGTCCGTTCCATGGACTATTACTCGCTGTTTTGGGGTCCCGAAGTGATTTCCATGATTAATGAACCCCGGGGTGCGTTTACGTGTCGGTCATCAACACTCATAGTTTTGGCCGATTCTGGGCCGTTTCGTGGACTATTACTCGCAGTTTTGGGGTCCCAGAGTGATTTCCACGATTCACAAACCCCGGGGTGCGTTTACGTGTCGGTCATCAACCCTCGCGGTTTTTGTCGATTCTGACCCGTTTCGTGGACTATTACTCACCGTTTTGGGGTCCCAAAGCGATTTCCATTTTTGTCCAACCCCAAAGGTGCGCTTATATGTCAGTCATCAATAATCCCAGTTTTGGCTGATTCTGGCCCGTTTCATGGACTATTATTCACTGATTTGGGGTCCCTGAGCAATTTCCATGATTGATGAAGCCCGGGATGCGTTTATGTATCGTTCATCAATAATCCTAGGTTTCTCCAATTCTAGGCTCTTTCATGGACTATTACTCCCCGTTTTGGGGTCCCAAAGTTATTTCCATGATTATCGAACCCAAGGTGTGCTTACGTGTTGGTCGTCAACACTCGCAGTTTGGGCCAATTCTGGCACGACTATTACTCAGTTTTGGGGTCCCGAAGTGATTTCCACGATTGACGAACCCCGGGGTGCCACTACTAGGAAAAACCTTATACACAGAATCTTACCAGCAGCGCTCTTTAAAATAAGGCGCTACTACCATTTAGCAGCAGCGCGTTCCAGAGAAACGCGTTGATGTAAGAAAAATAGCAGTAGCGCGTCATCTGTAAACAACGCTACTGCTATAATTGCCATGACCTTGCCGTCAAGCTAGTTATAGCACTAGCGCCGTTTTACACACCATGCTACTGCTATTGATTTTAGCAGTAGCGCATTTTGAGAAAGCTCGCTACTGATAAGTTCAGTCCACAAGTTTAGTCCCACCTCGCTCTGCGAACACGGTGTTTACCACCTTAAATATGTTACTTCACAAACTATCATAACCACTTGGTCTTCATTGAACTGTATGTGTAGAATTTGTGGCCGCAATATGAGTCTTCTGTGGTTCCTACCGGAGAGGACTCATATTGACAATTCAGATTGTACACAAAAAGATCATTGATGGCCAATGTATTTTTGCATGCTTACACTTAGCAGTAGCGCGTTTTTCCTAAAGGCGCTACTGCTAGGGTGTTTAGCAGCAGTGCGTTACCCAGAAATGCGCTACTGCTAAATCCATCCTATCACCAGGCCGCCCCTCACTCTCCTCTCTATCTGCTCCACTTACTCTCCCCGCACCACCGTAAATGCATCGCCGCTGCATTGCCGCCCACAGACTGCTACATGATCGCCCCTCCCTCCTCCATCTGGCCGCCGGTCGTCGCCCCCTCCCTTCCCGCCGCCATCACCCCTCCCTCCTCCATCCCGCTACTGTCACCCGCTTCCTCCTCCATCCTGCCGCCGTCACCCCCTCCTACCTTCCTCCCCATCCTTCCCACATGTTCCCTCGTTCCTCCCACTCCTCCCTCCATCCTTCCTCCCTCCTTCCTAATTACTATCAGGAACACCCACCACCATGGCTTGAGGATGATGGTCGGCGTTGATATCATCTAGAACTACATATGTGCGTGGCTGTATGACTACTCTCGTGGAAATATCACGTCAGATGTCCTAACGGAAGGACTTAGTCGTGGAGCCATCGCAACAAGATTAGCTTGAAGGGGTTAAACCGTACAAGGGACACGAGAGTTTTATACTAGTTTGGCCCTTACGATGAAGGTAAAAGCCTACGTCTAGCTGTGATGGAATTGCTTGGGTTTCGATCACCAGGGAGCGAATACGCTTTGCCTGAGTCTCGAGTTGTTGGTTCTTGTCCCTGAACTGCCGCCAGGTCGTCCCTATATATACACAAAGTTGGCCTTGGCGGTTTCTGAGTCCCGAGGCCGGCTCATACAAGTGTCCGGCTCGGTCTCTCCCTTTTCCCTAACTTACAATACAAGTTATACAACTATGGCGGTTTACCATTATGGGCCCTAATCCGCCTTTGGGCTCTGGGCCTCCAAGATTTATCAGTAAAGCGCCATCTTCTTTGTCTTCATGGGCTTCAATACAGTTGAGCGTGAACCGGCCCCTCCTGGGCGGTTTACATTCAGTAGTTATATCCTCAACATTAGGCCCCAGATTGATTTGAACCTATTCATGTCAATCTTTAATACTTAGAAAAATTCAGTGAACATCTTCTTCGATTCTTGTAAACCGCCATGATGTCTTCTCCTGTAAAGTTTGGTAAACCACCATGATGTCATCTTCTGAAACTGCAGTGAATCATCATGACATCATCTCTGTATAAAAAGAGAATAAAGATTCCCTTCATTAATTTTCTTCCGAAGATCGAGGCGACAGCTGCGCCCCATTTTACCGCTTCGGCTCCTCAATTCTCACGCTCGCCTTCTTTATCCATTCGCCTTATAAATAGGCTCTGTGGTCCTTCACTTTCCCCTTCTGCACTTCTTCTTCTTCCTCTCATCGCTCAAGCCCGACAGCTCCGCCATCGCCGTCGACCTCGAAGCTCTGCCTCATCCCTGGCCGCTGCATCAACCTGAACGCACCAGAGATCCACGGCTCTCCTCTACTACTCCTGAGAATCCACTAAGACCTTCTCCCTTAACCCTAGATCTGCATTAGGGTTTGGGTACTCGGCTGCGTTCATCAGTGTTCGTCTATGCTTTGTTGCTTTTCCCTTGCTTTGTTTTACTGTCTCGTTGAATCCAAACCAACCCTACCTTTTCCTTCTGCGACCGAAGCTACAATCTTATTTTGCCTCACCGTAGTATCTTTAGAACCACGAACAGATCCATCTGGATCCTCTTTATTCTGTTGTCGCCATTTTAGGGTTCAGAAAATTTTCTTTACTAGGCCGCGGTAGATCCAAAATTATAATATCTTCTTGTGAAACCTGTTTCCTCAGTACTTAACGAATTTCAGCTCTGCTGCTTCCACTATAGGCGGTTTAACTTTGTAGAAATCACAATCCGCCTGGTACCATTAGCCCTCACTTAAACCGCCATCTTGACTTGAGTAGCAGTATCCAGTTTCACCCTGACTGGTTGGCTAATCCGGTGCTGGTTCTTAAGAAAAACGGCACTTGGCCCATGTGTGTGGACTACACAGACTTGAACAAAGCTTGCCCGGCAGATCCTTTTGCTCTCCCACGTATTGATCAGATCATTGATGCGACGGCGGGTTGTGAGTGTTTGAGTTTTTTGGATGCTTATTTTGGTTATCATCAGATCAAAATGGCAGTTAAGGACCAGGAGGAGACAGCTTTCATCACCCCCTTTGGAGCCTTCTGCTATGTTTCTATGCCCTTTGGGCTCAAGAGTGCACAGGCGACTTATCAGCGATGTGTGCAGAATTGTCTTCGTACTCAGATTGGGCACAATGTTCATGCCTATGTGGATGACATTGTAGTAAAATCCAGGAAAAAGGAGACATTGATAGATGATCTCAAAGAGACCTTTGACAATCTTCGGGTTTATAAGATGATGCTCAATCTGGACAAGTGTGTTTTTGGTGTTCCGGCAGGCAAGCTCTTAGGCTTTCTGGTGTCAAACAGAGGCATTGAGGCTAATCTGGAAAAGATCAAAGCGATTACATCCTTGGCTAAACCGGCGTGTATCAATGACATCCAGCGTCTGGCGGGTCGAATTGCAGTCTTAAGCCGGTTTATCAGCCGCTTGGGAGAGAAGGCGATCCCTCTGTATCAGATGTTCAAGAAAACAGACACTTTTTTCTAGAGTGCGCATCTAATGCGACGTTTGAGGATTTGAAGAGACAGTTGGTTGAACCGCTAGTTCTTGCTGCTCTGGTTGATAAGGAGCTGCTATTATTATACGTGGCTGCTAATGCTCGGGCTGTCAGTGTAGCCATTGTGGTGGAATGCAAGGAGGCTGGGAAGGAATATCCGGTTCAAAGGCCGGTGTATTACATCATTGAGGTGCTAATTGAGTCAAAGCAAAGATATCCGCATTGGCAGAAGCTAGTGTATGGGGTTTTCATGGCAAGTCGGAAGCTTAAACAGTACTTTCAGGGCCATCCCATAACAGTTGGCAGTTCCGCTCCTTTGGGGGATATCATCCGGAACAGGGAGGCAACTAGCCGGGTTGCTAAGTGGGTTATTGAGCTTGGACCACACGGTTTGAGATATATGCCTCGCACAACCATCAATTCTCAGGCTCTTGTGGATTTCATAAATGACTAGACAGAGTTGCAGGCACCAGAAGACAAACCGGACAGCACATATTGGACTATCCACTTTGATGGGTCCAGACAGTTGGAGGGCTCGGGGGCTGGGGTTGTCCTTACTTCCCCTCGAGGTGATAAAATTTGTTATGTTCTCCGCTTAATCTTTCCTTGTACTAACAATGTAGCTGAGTACGATGCCTTACTCCACGGTCTCCGTGTGGCCAAGGAAATGAACTTAAGCCGGGTTCGATGCTTTGGAGATTTTGATCTGGTGGCTCAGCAAGTTTCTGGCACTTGCGACTCTAAGGATCCCCTCATGGCGGCTTACAGGCGAGAGGTGGATGTTGTGGCTGGTCACTTCAAAGGTTACCAGGTTGAGCACATTGATCGGCGCAAAAACGAAGCAGCAGATGCTTTAAGCTGGCTGGGGTCTCAGCGTAAACCGGTGTTGCCCAATACCTTTCTGGATATCCTGCATAACCCGTCTGTAAAGTTGCCCACAGAGGAGGATTTGGCTATTCTTGATCCGGAGGCACAGTTGGTTGCCGCTTTACATATAATTCCAGATTGGATGATTCCATATCTGGCGTATATGAACCGAGGCGAGTTACCAGAAGATGAAGTTTTGGCCAGACAGATAGTCCGGCAATCAAAGTCCATGATTATTCACAATGGCGAGTTACACCGCTGTAGTGTTTCAGGCGTATTCCAACGATGTGTCTCTCCTGAGGAGGGTCAAGAAATCTTGCGTGAAATCCATGAAGGCGATTGTGGTCACCATGCCGGTTCAAAATCATGGTTTTTACTAGTTGGCGGCTCATGCCGATGCTGAGGACCTGGTAAAGAGGTGCGATGCTTGTCAGAAGTTTTCACGCCGAGCTCATGTTCCGGCTCAAGAGCTACGGATGATTCCAATCGCTTGGTCGTTTGCTACTTGGGGGCTTGATATGGTGGGTCCTTTGAAGCGGTCCAAGGATAAGAAGACCCACCTGTTGGTGGCAGTTGACAAATTTACCAAGTGGGTTGAAGCGGAGCCAGTAAGCAAGTGTGACGCAGCCACGGTGGTTCAATTCATCAAGAAGGTGATTTTCCGTTTTGGTTTTCCACACAGCATCATCACAGATAATGGCACAAATCTTTCCAAAGGTGAAATGGAGGAATTTTGTCAACGAGAGCACATCCGGCTTGATGTAGCATCCGTGGCTCACCCCCAGTCTAATAGTCAAGCGGAGAGAGCTAATCAAGAAATCTTGAAGGGTATTAAGCCTGGGCTTATGGTTCCTTTGAAACGGACGTCGGGTTGTTGGGTGGAAGAATTACCATCTGTGTTATGGAGCATAAACACCACCCCAAACCTATCTATGGGTTATACACCTTTCTTCATGGTTTACGGGGCAGAGGCGGTCCTCCCAAGTGATATTCGTCATGACTCGCCCCCGGTTGCAAATTATGTTGAAGCGGACAATGAGCAAGCACGCCAGGAGGCACTGGACCTGTTAGATGAGAAACGGGACATGGCTTTGGCTCGTTCGGCGGTTTATCAACAAGACCTGCGGCGTTATCACAGCCGCCGGGTTAAAACAAGAACCTTTCAAGAAGGCGACTTAGTGCTCCGGCTCATCCAGGATCAGACCGATATGCACAAGTTATCCCCACCTTGGGAAGGGCCCTTTGTGGTCAGCAAGAGTCTGCACAACGGATCATACTACCTCATTGATGTTCGAGAGCACAAAGACTCACGCAATTCTGAGGAGGAGACCCGGCGGCCGGAACATAGCTCTCCTTTGGCCTTACTACACCTGAGCTATAGGCTCCTCTTATGTACATATTTCGACAATGTATATATTATGATCAATATAATAAACCGGCATCCTTGCTATAAGCAGGGCCTCTGCCGTTTTTTTCCAATATCTTTTGATTACATGGGGACTTCAACTAACAAAGCAGAGTTCTGCTTTTTAAACCGGCTATCACGCCATAATACAGCTTGGAAGCTTCACACCCAAGGGGCCAAAGAGAGTCTGGATGCTATGCACAGCTCAAACATAGGCACCCATTGAGCACAGCTCACAAGGTTACTTGGGGGCTCTTTGTGCACTTCAACAAAGAGTTTGAAAGGACCCTTGTAATATGCTATCAAGCACGGCTTGGAAGCCTGGTGTATTCACCTAAAACCCCGGGTTAACCTGCCTTTATCAAGTAAGCCACTCCTATCCAGGTAATCCTGGCATGTCCCGCCAAATGTTTGACAAGTCAACCTTTTACAGACCCTGAACTTGTCAAAGTTAAACCGACGATTGGTTAGTTGGAGGCCCATCCTGAAAGGCTTTGCAAAATGGTTTAACTCAGCGGCCTGGCAGCCCATGAAAAGCCTCGAATTTGTGCCTGGCAGCCCTTGAAAAGCCTCGACTACATGGTTTTATTTCCTTTTGTCAAGTTTTTTATCCTTTGATAACATTTTATGTTGAACCAATGTCTATTGGCCCGGCTTGGCTTTCAGCTACAAGTTGTCAGACCATATTCATTATTAAACCGGTTTTTCATAACCCGGTCTGGTTTTGACTACATGTCTCCAGTATGATCATCTGGTGTTCATCGTAACCCGGTATGACTTATTACACACCAGCACTGCATGGTGGGAGTTATCAACACTCAAAGAGTTGGGTTTTCACCCTTACTACAATCAAGTTGGTAAACCAACAACATAATTTCATATCACAGGTATGATCTATTTTTGATATTTTTACAACCTTGGTTATCTACCAGGTTTTGTATTGGGCATTATGACCCGTCCGGCGGTAAACCGCCAGGACAGATCTTTTTTATGCAGACACAAGGATTGCATAAAGTTATCAAGATATATAAGCAAGGGCAGCAAATATCATGGCGGATCAAACAAAGTCATGTATCAGTGCACGATGGCAGCAGATCAAAGTATTCCAACTAGCCTATTACAAGGCGCTTTGAGGCCCAAAATAATGATTGTTCTTTACACAGAACACAGTCTGTGAAAATCAACTCGGTTGCTGGATTAAGACTCATCGCCAGGTTGACGTGAGGTTGATGGATCTTCTAGCGTCGGTTCAACCTCCTCCTCCCCACCCAGTGGCTGAAAGTCAACGGTGGCCCAGTCAATCTGGGTTAAAGCTTGAAAGACAGCCTCTTCACTTATAAGATTGGACGGCTCAACGTCAGGGGCATAAGTGTGCTTACGTATTGGCGGGATAAGATTCTGCACTTCTTCCACAACAGTGTCAACCCGTTGGTTGTTCGCATCATAGAAGGATCGATGAACAGACAAGTTAACCTCTTCAGCCAATTGGCTTGCCAGCGGACGCATCTCCTTTGTCAGGGCTTTGAGGGCTTCATTATCAAATGCTGACCCATTTTCTTGTTCACCCGGATAGCCCTTGGCGATATCAACCGGATCCAGGTCAGCTATCCAAGCTTTGGCCCGAGTCAGTGCTAACAAAGCGCCAGCCCTGGCAGCAGATCGCTTCATTTCTTCTATCTGCGCTGGTGTCATCGACAATTTGGCCAGTGTATTCTTGATCAACGTTGGTGTCGGTTTGTTGTATGAGGCCGCACGGTAACTCGTTGGGCACCGGTATACAGTTGCTCTATCAACGTATCTACTGCCTTCAGCTTCATCCGCACGTTTGAGCCCAGATGTGCAACACGGCTACCTGTAACGGTTTAAGAATTTGCTGTTAAACCGGATATTTCAAAGATGGTTATTCAAGCTCTTTGCACAAGGTACTTACCAAATATCGCAGAAGTCATAGCATTTACTTGATGCTTTAACCCAGTTAGCTCTTCTGCCACCGGTTTAAGAGCTACCTCAGCGTCTTCAGCCCGCTTCAACAAAGCAGCCTTTTCAGTTTCCCAGCTGGCACGTTCAGTCTTGAAGCCATCCTTCAGTTGTTCCATGGCTATCAAAGCGCTTTTTAGTTCATCTTTGGCCTTCGAGGCCTCTGCTTGCTGGGACTTGATATTCTCTTGAAGATCGGAAATTTGGGAATCTTCGTTGTTTATATCAGCCTGCAAAAGACAGATGATGATGTTAATATTTTTCTCAAAGTCCCAAGCATATAACCAGTTATACACTTGGCACTTGGGGGCTAATGCGGATTGCTTTTTTCCTGCTGATTATTTAGAAGTCCCAAGGCTTAATACAAGTATTAATCTTGGCACTTGGGGGCTAATGTGTATTTGATCAGAAAATCAAAGGCAAAGGAATTGAAGAAAGGACAGTTTGGAACATGAAGTCCCAGTTCATCTTGATAAGATAAATCGGTCCTTGGGGGCTACTCAGTTGAAGTGTTCTTTATCTCAAAGGCCTGGTTTATCTTCAAGAGATAAACCGGCCCTTGGGGGCTACAATGGAGTTGGTATACAGAACAAGAAAGTTTAAAGTGTTTGGAAGATTACCTCATAGCGCTCCTTCATCATGTTCACCAAACCGGCCTCATAATCTCGGCTTGTGTATAGGCGGTTTAGGAATCCAGAATGGAGCTCCTGGGCAGTAAGGTTAACATAGCTGGATAAATCTGTCTTCCCTTTCCCCTTGCCCATAGCAACAAATTCTTCCTTGGCAGTATGCTTTGATAAGGCAACCGGGTTGCCAGGGACAGTGTGACCAGTACCGATGATAATAACATCATCATCGCCACCTTTTGACAGGCTTGGCGGATTGACAGTATCCCTGGCTGGGCTTGGTAGATCTTCGTCCTTGGCTGGGCTTGGAGGATCAGCATGAGGACTAGCCGGGTTGGCTTCTGGCGGATCAACATAGGTATCCTAACCTTGGGGTACAGGATCATCCATAGCAATGTCAGCATCTCCACCACCTTCTTCTACAATCCTCTCTGGTTCAGATTCTTCAGTAGGGGCATTCGTTTTTGCCTTCTTACTGAGTCGGGCTTTGGCGCTGCAAAATAGCAAACAAAGATTAATTGATAAACCGGTGCAAGAAGGCAAAGCTAAAAAGCCAGTATACTTACCTAGGGACGGTCTTGAGGGGAGGCATTTGGGTGGTTGATGAGTCGCCAGATGAAGAATTGGAAGTCACCTGATAATTTGAATCAGGCGGATTAAGTGGGTATCGGAAGCAACCCGCCAAGGGATAAGGTTTATTAGAAGAGCAAGAGACCTCTGGACGACGTTTCCGGTTTGGACTGTCTGGTAAACCGGATGAAGTGACTTGCTGGCCACTGTGCCGGGTTGTGCGACGGCCTTCATGTTGTTGTGTCTTCAAAGAAAATTGTGGATCCAAATGAGCAAGAGGGTGAGTATTTTACTTTCCGAGCTGCACGGCGAAGTTTTTGAACCGGCACATGATCTGAATCGGAGGAAAGGGAGATTGCCTCTACATGATCAGCACGACTGGCTTCCGCATCATCCTGGTAATAGTCATTGTCAATAAGGTGTATGAAAAATGAACCAAGGGAGTCAAGTTCTACCTCTTGTTCTGAATCATCGACATCTTCGGGCGGGTCAGAGGACTCGGCGGTTTTCTTCTTGGCTGGCTTCTTTGTGAATTTGCTCTTGGCACGAAGAGCTCTCGCTGGCTTGTCTTGAGATTTTGCCGGTTTGTCTTGAGCTTTCCTCTTCCAGAAAGTATCTTTCGCCTATAAGAATAAACAAAGGATTATCAGAACAGTGTTAAAGCAGAGACGGATCAAAAAGGCATAAGGATAAAAAATTTACCGCTGGCGGTTTGTTGGAGGCATAAAAGGGACGCAGCCCGATTTTGCTGCATTCAGCGATCGGTTCATCCAGCATCTTCTTGACAGCATCAGTGACTTTATCATCAGTTATATCTATTTCATGGTGCCGTTGAGGGTCCTTGATGTCCCCGGTATAATCATGCATCAACCTGGTGCGGCGGCTTAAAGGCAGGATACCCCATGAAACCCAGCAACGAACGAGGTCAATGCCGGTTAAGCCGTTTGCTAGGAAAGCCCGGAGCTTAGCAAGTTGAGGTGCATAAGCTTGTCGTTCTTTGGCAGTAAGCCGTTGAGGCAGTGGATGGCCATTACTGAGCCAGTGAGCACGGTAACCCGGCAGAGGGTTTTCATCAGCAGGAGCGGTGTTCCGACAATAGAACCATGTTTGATTCCAGTCTTTAGGGTGGTTGTGATGTTTGGCATGAGGAAAATTGACTTCTTTCCTCTTCTGAATTGATACTCCGCCAAGTTCAGTATTGGGGCCGTCAGAGAATTCAGTTCGGCGGTTTAAGTGGAAGAAGTCCCGGAAGAGCTCAATAGTTGGTTCTTCTTGAAGGTAAACTTCACAGAACACTTGGAAATTGCATATGTTGGACACAGAGTTTGGTCCAATGTCTTGAGGATGGAGTTGGAAGCTAGCAAGTACATCCCGAAAAAACTTTGATCCGGGAGGGCTAAACCCCCGGTCTAGATGCTGCATAAATACAACCACTTCTCCATCTTGACGTTCAGGAGGGCACTCAGGGCCAGGGACTCGCCAATGAAGGACATCCTTCTTGGCCAAAGCGCCAGTTAGAATGTATCCGTTTAGTTGTGTTTCTGTGATCCGGGAAGGAACCCAGTTGCAAGAGGCGAATTGCTTGGCCATTTTGGAAGACAAACTGTAAAAGAGGTGCAAAAGCTGGTTCACGGTTCAAGATTGATGTGCACAAACCGGTGTTAAACTGGGGGATTTAATCAAGGCATTTATACAAGTTAAACCGGATACTACTACTCAAGTCAAGATGGCGGTTTAAGTGAGGGCTAATGGTACCAGGCGGATTGTGATTTTCTACAAAGTTAAACCGCCTATAGTGGAAGCAGCAGAGCTGAAATTCATTAAGTACTGAGGAAACAGGTTTCACAAGAAGATATTATAATTTTGGATCTACCGCGACCTAGTAAAGAAAATTTTCTGAACCCTAAAATGGTAACAGCAGAATAAAGAGGATCTAGATGGATCTGTTCATGGTTCTAAAGATACTACGGTGAGGCAAAACAAGATTGTAGCTTCGGCCGCAGAAGGAAAAGGTAGGGTTGGTCTGGATTCAACAAGACAGTAAAAGAAAGCAAGGGCAAAGCAACAAAGCACGGACGAACACTGACGAACGCAGCCAAGTACTGAAACCCTAATGCAGATCTAGGGTTAAGGCAGAAGGGCTACCGGATTCTCAGGAGCAGCAGAGGAGAGCCGTGGATCTCTGGTGCGTTCAGGTTGATGCAGCAGCCAGGGATGAGGCAGAGCTTCGAGGTCGACGGTGATGGTGGAGCTGTCGGGCTTGAGCGATGAGAGGAAGAAGAAGAAGTGCGGAAGTGGAAAAGTGAAGGACCCCAGAGCCTATTTATAAGGCGAATGGATAAAGAAGGCGAGCATGAGAATCGAGGAGCCGAAGCGGTAAAATGGGGCGCAGCTGTCGCCTCGATCTTCGGAAGAAAATTAATGAAGGGAATTTTTATTATCTTTTTATACAGAGATGATGTCATGATGATTAACTGCAGTTTCAGAAGATGACGTCATGGCGGTTTACCAAAGTTTACAGGAGAAGACATCATGGCGGTTTACAAGAATCGAAGAAGATGTTCATGGAATTTTTCTAAGTATTAAAGATTGACATGAGCAGGTTCAAATCAATCTGGGGCCTAATGTTGAGGATATAACTACTGAGCGTAAACCGCCCAGGAGGGGGCGGTTCACGCTCAACTATATTGAAGCCCATGAAGACAAAGAAGATGGCGCTTTACTGATAAAGCTTGGAGGCCCAGAGCCCAAAGGCGGATTAGGGCCCCTAATGGTAAACCACCATAGTTGTATAACTTGTATTGTAAGTTAGGGAAAAGGGAGAGACCGAGCCGGACACTTGTATGAGCCGGCCTCGGGACTCTGTAAACCGGCCGGGCGTCAACCTGTGTATATATAGGGACGACCCGGCGGTGGTTCAGGGACAAGAACCAACAACTCGAGACGCAGGCAAAGCGTATTCGCTCCCTGGTGATCGAAACCCAAGCAATTCCATCACAACTAGACCTAGGCTTTTACCTTCATCATAAGGGGACGAACTAGTATAAACCTCTCATGTCCCTTGTCCGGTTTAACCCCTTCAAGCTAATCTCGTTGCGATGGCTCCACGACTAAGTCCTTCCGTTAGGACATCTGACGAGATATTTCCACGACAACTACCCCTAGTAGACTACTATATGTTGTATGACTACCTAGTACTGCTTATCATATATGCTACTGTATGAACCATATATGTCTGGGAGGATGCATGTTGACTATATATGAGTACCTATAATGCTTAATGATATTGTATGACTACTGTATGACTATATGGTATTGTGGTTAATTTTATTATTATCTGGTATATGTGAAATTGCAGCTTATTGAAAGGGGTGCTGTTCTAGATCAATAGGAAGCAGAGAAAAATGGTGAAAGATACAGTAGTAGGCGGGCAAAGAAAAGCACTACAACTACTTATTAATCGTGCATGTGGGAAAAGCGCTACTGATACAGTCAATACTAGTAGCGCGGGTACATAGACGCTACTACTATCTGTTAGTTGTAGCGCCTTATTAGTAGCGCGGCCGCCCACGCTACTGATAGCGTTAAAACCCGCGCTACTACTAGGGTTTTCTATAGTTGTTGAACCCCATGGTGCGCTTACGTGTCGACCATCAACACTCACAGTTTTGGCCGATTCTGGCCCGTTTCGTGGACTATTACTCATTGTTTTGGGGTCCCGGAGTGATTTCCACGATTAACGAACCCCGGGGTGCATTTACATGTCGATCATCAACACTCACAATTTCGGCCAATTCTGGTCCGTTTCATGTACTATTACTCACCGTTTTGGGGTCCCAGAGTGATTTGCACGATTGACGATCCATGGGGTGCGTTTACGTGTCTGTCGTCAACACTCACAGTTTTGGCCAATTCTAACCCGTTTCGTGGACTATTACTCCCCGTTTTGGGGTCCTGAAGTGATTTCCATAGTTGTTGAACCCCAAGGTGCGCTTACATGTTGGTCATCAACACTCGTAGTTTTGGTCGATTCTGCCCCGTTTCATGGACTATTACTCACTGTTTTGGGGTCCCAAAGTAATTTCCAAGATTTATGAACCCTGGGGTGCGTTTACGTGTCAGTCAACAACACTCACAATTTTGGCCAATTCTGGTCCATTTCAAGCACTATTACTCATCGTTTTGGGGTGCCAGAGCAAGTTCCACGATTGACGATCCCCGGGGTGCGTTTACATGTCCGTCGTCAACACTCACAATTTTGGCCAATTCTGGCCTGTTTCGTGGACTATTACTTACCATTTTAGGGTCCCGACGTGATTTCCTTAGTTGTTGAACCCCAAGTTGCGCTTACGTGTCGGTCATGAACACTCATTGTTTTGGGGTCCCGGAGTGATTTCCACTATTAATGAACCCCGGGGTGTGTTTACGTGTCGATCATCAACACTCACGGTTTTGGTCGATTCTAGGTTGTTTGGAGAACTATTACTCAACGTTTTGGGGAACCAGAGAGATTCCCATGATTGACGATCCCCGAGGTGTGTTTACCTGTTCGTCGTCAACACTCATAGTTTTGGCCAATTTGACCCGTTTCATGGACTATTACTTACCGTTTTGAGGTCCCGAAGCGATTTCCATAATTGTCGAACCCCAAGTTGTGCTTAATTGTCGGTCATCAACACTCACAGTTTTTGCCGATTCTGGCCCGTTTCTGTGGACTATTACTCACTGTTTTGGGGTCCCGAAGTGATTTCCACGATTAACGAACCCCGGGGTGCGTTTACGTATCGGTCATCAACACTCGCAGTTTTTGTCAATTCTGACTCATTTTGTGGACTATTACTCACAGTTTTGGGATCCCAAAGCGATTTCCACGTTTGTTGAACCCCAAGGTGCGCTTACGTGTTGGTCATCAACAATCACAGTTTTGGCTGATTTTGGGCCGTTTCATGGACTATTACTCACTGATTTGGGGTCCCTGAGCGATTTCCACGATTGATGAACCCCGGGGTGCGTTTATGTAGTTCATCAATAATCCTAGGTTTGTTCGATTCTGGGCTCTTTCATGGACTATTACTCACTGTTTTGGGGTCCCAAAGTGATTTCCATAGTGGTTGAACCCCAAGGTGTGCTTACGTGTTGGCCGTCAAGCCTCGCAGTTTGGGCCGATTCTAGCCCGTTTCTTGGACTATTACTAAGTTTTGGGGTACCGAAATGATTGAAGAACCCCGAGCTGCGTTTGCGTGTCGGTCATCAACACTCACAATTTTGGCTGATTCTGGTCCGTTTAGTGCAATATTACTCACCATTTTGGGGCCCCAAAGCGATTCCACGATTGACAATCCCCGGGGTCTGTTTATGTGTCCGTCGTCAACACTCATAGCTTTGGCCAATTCTCACTCGTTTCGTTGACTATTACTCACCGTTTTGGGGTCCCAAGCGATTTCCATTGTTGTAGAACCCCAAGGTCTGCTTACCTGTTGATCATCAACACTCACGGTTTGGGCCGATCCTTGCCCGTTTCATGGACTATTACTCACTGTTTTGGGGTCCTGGAGTGATTTCCATGATTAACGAACCCCGGGGTGCGTTTACGTGTCAGTCTAACGATCACAGTTTTGGCCGATTCTGGGCCGTTTCGGGGACACAATCCCAGTTTTGGCTGATTCTGGCCCGATTCATGGACTCCGGGGAGCGTTTTTGTATCGTTCATCAATAATCCTAGGTTTGTCCGACTATGGGCTCTTTCATGGACTATTACTCACCGTTTTGGGGTCCCAAAGTGATTTCAATGGTTGTCGAACCCCAAGATGCGCTTACGTGTCGGTCATCAACACTAATAGTTTTGACAGATTCTGGCCCGTTTCATGGACTATTACTCACTGTTTTGTGGTCCTGGAGTAATTTCCATGATTAACAAACCCCCGGGTGCATTTACGTGTCGGTCATCAACACTCACAATTTTGGCCGATTCTGGTCCATTTCGAGAAATATTACTCATCGTTTTGAGGTGCGAGAGCGATTTCTATGATTGACGATCCCCGGGTACGCTTATGTGTCCGTCATCAAGACTCACAGTTTTGGCCAATTCTGACCTGTTTAGTGGACTATTACTTTCCGTTCTGGGGTCCCGAAGCGATTTCCATAGTTGTTGAACCCCAAGTTGCGCTTACATGTCGGTCATCAAGACTCACAGTTTTGGCCGATTCTGGCCCGTTTCGTGGACTATTACTCACTGTTTTGGGGTCCCGGAGTGATTTCCATGATTAACGAACACCGAGGTGCATCTACGTGTCGGTCATCAACACTCATAGTTTTGGTCAATTCTGGGCCGTTTAGTGCACTATTACTCACTGTTTTGGGGTCCCGAAGTGATTTCCATGATTAACGAACCCCGAGGTGCGTTTATGTGTCGGTCATCAACACTCACGGTTTTTGTCGATTCTGACCCGTCTCGTGGACTATTACTTACCGTTTTGGGGTCCCAAAGTGATTTCCATGGTTGTCGAACCCCAGGGTGTAATTACTTGTTGGTCGTCAACACTAACAATTTTAGACGGTTCTGGTCTGTATCATGCACTATTACTCACCGTTTTCGGGTCCCAAAGCGATTTCCATGTTGGTCGTCAAGACTCGCAGTTTGGGCCGATTCTGGCCCGTTTCTTGGACTATTACTCAGTTTTGGGGTCCCAAGGTGATTTCCATGATTGACGAACCTCGGGGTGCGTTTACGTGTTGGTCATCAACACTAACAGTTTTGGCCGATTTTGGTCCGTTTTGTGCACTATTACTCAGCATTTTGGGGTCCTATATCGATTACCACGATTGAGGATCCCCGGGGTGCGTTTACGTGTATGTCGTCAACACTCACAGTTTTGGCCACACCCGTTTCGCGGACTATTACGCACCGTTTTGGGGTCCCGATGCGATTTTCATAGTTGTTGAACCCGAAGGTGCGCTTATGTGTCGATCATCAACACTCACAGTTTTGGCCGATTCTGGCCCGTTTCATGGACAACTACTCACTGTTTTGGGGTCTCGGGGTGATTTCCACGATTAACGAACCCCGGGTGTGTTTACGTGTTGGTCATCAACACTCATAATTTTGGCCGATTTTGTTCCGTTGCAAGCACTATTACTCATCGTTTTGGGGTGCCAGAGCGATTTCCACGATTGACGATCCCCAGGGTGCGTTACATATCCGTTGTCAACACTCACAGTTTTGGCAAATTCTGACCCGTTTCATGGACTATTACTTACCGTTTTGGGGTCCAGAAACGATTTCCATAGTTGTTGAACCCCAAGTTGCGCTTACGTGTCAATCATCAAGACACACAGTCTTGGCTGATTCTAGCCCATTTCATGGACTATTACTCACTGTTTTGGGGTCCCGAAGCGATTTCCATAGTTGTTGAACCCCAAGGTGCGCTTATTTGTCGGACATCAACACTCACAGTTTTGGCCGATTCTGGCCCGTTTCATGGACTATTACTCACTAATTTGGGATCCCGGAGTGATTTCCATGGTTAACGAACCCCTGGGTGCATTAAATGTCGATCATTAACATTCACAGTTTTGGCCGATTCTGGCCCGTTTCTTGGACTATTACTAGCTGTTTGGGGTCCCGGAGTGATTTCCATGATTAACGTACCCTGGGGTGCGTTTACGCGTCAGTCATCAACACTCGCGGTTTTTGTTGATTCTGACCCGTTTTGTGGACTATTACTCACCGTTTTGGGGTCCCCCAGTGATTTCCATGGTTTTTGAACACCATGGTGCGCTTACGTGTCGGTCGTCAACAATCGCCGTTTTGGCCGATTCTGGCACGTTTCATGCACTATTACTCACTGATTTGGGGTCCTTGAGCGATTTCCATGATTGACGTACCCCGATGTGTGTTTATGTATCATCCATGAATATTCCTAGGTTTGTTCGATTCTGGGCTCTTTAATGGACTATTACTCACCATTTTGGGTTCCAAAGTGATTTCCATGGTTATCGAACCCCAATGTGTGCTTGCGTGTTGGTCGTCAAGACTTGTAGCTTGGCTCGATTCTGGCCCGTTTCTTGGACTATTACTCATTGTTTTGGGGTCCCAAAGTGATTTCCATGATTGACGAACCCCAGTGTGCGTTCACCTATCGGTCATCAACACTCACAATTTTGGCGGATTCTGCGCTTACGTGTCGGTCATGAACACTCACTGTTTTGCCAATTCTAGCCCGTTTCGTGGATTATTACTCGCGGTTTTGGGGTCCCGGAGTGATTTCCACGATTAACGAACTCCAGGTTGCTTTTACGTGTCGGTCATCAACACTCATAATTTTGGCCGATTCTGGTCCGTTTCGAGCACTATTACTCATCATTTTGGGGCGCCGGAGCATTCCACGATTGACGATGGCCGGTGTGCGTTTACGTGTCCGTCATCAACACTTACATTTTTGGCCAATTCTGACCCGTTTCGTGGACTATTACTTACCGTTTTGGGGTCCCTGAGCGATTTCCATAGTTTTTGAACCCCAAGTTGCGCTTACGTGTCGGTCATCAACACTCATAGTTCTGACCCGTTTCGTCGACTATTACTCACTGTTTTGGGGTCCCGGAGTGATATCACCGATTAACAAACCCCGGGGTGTGTTTACGTGTCGGTTATCAACACTCACAGTTTTGGCCGATTCTGGGCCGTTTCGTGGACTATTACTCTCAGTTTTGGGCTCCCGTAGTGATTTCAACTATTAACGAACCCCGGGGTGCGTTTACGTGTCGGTCGTCAACACTCACAATTTTGTCGATTCTGACCCGTTTCATGGACTATTACTCACCGTTTTGGGGTCCCAAAGCGATTTACATGGTTGTTAAATCCCAAGGTGCGCTTACGTGTCGGTTATCAACAATCGCAGTTTTGGCCGATTTTGGCCCGTTTCCTGGACTATTACTCACTGATTTGGGGTCCCTGAGCGATTTTCATGATTGATAAACCCTGGGGTGCGTTTATGTATTGATCATCAATAATCCTAGGTTTGTCCAATTTTGGGCTCTTTCATGGACTAGTACTCAACGTTTTGGGGTCCCAAGATTTCCATGGTTGTCGAACCCCAAGGTGTGCTTACGTGTAGGTCGTCAAGACTTGCAGTTTGGGCCAATTCTGGCCCGTTTCTTGGACTATTACTCAGTTTTGCGGTCCCGAAGTGATTCCCACGATTGACGAACCTCGGGGTGCGTTTACGTGTCGGTCATCAATACTAACAATATTGGTCAATTCTGGTCCGTTTCGTGCACTATTACTTACTGTTTTGGGGTCCCACAGCGATTTCCATAATTGACGATCACCGGCGTGCGTTTACGTGTCTGTCGTCAACACTCACAGTTTTGGCCGATTCTTGCCCATTTCATGGACACATATCTTCTCGTGGCATTTATCTCATTGGCATCTGAGATCCAGTTTGAGTCATTGTACCCTTCAAGCACCTTTGGATGCCCAGCATAGAGAATTCCATAACTCACAATGCCTTTCAAATAACGCATAAGTCTCTCTACAGCTATCCAATGATCATCTCCCGGTTCTGAAACAAATCAGCTTAGTTTGCTAACAACAAAAGAGATTTCAGGTCTGAGAATATTTTAATTGATCTCTACCAATTCTTCGATTCTTTCGAAGCAGCACGCCAGCATCGTATGGTGCTGGAGAGGGCATGTAGTCACTATAGCCAAATCGGCTCAAGATCTTTTCCATATAGTGAGATTGAAGCAATGTAATCCCACCATCATCGCCTCTCAATAGCTTGATGTTCAGAATAACATCTACTGCTCTTAAATCCTTCATCCCAAAACAACAAGATAGGAATTCCTTGACTACCTTAATAACATTCAGATATGTTCGGAAAATCAATATGTCATCAACATACAAGCAAAGGATAACCCCTTCACCCCCACCATGGTGATAGTACACACATTAGTTAGCTTCATTTACAACAAAGCCTGCGGTTGTTAAAGTTCTTTCAAATTTCTCATGCCTCTACTTAGGTTCTTGCTTAAGTCCGTACAAAGACTTCAGCAACTTGCAAACCTTTTCTTCCTGACCATCTACTACAAACCCATCTGGTTGTTCCATATAAATTTCCTCGTCCAACTCTCCATTTAGGAAAGCAGTCTTAATATCCATTTGATGAACGAGAAGACCATGTGAGGCAGCTAGTGACAGTAGTACTCAAATAGTGGTCAATCGAGCCATAGGTGAGTAAGTATCAAAGAAGTCTTCACCTTTTTTGGGTATAATCCTTGGCCATGAGTCGTGCCTTGTACTTCTCAATAGTACCATCAGGCCTAAGCTTCTTCTTGAATAATATCCATTTGCACCCTATAGCTTTGCACCCATAAGGATGATCCCCGGGGTGCGTTACGTGTCCGTCGTCAACACTCACAGTTTTGGCCAATTCTGACCCGTTTCGTGGACTATTACTTACCGTTTTGGTGTCCCGAAGCGATTTCCATAGTTGTTGAACCCCAAGTTGCGCTTACATGTCAGTCATCAACACTCACAGTTTTGGCCAATTCTAGCCCGTTTCTTGTACTATTACCCACTGTTTTGGGGTCCCGGAGTGATTTCCACGATTAACGAACCCCGGGCTGCGTTTACGTGTCGGTCATCAACACTCGCGGTTCTTGTCGATTCTGACCCGTCTCATGGACTATTACTCACTGTTTTGGGGTCCCAAAGTGATTTCCATGGTTCTCAAGGTGTGCTTACTTGTTGGTCATTAAGACTCGCGGTTTGGGCCGATTCTGGCCCGTTTCTTGGACTATTACTCAGTTTTGGGGTCCCGAAGTGATTTCCACGATTGACGAACCTCGGGGTGCATTTATGTGTTGGTCATCAACACTAACAATTTGGCCGATTCTAGTCCGTTTTGTGCACTATTACTCACCGTTTTGGGGTCCCAGATCGATTTCCACGATTGAGGATCCCCGGGGTGCGTTTACGTGTCCGTCGTCAACACTCACAGTTTTGGCCGATTCTGGGCCGTTTCATGGACAACTACTCACTGTTTTGGGGTCCCGGAGTGATTTCCACCAATAACGAACCCCGGGGTGCGTTTATGTGTCGGTCATCAACACTCATAATTTTGGCCGATTCTGGTCCGTTGCGAGCACTATTACTCATCGTTTTGGGTGCCAGAGAGATTTCCATGATTGACGATCCCTGGGGTGTGTTACGTGTTCGTCGTCAACACTCGCAGTTTTGGCCAATTCTAACCCGTTTCGTGGACTATTACTTACCGTTTTGGGGTCCCGAAGCGATTTCAATAGTTGTTGATCCCCAAGTTGCACTTACGTGTTAGTCATCAACACACATAGTTTTGGCCGATTCTAGTACGTTTCGTAGACTATTACTCACCGTTTTGGGGTCCCGAAGCGATTTCCATAGTTGTTGAACCCCAAGGTGCGCTTACGTGTCGGTCATCAACACTCACAGTTTTGGCCGATTCTGGCCCGTTTCATGGACTATTGCTCACTATTTTGGGGTGCCGGAGTGATCTCCACGGTAAACGAACCCCTGGGTGCGTTAAATGTCGGTCATCAACACTCACAGTTTTGGCCGATTCTGGCCCGTTTCATGGACTATTACTCGTTGTTTTGGGGTCCCGGAGAGATTTCCATGATTAACTAACCCTGGGGTGCGTTTACGTGTCTATCATCAACACTCGCGGTTTTTGTCGATTCTGGCCCGTTTTGTCGACTATTACTCACCATTTTGGGGTCCGAGAGCGATTTCCATGGTTGTTGAACCCCAAGGTGCGCTTACATGTCGGTCGTCAATGATCGCAGTTTTCGCCGATTCTGGCCCGTTTCATGCACTATTACTCACTGATTTGGGGTCCTTGAGCGATTTCCATGATTGACGTACCCCGGGGTGCGTTTATGTATCGTTCATCAATATTCCTAGGTTTGTCCGATTGTGGGCTCTTCAATGGACTATTACTCATCATTTTTGGGGTCCCAAAGTGATTTCCATGGTTGTCGAACCCCAAGGTGTGCTTGCGTGTTGGTCGTCAAGACTCGAAGTTTGGGCTGATTCTGGCCCGTTTCTTGGACTATTACTCATTGTTTTGGGGTCCCAAAGTGATTTCCATGATTGACGAACCCAGTGTGCGTTTACCTATCGGTCATCAACACTCACAATTTTGGCTGATTGTGACCCGTTTCATGGAGTATTACTCACCGTTTGGAGGTCCCGAAGTGATTTCCATAGTTGTTGAGCCCCAATGTGCGCTTACCTCTCGGTTATCAACACTCACAGTGTTGGCTGGTTCTGGCCCGTTTTGTGTAATATTACTCACTGTTTTGGGGTCCCGGAGTGATATCCATGATTAACAAACCCCGGGGTGCGTTTACATGTCGGTCATTAACACTCACAGTTTTGGCCGATTCAGGGCCGTTTCGGGGACTATTATTCGCTGTTTTGGGGTCCTGGAGTGATTTCCACGATTAACGAACCCCGGGATGCGTTTATGTGTCGGTCATCAACACTCGTGGTTTTGTCAATTCTGACCCATTCCGTGGACTATTACTCACCGTTTTTGGTCCCAAAGCGATTTCCATGTTTGTTGAACCCCAAAGGTGCGCTTACGTGTCAGTCAGCAACAATCCCGGTTTTGGCTGGCTCTGGCCCGTTTCATGGACTATTACTAACTGATTTGGGGTCCTTGAGCGATTCCCAGGATTGATGAACCCCGGGGTGCGTTTATGTATCGCTCATCAATAATCCTAGGTTTGTCTAATTCTGGGCTCTTTCATGGACTATTACTCACCGTTTTGGGGCCCCAAAGTGATTTCCATAGGTGTCGAACCCCAAGATGTGCTTACGTGTTGGTCGTCAAGACTCGCAGTTTGGGCCGATTCTGGCCTGATTCTTGGACAATTACTCAGTTTTGGGGTCCCGAAGTGATTTCCACGATTGATGATCCCCGGGGTGCCTTTACGTGTCCGTCGTCAAGACTCACAGTTTTGGCCAATTCTGACCCGTTTCATGGACTATTACTCACCGTTTTGGGGTCCTGAAGCGATTTCCATAGCTGTTGAACCCCAAGGTGCGCATACGTGCCGGTCATCAACACTCACAGTTTTGGCCGATTCGGGACCGTTTCATTGACTATTACTCACTGTTTTGGGGTCCCGAAGTGATTTCCACGATTAACAAACCCCGTTGTGCGTTTACGTGTCGGTCATCAACACTCACAATTTTGGCCAATTCTGGTCCATTTCGAGCAATATTACTCATCGTTTTGGGGTGCCAGAGCGATTTCCACGATTAACGATCCCCGGGTGCGTTTACGTGTCCGTCGTCAACACTCATAGTTTTGGCCATTTCTGACCCGTTTCATGGACTATTACTTACCATTTTGGGGACCCAAAATGATTTCCCTAGTTGTTGAACCCCAAGTTGCGCTTACGTGACGGTCATCAAGACTCACGGTTTTGGCCGATTCTGGCCCGTTTCGTGGACTATTACTCACTATTTTGGGTCCCTAAGTGATTTCCACGATTAACGAACCTCGCCGTGCGTTTACCTGTCAGTCATCAACACTCACAGTTTTGGTCAATTCTGGGCCGTTTCATGGACTATTACTCACTCTTTTGGGGTCCCGCAGTGATTTCCACGATTAACGAACCCAGGGTGCGTTTATGTGTCGGTCATCAACACTCGCGGTTTTTGTCGATTCTGACCTGTCTCGTGCACTATTACTTACCGTTTTGGGGTCCCAAAGTTATTTACATGGTTGTCGAACCCCGGGGTGTAATTACGTGTTGGTCGTCAACACTAACAATTTTGGCCGATTCCGGTCCGTTTCATGCACTATTACTCACGTTTTGGGGTCCCAGAGCGATTTCCATGATTGACAATCCCCGAGCTGTGTTTACGTTTCTATCGTCAACACTCATAGTCTTGGCCAATTCTGACCCATTTCGTGGACTATTACTCACCGTTTTGGGTCCCCAAGCGATTTCCATAATTGTTGAATCCCAAGGTGCGCTTATGTGTCGATCATCAACACTCATAGTTTTGGCCTATTCTGGCCCGCTTCGTGGACTATAACTCACTGTTTTGTGGTCCCAGAGTGATTTCCACGATTAACAAACCCCGGTGTGTATTTACGTGTCGGTCATCAACACTCACAGTTTTGGCCGATTTTGGTCCGTTTTGAGCACTATTACACATCGCCTTGGGGTGCCAGAGCGATTTCCACGATTGAAAATCCCCGGGGTGCGTTACGTGTTCGTCGTCAACACTCAAAATTTTGGCCAATTCTGTCTCGTTTTGTGGACTATTACTTACCATTTACGTGTCGGTCATCAACACTCACAGTTTTAGCCGAATCTGCGCCGTTTCTTGGACTGTTACTCACTATTTTGGGGTCCCGTTGTGATTTCCACGATTAACGAACCCCGGGGTGCGTTTACGTGTCTGTCATCAACACTCACAATTTTGGCCAATTCTGGTCCGTGTCAAGCATTATTACTCGTCGTTTTGGGGTGCCAGAGCGATTTCCATGATTGACGATCCCCGGTGTGTGTTTACGTGTCTGTCGACAACACTCACGGTTTTGGCCAATTCTGGCCCGTTTCGTGGACTATTACTTACCATTTTGGGGTCCAGAAATGATTTCCGTAGTTGTTGAACCCCAAGGTGCGCTTACGTGTCGGTCATCAACACTCACTATTTTGGCCGATTCTGGCCCGTTTCCTGGACTATTAGTCACTGTTTTGGGGTCCCGTAGTGATTTCCACGATTAACGAACCCCGGGGTGCGTTTGCGTGTTGGTCATCAACACTCACAGTTTTGGCCGATCCTAGGCCGTTTTGAGCACTATTACTCATCGTTTTGGGGTGCCGGAGCGATTTCCATGATTGACGATCCCCGGGGTGCATTTACGTGTCCGTCGTCAACACTCATAGTTTTGGCCAATTCTGACCCATTTCGTGGACTATTACTTACCGTTTTGGGGTCCCGAAATGATTTCCATAGTTGTCGAACCCCAAGTTGCGCTTACGTGTCGGTCATCAGCACTCACAGTTTTGGCTGATTCTGGCCCGTTTCGTGGACTATTACTCACTTGTTTTGGGGTCCCAGAGTGATTTCCACGATTAACGAACCCCGGGGTGCATTTACGTGTCGGTCACCAACAGTCGCGGTTCTTGTCGATTCTGACCTGTCTCGTGGACTATTACTCACTGTTTTGAGGTCCCAAATTGATTTCCATGGTTGTCAAGGTGTGCTTACGTGTCGGTCGTCAAGACTCGCAGTTTGGGCCGATTCTGGCCCGTTTCTTGGACTATTACTCAATTGGGGTCCCGCAGTGATTTCCACAATTGACGAACCTTTGGGTGCGTTTACGTGTTGGTCATTAATGATATGTCTCCAACGTATCTACTTCTCCAAACACTTTTTCCCTTGTTTTGGACTCTGGCTTGCATGATTTGAATGGAACTAACCCAGACTGACGTTGTTTTCAGCGGAACTGCCATGGTGTAAATTTTGTGCAGAAATAAAAGTTCTAGGAATGAACTAAAAATTCACGGAGCAAATTTTTGGAATTAATAAAAAATACTGGCGAAAGAATCAGCATCACGGGGCCCACACCCTGTCCACGAGGGTGCAGGGCGCCCCCCCCCTAGGGCGCGCCCCCTGCCTCATGGGCCCCCTAGGACTCCACCGACCTCAACCCCAACTCCATATATTCACATTTGGGGAGAAAAAAATCAGAGAGAAGGATTTATCGCATTTTACGATACGGAGCCGCCGCCAAGCCCTAGTTTTCCTCACGAGGGCTGACCTGGAGTCCGTTCGGGGCTCCGGAGAGGGGAATCCATCGCCATCGTCATCGTCAACCATCCTCCATCACCAATTTCATGATGCTGACCGCCGTGCATGAATAATCCCATCGTAGGCTTGCTGGACAGTGATGGGTTGGATGAGATTTACCATGTAATCGAGTTAGTTTTGTTAGGGTTTGATCCCTAGTATCCATTATGTTCTAAGATTGATGTTGCTATGACTCTGCCATGCTTAATGCTTGTCACTAGGGCCCGAGTGCCATGATTTCAGATCTGAACCTTTTATGTTTTCATGAATATATGTGAGTTCTTGACCCTATCTTTCAAGTCAATAGTCACCTACTATGTGTTATGATCCGGCAACCCCAAAGTGACAATAATCGGGACCACTCCCGGTGATGACCGTAGTTTGAGGAGTTCATGTATTGACTAAGTGTTAATTCTTTGGTCAGATACTCTTTTAAAAGGACACCTTAATACCCCTTAGTTTCCAATAGGACCTCGCTGCCACGGGAGCGTAGAACAAAAGATGTCATGCAAGTTCTTTTCCATAAGCATGTATGACTATATTCGGAATACATGCCTACATTACATTGATGAACTGGAGCTAGTTCTGTGTCACCCTATGTTATAACTGTTGCATGAGGAATCGCATCCGACATAA
The DNA here is from genome assembly GCA_021605205.1 of Aegilops longissima. Taxonomy (NCBI): domain Eukaryota; kingdom Viridiplantae; phylum Streptophyta; class Magnoliopsida; order Poales; family Poaceae; genus Aegilops; species Aegilops longissima. Next base: position 691,519,981 of record CM038679.1, read on the forward strand.
TTATCCATCACTGATCCATTGCCTAAGAGCTTCTCATATATTGATCTTTGCTTAGTTACTTCTCCGTTGCCACTGTTACGATTACTACAAAACCGCTAATGTTACTTTGTCACCGTTACCGTTACTTCCATACTACTTTGCTACTAAATATTTTGCTGCAGATATTAAGTCTTTCAGGTGTGGTTGAATTGACAACTCAACTGCTAATACTTGAGAATATTCTTTGGCTCCCCTTGTGTCGAATCAATAAATTTAGGTTGAATACTCTACCCTCGAAAACTGTTGCGATCCCCTATACTTGTGGGTTATCAAGACTATTTTCTGGTGCCGTTGCCGAGAAGCATAGCTCTATTCTTTGAGTCACTTGGGATTTATATCTGTTGATCACTAAGAGGAACTTGAAAGATGAAATAACCAAGATTTTGCCCTCAACTACGAGGGAAGGTAAGGAACTGTCATCTAGCTCTGCACTTGATTCACCTTCTGTATTGAGTAAACTTGTGGCACCTGCACCTGCACCTGCTATTGATTCTGATATGTCGCATGTTATTGATGATGCCACTTCTAATATGCATGATGCTTATGATGAAACTACTTCTATGCTTGATAATACTGTGCCATTAGGTCAATTTCTTGATGAACAACTTGCTAGGGTTAGAGAGAATGAAATTATTGAAACTGATAATATTGATGAAAGTGATGATGAAGATTATCCCCCTAGATATGAATTGCCTGATGTACCTGAGGGTTGTGTTATGGATGAAGAAACTGCTAGAGACCTTTTTGCTTGCAAAGATAGATATGATCTCAAGAAACTGTAAGCTAAGCTGAAAGAAAAGTCTTTGAATGCTAGAATGAAATATGACCCTGCTTTTGCTACTTCACCTATCTGTATTTCTGATAAGGATTATGATTTCTCTGCCGATCCTGAGTTAATTACTTGGTTGAATTTGATCCTTTTTATGGCTATGAATCTGAAACTGTTGTGGCACATCTTACAAAATTGAATAATATAGCCACCATATTTAATCATGAGGAAAAAATTCGTTATTACTATATCCTTAAGTTGTTTTCGTTCTCATTAAAGGGTGATGCTAAAATATGGTTTAATTCTCTTGCTCCTAGTTGTGTGCGTAGTCCCCAGGATATGATTTATTACTTCTCTGCTAATTATCTCCCCACTCATAAGAAACAAGTTGCCTAAGGGAAATATATAATTTTGTGCAAATTGAAGAAGAGAGTCTCCCACAAGCTTCACTACAAAAAAAGACACATCTGTGACATTTTCGGCCGAATGAACAAAAATTGTTCATACTTATGACACTTATATACGATAATTGTGACAAAAGCCGATATCATCATAGATGTGGTGGGCTCCTACTTCTATGACAAAAAAAATCATGACAGGAAATGGGCTTTTCATTCTGGGCGGGCCGGAGACGCAGTTGCATGACATTCTTTGGGCCGTCCTTGATGGAAAAAACCATGGTAGAAGCGAGGGCGAGGAAAATATCGGGGTGTTCCCGGTTACGGTGGGTGGTCGGGGCCGAGCGATGCACGGAAGTTTGGCGTTTCTCTCATACACGCACGCGTGTGGGTGCGAGGCGTTGGGCTCTAACTAAACCCGAGCGAGGAATTCGCCTACTAAATCTGAGCAATTGCACTACAGGCTACGTGTTACTGAACCCGAGCGATCGATCGATGGCTGTTAACTGAACCCGATCGAGCGATTCCTTCGCTACTGCTGCTAACTGAAGCCGATTGATGCTATCTCAGGATGAACAGTGACAGTTGTTGGGGTGGATGAACAGTTCCTGGTGGGAAGTTGGATGAACAGGACCCCATTGTAGTAGAGGTCGTTGCCGCTAGATGAACAGGACCTCGATCAATCGAGCCGGTTGGGGCTGGATGAACAGGACCCCGTGGAGGGCTGGATGAATAGGACCCCGTGGAGGGAAGGTTGAACAGTAGCCGGTGGAGGGCTGGTTTAACAGTAGACGGTGGAGGGCTGGATGAATAGTAGCCCGTGGAGAGGTGGTTGAACAGGACCCTGTGGAGAGGGCTGGTTGAACAGTAGCCGGTGGAGTAGCGCGCGGTGGAGGCTGGACGAACAGGAGCTCGTGGATGAACAGTCGCAGGTGGAGGCTAGAGGAGGTCGACGGTGGATGAACAGTAGCCCATGGAGGCTGGAGGAGGTCGACGGTGGAGATGAACAGTATCCCGTGGAGTCCCGTTTTGCGGTACGACACACCCCTCCCGATGAACAGGACCCCCGTTTCGACCGTAGCGCTCCAACACAAGTCCGTTTCCTCCGTTTTGCGGTACGCCACACCCCTACCGATCAACAAAACCCCGTTTTGACCATAGGAGGTCCAATAGAAGTCTGTTTCCTCCGTTTTACGGTACGCCAGACCCCTCCTAATGAACATGATCCCGTTTCGAACGTGGTTGGTCGAACACAAGGTTGTTTCCTCCGTTCTGCGGTACGCCAGGCCTCGTTTCCATCGGATGTTCCGTCCAAGCCGGTTGGCTCCCATGAGTTCCTTTGCCTCCCGATGAACATGACGCATTCCATTGCCTCCCCATGAACACGACGACGCAGTTTCTCAATTCTGGCCCAGCCATGTACACGAGCCCTAGCCGTACATATGCGCGAGTAGGCATTTGAGACCCTGCCCATATGTACGTACGTGGCTGTATTTTCTTTCTTGCACCCTGGCCGTTGTACGTACGTGTACATTCTACGTGCGCGCCTCTACTACGATGCGCCTCTACATCGACCAATATGTATGTACACGTTCACGACCAGAATGACAACACTACGTACACTCGACCAGGTGGGTCCCGACTGTCAGGCACTTCCTTGCGTGCGAAGATGTAGCTGGTGGGTCCCAGCAGTCAGGGGGAGAAAACATTATTTTTCTGGGTAAAAAGGATGCAGTTGCATGCATGCGTCCATGGGCGTGGTGCGTCCCCACTGTCAGCCTCTCACGTACAGTCATCTTCCGATGACTCTTGTTTTTTGACCACGTTGACCACACCGTGCCGAGCACACCAAGGCCGATGGACGACGGAGAGGCCCCAGACTGGAACGACCCGGAGATGGGGAAGACGTGGCAGTGGAATCGCAGATGGAGAGGAGTGGAAAACTTGACTGGTTCGGGTGCGAGGCAGCACTGCCACCCATGGGAGACAGGAGAAATAACAAAGGTTGAAGAAGGAGCACGGCTGTTGGATTAACATCCAACGGTCTAGCTGCTAGAATCATTTATTGATTAAGTTGACAAAGTCGTGCATACACGTCTGCTTGGTAGGCCCACAAGTCAGCCACCAAATCTGTCGGGCCCCAGCTGTCATCGAGAGGAATAGCTTTTTTCGCATAACAAGGAGGCACTTCCTTCCATGCGAAGATACAACCGGTGGGTCCCAGCTGTCAGGGGGAGGAAACAGCTTAATAAGGATGAACTTTCCTTATGGGTCCCAGCCGTCAGGCTCTCACATATAGCCCTCTTCCGATGACTCTCATTTGTTGACCATGCTGCGCCGAGCGCAGCGAGGCGGTGGACAACGGCGAGGCCCCAGACTAGAATGACCCGGAGATGGGGAAGACGCGGCAGTGGAGTCACAGACGGAGAGGAGTGTGAAACTTGACTGGTTCAGCTGCGGGGTGGGCCTACACTTGGCAAATAATAACAGGAGGTGCGGAGTGGAGGGATGGCCTGGCCGTCGACGGGGTAGCATTTCGCTGCGAGACGAGCAAAACAACGCCGTTAGATGCCGGAGGTTGGAGCAGGCGGTCCCGGCAGCGCTGGGGGAAGAAGACATAGATTGAAGAAGAATGTCACTGTTTTGGGGTCCCAGAGATATTTCCATGATTGACCAACCCCGGGGTGCGTTTACATGTCGGTCATCAACACTCACAGTGGCCGATTCTGGCCGTTTCGTGGGCTATTACTCACTGTTTTGGGGTCCCGGAGTGATTTCCACGACTAACGAACCCCGGGTTGCGTTTACGTGTCGGTCATCAACACTCACAGTTTTGGCTGATTCTGGTCGTTTCATCAACACTCATTGTTTTGGGGGTCCCGAAGTGTTTTCCATGATTAACGAACCCCGGGGTGCGTTTACGTGTCGATCATCCACACTCGTGGTTTTTGTCGATTCTAACCCGTTCCATGGACTATTACTCACCGTTTTGGGGTCCCAAAGTGATTTCCATGGTTGTTGAACCCTAAGATGTGCTTACGTGTCGGTCATCAACAATCGTAATTTTGGCCGATTCTGGCCCGTTTCATGGACTATTTACTCACTGATTTGGGGCCCCTGAGCGATTTCCATGATCGACGAACCCCGGGGTGCGTTTATGTATCGTTCATCAATAATCCTATGTTTGTCCGATTCTGGGCTTTTTCATGGACTATTACTCACCGATTTGTGCTCCCAAAGTGATTTCCATGGTTGTCGAACCCCAAAGTGTGCTTACGTGTTAGTCGTCAAGACTCGCAGTTTGTGCGGATTCTGGCCCGTTTCTTGGACTAATACTCAGTTTTGGGGTCCCGAAGTGATTTCCACGATTGACGAACCCCGGGGTGCGTTTACGTGTCGGTCATCAACACTCACAATTTTGGCCGATTCTCGTCGGTTTCGTGCACTATCACTCACTGTTTTGGGGTCCTGGAGCGATTTTCATAGTTGTTGAACCCCAAGGTGCGCTTACGTGTCGGTCATCAATACTCGCAGTTTTGATCGATTCTGGTCCGTTTCATGGACACATATCCGCTCGTGGCTTTTATCTCATCAACATCTGAGATCCAGTTTGAGTCATTGTACCCTTTAAGCACCTTTGGATGCCCAGCATAGTGAATTCCATAACTCACAATGCCTTTCAAATATCGCATAACTCTCTCTAGAGCTTTCCAATGGTCATCTCCCGGTTTTGAAACAAATCAGCTTAATTTGCTAACAACAAAAGAGATGTCAGGTCTGGTAGCACTGGCTAAATACATAAATGAGCCAATAATCTGAGAATATTTTAATTGATCTCTAGCAATTCTTCGATTCTTTCGAAGCAGCACACTAGCATCGTATGGTGCTGGAGACGGCATGTAGTCACTATAGCCAAATCGACTCAAGATCTTTTCCATATAGTAAGATTGAAGCAATGTAATCCCACCATCATCGTCTCTCAATAGCTTGATGTTCAGAATAACATCTACTGCTCTTAAATCCTTCATCCCAAAACAACAAGATAGGAATTCCTTGACCTCCTTAACAACAAAGCCTGCGGTTGTTAAAGTTCCTTCAAATTTCTCATGCCACTGCTTAGGTGCTTGCTTAAGTCCGTACAAAGACTTCAGCAACTTGCATACCTTTTCTTCCTGACCATCTACTACAAACGCATTTGGTTGTTCCATATAAATTTCCTCGTTCAACTCTTCATTTAGGAAAGCAGTCTTAATATCCATTTGATGAACGAGAAGACCATGTGAGGCAGCTAGTGAAAGTAGTACTCGAATAGTGGTCAGTCGAGCCATAGGTGAGTAAGTATCAAAGAAGTCTTCACCTTTCTTTTAAGTATAACCCTTGGCCATATGAGTCTTGCCTTGTACTTCTCAATAGTACCATCAGGTATAAGCTTCTTTTTTAATAATATCCATTTGCACCCATAAGGACTGTGAGTTATCTCCCAAGTTTCATTTGCCAAGATGAAATCCATCTCACTACGGACCGCTTCCTTCCAGTAGTCAGCATCTTCAGATGCATAGGCATCTCAAATACAATTAGGAGTGTCATCTATGAGATAGACAAGAAAATCATCACCAAAGACAGTCCTCTGTCTGCTCCTAGTAGGAACTTCATAGGCGAGCTTTTGTCACCAAATTATAATTACGGATAGTCATAATTAATTACAGGGCAATGAAAATAATTACAGATAGTAGTAATAATAACAGGACCATTACAATTGCATGGTAATAATTATCACAATAATTATAATCTTGTGCGTGCTAAACACGGTTTGCGCTAAACATGCAACGGCAATTAACTAGCCATGAATTTGATTGCCAGGATTTTTAGGAAACTAAATAAATTTTGCATAAGGAAACTAATAACTGTGGCGCTAAACATGCAATGGCAATTAACCACCAACGAATTTGATTGGCAGGTTTTAAGGAAACTAAATAAATTTTGCATAAGGAAACTGATAACTGGGGCGTTTGCTGGAGATGTCTGACATTTGCCAAAATTTTATTTCCAATGCTATTCAAATTTGCTTACATTGCAACCTTGAATCTAGAGGGAAATTGTTTCCAAATGGTTTCGTTTCAACGTGTCAAACCATGCTTCTTATATCGACTGTAGAATTTGATTCCATGGTTAATGAAATTTGCCGCGTTCGATAAGGAGACTCGGCATGAGTAACATAACATCCATCGGCAGTGAATTTTCCAGTGAATGCCTTGCCTCCCATCTCATCATAGCCCATCTTTATTAAGAAAGGGAAAATGAGCATACATGCTTTACATACACAGCAGCAAAGGCTACCAGAAAGAAAGAATGGCCTCCCTCAGAAGCACCCTACCTAAACAACAAACAACAAACACACCAAGGCGTGAGGGCCGCGAATTGCGACGATATGTCCACAACTCCAGCAGGGTCCTGAGATTTCCTGGCACTCAACCTACCAGGTTGCTGTCGTCGCTGCCAGGGATGGGGAACGACGCTTCCACCCCAGTTCTGAAGCAGAAGACACTTAACATATACTACTCCAGACCAGCCTCAACAAATCAGCTCAGCTTCATTGATGCTATCTGGGTAGCAAGCTCCATGGCCTCCTTGACCCGGGAACCATCACTTCCCTGCATCAACGTTGCAGAATTATTCACAGATAATTATTATCTGGGTAATGACAATTAGTACTAGACTTTGACCAAAGTTTAGATGCCTAAACAATGAATGATGCCTCCTCACCTGGCCCTGGGCAAGACCATTCTTGCCGCCGCCTCCTTTTCCCTTGAGTGGTGCGATTGAAGGCGTAAGCCAATCCAACACCTTGAACCCATTGGGTGCGTCCGGAGGTACACCCGCATAGATGACAGCCTTGTTTGATGCCTCGTCTGTGCTGAATACCATTATCGGCAGACCCTGGTGGCACCACCACATCCAAAGATTTGATTGACAAAAGGAATGCAAATTTAATGTTTTAATCATTCATTGTTGGAGTAAGTTGGAAATTATGCTGAATCTATAGTTTTTTTTATTATTATGATGGGAGTACTACTAGACAGAAACGGATTGGAGTACCGACCTTGAAACGGTCCATGGCTTTCACAACTGCTTCCCGGACAGCAGTGGTATCAAGACCCACATCCGCATGAATAACACAGAAGGGTTTTCCTTCAGAAACAGCAGCTTCTGCGGCATCTATGGCAGTCTTGACAGCCTTTTGGATATTTTCTTTGCCCATTTTCTTCTTCGCCTCCCTAAGTTGATCCTGATATGTGCAACAGCTATAATCAGCTTTCTTCATTTTAACTACCAATAGTAGAATACCAAATATATCTTAAATATTCTCTCTTTGACAAGATGTGATAAATGAACTGAAGCAATTACAGACCTCCAACTTTGAGACATTGACTTTTAGATCAGCTTTTCTTGCAGCTGGGATAGCAGCTGCATCCAGTGTATTCTTGATGGACCCAATTTTCTGATGAAGAAATGTCATTCTTAGATACAATCTAATCTAATATAAAGCAGATCAACAGGAAATGGGTATAAAGTACAACTGACATCGTCTATTCATATAAAAAAGGTTAAGGACATCATATTTCTAAGAAAACAAACAAAAATCACAATAATATCCAATTTATCAAAGTATCACACCCATATAGCTCACACTAAGAGACACAAGCACAAATGGGGAAAGCCTAGTACCTTTTCCAATGTCGCTCCGTCCAGTTTAGATGCTTCATTTATATCAGTCTCGATAGATGATGCCAACTTCATAGCCTGTGAGGCACACTCAGCAGTAACAGCCGTTATCCTCCGAACACCTTTTGCGATACCCTCTTCAGATATGAGGGCAAATGCTGCGGCATCTCTAGTGTTCGAAATGTGTGTGCCTGATATACATAAATTTAGATGACATAAACACACAAATGTAGAATTACATACTAGAACAAAGTAGTAAATATACCCCCACACAGCTCAGTTGATATGGATAACCACTCCTTGCTTTCAGGGTTTGCAAGCACATCTTCCACTTTGCGGCCAATCGATACAACTCTTACAGGATCAGGGTAGATCTAGAAAGTTCATATGTAAAACGGATTACACAAAACAACAGGGCAGGCAAACGAGATATGACAACATGGTATGTCAAGCTGGGTAAGAGAACGCACCTCACCAAACACAGCTCGCAGACCATTTATGCGCTTTGCGTCAGCTAATTTTATTTCTTGTGCAGATACCTCCAGCTCATCCTCTATTTGCTTCTTCACTATATCCTCGATTTTTCTCAAATCTTCAGGCTGAACAGGTTTCCCTGTTATGTGCTAACAGTTGAGTTGACACGCCAAGGAAAAGCAAAAAGTGGATGCAATATAGAAAGAATCACAGTATACCATGGGAGAAATCAAATCTCAGCTTCTCTGGAAGAACAATGGATCCTTTCTGGTCAATATGGTCACCAAGTACTTCCTACACTTGCAATAGTGAAACCATCATGAATACAAAAAAAGGCATGCACTGGAAAACCTGAGAGGCTTGAAAACATACCCTTAGAGCAAAGTTCAGCATATGGGTACATGTGTGGTTTGGAGCAATGAGAGTACGCCGTGTGTAATCAACCTACCAAGAGTAATAGAAGTATCTCAATGTAATCTAGCAAATTTAACAGGTTAACTGATTGGTATAAAGAAATTAATCAGCAAAGAATGTTACTTTGCATTTCACTTCATCGCCAACAGACAATGCCTTGGAGTCAGGCCCTTCCAGAAATGAACCGATGTGCAGGACATAGCCAGCAAACACTTGGACATTGTTCACAGTAAATGATCCAGATGGCCCCTCTATACTCCCAGTGTCATAGATCTAGTCCAGAAATATCATATGGCATGTCAAAAGAGATTCATACAATGCACGACGCAACTCTCGAACATGCATGAGAGCTCCGTATCGTTCACTAAAAAGAGGAAAAGTTCACATATACAACCCCAAACCCCACACAAGATAAGAGGTTACATGCACGCATTTGAAGTCGAACAAGAAACGACCATAGCAGCACGGTGACTTCAAATAAACGAGAAAACATCCATGGTTGTTGAACGCAAATTGCAATGTTTGTTATTCAATGTACAGGGTATTAGCTTGTTAGATTTTGATTGAAAATTTGAAGCTAATGTATTGTATGGGCAACTTTGAAGCCCTCAACACTATTTTCCTCAGAGTGAGACTGGATACAACCGTAATGTGGTGTTTGAAATGGTGTAATGACAAAAACATTACTTCAACCATTTATTTATGAGTGCTGTAGAGTACTAGGATGACATAAAAGAAACAACAAAAAATACCAATCAGGTTTCAACCAACGGGAGGTATCACTCCAGGGTGCACTAAATCATTTTTTTGTTCTGGTTAGAATCAAAGAATAACTTTCAAACAGAAATTATGTGTCACTTTACTAATGAAGTAATGAACCAACCAAAATAATTATGTTAAAATTAACAAAATTATTGTCATGTGGGGCCATTGCTACAAAAGGACACCCCATTAGACATCAGCTCAATACTTACTATAGAAAATATCTAACTCACAAACTACGGTAACAATCAAGCTGATGTCGGATAAGGTTTCTTCCTGTAGTAATGGCCCCACATGACAATTACATTAAAAAAATAGAATGTCATGCTTATTCAGTAGGTGAGCTGACAATTCATTGCATGATTGCAACTCAAGAGGTGATTGCACTTGACATTTTCATTCAACTACACCAACATGACACTGTCGAAAGTGAAGTTGTACCTGACCACCCTGTTCTGCATAGAAGCTTGTGCTCTCCAAAACAAGACCAAAATCTTCATCACCAGATGCAGTGGCTATGAACTCTGAGCCAGTATAGATAGCTTTCACCACACTGCTATGTACCTGCAAAATGTTTTTAGGTACATCAGCCATAATCAATATACAAGTGTTTAACCACAAGGCAAAATATGAACAGTGCAAGAACAATCAAAGCTAGTAGCCAGGTAAATTCACAACTTGAAGGTGATTCGAAGAGGGGGGGCTTTGTAAATTTTTGGGCCAAAGTTGAATGAAATTCTACAAAATCCCAAACAGGCACTGAATATTGGAAGGAACTGTGCTTAATAGCCAGACCATAAATAAATAATCTAACCTCGTGTTGGAATTTCGGGCTATCATTTGTGCTGGCAAGCCCCTGATTGCGCAGCTGCGATGTAGCATTAGCATCCAGGACAATAGATTTGCCGCCAGCCTGCAAGAAAAACATATATAACAAAATCAGAAATAAGTATGATATATAAACCATAACAGACAAAAGTTGCCCAATCAATTGAGTATCAGTGGCATATAAGAGATGCTCAGTTTAGTTAATTACAACATTATTAAACAACAAAGAGCAGGAATATTACTTGGATATCATAAAAAGACCACAAGTGAAGAATTAGGTTATATTTAAGAAGAAATAAATACAACCTTGTAGCGAGCATTCCTAGCCTTTTGCCTTGCTTCTTCCATAGAAACATTAAAACCCTCCATGTCAACAGATAGCCCAAAGTCAACTGCCATGACCTATGAGATAGGAAACAATGACGATACCAAGAAAAACAGACAATAAAAGCTTTAACAACAGCATAAACATGAAAATATATCACTGTCAAATTAATTTGATAAGATTTACTGATGAAAACATGAACAAACCTCAGTCAAATCAATTGGATAGCCATAGGTGTCCCACAGAACAAATGCATCCTGAAAGTACAAATAACAGTTGCAAACTTGCAATACATGAAACATAGCAATATAAACTTGAAAACTTCAGCAGGATGTAACAGAACATTGATAAACATAACCGAAGTATGATCTAAGAGACATGTTTCTATGCAGTGAACTCCATTCTTAAAATAAGGACGAGGAAAAGAATTATTCCACATTACTGATCAAGTTTACCAAACAATCAAATTCCTTAGTTTTTGACATGTTCCTCGAATACGAAGGAATGAATAGGAATTAGAATGAAACGATAGAGAATATGATCAAGTTAACCGGATAGTGCCTACGCAATATTTGAAACAACATCCGAGAATAACTACCGACATATCCGACAGACCTCCAAGTTCTGGTTCCTAATGTCATTTTAAGGGGTTCGGTCAGTTTGTGTTGCCTGTGAACTATCCGAACTTCACCCTGACAACAAACCATTTTCATGACAGGATAGTTAGATTCTTGGGCATTGTTCTTAAGGCGGTAAGGCGACCTAAGGTGAGCACCCACTGCCCTGACACCTAAGCGTCCAAGGTGAGAAGCCTTAAAAACAAGCTCTGAAGCCTACTGGAGAGGGAGAATAGGCTAGAGAAATTCAGATTAATCTTCACTTAATGAAAATGGATGATAATGCAACCAATCTAACAAGGATAAGAACCTATTCCAACTATTTTAATATGAAATGTATGCATCTTATTAATCAGGATACCTTGTCTCTAACTTCATAATTTATATCATCTCCTAACTATTTTCACTTGCCAATGGACATCAACATGAGATAACACAACACATGCTCAGACAACAAACAAACTAAAGTCTGCTTAGGTGCAAACATCTTCTGGTGAAAACAAACTAAATCAAGTAATACGGTGGTAATTCAAAACCAAAGCACTTGCCTGGCCACTAAGTACTGCCCCACCATTCTCCTTGACAGCGTCTGCAGCTTTCTTAAATCTCTCATATCCCTGAAAATTACACCAACAGCACAATCAGTTAACCACCTGAACAGCCACAAGAACGGACAATACATATTATGATGGTTCTAAGAAAAGAATGGTCAGCTAAACTTCAACTGTAAGCTTTCTTAGTCTCTGTTGCTATAATGGAACACAATAGCAAGGCACCTAGTAGGAACCAACCTTAAAATATAAGCATGATAAACAGAATCATGCCCATGTGGAAACCAAATAAATGGAATTACTAATGGTCATTTCATAGAAAAGATAGAGACAATTTATCATGTATGCTAATTATTGTGATTGAACTAAGCTGATGTAAACCAAGATTGAAACTATCACCCTGGATGTGTTCCTTAATGTGTTGCCTCAAAACAAGACACTACCTGGTTACTCAGCACAACACGTTAATACTCCCTCCGTCCGGGATTACTTGTCATCAAAATGGATGGAAATGAATGTATCAAGAACTAAAATACATCTAGATATATCCATTTCAATGACAAGTATTTCCGGACGGAGGGAGTATATTATATAAAGCCTTTAGCAGTATCTCACGAGCAAAACAGCGGTACAGAATATACAAGGTATAAACTGGCCCATAGCCTCCGGCAACAACAGAAATTTAGGTTATCTGATAACAAACTAGCTAAATTACTTTGAGACTAACACATGTTTACAAGGATAAAACAATTTAGGTTATCTGATAACAAACTAGCTAAATTACTTTGAGACTAGCACATGTTTACAAGGATAAAACAATTTAGGTTATCTGATAACAAACTAGCTAAATTACTTTGAGACTAACACATGTTTACGAGGATAAAACACTGCCTAAGAGTGTGCAAACACTCGGAATTGATTGCAATGAAATTACTTCAACAAACATCACTTGGGCCAATATTACCTTCGCTAGAGTGTTCTCAAAGCTTGCCTCTTCTTCTTTAATTATATCTTTAATCTTCTTTTCATTGTCCTTCAGCTCAGGAAACACATCACCCATCACTCGGACAAAAACATCTACAAGGCTGTACAAGAAAGATACAAAATAATGGCATATCAAATACCAGCTTCAAGAACATAGTTTAAATTAGCTAGAATCCTGTGTGACATAGTTTCTTTTCTTGTTGTCATATGACATCTCTACAGTCATCCTCATAAGCCTTACATTGCATGTTTAGCATCCCGAGTAAACAAAAGGCTATGCAAAGTATACCATTAACGAAAAAGTACAGAATACAACAGATGCAGGTAACAGTTCTTACGAGCTAAAAAATCCTTGCTTTGCCATCAATTTTTGATGACCAAAGTGAACAGCACGTCGAAGTATACGCCTTAGAACATACTCTCTTCCCTCATTTCCTACAGCAAAACTCCTATTAGAACAAAGAAACATCATTGTATAACACAAAACAAAGCCCTGAACCATTGTAAAAATACTGCTAAACAACATTCCTCAGTAGAGGCCCATCTGAAATCTTAAAAAAAAATGGTTCGCAATGAACTAAACCCACACAAATTTAGCATCTATGACTTCATATTTACAGGAAGGGCATTAATACATTTCTTCCTAAAACAGGAAATGCAACTCAGGTCCCCAAACTAGTGATTTTGACACATGGATGCCTAAACTAAAATTAATCAGTCAGGTTCAAAACAACTAGCCTCCGTAGAGTGACTAATCATTTTGGCTGAAGATGGGCGATACAGTGATCTATCTTTTTTCATTCAAATTCTTCAAAATTGGAAATGTCAAACAATTGGTGACTTTATTATGCCCATAAACTTCATTTTATTCCAGTGCCACATCCATATCTTGAATAAAAATTATCTTACATATGCAACAGAAAATTTGGGAGCATGATAAATTTCAAATTAACTTATCTTTGAGGAACCAAAATAACACAAGCTTATTATGCTCACTTTTGGACATATATGAGATAGAGCTACTTAAACATTCTATTGTGTAGGATGTAAGGCAACAAGCAACTTAACAAGGCATTTAGATGTATTATTATTATTATTATTATTATTATTATTATTATTATTATTATTATTATTATCCATCTGTTTAGTGTTTACACAACTAAATAATACTTATATGGATGGCAATCGTTTTAAATAATGTGTCCCCAACCAAAACAGTATGAGCTCACCAGGTTGAGAACCATCAGCAATAGCAAAAGAAAGGGTTCTTATGTGATCTGCAACAACCCTATATGCCATATCAACTTTGCCAACATCATCGGATCCTACTTTACCAGAGTATGGTTGAATTCCAGCGCCTGCCAGCTGCATTCATAATGCATATCCAATTAATAATGAATATCATTTACTTTAGGCAACAATTTTATTACTTCAGCTTCATAATGCAGTCACAACTCATAAGCACAAAAGAAGCTGCAAGTGTGCGTCTGGACAAAATACCTTGTGGATGGCATCAAATAATGGCATGAATACATCTGTATCGTAATTGCTCATTTTATTCTGAAGGATAGAAGTTAATCGCTCGAAGCCCATTCCAGTGTCAACGTGTTTTGCTGGCAAGGATCTCAAAGTGCCGTCTGATTCCCTGTTGAACTGGGTATTAAAAATAGCCAAATGTCAGTGCATAGTAGAACAGATAAAAAGCAAATAGGCGTGCACAAATAAAACAGAGTAACTGGCGGTGTATTGAGATTAAAACTCAACAATCTAGAAAGAAATGAGTTTCAAAAGAACAGAATGTTAACCTGAATAAACACAAGATTCCATATCTCAATGCATGTAGGGTCATCATTGTTCACCAATGAAGCTGCGTCACGGTTGCCAATGCGATCAAAATGAATCTCTGTGCATGGGCCGCAAGGACCTGTGTCGCCCATCTCCCAAAAGTTATCCTGCTCAAAAGAATGCATTGTTGTAATACTCTTCTTTAATAGGGACATTCAGACAGCAGTATAGGCCCAACAGAAACGAAGATACAACACAATGTGCAAAACGGCCAGGAGCTCGACCAACAAAACAAGCAGAGCACAAGCAGAATAGTACCTTGCAACCGAAAGGCAGAACTCTTTCATTCGGTAGATACTTCAACCATATTTCTTTCGACTCGGTATCGGGGGCGAGACCAGCCTTGTCATCGCCACCAAAGTATGTTGCATAAATCCTATCAGTGGGCAATTTGTAGACCTGCACATACATGCATATGAAATAGCAATTCCTATCAGTCTTTCATCATTCTTATTTCTGCTTGTGGGTTCATCAGGGAAGAAGATTGATTGATTGATTGATTGATAGGTAACATACCTGGGTGAGGAGTTGCCATGCGTAGGCGATGGCCCCGTCCTTGAAGTAGTCCCCGAAGGACCAGTTGCCGAGCATCTCGAAGAAGGTGTGGTGGTAGGTGTCCTTGCCGACGTCGTCGAGGTCGTTGTGCTTGCCGCCGGCGCGGATGCACTTCTGGGTGTTGCAGGCGCGGCGCAGGCGGCCGAGCGGGGAGTCCGGGGCGGCCGTGCCCAGGAAGACCGGCTTGAACTGGTTCATCCCGGCGTTGGCGAAGAGGAGCGTGGGGTCGTCCACGGGCACCACGGGGCTCGACGGCCACGGCGTGTGCGCCTTGGACTCGAAGAAGCCGATGAACTCCTCCCGGACCCGGGCGGACGGCCAGTCCGGCGGCGCCTCCATCGGAGGGCCGGAGGCGGCCGTGGATGCTCGTCGGAAGGAGGCGGCGGCGGCGGCGGCGGGCAGAACCCTATCCCTGGCGCTTGGCTTGGGCTTGGGCTTGGTGGCGAGGAGGAGCAGGCGGCGCGCTGTGAGGGCCAGATGCAACATACAGATACAGATAATGGACGGTCAGGATGAAACAAGGGAGGGCCTTTATCCCCTTCTCTGCTTCTTCATTCCTTCCTTTTCATTGTTTTTTCACCTTTCTTTGTTTGTTTTTCTTTGAAAATATTCTAAATACATACTCTATGTTTTACAAACTCAGTTTACTAACAAATTTAGAAAATGTTCACCGCGCATTTGAAAAATGTTGATGCGATGTAAAAAAGATTGTTAACGTGATTTCAAGAAAATGTTGATAACATTTAAAAGAATTGTTCGTCACATTTAAAAATGTATGTCAATTTTTTTTAAATGTTATGCACCGTAAAAAAAACTGATCGCGGATAGGGAAAAAACATACACAAACCTGATGTATAGCTCTTGCCGAAATATCAAGCTGCAAAGTGTCCCGAACGTGTCGTTGGAAGACCGTGCTCCTCCTTTCGCCCAGGACCCAGCCATGCCCATGCCCATGCCCGAACCCAACCCGGCGAGGTGACATCGTATGGTGTTCTCTTTCTCTCGTCATACCCATCACTTAGTGGGGCGGATATCTTCGCGATACTTATATATTTCCCTTGTCGAAAAACTTAGTGGAGCGGAAGACTCTACTATTTAAGTTGGTCTGATTAACACCAATTTCACTATCGGGATGGGACTGAAGATTGCATCTCCGCTTATCATTTATTCATGGATCTTTGAGACTTATTTATATTTATTGGGCCAAGCATAAATATTCTAAGGATCCTCCACCACGAGATATCAAATAGCCATTTAGATATTTGTCTTATGGTGCTTATTTAATATACTAACTAGTGTTTCAACACAGACTATTAAGTTAAAATTTCACCTAGAGCTTTAAGTTATATTCATCCACAACTGAGCGAAGAGCATAAAACTACCATAATTCGTGTTGGGGTTCCAAAAAACTACCCAAAAATTGTTTGGGACTGATAACTACCAGAATCGGCATCGACTATTTCAAAAAACCCAAATCGCTGAGGATTTAACAACTGATCACGATTATGACAGTCAGGGTCCGCAGGTAAGAGAACTGATTGTTTGACCGTTTGCTTGATCGTTAACTGACATGTGAGACCCACATGTCAGTGCCTCTTCCATAGATTTATTTACAGAATAACCCTTACAACTATTTAAAAAGTAATTAGGTCCCCTGGAATCATTTTTAAAAAGTAATCGGGTCCCCGCGGAGGTCGTCCTAAAGCTTGCGTATTCGCGCACAGTGACCTCGCTGCAGGGGCGAAGGATCTCCCAAGTGCTCCCTCCGGCCACTGCCCCGTGCCTGGCCGTGCTGCAGGGCCTACGACGGGCTTTCTCTGGGCGCTCCCCATGCCCAACCGTGCTTCGGGCGAGCCGCAGCTTGAAGGAAATATGCCCTAGAGGCAATAATAAAGTTATTATTTATTTCCTTATTACATGATAAATGTTTATTATTCATGCTAGAATTGTATATACCGGAAACATGATACATGTGTGAATACATAGACAAACTGAGTGTCACTAGTATGCCTCTACTTGACTAGCTCATTTATCAAAGATGGTTATGTTTCCTAGCCATGGACAAAAGAGTTGTCATTTGATTAACGAGATCACATCATTGAGAGAATGATGTGATTGACTTGACCCATTCCGTTAGCTTAGCACTTGATCGTTTAGTATGTTGCTATTGCTTTCTTCATGACTTATACATGTTCCTATGACTTTGAGATTATGCAACTCCGTTCTCGGAGGAAAACTTTGTGTGCTACCAAACGTCACAACGAATCGGGTGATTATAAAGGTGCTCTCTGGTGTCTCCGAAGGTACTTTTGGGTTGGCGATTTGAGATTAGGATTTGTCACTCCGATTGTCGGAGAGGTATCTCTGGGCCCTCTCGGTAATACACATCACTATAAGCCTTGCAAGCAATGTGACTAATGAGTTAGTTGCGAGATGATGTATACATAACGAGTAAAGAGACTTGCCGGTAACGAGATTGAACTAGGTATTGAGATACCGACGATCAAATCTCGGGCAAGTAACATACCGATGACAAAGGGAACAACGTATGTTGTTATGCGGTTTAACCGATAAAGATCTTCGTAGAATATGTAGGAGCCAATATGAGCATCCAGGTTCCGCTATTAGTTATTGACCGGAAACAGTTCTCAGTCATGTCTACATAGTTCTCGAACCCGTAGAGTCCGCACGCTTAAGGTTTCGATGACAGTTATATTATGAGTTTATGAGTTTTGATGTACCGAAGTTTGTTCGGAGTCCCAGATGTGATTACGGACATGACGAGGAGTCTCGAAATGGTCGAGACATGAAGATTGGTATATTAGATGACTATATTCGAACACCGAAATGAGTTTCGGAGGTTATCGGATATATACCGGAGAACCGGGGGGTTACCGGAACCCCCCGGGGGGTTAATGGGCCACTTGGCCCCAAAGTGGAGAAGAGGAGGGGCGGCCAGGGCAGGCTGCGCGTCCCCCTCCCCTCTCTCCCTTCCTTCCCCCTCTTCTACTTGGACAAGGAAAGGAGGGAGTCCTACTCCCGGTGGGAGTAGGACTCCCCTTGGCGCGCCCCCTCCTGGTCGGCCGCCCCCTCCCCCTTGCTCCTTTATATACGGGTCTAGACACAACAATTGATCTCTTGATCTCTTAGCCGTGTGCGGTGCCCCCCTCCACCATAGTCCTCCTCGATAATATTGTAGCGGTGCTTAGGCGAAGCCCTGCGACGATAGAACATCAAGATCGTCCACCACGCCGTCGTCTTGTGGAACTCTCCTCGACACTCTTTTGGATCGGAGTTCGAGGGACGTCATCGAGTGAACGTGTGCTAGAACTCGGAGGTGTCGTAGTTTTGGTGCTTGATCGGTCGGGCCGTGAAGACGACGACTACATCAAGCTGCGTTGTTCTAACGCTTCGCTTTCGGTCTACAAGGGTGCGTGGACACACTCTACCCTCTCGTTGCTATGCATCACCATGATCTTGCGTGTGCATAGGAATTTTTTGAAATTACTACATTCTCCAATAGTGGTATCGAGCCTAGGTTTTATGCGTTGATGTTATATGCACGAGTAGAACACAAGTGAGTTGTGGACGATACAAGTCATCTTGCTTACCAAACATGTCATACTTTGGTTGGCGGTATTGTTGGATGAAGCGGCCCGGACCGACATTACGCCAAGACGCGCTTACGCGAGACTCGATTCTACCGACGTGCTTTGCACCTGTGTGGTGGCGGGTGTCGGTTTCTCCAACTTTAGTTGAACCGAGTGTGGCTACGCTTTGGTCCTTGAGAAGGCTAAAACAGCACTAACTTGACGAACTATCGTTGTGGTTTTGATGCGAGGTAAGAACGATTCTTGCTCGACTGTAGCGAGCACGTAAAACTTGCAACAACAAAGTAGAGGACGTCTAACTTGTTTTTGCAGGCATGTTGTGATGTGATATGGTTAAGGCGTGATGCTATATTTTATTGTATGAGATGATCATGTTTTGTAACCGAGTTATCGAATGGCTGGCGAGAGCCATATGGTTGTCGCTTTATTGTATGCAATGCAATCGCATACATAATTGCTTTACTTTATCACTAAGCGGTAACGATAGTCGAGAAGCAATAGGTGGCTAAACGACAACGATGCTACGATGGAGATCAAGGTGTCGCGCGCGGTGGCGATGGTGATCATGCGGTGCTTTGAGATGGAGATCACAAGCACAAGATGATGATGGCCATGCCATATCACTTATATTATTGCATGTGATGTTTATCCTTTATGCATCTTATCTTGCTTTGATTAACGGTAGCATTATAAGATGATCTCTCACTAAATTTCAAGATAAAAGTGTTCTCCCCGAGTATGCACTGTTGCCAAAGTTCGTCGTGCCTGGACACCACGTGATGATCGGGTGTGATAAGCTCACGTCCATCTACAACGGGTGCAAGCCAGTTTTGCACACGCAGAATACTCAAAGTTAAACTTGACGAGCCTAGCATATGCGAGATATGGCCTCGGAACACCGAGACCGAAGGTCGAGCATGAATCATATAGTAGATATGATCAACATAATGATGTTCACCATTGAAAACTACTCCATTTCACGTGATGACCGGTTATGGTTTAGTTGATTTGGATCACGTGATCACTTAGATGATTAGAGGGATGTCTATCTAAGTGGGAGTTCTTTAGTAATATGATTAATTGAACTTAAATTTATCATGAACTTAGTCCTGGTAGTATTTTGCAAATTATGTCATAGATTAATAGCTCGTGTTGTTGCTTCCCTATGTTTTTTGCTTCCCTATGTTTTTATATGTGTTCCTAGAGAAAACTATGTTAAAAGATGATAGTAGCAATGATGCGGACTTGGTCCGTGATCTGAGGTTTATCCTCATTGCTGCACAGAAGAATTATGTCCTTGATGCACCGCTAGGTGACAGACCTATTGCAAGAGCAGATGCAGACGTTATGAACGTTTGGCTAGATCAATAAGATGATTACTTAATAGTTTTGTGCACCATGCTTTATGGCTTAGAACCGGGACTACAAAAACGTTTTTTGAAACGTCACGGGACATATGAGATGTTCCATGAGATGAAATTGATATTTCAGACTCATGCCCATGTCAAGAGGTATGAGACCTCTGACAAATACTTCGCCTAAAAGATGGAGGAGAATTGCTCAACTAGTGAGCAAGTACTTAGATTGTCTGAGTACTACAATCGCTTGAATCAAGTGGGAGTTAATCATCCAGATAAGATAGTGATTGACAGAGTTCTCTAGTCACCATCACCAAGTTACTGGAACTTCGTGATGAACTATAATGCAAGGGATGACGAAAACGATTCCCGAGCTCTTCCTGAAATCGACGAAGGTAGAAATAAAGAAAAGAGCATCAAGTGTTGATGATTGACAAGACCACTAGTTTCAAGAAAAGGGCAAAGGGATGTTGGGGAACGTAGTAATTTCAAAAAATTTCCTACGCACACGCAAGATCATGGTGATGCATAGCAACGAGAGGGGAGAGTGTTGTCTACGTACCCTCGTAGACCAAAGCGGAAGCGATCACAACGTAGAGGAAGTAGCCGTACGTTCTCCTCGCGATCCAACCGATCCCAGCGCCGTTACTCCGGTGCCTCCGAGTTCTTGACACACGTACAGCTCGGTGGCGCTCCTCAGCTCGATCCGGCAAAGCTCCGGGAGAGAGAGTTCCGTCAAGACGACGGCGTGGTGACGATCTTGATGTTCTACCGACGCAGGCTTCGCCTAAGCACCGCCACGATATGACCGAGGTGGAATATGGTGGAGGGGGCACCGCACACGGCTAAGGAACGATCTCAAGGATCAACTTGTGTGTTCTAGGGTGCCCCCTGCCCCGTATATAAAGGAGCAAGGGGAGGGCCGGCCGCCCTAGGAGGCGCGCCAGGAGGGGGAGTCCTCCTCCTAGTGGGAGTAGGACTCCCTTTCCTAGTCCAACTAGGAAGGAGGAAGGGGAAGGAAAGAGAGGAGAGGAGAGGGAAGGGGGGCCCCCCCTCCTTGTCCTATTCGGACTCCCCATGGGGGGCGCGCCACCTCCTGGTGCGGCCTCTCTCTCCCTCTTGGCCCAATAAGGCCCATTACTTCCCGGGGGTTCAGTAACCCTCCCGGCACTCCGGTTTTCTCCGAAACTTAGGAACCTTTCGGTGTCCGAATATAGCCGTCAATATATCAATCTTTATGTCTCGACCATTTCGAGACTCCTCGTCATGTCCGTGATCACATCCGGACTCGAACTCCTTGGTACATCAAAATACACAAACTCATAATTTAACCGTCATCGAAACCTTAGCGTGCGGACCCTACGGTTCGAGAACAATGTAGACATGACCGAGACACGTCTCCGTCAATAACCAATAGCGGGACATGGATGCCCATATTGGCTCCTACATATTCTACGAAGATCTTTATCGGTCGGACCGCATAACAACATCGTTGTTCCCTTTGTCATCGGTATGTTACTTGCCCGAGATTCGATCGTCGGTATCCAATACCTAGTTCAATCGTTCATGGCAAGTCTCTTTACTCGTCCGTAATACATCATCTCACAGCTAACTCATTAGTTGTAATGCTTGCAAGGCTTAGTGATGTGCATTACCGAGAGGGCCCAGAGATACCTCTCCGACAATCGGAGTGACAAATCCTAATCTCAAATACGCCAACCCAATATCGCCTTTGGAGACACCTATAGTACTCCTTTATAATCACCCGATTCACGTTGTGACGTTTGGTAGTACCAAAGTGTTCCTCCGTAAACGGAGTTGCATAATCTCATAGTTATAGGAACATGTATAAGTCATGGATAAAAGCAATAGCAACATACTAAACGATCGGGTGCTAAGCTAATGGAATGGGTCATGTCAATCGATCATTCAACTAATGATGTGACCTTGTTAATCAAATGACAACTCCTTTGTCTATGGTTAGGAAACTTAACCATCTTTGATTAACAAGCTAGTCTAGTAGAGGCATACTAGTGACACTGCTTGTCTATGTATTCACACATGTATTATGTTTCCGGTTAATACAATTCTAGCATGAATAATAAACATTTATCATGAAATAAGGAAATAAATAATAACTTTATTATTGCCTCTAGGGCATATTTCCTTGATCTCCCACTTGCACTAGAGTCAATAATCTAGATTACATAGTAATGATTCTAACACCCATGGAGTCTTGGTGCTGATCATGTTTTGCTCGTGGAAGAGGCTTAGTCAACAGGTCTGCTACATTCAGATCCGTATGTATCTTGCAAATCTCTATGTCTCCCACCGGACTAAGTCCGGATGGAATTGAAGCGTCTCTTGATGTGTTTGGTTCTCTTGTGAAATCTGGATTCCTTTGCTAAAGCAATTGCTCGAGATTGTCACAAAAGATTTTCATTGGACCCGATGCACTAGGTATGACACCTAGATCGGATATGAACTCCTTCATCCATACTCCTTCATTAGCTGCTTCGAAGCTGCTATGTATTCCGCTTCACATGTAGATCCCTTCTGACGCTTTGTTTAGAACTCGCACCAACCGACAGCTCCTCCGTTTAGTGTAAATACGTATCCGGTTTGCGATTTAGAATCGTCGGATCGGTGTCAAAGCTTGCATCAACGTAACTGCCACGATGAGCTCTTTGTCACCTCCATATACGAGAAACATATCCTTAGTCCTTTTCGGTATTTCAGATGTTCTTGACCGCTGTCCGATGATCCACTCTGGATTACTTTGGTACCTCCTGCTAAGCTTATAGCAAGGCACACATCAGTCCGGTACACAGCATTACATACATGATAGAGCCTATGGCTGAGGCATAGGGAACATCTTTCATTTTCTCTCTATCTTCTGCGGTGGTGGGCATTGAGTCTTACTCAACTTCATACCTTGTAACACGTGCAAGAACCCTTTCTTTGCTTGATCCATTTTGAACTTTTTCAAAATTTTGTCAAGGTATGTGCTTTGTGAAAGTCCAATTAAGCGTCTTGATCTATCTCTATAGATTTTGATGCCCAATATGTAAGCAGCTTCACCGAGGTCCTTCATCGAAAAACTCTTATTCAAGTATCCCTTTATGCTATCCAGAATTCTATATCATTTCCGATTAGTAATATGTCATCTACATATAATATCGTAAATGCTACTGAGCTCCCACTCACTTTCTTGTAAATACTGAGCTTCTCCAAAAGTGCATATAAACCCAAATGCTTTGATCACACTATCAAAGCGTTTATTCCAACTCCGAGATGCTTGCACCAGTCCATAAATGGATCGTTGGAGCTTGCACACTTTGTTAGCTCCTTTGGATCGATAAAACCTTCGGTTGCATCATATACAACTCTTCTTCCGTAAATCCATTCAGAATGCGTCTTTACATCCATTTGCCAAATTTCATAATCATAAAATGCGCAATTGCTAACATGATTGAGACAGACTTAAGCATCGCCACTGGTGAGAAGGTCTCATCGTAGTCAATCCCTTGAACTTGTCGAAAACCCTTTGCGACAAGTCGAGCTTTGTAGACGATAATATTACCGTCAACGTCGGTCTTCTTCTTGAAGATCCACTTGTTTTCTATTGCTTGCCGACCCTCGGGCAAGTCAACCAAAGTCCACACTTTGTTTTCATACATGGATCCCATCTCGATTTCATGGCCTCAAGCCATTTTATGGAATCTGGGCTCACCATCGCTTCTTCATAGTTCGTAGGTTCATCATGATCTAGTAGCATGACTTCCGAACAGGATTACCGTACCACTCAGTGCGGATCTTACTCTGGTTGATCTACGAGGTTACAGTAGTAACTTGATCGAAGTTTCATGATCAACATCATCAACTTCCTCACTATTTGGTGTAGATGTCGCAGAAACCGGTTTCGTGATAAACTACTTTCAAATAAGGGAGAAGGTACAGATTACCTCATCAAGTTCTACTTTCCTCCCACTCACTTCTTTCGAGAGAAACTCCTTCTCTAGAAAGGATCCATTCTTAGCAACAAATGTCTTGCCTTCGGATCTGTGATAGAAGGTGTACCCAATGTCTCCTTTGGGTATCCTATGAAGACACATTTCTCGATTTAGGTTCGAGCTTATCAGGTTGAAGCTTTTCACATAAGCATCGCATCCCCAAACTTTAAGAAACGACAACTTTGGTTTCTTGCCAAACCATAGTTCATAAGGTGTCGTCTCAATGGATTTTGACGGTGTTCTATTCAGTGTGAATGCGGCCGTCTCAAGAGCATAACCCCAAAACGATAGCGGTAAATCAGTAAGAGACATCATAGATCGCACCATATCTAGTAAAGTGCGATTCGACGTTCGGACACACCATTGCGCTGTGGTGTTCCGGTGGCGTGTTGCTTGAAACTATTCCGCATTGTTTCAAATGTAGACCAAACTCAGAACTCAAATATTCGCCTCCACGATCAGATCGTAGAAACTTTATTTTCTTATTACGATGATTTTCAACTTCACTCTGAAATTCTTTGAACTTTTCAAATGTTTCAGATTTATGTTTCATTAAGTAGATATACCCATATCCGCTTAAATCATCTGTGAAGGTGAGAAAATAACGATATCCGCCACGAGCCTCAACATTCATCGGACCACATACATCAGTATGTATGATTTCCAACAAATCTGTTGCTCTCTCCATAGTACCGGAGAACGGGTTTTAGTCATCTTGCCCATGAGGCACGGTTCATAAGTGCCAAGTGATTCATAATCAAGTGACTCCAAAAGTCCATCAATATGGAGTTTCTTCATGCGCTTTATACCGATATGACCTAAACGGCGAGTGCCACAAATAAGTTGCACTATCATTATCAACTCTGCATTTTTGGTTTCAACATTATGAATATGTGTATCACTACTATCGAGATTCATTAAAATAGACCACTCTTCAAGGGTGCATGACCATAGAAGATATTATTCATATAAATAGAACAACCATTATTCTCGATTTAAATGAATAACCGTCTCGCATCAAACAAGATCCAGATATAATGTTCATGCTCAACGCGGCACCAAATAACAATTATTTAGGTCTAAAACTAATCCCGAAGGTAGATGTAGAGGTAGCGTGTCGACCGCGATTACATCGACTTTGGAACCATTTCCCACGCCAAGATCGTCACCTCGTCCTTTGCCGGTGTTAAGCAATCCGTAGTCCCTGCTTCGAGTTGCAAATATTAGCAATGAACCAAGTATCAAATACCAGTGCTCTGCGAGCTCTAGTAAGGTACACATCAATAACATGTATATCACATATACCTTTGTTCACCTTGCCATCCTTCTTATCCGCCAAATACTTGGGGCAGTTCCGCTTCGGTGACCGATCGCTTAAAGAGAAGCACTCGATTTCAGGTTTAGGTCCAGACTTGGGTTTCTTCTCTGAGCAGCAACTTGTTTGCTGTTCTTCTTGAAGTTCCTTCTTCTTCCCTTTGCCTTTCTTCTTGAAACTAGTGGTCTTATTGACCATCAACACTTGATGCTCCTTCTTGATTTCTACCTCGCAGCCTTTAGCATTGCGAAGAGCTCGAGCATAGTCTTTACTAACCCTTGCATATTATAGTTCATCACGAAGCCTTTGTAGCTTGGTGGCGGTGATTGAAGAATTTCATCAATGACACAATCATCCGGAAGATTAACTCCCGTTGAGTCAAGTGATTGTAGTACCCGGACATTACGAGTATGTGCTCACCAGCAGACCCATTCTCTTCCATCTTGCAGCTATAGAACTTATTGGAGACTTCATATCTCTCAATCCGGGCATTCTGTTGAAATATCAACTTCAACTCTGGAACATCTCATATGCTCCATGACGTTCAAAACATCGTTGAAGACCGGTTCTAAGCCGTAAAGCATGGCACACTGAACTATAGAGTAGTCATCGACTTTGCTCGCCAGACGTTCTTAACGCCGTCGGTTACATCAAGAAGAGTTCTGGCACCTAGCGGTGCATCGGGGCGTAACTCTTACATGCAGCAATGAGGATAATCCTCGAGTTACGGACCCATCCGTGTAATTGCTACCATCATCTTTCAACTTTGCTTTCTCAAGGAACGCATTAAAATTCAACGGAACAACAAGACGAGCCATCTATCTATAAACAAACATAGACAAGCAAGATACTATCGGTACTAAGTTCATGATAAATTTAAGTTCAATTAATCATATTACTTAAGAACTCCCACTTAGACAGACATCTCTCTAGTCATCTAAGTGATCACGTGATCCAAATCAACTAAACCATAACCGATCATCACGTGAGATGGAGTAGTTTTCAATGGTGAACATCTTATGTTGATCATATCTACTATATGATTCACGCTCGACCTTTCGGTCTCCGTGTTCCGAGGCCATATCTGCATATGCTAGGCTCGTCAAGTATAACTCGAGTATTCTGCGTGTGCAAAACTGGCTTGCACCCGTTGTAGATGGACGAGAGCTTATCACACCCGATCATCAAGTGGTGTCTCGACACGACGAACTTTGGCAACGGTGCATACTCGGGAGAACACTACTTGATAATTTTAGTGAGAGATCATCTTAAAATGCTACCGTCAATCAAAGCAAAATAAGATGCATAAAGGATAAACATCACATGCAATCAATATAAGTTATATGATATGGCCATCATCATCTTGTGCTTGTGATCTCCATCTCCAAGCACCGTCGTGATCACCATCGTCACCGGCGCGACACCTTGATCTCCATCGTAGCATCGTTGTCGTTACGCCATCTATTGCTTCTCGACTATCGCTACCGCTTAGTGATAAAGTAAAGCAATTACGATGCGTTGCATTTCATACAATAAGCGACAACCATATGGCTCCACCGATTGCCGATAACCGGTTACAAAACATGATCATCTCATACAATAAAATATAGCATCACGTCTTGACCATATCACATCACAACATGCCCTGCAAAAACAAGTTAGGCGTCCTCTACTTTGTTGTTGCAAATTTTACGTGGCTGCTACGGGCTTAAGCAAGAACCAATCTCACCTACGCATCAAGACCACAGCGATACTTCGTCAAATAGACTCCGTTTAACCTTCTCAAGGACCGGGCGTAGCCACACTCAGTTCAACTAAAGTGAGAGAGCAGACACCCGCCAGCCACCTTTAAGCACGAGTGCTCGTAGCAGTGAAACCAGTCTCGCGTAAGCGTCACGCGTAATGTCGGTCCGGCCGCTTCATCTCACAATACCGCTGAACCAAAGTATGACATGCTGGTAGGCGGTATGACTTGTATCGCCCACAAATCACTTGTGTTCTACTCGTGCAAAACATCAAACCATAAAAACCTAGGCTCGGATGCCACTGTTGGGGAACGTAGTAATTTCAAAAAATTTCCTACGCACACGCAAGATCATGGTGATGCATAGCAACGAGAGGGGAGAGTGTTGTCTACGTACCCTCGTAGACCAAAGCGGAAGCGATCACAACGTAGAGGAAGTAGTCGTACGTTCTCCTCGCGATCCAACCGATCCCAGCGCCAGCTTACTCGGTGCCTCCGAGTTCTTGACACACGTACAGCTCGGTGGCGCTCCTCAGCTCCGATCCGGCAAAGCTCGGGAGAGAGAGTTCCACAAGACGACGGCGTGGTGGCGATCTTGATGTTCTACCGACGCAGGGCTTCGCCTAAGCACCGCCACGATATGACCGAGGTGGAATATGGTGGAGGGGCACCGACAGCTAAGGAGCGATCTCAAGGATCAACTTGTGTGTTCTAGGGTGCCCCTGCCCCGTATATAAAGGAGCAAGGGGAGGGCCGGCCGGCCCTAGGAGGCGCGCCAAGGGGGGGAGTCCTCCTCCTAGTGGGAGTAGGACTCCCTTTCCTAGTCCAACTAGGAAGGAGGAAGGGGAAGGAAAGAGGAGAGGGAGAGGAGGGGGCGCGCCCCCCTCCTTGTCCTATTCGGACTCCCCATGGGGGCGCGCCACCTCTGGTGCGCCCTCTCTCTCCCTCTTGGCCCAATAAGGCCCATTACTTCCCGGGGTTCGGTAACCTCTCGGCACTCGATTTTCTCCGAAACTTAGGAACCTTTCCGGTGTCCGAATATAGCCGTCAATATATCAATCTTTATGTCTCGACCATTTCGAGACTCCTCGTCATGTCCGTGATCACATCCGGGACTCGAACTCCTTGGTACATCAAAATACACAAACTCATAATTTAACCGCCATCGAAACCTTAAGCGTGCGGACCCTACGGTTCGAGAACAATGTAGACATGACCGAGACGTCTCCGGTCAATAACCAATAGCGGGACCTGGATGCCCATATTGGCTCCTACATATTCTACGAAGATCTTTATCGGTCGACCGCATAACAACATCGTTGTTCCTTTGTCATCGGTATGTTACTTGCCCGAGATTCGATCGTCGGTATCAATACCTAGTTCAATCTCGTTCTTGGCAAGTCTCTTTACTCGTCCGTAATACATCATCTCACAGCTAACTCATTAGTTGTAATGCTTGCAAGGCTTAGTGATGTGCATTACCGAGAGGGCCCAGAGATACCTCTCCGACAATCGGAGTGACAAATCCTAATCTCAAATACGCCAACCCAATATCCGCCTTTGGAGACACTGTAGTACTCCTTTATAATCACCCGATTCTGTTGTGACGTTTGGTAGTACCCAAAGTGTTCCTCCGTAAGCGGAGTTGCATAATCTCATAGTTATAGGAACATGTATAAGTCATGGATAAAAGCAATAGCAACATACTAAGCGATCGGTGCTAAGCTAATGGAATGGGTCATGTCAATCAGATCATTCAACTAATGATGTGACCTTGTTAATCAAATGACAACTCCTTTGTCTATGGTTAGGAAACTTAACCATCTTTGATTAACAAGCTAGTCTAGTAGAGGCATACTAGTGACACTCTGTTTGTCTATGTATTCACACATGTATTATGTTTCGGTTAATACAATTCTAGCATGAATAATAAACATTTATCATGAAATAAGGAAATAAATAATAACTTTATTATTGCCTCTAGGGCATATTTCCTTGATCTCCCACTTGCACTAGAGTCAATAATCTAGATTACATAGTAATGATTCTAACACCCATGGAGTCTTGGTGCTGATCATGTTTTGCTCGTGGAAGAGGCTTAGTCAACGGTTGCTACATTCAGATCCGTATGTATCTTGCAAATCTCTATGTCTCCCACCGGACTAAGTCCGGATGGAATTGAAGCGTCTCTTGATGTGTTTGGTTCTCTTGTGAAATCTGGATTCCTTTGCTAAAGCAATTGCTCCAGTATTGTCACAAAAGATTTTCATTGGACCCGATGCACTAGGTATGACACCTAGATCGGATATGAACTCCTTCATCCATACTCCTTCATTAGCTGCTTCCGAAGCTGCTATGTATTCCGCTTCACATGTAGATCCCGCTACGACGCTTTGTTTAGAACTGCACCAACTGACATATTTCCTTCAAGGGAAAGAAAGGGAACTTCAAGCAGAATGGCAAGCAAGTTGTCACTCCAGCGAAGAAGCCCAAAGCTGGACCAAAGCCTGAAACCGAGTGATTATACTGCAAAGGAAATGGTCACTAGAAGCGGAAATGCCCTGAATATTTGGTGGATAAGAAGGATGGCAAAGTGAACAAAGGTATATTTGATATACAGGTTATTGATGTGTACCTTACTAGTTTTTATAGTAGCCCCTGAGTATTTGGTACTTGTTCGGTTGCTAAGATTAGTAACTCGAAAAGGGGGTTACAGAATAAACAGAAACTAGTTGAGGGTGAAGTGACGATGTGTGTTGGAAGTGGTTCCAAGATTGATATGATCAGCATCGTACACTCCCAATACTTTCGAGATTAGTGTAGAACCTAAATAAATGTTATTTGGTGTTTCCGTTGAGCATAAATATGATTAGATCATGTTTGTTGCGATACATTATTCATCTAAAACGTAGAATAAATTGTTATTCTGTTTACAACATGAAACAACTTTTAGCAAAAGATTAATCAAGACATCACCGCTTGCAACATGTAGTTCATGCATGTGCACACGTACGTACATACCACGAGCTGCATGCCATGACAATGGGTAGGAGGACGACGACTAGGAGGAGTACAGAGAGATTTAATTGTGAAGGCGCCATTGCTTCTTATCTGGTGGAAGTTAGTACGTTGAAGAAGACTGAGCGAGCAGATTTGTTGCAATCGATCGAGTTTGGAGAAGTATGTCAATAACTTGACTAGAGTGAGCATATATATATATATATATATATATATATATATATATATATATATATATATATATATATATCACTACCCAACAGGCAGATAAATCGGATTTGCTGCCAAGAATGCTAGGAGGGCCTCCTCTGCCTCCTGACATGGTGTGGAGAAGATCTTTTGAAAGTCTACTGCAAGCTCCTGTTGTTTTCTTTGTTCCCAAGCATGTTCTTCTGCAGCCTCTGTCACCTGTAATTCTGTCAAAGAGAAGCTAGGATCTTGCGTTTTCTGATTTGGACCTGCCGCGGCTTACTTGGAAGGACCAGGAGGCGGCCATGCTAGTTGCCAGGGCTCTCTTTGTTGATGTTGATCCTGTGTAGGTGACCCCTCCTGTGGTTGTGGTGGCTAAAGCTAGAAGGCCACGGAAAACTTTGGCGCCAACCCCAATTGTCGACACTTCAGTTAGGCGGTGCACAAGGAGTTCAATCCAGCGCGATGGTTTCAAGCCCACTTTTCATGAGCTTGCTATTCAGCCCAAGAGGAAGAAGCCCAGAGCGAAGCCTTTCACGGCCCAGGCGACTAAAGAACCTGCTTCTGAAGGAATCCCCCCGGCGACACCTATTGCTCGACTTCAGGAGATTGGGAGAGAGCTGGAAATTGATGCCACTCTCATTTCTGTGGATGCACTTATGGTGGACCCACCAGCTTCTGCCCCAATCATCCCTGATGTTTAGTGTGCCCTTGGTCTGTTGGGTGTGGCAGACCCTTAACCATGCTTGTTTTATGTTTTTTGTCAGTCAGTTATGTCATGAACTCTTTTATTTCCTTGTGCTAGGTCAGACTGTGCTCTGCTATTTTGGACATGTGACATTGTGTGTCATGTGGTTTATGATTACCAGTTTGTGCCTTAATGAGTAATCTATGTAGAAACTGGAATGTGTTGTGCTGGAATGTCAGAGGTTTGAATTCTGAATCTAGGCAGAGAGCTGTGATACGTCTCCAACGTATCTATAATTTATGAAGCATTCATGCTATATTATTACCTATTTTGAATGATTATGGGCTTTATTATACACTTTTATATTACTTTTGGGACTAACCTATTAACCGGAGGCCCACCCATATTGTTGTTTTATTGCCTGTTTCAGTATTTCGAAGAAAAGGAATATCAAACGGAGTCCAAACGGAGTGAAACCTTCGGCAACGTGATTTTTTGGAAGATTATCATCCTAGAGACTTGGAGTCCACGTCAGAAGATACTCGAGGAGCCCAGGAGATAGCTCCCGCCCTACTGGGCACGCCCCCCTGTCTCGTGGACCCCTCGAGCACCCCCCGACCGACTTCTTTCGCCTATATATTCCCTCATACCCTAAACCCATCGAATATCAAGATATGTCGGGAGTTCCGCCACCGCAAGCCTCTGTAGCCACCAAAAACCTCTCGGGAGCCCTTCCCGGCACCTTGCCGAAGGGGGGATCCTTCACCGGTGGCCATCTTCATCATCCCAGCGCTCTCCATGACGAGGAGGGAGTAGTTCACCCTCGAGGCTGAGGGTATGTACCAGTAGATATGTGTTTGATCTCTCTCTCTCGTGTTCTCTCTCGTGTTCCCTCTATGGCACGATCTTGATGTATCCCGAGCTTTGCTATTGTAGTTGGATCTTATGATGTTTCTCCCCCTCTACTCTCTTGTGATGAATTGAGTTTTCCCCTTTGAAGTTATCTTATCGGATTGAGTCTTTTATGAGAACACTTGATGTATGTCTTGCCGTGATTATCTGTGGTGACAATGGAATATCATGTGCCTCTTGATGTATGTTTTGGTGACCAACTTGCGGGTTCCGCCCATGAACCTATGCATAGGGGTTGGCACACGTTCTTGACTCTCCGGTAGAAACTTTGGGGCACTCTTTGAAGTACTTTGTGTTGGTTGAATAGATGAATCTGAGATTGTGTGATGCAATATCGTATAATCATGCCCACGGATACTTGAGGTGACAATGGAGTATCTAGGTGACATTAGGGTTTTGGTTGATTTGTGTCTTAAGGTGTTATTCTAGTACGAACTCTTGAATAGATTGATCCGAAAGAATAACTTTGAGGTGGTTTCGTACGCTACCATAATCTCTTCGTTCGTTCTTCGCTATTAGTGTCTTTGGAGTGACTCTTTGTTGCATGTTGAGGGATTGTTATATGATCTATCTATGTTATTATTGTTGAGAGAACTTGCACTAGTGAAAGTATGAACCCTAGGCCTTGTTTCCTATCATTGCAATACCGTTTACGCTCACTTTTGCCCTTAGTTACCTTGCTGTTTTTATTATTTCAGATTACAAAAACCTTTATCTACTATCTATTTTGCACTTGTATTACCATCTCTTCGTTGAACTAGTGCATCTATGCAATTTACCATTGTATTGGGTGTGTTGGGGACACAAGAGACTCTTTGTTATTTGGTTGCAGGGTTGCTTGAGAGAGACCATCTTCATCCTACGCCTCCTACGGATTGATAAACCTTAGGTCATCCACTTGAGGGAAATTTGCTACTGTCCTACAAACCTGTGCACTTGCAGGCCCAACAACGTCTACAAGAAGAAGGTTGTGTAGTAGACATCAAGCTCTTTTCTGGCGCCGTTGCCGAGGAGGTTAGCGCTTGAAGGTATATCTTTAGATCTTGCAATCGAATCTTTTTGTTTCTTGTTTTATCACTAGTTTAGTTCATAAAAGAAAACTACAAAAAAATGGAGTTAAGTTTGTCTCATACGCTTCGTCTTTTTAATATCTTTCGTGAGTATGATGGAAAGGAAAATTGTGCTCAAGTGCTAGAAGAAGAATGCTTTAAAATTCTTGGTACTAAATCTTTGAATGATGAGCATGATTGCAATGTTTTTAGCATAAACTCCTTGAATATCCATAGTATTAATGATGGTTGCTCTAGTCATGATAAAAATATCTCTTATGAGCATGTCAACTTTTGTGGAGTGCATGTTTGCATGAACACACCAAATAGAGAAGATATTTATTGCAAGAGGCATAAGCATTTAGAAACTAAATGGTTGCATGAAAGGCTAGGTGTGAGTGCTGAAAATTTAAAATTCCTTTGTCGTACTTGTGAACTTTGCAATGAACGTGGTCATTTACATCTCCTATGCAAATTGTTTCATGAACGAATCGTGTCCAAAAATTGTGATGATTTGATCTCCATTGCTCATTACAATGAACTTAGTTTGCTTTTGGGTTATGAATAATTGAAACGTTTACTTAAGGACCTTCCAGAATTTTCCCATAAGAGATTCCTTGATATTGATCTAGAAAAGATTTATATGTTTTGTGCGGAGAATTGCATTGAAAATCCTTATATTGCCAATTACCTAAAGAAAAGAAAGCAAATGGAAGATGATGAGAATACTAATGAAAGGGAAGAGACTTCCCAATATCCTCCTATTATTTCTTATGATGAATCAGGTAACGAGGAGGAGCTTTCTATTCAACCAATCTCATCAATAAGGAGCTCAAAGAGGAAGGTTGAACCTACACATAATGTGAAGAAGAAAAAGAAAAGAAGGAGCAACAAAGGTAGAAAGGTATCCCTCCCAAATGATGTTGCTCCTACTACTCATTGTGATGATGATAATTGCTTTACTATTGGTGCTTGATGACCCACAAGTATAGGGGATCTATCGTAGTCCTTTCGATAAGTAAGAGTGTTGAACCCAACGAGGAGCAGAAGGAAATGATAAGCGGTTTTCAGTAAGGTTTTCTCTGCAAGCACTGAGATAGTAGGTGATAGATAGTTTTGTGATAAGATAAATAGTAATGAGCAAAAAGTAAACAAAGTAAATAAGGTGCAGCAAGGTGGCCCAATCCTTTATGTAGCAAAGGATAAGCTTGGACGAATTCTAATAATAATAAAGGATCTCCCGAGGACACATTGGGAATTATCGTCAAGCTAGTTTTCATCACGCTCATATGATTCGCGTTCGGTACTTCGATAATTTGATATGTGGGTGGACCGGCACTTGGGTACTGCCCTAACTTGGACAAGCATCCCACTTATGATTAACCCCTATTGCAAGCATCCGCAACTACAAAAAGGAGTATTAAGGTAAACCTAACCACAACATTAAACATATGGGCCCATATGAACCCCTAACGAAGCAATGCATAAACTAGGGTTTAAGCTTCTGTCACTCTAGCAACCCATCATCTACTTATTACTTCCCTATGCCTTTCTCTAGGCCCAAATAATGGTGAAGTGTCATGTAGTCGACGTTCACATAACACCACTAGAGGAAAGACAACATACATCTCATCAAAATATCGAACGAATACCAAATTCACATGACTACTAATAGCAAGACTTCACCCATGTCCTCAGGAACAAACGTAACTACTCACAAAGCATATTCATGTTCATAATCAGAGGTGTAATAATATGCATGAAGGATCTGAACATATGATCTTCCACCAAGTAAACCAATTAGTATCAACTACAAGGAGTAATCAACACTACTAGCAACCCACAGGTACCAATTTGTGGTTTTGGATACAAGATTGGATACAAGAGATGAACTAGGGTTTGAGAGGAGATGGTGCTGGTGAAGATGTTGATGGAGATTGACCCCCTCCCGATGAGAGGATCGTTGGTGATGACGTTGGTGATGATTTCCTCCCGAGGGAAGTGTCCCCGCAGTAACAGCCCGCCAGAGCCCTATATTGATTCCGCCAAGGTTCCGCCTCGTGGCGGCAGAGTTTCGTCCGTAAGCTTGCCCCAATTTTTCCAGACAAAACCCTTCATATAGCGAAGATGGGCGCGGAGGCCCACCAGGGGCCCAGGAGATAGGGGCGCGCCTGCCTCCTGGACAGGGTGTGGGCCCCCTGGCCTATTTCTTTTTCTCATAATTCCTTAATAAATCCAAAAAGTTGTTTCGTGGAGTCTTAGGTCTTTTGGAGTTGTGCGAATAGGTTTCAACGTTTGCTCCTTTTCCACCCGAATTCCAGTGCAAGCATTCCCCTCTTCATGGTAAACCTTGTAAAATAAGAGAGAATAGCCATAAGTATTGAGATATAATGTGTAATAACAGCCCATAATGCAATAAATATTGATATAAAATCATGATGCAAAATGGACGTATCAACTCCCCCAAGCTTAGACCTCGCTTGTCCTCAAGCGGAAGCCGAAATCGAAAAATATGTCCACATGTTTAGAGATAGAGGTGTCGATAAAAATAAAATACGGACATGAGGGCATCATGATCATTCTAATAACAGCAACATATATAGATTTTGTCATATGATTTCATATGTTCAAGTAATAAGCAATTCACAATGTCAAGTACGGTTCATAAACTTCATTAGGAACTAACAAACTATAATCTCAGTCATTGAAGCAATTGCAATTTATCGTAACATCAGAAAGAGTCAATAACAGAGCTTTTCAGCAAGCTCACATACTCAACTATCTCGTAGTCTCCTATAATTGTTAACACTCACTCAATACTTGTGGTTATAGAGTTTCAGCCGGACACTGAGAAAGATAGGGGCTTATTGTGTTGCCTCCCAACGTATTCACCTTTAGGTGATGTCAACAATAATAGCCTATGCCAACTTACATCCAATTTGATATATGTATCATGATCTTTCAAACACGAGGAGCTTGCCAAAGGATAAAATGAAAAAGTGGAAAGGTGAGAATCACCTTGACTCAAGCATAAAGTAAAAACATGAAGTAAAAGATAGGCCCTTCGCAGAGGGAAAACAGTGGTTGTCATGCGCGTTTAGGGTTGATGCATGAAATCTTAATGCAAAAGAACGTCACTTTATATTGCCCCTTGTATGTGGACCTTTATTATGCAATCCGTCGCTTTTATTACTTCCACAACAAGTTCGTACAAAGCTTATTTTCTCTGCACTAATAAGTCATACATATTTAGAGAGAAATTTTTATTGCTTGCATCGATGACAACTTACTTGAAGGATCTTACTCAATCCATAGGTAGGTATGGCGGACTCTCATGGCAAAACTGGGTTTAAGGATATTTGGAAGCACAAGTAGTATCTCTACTTGGTGCAAGGAGTTTTGGCTAGCATGAGGGGGAAAGGCAAGCTCAACATGTTTAGAAGGTCACTGACAATATACTTTAACTGAGATGTCGGAAAACATAAACCATTACGTTGTCTTCCTTGTCCAACGTCAACTCTTTTAGCATGTCATACTTAATGAGTGCTTCACAATCATAAAAGATGTCCAAGATAATATATTTATATGTGAACCCCTCTTTCCTTATCACTTCCTATTAATTGCAACAATGACCAAGGCTACGTTCATCAACTCTCAACAATTTTTATGCCTCATACTTTCTATGTGTGAAGTTATCACTATCCATAAGATCAATATGAACTCTTTTGTTCTTTCTACTTTCTCAAGATCATAGCAACATATCAAAGCCCTTGACTCAACACTAATCTTTATTATAGATTGCACACGGACTCGCTTACAAAAAGAGATCACAACGAAAAACTCAAAACTACTTGGAATCAAAACTTCGAACTAAAAAATCAAGATACTACTAAAAGGATCGAACTAAATAAAGAGGTAAAGATAGGAGTGTGATGGTGATACGATACCGGGGCACCTCCCCCAAGCTTGGCGGTTGCCAAGGGGAGTGCCCATATCCATGTAATTATTTCCTCGGAGGTGATGAAGGTGGTGATGATGACGGTGGATAATCGCACGTCGAGCGTAAAAGCTCCTCCAACTTGCGGATAATGCCCTTGAGCCCAGCAATATGATCCTTCAACAAAATATTCTCCTGTGTGAGATACTTGTTTTGTATGCGGGCTAACTCAATCATCTTGAAAGCTTCAATCTCTGTTGGAGTGAAAAGGTTAGGTAAAGGGTGAGGGATGTCTTCTTCTTTCACCACCGGAGCTTGAACCTCCATGGCCTTCTTGATCCCTTCACCCTTGTTGACCTCTTCCGGTTCCTCTCTTTTCAACTCTATCTTCAATAGCCAGGCATCCTTGTCTTCGTTGTTGTAGGAGGGAGAAGTCATGGTGCTCTAAATCTGCAACAGGAACAGCTCGAAACGAAAACAAAGGATATTTGCGTGATACGGTGGTCAAGACCTACGGGAGTATATATAATGAATTTTTACCGACCAAAATACGTAACATACAAGAAAACAGAGTCCGGGAGGCACACGAGGTGCCCACGAGGCAGGGCGCCCTATGTGGGGGCCCTCCTCTCGTGGGAGCCCGTGTCCCTTCGGACTACTTCTTTCTTCCTAAAATCCTTAAATAATCCAAAACTGATGAAAATTGCCATTAGAGTTGTTTTGGAGTCGGTATACTTACCGTACCACGTACTTATGCCTTTTCGGAGTCTGGAACGTTCTGGAATGTGTCTCTTATGTACTCCTCTCGGGTTATGGTTTCAATAATATTAGTTTCAACATTGATAGGATTACCTGAAATATAATGCTTGATTCTTTGACCATTAACCACCCTCGGATTTGTGCCTTTGAAGTTGTTAATTTTTATAGCACCGGAACGATAGACTTCCTCGATAACGTAGGGACCTTCCCATTTTGAGAGAAGTTTTCTGCAAAAAATCTTAAACGAGAGTTGAATAATAACACATAATCTCCTACGTTAAACTCACTCTTTTGTATCCTCTTATCATGCCAGCGTTTGACTTTTTCTTTGAAGAGCTTGGCATTCTCATATGCTTGGGTTCTCCATTCATCAAGTGAGCTAATATCAAACAACCTCTTCTCACCGGCAAGTTTAAAGTCATAATTGAGCTCTTTAATAGCCCAATATGCTTTATGTTCAAGTTCAAGAGGTAAATGACATGCTTTTTCATAAACCATCTTATATGGAGACATACCCATAGGATTTTTGTATGCATTTCTATAGGCCCATAATGCATCATCAAGTTTCTTGGACCAATTTTTTCTAGATCTATTCACAGTCTTTTGCAAAATTAATTTGAGCTCTCTATTGCTCAACTCTACTTGACCACTAGACTGCGGGTGATAAGGAGATGTGATTCTATGATTGACATCATACTTAGCAAGCATCTTAGGGAAGGCACCATGAATAAAGTGTGAACCACCATCAGTCATAAGATATCTAGGGACTCCAAACCTCGGAAAAATAACTTCTTTAAGCATTTTAATAGAAGTGTTGTGATCAGCACTACTAGTTGGAATAGCTTCTACCCACTTAGTAACGTAATCAACAACAACTAAAATATGTGTACAACCATTGGAGGCAGGAAAAGGTCCCATATAATCAAAGCCCCAAACATCAAACGGTTCAATAACAAGAGAGTAATTCATAGGCATTTCTTGACGTCTACTAATGTTACCTATTCTTTGACATTAATCACAAGATAAGACAAACTTACGAGCATCTTTGAAGAGAGTAGGCCAATAAAAACCAGATTGTAGTACCTTGTGTGCAGTTCTATCTCCAGCGTGGTGTCCTCCATAAGATTCAGAGTGACACTTGCGTAGGATTTGTTCCTGTTCATGCTCAGGCACACAACGTCTAATAACACCATCTACTCCTTCTTTATAAAGGTGCGGATCATCCCAAAAGTAATGTCTTAAATCATAAAAGAACTTTTTCTTTTGTTGGTATGTGAAACTAGGACGTATATATTTAGCAACAATGTAATTAGCATAATCAGCATACCAAGGAGCAGTACAAGAAGCATTGACAACCGCTAATTGTTCATCAGGAAAACTATCATTAATAGGCAGTGGGTCATCAAGAACATTCTCTAACCTAGACAAGTTGTCTGCAATGGGGTTCTCGGCTCCCTTTCTATCAATAATATGCAAGTCAAATTCTTGGAGCAAGAGAACCCATCTAATGAGTCTAGGCTTAGCATCTTTCTTTTCCATGAGATATTTAATAGCAGCATGATCAGTGTGAATAGTAACTTTGGAATCAACAATATAAGGTCTAAACTTATCACATGCAAATACAACTGCTAAGAACTCTTTTTCAGTAGTAGCATAATTTTTTGGGCAGAATCAAGAGTCTTGCTAGCATACTGGATAACATTCAATTTCTTATCGACTCTTTGCCCTAAAATAGCACCTACAGCATAATCACTAGCATCGCACATAATTTCAAAAGGTAAGTTCCAATCAGGTTGCTGAACGATAGGTGAAGTGTTTCAAATGCTTCTACACAATCATCATCAAAGACAAAAGGAATATCTTTTTGCAATAAATTAGTCAGAGGCCTAGAGATTTTAGAAAAGTCCTTAATGAACCTCCTATAAAAACCGGCATGACCAAGGAAACTTCTTATACCTTTTATGTCCTTGGGACATGGCATCTTTTCAATAGCATCAACTTTAGCTTTATCAACTTCAATACCTCTCTCGGAGATCTTGTGCCCCAAGACAATGCCTTCATTAACCATAAAGTGACACTTTTCCCGATTCAGGACGAGACTAGTGTCTTCGCATCTCTGCAAAACTCGATCAAGGTTGCTAAAACAATCATCAAAGGAGGATCCATAGACGGAGAAGTCATCCATGAATACCTCACAAATCTTTTCACAAAAATCAGAAAATATAGCCATCATGCATCTTTGAAAGGTAGTAGGTGCATTACATAAACCAAAAGGCATACGTCTATAAGCAAAAGTACCAAAAGGGCAAGTAAAAGTAGTTTTAGATTGATCCCCCGCTGATACAGGTATCTGAGAGAAGCCAGAATAACCATCTAGAAAGCAAAAATGTGTGTGTTTGGAAAGCCTTTCTAGCATTTGATCAATAAAAGGTAAAGGGTAATGATCTTTCTTAGTGGCTTTATTTAACTTACGGAAATCAATTACCATCCTATAGCCTGTAATAATTCTTTGCGGGATCAATTCATCTTTATCATTAGGAACAACGGTAATACCTTCCTTTTTAGGGACACAATGGACAGGGCTTACCCATTCACTATCAGCAACGGGATAAATAATACCTGCCTCAAGGAGTTTTAGAATCTCCTTTCTTACCACTTCCTTCATTTTGGGGTTTAATCGTCTTTGAGGATCTCTAACGGGTTTGGCATCTTTCTCCACTGAAATTTTGTGCTGACATAATGTGGGACTAATGCCCTTAAGATCATCCGAGTATATCCAATAGCAGCTCGGTGCTTCTTCGAGTTTTCAATAATCTTTTTCTTCTTTCTCGAAAGGTTGGCACTAATAATAACATGATATATTTCTTTTTCATCAAGATAAGCATACTTGAGATTATCAGGTAAGGGTTTGAGTTCGAACACGGGATCACCCTTGGGTGGAGGGGGATCCCCAAGAATTTCAACGGGAAGGTTATGTTTTAGCATATGTTCTTGTTTAAGGAACACTTCGTCTATTTCCTCCCTTTCCTTCATAAACATATCATTTTCATGGTCTAACAAGTATTTTTCTAACGGATCAGTTGGGGGAACAGCAATGGAAGCAAGACCAATAATTTCATCCTTACTAGGTGGTTCTCTTTCAAGAGGTTGTCTACTAAACTTAGCAAAATTAAACTCATGAGACATACCATCTATGCCAACAGTGACAATATTCTTTTCCAACAGTGACAATATTCTTTTCACAATCAATCTTAGCACTAGCAGTATTCAAGAAAGGTCTACCAAAAATAATGGGACAAAAATTATCTTGTGGGGAACCAAGAACAAGAAAATCAGCAGGGTATTTAATCTTCCCACACAAGACTTCAACATCTCTAACAATCCCAATAGGTTTAATGGTGTCCCTATTAGCAAGCTTAATAGTAACATCAATGTCTTCTAATTCAACAGGTGCAATATCGTGCATAATTTCTTTATAAAGATCATAAGGTATCGCATTGGAACTAGCACCCATATCACATAAGCCATGATAACAATGATCTCCTATTTTAACAGAAATAACAGGTGTGCCTACAACAGGTCTACGGGTCTTAGTATCGGGTCTAGCAATATTAGCAGTTTCACCCACGAAAGAAATAACATGCCCATCTAAGTCTTCATCCAAGAGATCTTTAATCATAGCAATACCAGGTTCAACATTAATTTGCTCAGGAGGCGTATAAGTCCTAGTATTACTCTTACGAACAACAGTCGAAGCTTTAACATGATATTTTATCCTAACAGGAAAAGGAGGTTTTTCGACATAAGCAGCAGGAATAATAGGATCACTATATGTAATAGTCTTTTCTTCCACTGTAATAGGTGCAACTACTTTCACTTCAACAGGAGGATTATATTTAAACCACTTCTCTTTAGGAAGATCAACGTGAGTAGCAAAAGTTTCACAAAAAGTAGCTACTATCTCAGAGTCAAGTCCATACTTAGAGCTAAATCCACGGAAAGCATCGGTATCCATAAAAGATTTAACACAATCGAACTTAGGTGTCATACCTGACTCCTTACCATCGTCGGAACCCCAATCTTCAGAGTTGCGTTTAATTATTTCCAATAAGTCCCATTTGAAATCAATAGTCTTAACCAACACAGGAAGTATCGAGAAGGTTGCGATTATCAAGAGAAAGCCGAGCATAAAAATTATGAATAATCATTTCCCGAGAGAGCTCATGATTGGGGCATGAATATAACATTGACTTAAGCCTCCCCCAAGCTTGAGCGATGCTTTCTCCTTTGCGAGGCCAGAAATTATATATGTAATTACGATCACAATGAACAAGATGCATAGGGTAGAACTTCTGGTGAAATTCCAACTTCAGTCGCTTATAATTCCAAAATCTCGTTTCATCACATAGCCTATACCATGTCAATGCATCTCCTTTCAAAGATAAAGGGAAGACCTTCCTTTTGACAACATCATCGGGAATACCTGCAAGCTTAAATAATCCACAAACTTCATATACAAAGATAAGGTGTAAGTCGGGATGCAATGTTCCGTCTCCTGCAAAAGGATTAGATAGCAGTTTTTCCATCATACCCGAAGGAATCTCAAAGTGAATATTTTCATAAAGTTCAGTAGGTTGAGGAGCATCTCTTTGCTCTTCTGGTTGGGGTGAAGATACCCCAAACAAGCCACTCAAAGGATTAGTTTCCATAGTGACAAGTAACAGAAAATTTCAGCACACTATATAAATGTTTCCTTACCAAGTTCCACTCACCAAGAGCGCTACGCTCCCCGGCAACGGCGCCAGAAAAGAGTCTTGATGACCCACAAGTATAGGGGATCTATCATAGTCCTTTCGATAAGTAAGAGTGTTGAACCCAACAAGGAGTAGAAGGAAATGATAAGCGGTTTTCAGTAAGGTTTTCTCTGCAAGCACTGAAATAGTAGGTGATAGATAGTTTTGTGATAAGATAAATAGTAACAAGCAAAAATTAAACAAAGTAAATAAGGTGCAGCAAGGTGGCCCAGTCCTTTATGTAGCAAAGGATAAGCCTGGACGAATTCTAATAATAATAAAGGAGCTCCCGAGGACACATTGGGAATTATCGTCAAGCTAGTTTTCATCACGCTCATATGATTCACGTTCGGTACTTCGATAATTTGATATGTGGGTGGACCGACACTTGGGTACTGCCCTAACTTGGACAAGCATCCCACTTATGATTAACCCCTATTGCAAGCATCCGCAACTACAAAAAGGAGTATTAAGGTAAACCAAACCACATCATTAAACATATGGCCCCATATGAACCCCTAACGAAGCAACGCATAAACTAGGGTTTAAGCTTCTGTCACTCTAGCAACCCATCATCTACTTATTACTTCCCTATGCCTTCCTCTAGGCCCAAATAATGGTGAAGTGTCATGTAGTCGACGTTCACATAACACCACTAGAGGAAAGACAACATACATCTCATCAAAATATCGAACAAATACCAAATTCACATGACTACTAATAGCAAGACTTCACCCATGTCCTCAGGAACAAACGTAACTACTCACAAAGCATATTCATGTTCATAATCAGAGGTGTAATAATATGCATGAAGGA
Source organism: Aegilops longissima (assembly GCA_021605205.1). NCBI lineage: Eukaryota > Viridiplantae > Streptophyta > Magnoliopsida > Poales > Poaceae > Aegilops > Aegilops longissima. The sequence continues at coordinate 691,563,467 of CM038679.1, forward strand.
TCTGAACATATGATCTTCCACCAAGTACACCAATTAGTATCAACTACAAGGAGTAATTAACACTACTAGCAACCCACAGGTACCAATTTGTGGTTTTGGATACAAGAGATGAACTAGGTTTGAGAGGAGATGGTGCTGGTGAAGATGTTGATGGAGATTGACCCCCTCCCGATGAGAGAATCGTTGGTGATGACGTTGGTGATGATTTCCCCCTCCCAGAGGGAAGTGTCCCCGGCAGAACAGCTCCTCCAGAGCCCTAGATTAATTCCGCCAAGGTTCCGCCTCGTGGCGGCGGAGTTTCGTCCCGTAAGCTTGCCCCTGAATTTTTCCAGGACAAAACCCTTTGAGGGAGTCCCGGACTAGGGGGTGTCCGGATAACCGGACTATCGTCACGGCCGGACTCCAAGACTATGAAGATACAAGATTGAAGACTTCGTCCCGTGTCCGGATGGGACTTTCCTTGGCGTGGAAGGCAAGCTTGGCGATACGGATATGTAGATCTCCTACCATTGTAACCGACTCTGTGTAACCCTAACCTATCCGGTGTCAATATAAACCGGAGGGTTTTAGTCCGTAGGACGAACAATAATCATACCATAGGCTAGCTTCTAGGGTTTAGCCTCCTTGATCTCGTGGTAGATCTACTCTTGTACTACCCATATCATCAATATTAATCAAGCGGAGTAGGGTATTACCTCCATCGAGAGGGCGAACCTGGGTAAAACACCGTGTCCCCTGTCTCCTGTTACCACCCGCCTAGACGCACAGTTCGGGACCCCTACCGAGATCCGCGGTTTTGACACCGATATTGGTGCTTTCATTGAGAGTTCCTCGTGTCATCACCGATAGGCCCGATGGCTCCTTCGATCATCAACAACGACGCGGTCCAGGTGAGACTTTTCTCCCGGACAGATCTTCGATTCGGCGGCTTTGCATCTGCGGGCAATTAAGCTGGCCATCTGGAGCAGATCGAAAGCTTCGCCCGTGCCATCAGTCAGATTTGGAAGTTTGAACTATCGGCCGATATCTGCGGAGACTTGATCTTCGACGGATTCGGCCGCAGCAAGCGCGCAGACTTGTCTCGATGGGCATGATCTAGCTCTGCAGCCGAGCGGTGCCTCGAGGCCGCACCAGTATCCGCTCCGACCCTTAATCCGGAGCCGGATTCCCCGATCGAGGACGAGTGGTTGGACACCGCCTCGGGGGCTACAATCTCTACGGCGATCGAGCCGAACTCCATCCCTGTCCATTGCGAAGAACTCGACTCCAGGGTGCCGGACTCCTCTCCGGACTCTGAACCCTCCGCCCCCGCCAATCGAATCCGATTGGGCGCGGTCATGGAGTTCACTTGCGCGGACATCTTTCAAAGACTCACCCTTTGGCGACATCCTGAATTCACTAAAGTCTCTCTCTTTATCTCGAGAGCCTGGCGGACTACGGACGGGAAGATTGGGATGCGGACGACGAAGAAATTCAACGCCCACCCACCACCCACTTTGTAGCCACCGCCGATGATTTAACCGACATGCTAGACTACGACTCAAGACATCGACGGTATGGACGACGATGCGAGAGGCGACCAAGGCCCGGCGCCTATGTGGACGCTGGAAGGCCACCTCGTCATATGACATATATATGGTGGACATCCCAAAAGATGGGAACGGCGATGGAACAACGGAGGATGACCCTTCCAAGAAGCAAATCGAGCGCCGACGTCGGTGGCGCCGCTCTAAATCCCGCCACAATAAAAGCGGGATTCCGCACGGAGATAATAACACCCGGACGGTGCCGAAGAGAACCCTCCAGCAGGACTCGGCGCGGGAGGAGGAGAAGCAAGCCCGCACGACAATGCGGCGTAAAGAGAGGTTGAGGGCGATAATTATCGCCTACCTCGAAGATGAGGCAAGCCTCGATGATGACGAATTTGTCGTGCCTGAGGATCCCGCCGAACAGGAGCGTTTCAAACGCAGGCTTATAGCCACGGCAAGCAGCCTCAAGAAAAAGCAGCAACAACTTAGAGCTGATCAAGACCTGCTAGGTGACGGATGGGTGAAGTCCTTGCAGCCAAGAGTATGAACTCGACGCCTCCAAAAGCTACCCCAAACGCGGGCCGTTGCCTCGACTAGAGGAGGAAGCACCCAAGTCACCGGCGATGACATGGCAGACCGGCCACCCGTGGCGCTGACGAGAAGCCTCTCGGCCCTCCGCTCAAGCCACACCCCGACGCCGCTCAAAAGTACCAAGGCACGGAAAACGCGCCGGACTTGCGAGATATATTGGAGGATAAGGCAAACATACAAGATCGATCCACGGATCGCGTGGGCGCCCAGCAATGCGGGATGATTACCGTCGTGCGGATCTGACAAACCCGCCGGGTCGAACACGATGAACAAAGCTCATATGAGCTACGCCGTGATATAGCCCAATATAGAGGCGCCGACACCCACTATGCTTCACAGACGAAGTAATGGATCATCAAATCCCGAGGGCTTTAAACCCGTAAACATCGAATCATACGATGGTACCACAGATCCTGCGGTCTGGATCGAGGATTATCTCCTCCATATCCATATGGCCCGTGGTGATGATCTACATGCCATCAAATACCTCCCACTCAAGCTTAAAGGACCAGCTCGACATTGGCTCAATAGCTTGCGGCCAGAATCAATCGGTTGTTGGGAGGACACGGAAGCCGCATTCCTTGATAACTTCCAGGCACATATGTGCGACCACCAGACGCCGATGACCTTAGCCACATAATTCAGCAGCCGGAAGAATCGGCGGACAATTACGGACTCGGTTCCTAACAAAGAAAAATCAAATCGTTGATCGTCCGGATGCAGAGGCCCTTGCAGCCTTCAAACATAACATCCATGACGAGTGGCTTGCCGGCACCTAGGACAGAAAAGCCGAAATCCATGGCAGCCCTCACAACCCTCATGACTCGCTTTTGTGCGGGAGAGGACAGCTGGCTAGCTCAAGCAACAACTTGGCCAAACATCCCGATAGTCCGGATACCAAGGACAGCAATGGCGGTCGCGTCTCAACAAGAACAAGCGCCGCGTAACGGCGGTAATATCAAGATCTGGCCGTCAATGCCGGATTCAGAGGCTCTAAACCCGGTCGTGGAAGAAGCCATTCAAAAGAAATACCCAGGCCCGTCTAACTTGGACCGAATACTCGATCACTTGTGCGGATACATGGCACCCCAAAACCAGCCAATCACACCAACAGGATTGTTGGGTGTTCAAGCAGCAGAGCAAGCTAAGTGCGAACTCAATGACAAGGGCTGCATAGCGATGACGAGGAAGAGCCCCGCCGCCGAACAATAGAGGATGAAGGTTTTCCCACACAAGTGCGGACGGTGAACATGATATACGCAACCCACATACCCAAAAGGGAGCGAGCGTGCACTACGGACGTATATGCGATGGAGCCATCGCCCCAAAGTTCAACCCATGGTCTTCCCGCCCGATCACCTTCGATCGAAGGACCACCCCACTAGCATCCGCCACGGCGGCCGCCGCAATGGTTCTTGACCCAATTATTGACGGATTTCACCTTACCGAGTCCCGATGGGCGGTGATAGCAGCCTGAACCTGCTTTATCGAGGATCTGATCGCAAAATGGGCATAGACCCTCAAGGATTAAACCTACAAAGACGACCTTTAAAGGCGCCATACCGGTGTAGAGGCCAATTGTACAGGCTCACCACACTCGAAGTGGTCTTGGATCTCCGGATAACTTCCGGCTTAAGAGTTAATCTTCGACATCGCCCCATTCGCAGCGGCTATCATGCCTTCGCCGGACGAACCACATTTGCAAAGTTCAATGCGGTGCCGCACCACGCATACCTCAAGCTCAAGATGCCAGGCCCTCGAGGAGTAATCACGGTCAATGGAAACACCGAACGCTCTCCGAACGGAGGAGCATACGGCGGCCCTCGCGGCGGAGGTGCAAAGCAGCCTCTCACGGCAATTCTCGAGTCCGGCCACTAAGCGTCCGGACACCGCCAAGCGCGCCCGGAGTAACCTGCAACAAGACCACCTGGAACGATTCAAGCACGAGTAGCAATCCGGCCCCAACCCCAGCCCTCGCGAAATTGCAAAGCTAGTATTACGCGTACATAATTACGCCCTGGAGATACCATGGGCATATGGGGAGGGGCAAGACAACGACACGCCAAGAATGCGGCTCGACCGCACCAGGGCTCCCGTTTGTGTCATTTCCTTTTTCTTTTTCCTTTTTCTTCATTTTTTACTTCGGGACTCCGTCTTTGAGAAGTCCATGTCGGCACTTGAATCGCCGAACTCACGATGCAACAACCAGGAAGCGGAAAGCCACGTCGAGTGTTGGTGGTCTCTATTACGAGCATTATACCTGTTTTGCATATCATCCAGAGCTTACCCTCGGAGGGGACATGTTAGATAGTCCCATCCCTTGCTTATCGCACTATTTGTATCGTTCGCCTCCATTGCAGTACCTTTTTGAATAAACAATACATAGCTTTTTCTTATTATTGATCTACTTCCTTTATATATACATATGTTCATTTCACGACATGTTGCAACCATACACTTTGGTACGGCCAATACACCAGGGGCTTAAGTATCCCAAAATTATGGTGTGATAAGTCCGAACACTATCACAAGTGCGGCACCCTGAACTTATAGCATTATATGAATTGGCTCCGAATCATGTCTTGGGTCAATAGTTGGGTTTGCCCAGCTCCCGTGTTTTGGTACCTTATGTTCCGCTATATGGCTAAGGTAGCACCGGGAGAACCACTGCGATTGTGCCCGAGTTATGCTGGGTCGAGCACCTCAGTGGAGAAAGCTAGAACTGACCGTCATGATAGGGCGAGAGCCGGTCGCTGTTCGAGAGGTTTTTTTGGGTCCCTAAAGACTTATGCCGCTTAGAGCGAGGAACCGAATTGTCCGCCAAGGCGTGATAGCGCCTCAACTCGGTCTTCCGAATACTAGGGGCTTCACGAAATTTAAAATTATAGAATTCTATGGCTAAGTGAGAGTGTTCAAGCATTATAAGTCCGGTTGCCTTGTTCGTTGTGTTGAGCGCCTCCCTAGATGGACCCAAGAATGGGAACAAGAGTGCTCAAGTTTATCCCGAACATCCCAGCACTCGTGGCATGGGGGCTGAAGTCAACGACTTGCCATCTCTCAAATTTGATAAACGGCCACATAGAAGGTAATATTTTAAATTAATAAGCGTTGCTTAGCGCATATGAACAAGTTTTCAGCGTGCAGGATAACAAATGCGAGTTTATTAAAAAATTACATCCTTGGAGCACTCATCCGCTATTCGGCGGGCACCCTTCAGGAGGCCCTCATAGTACATTTCGGGCGTGCGATGCTCATGGCCCTTCGGTGGCCCGTCCGTCACAAGCCTCTCCGCATCCAGCTTGCCCCAGTGCACTTTAGCGCGGGCAAGGGCCCGACGGACACCTTCAATGAAGAAAGAGTGCTTGATGACCTCAAGCCACGGACATGCATCCACCAGCCGCTGCACCAAGCCGAAGTAGCTCCCGGGCATGGCCTCCAATGGCCACAGCCGCGCTATAAGGCCCTTCATGGCCTGTTCGGTGACCTTATGGAGCTCGACCAGCTGCTTCAGCTGGTCGCTCAGGGGCACCGGATGGTCGGCCTCAGCATACTGAGACCAGAACACCTTCTCCGTGGAGCTCCCTGAAGGAAATATGCCCTAGAGGCAATAATAAAGTTATTATTTATTTCCTTATTTCATGATAAATGTTTATTATTCATGCTAGAATTGTATTAACCGGAAACATAATACATGTGTGAATACATAGACAAACATAGTGTCACTAGTATGCCTCTACTTGACTAGCTCGTTGAATCAAAGATGGTTAAGTTTCCTAGCCATAGACATGAGTTGTCATTTGATTAACGGGATCACATCATTAGGAGAATGATGTGATTGACATGACCCATTCCGTTAGCCTAGCACATGATCGCTTAGTATGTTGCTATTGCTTTCTTCATGACTTATACATGTTCTGTAACTATGAGATTATGCAACTCCGTTTACGGAGGAACACTTTGGTGCTACCAAACGTCACAACGAATCGGGTGATTATAAAGGAGTACTACAGGTGTCTCCAAAGGTACATGTTGGGTTGGCGATTTCGAGATTAGGTTTTGTCACTCCGATTGTCGGAGAGGTATCTCTGGCCTTCTCGGTAATACTCATCACCTAAGCCTTGCAAGCATTGTAACTAATGAGTTAGTTATGAGATGATGTATTACGGAACGAGTAAAGAGACTTGCCGTAACGAGATTGAACTAGGTATTGGATACCGACGATCGAATCTCGGGCAAGTAACATACCGATGACAAAGGGAACAAAGTATGTTGTTATGCGGTTTGACCGATAAAGATCTTCGTAGAATATGTAGGAGCCAATATGGGCATCCAGGTTCCGCTATTGGTTATTGACCAAGAATAGTTCTAGGTCATGTCTACATAGTTCTCGAACCCGTAGGGTCCGCACGCTAAGGTTTCGATGATGCTTATATTATGAGTTCATGAGTTTTGATGTACCAAGGAGTTCAGAGTCCCGGATGAGATCGGGGACATGACGAGGAGTCTCGAAATGGTCGAGACGTAAATATCGATATATTGACGACTATATTCGAGTTCGGAAAGGTTCCGAATGATTCGGTATTTTTCGGAGTACCGGAGAGTTACGGAATTCGCCGGGAGAAGTATTGGGCCTTATTGGGCCCTCGGGAAGAGAGAGGGGCTGCCTAGGGCAGGCGCGCGCCTCCAAGGCCTAGTCCGAATTGGACTGGGGAGGGGCCGCACCCTTCTTCCCTTCCCCTTCCTTCTCTCCTACTCCTACTAGGAAAGGAGGAGTCCTACTCGGTGGGAGTAGGACTCCCCCTTGCGCGCCTCCTCCTTGGCCGCCACCTCCTCCTTGCTCCTTTATATACGGGGCAGGGGGCACCCCATGACACACAAGTTGATCTACGGATCGTTCCTTAGCCGTGTCGGTGCCCCTTCCACCATATTCCACTTCGGTCATATCGTCAGAGAGCTTAGGCGAAGCCTGCGCCGGAGAAGTCATATCGTCGCGGAGCTTAGGCGAAGCCCTGCGTCGGTGGAGCATCAACATCGTCACCATGCCGTCGTCTCGTGGAACTCATCCCGACACTTTGCTGGATCGGAGTCCGGGGATCGTCATCGAGCTGAACGTGTGCAGAACTCGGAGGTGCCGTACGTTCGGTGCTTGGATCGGTCGGATCGTGAAGACGTACGACTACATCAACCGCGTTGTTATAACGCTTCCACTTTCGGTCTACGAGGGTACGTGGACGGACACTCTCCCCTCTCGTTGCTATGCCATCACCATGGTCTTGCGTGTTCGTGAGGAAATTTTTGAAATTACTACGTTCCCCAACAAATGGCATCCGAGCCTGGTTTTATGCGTTGATGTCATGTGCACGAGTAGAACACAAGTGAGTTGTGGGCGATATAAGTCATACCGCTTACCAGCATGTCATACTTTGGTTCGGCGGTATTGTGAGATGAAGCGCCCGGACCGACATTACGCTGCATACACTTATGCGAGACTGGTTTCACCGCCGAGCACTAGTTGCTTAAAGGTGACCGCGGTGTCGGTTTCTCTCACTTTAGTTGAACCGAGTGTGGCTACGCCCGGTCCTTGCGAAGGTTAAAACAGCACCAACTTGACAAACTATCGTTGTGGTTTTGATGCGAGGTAAGAACGGTTCTTGCTCAGCTCGTAGCAGCCACGTAAAACTTGCAACAACAAAGTAGAGGACGTCTAACTTGTTTTTGCAGGGCATGTTGTGATGTGATGTGGTCAAGACGTGATGCTATATTTTATTGTATGAGATGATCATGTTTTGTAACCGAGTTATCGGCAATCTGGCAGGAGCCATATGGTTGTCGCTTTATTGTATGAAATGCAAGCGCCATGTAATTGCTTTACTTTATCACTAAGCGTAGCGATAGTCGAGAAGCAATAGTTGGCGAGACGACAACGATGCTACGATGGAGATCAAGGTGTCGCGCCGGTGACGATGGTGATCATGACGGTGCTTGGTGATGGAGATCACAAGCACAAGATGATGATGACCATATCATATCACTTATATTGATTGCATGTGATGTTTATCCTTTATGCATCTTATCTTGCTTTGATTGACGGTAGCATTATAAGATGATCTCTCACTAAAATTATCAAGAAGTGTTCTCCTCGAGTATGCACCGTTGCCAAAGTTCGTAGTACCCGGACACCACGTGATGATCGGGTGTGATAAGTTCTACGTCCATCTACAACGGGTGCAAAACAGTTGTGCACGCGAATACTCAAGTTAAACTTGACGAGCCTAGCATATAACAGATATGGCCTCGGAACACGGAGACCGAAGGTCGGCGTGAATCATATAGTAGATATGATCAACATAGTGATGTTCACCATTGAAACTACTCCATCTCACGTGATGATCGGACATGGTTTAGTTGATTTGGATCACGTAATCACTTAAGATGACTAGAGAGATGTCAGTCTAAGTGGGAGTTCTTAAATAATATGATTAATTGAACTTAAATTTATCATGAACTTAGTCCTGGTAGTATTTTGCAAATTATGTTGTAGATCAATAGCTCGCGTTGTTGCTTCCCTATGCTTTCATATGTTTATTTTAATATGTTCCTAGAGAAAATTGTATTGAAAATGTTAGTAGCAATGATGCGGATTGGATCCGTGATCTGAGGTTTATCCTCATTGCTGCGCAGAAGAATTATGTCCTTAATGCACCGCTAGGTGAAAGACCTATTGCAGGAGCAAATGCGAGGCGTTATGAGCGTTTGGCTAGCTCAATATGATGACTACTTGATAGTTTAGTGCACCATACTTAACGGCTTAGAATCGGGACTTCAAAGACGTTTTGAACGTCATGGACCATATGAGATGTTCCAGAATTGAAGTTAATATTTCAAGCAAATACCGAGTTGAGAGATATGAAAGTCTCCAACAAAGTTCTATAGCTAAAAGATGGAGGAGAATCGCTCAACTAGTGAGCATGTGCTCAGATTGTCAGGTACTTCAATCGCTTGAATCAAGTGGGAGTTAATCTTCCGATAAGATAGTGATTGACAGAATTCTCTAGTCACCATCACCAAGTTAGTAGAACTTCGTGATGAACTATAATATGCAAGGGATGACAAAAGTAATTCCCAAGCTCTTCGTGATGCTGAAATCGACGAAGGTAGAAATCAAGAAAAGAGCATCAAGTGTTGATGATTGACAAGACCACTAGTTTCAAGGAAAAGGGCAAAGGAAGAAGGAACTTCAAGAAGAACGGCAAGCAAGTTGTTGTTCGAGTGAAGAAGCCCAAGTCTGGACCTAAGCACGAGACTAAGTGCTTTTGCTGCAATGGAACTAGTAATCGAAGCGGAACTACCCCAAGTATTTGGTGGATAAGAAGGATGGCAAAGTGAACAAGAGTATATTTGATATACAGGTTATTGATGTGTGCTTTACTAGTGTTTATAGTAGCCCCGAGTATTTGATACTTGTTCGGTTGCTAAGATCAGTAACTTCAAACAGGAGTTACGAATAAGCAGAAACTAGTTAAAGGGAAATGGCGATGAGTGTTGGAAGTAGTTCCAAGATTGATATGATCATCATCGCACACTCCCTATACTATCGGGATTAGTGTTGAACCTAAATAAATGTTATTTGGCGCTTATGTTGAGCATGAATATGATTTGATCATGTTTATTGCAATACGGTTATTCATGTAAGTTAGAGAATAATTATTGCTCTGTTTACATGAATAAAACCTTCTATGGTCATACACCCAATGAAAATGGTTTGTTGGATCTCGATCGTGTGACACACATATTCATAATATTTAAACCAAAAGATGTAAAGTTAATAATGATAGTGCAATTTATTTGTGGCAATTGCCGTTTGGGTCATATCGGTGTAAAACGCATGAAGAAACTCCATCTTGATGGGCTTTTGGAATCACTTGATTATGAATCACTTGGTACTTGCGAACCGTGCCGCTTTGGGCAAGATGACTAAAACTCCGTTCTCGGAACAATGGAACAAGCTCTCGACTTATTGGAAATAATACATACCAATGTATGCGACCCAATGAGTGTTGATGCTCGTGGCAAGTATCGTTATTTTCTAACCTTCACATGATGATTTGAGCAGATATGGGTATATCTACTTGATGAAACACAAGTCTGAAATAGTTGAAAGGTTCAAAGAATTTCAGAGTGAAGTGGAAAATCATCGTAACAAGAAAATAAAGTTTCTGCGATCTAATCGTGGAGATGAATATTTGAGTTCTGAGTTTGGTCTTCAAATAAAACAATGTGGAATAGTTTCACAGCTCACGCCACGGAACACCACAACGTTATGGTGTGTCCGAACGTCAGAACCGTACTTTATTTGATATGGTGCGATCAATGATGTCTCTTACCGATTTACCAATATCGTTTTGGGGTTATGCATTAGAGACAGCTGCATTCACGTTTAATAGGGCACCATCTAAATCCGTTGAGACGACACCGTATGAACTATGGTTTAACAAGAAACCTAAGTCGTCGTTTCTTAAAGTTTGGAGTTGTGATGCTTATGTGAAAAGTTTTCACCGATAAGCTCGAACCCAAATCGGAGAAGTGCGTCTTCATAGATTACCCAAAAGAAAATGTTGGGTACACCTTCTATCACAGATCCGAAGGCAAGTTTTTCGTTGCTAAGATGGATCCTTTCTAGAGAAGAAGTTTCTCTCGAAAGAAGTGAGTGGGAGGAAAGTAGAACTTGATGAGGTAATTGTACCTTCTCCCATATTGGAAAGTAGTTCATCACGAAATCAGTTCGAGTGATTCCTACACCAATTAGTGAGGAAGTTAATGATGATGATCATGAAACTTCAGATCAAGTTGCTACCAAACCTCGTAGGTCTTCCAGAGTAAGATCCGCACTGAGTGGTACGGTAATCGTGTTCGGAAATCATGTTACTAGACCATGATGAACCTACAAACTATGAGGAAGCGATGATGAGCCCAGATTCGCGAAATGGCTTGAGGCCATGAAATCTGAGATGGGATCCATGTATGAGAACAAAGTATGGACTTTGATGGAGTTGCTCGATGATCGGCAAGCCATATTATATAAATGGATCTTCAAGAGGAAGACAGATGTTGATAGTAGTGTTACTATCTACAAAGCTCGACTTGTCGCAAAAAGGTTTTCGACAAGTTCAAGGTGTTGACTACAATGAGATTTTCTCAATCAGTAGCGATTCTTAAGTCTGTCCGAATCATGTTAGCAATTGCCACATTTTATGAAATCTGGCAAATGGATGTCAAAACTACATTCTTTAATGGATTTATTAAAGGAGAGTTGTATATGATGCAACCGAAGTTTTTGTCAATCCTAAAGGAGCTAACAAAATGTGCAAGCTCCAATGATCCATCAATGGACTGGTGCAAGCATCTCGGAGTTGGAATATACGCTTTGATGTGTTGATCAAAGCATATGATTTTATCTGAGACTTTTGGAAAGGCCTGTATTTACAAGAAAGTGAGTGGGAGCACTACAGCCTTTCCGATAAGTATATGTGATTGACATATTGTTGATCGGAAATAATGTAGAATTATTCGCAAAGCATAAAGGAGTGTTTGAAAGGAGTTTTTCAAAGAAAGACCTCGTTGAAGCTGCTTACATATTGAGCATCAAGATCTATAGAGATAGATCAAGACGCTTGATAAGTTTTCAATGAATACATACCTTGACAAGATTTTGAAGTAGTTCAAAATGGAACAGTCAAAGAAAGAGTTCTTGCCTGTGTTACAAGGTGTGAGATTGAGTAAGACTCAAAACCCGACCACGGCAGAAGATAGAAAGAGAATGAAAGTCATTCCTATGCATCAGCCATAGGTTCTATAAAGTATGTCATGTTGTGTACTGATCTATTGCATACCCTACCACTAAAGCTTGGCGAGGAGTGCAATAGTGATCTAGGAGTAGATCAATGGACAGCGGTCAAAATTATCCTTAGTAGAATAAGGATATGTTTCTCGATTATGGAAGTGAAAAAAAGGTTCGTCAGAAGGGTTACGTCGATGCAAGTTTTAACACTAATCTAGATGACTCGAGTCTCAATCTGGATACATATTGAAAGTGGGAGCAATTAGCTAGAGTAGCTCCGTGCGAGCATTGTAGATATAGAAATTTGCAAAATACTTACGGCTCTGAATGTGAGACCTGTTGACTAAAATTATCTCACAAGCAAAACATGATCACACCTTAGTACTCTTTGGGTGTTAATCACATAGCGATGTGAACTAGATTATTGACTCTAGTAAACCCTTTGGGTGTTGGTCACATGTCGATGTGAACTATGGGTGTTAACCACATATAGATGTGAACTATTGATGTTAAATCACATGGCGATGTGAACTAGATTATTGACTCTAGTGCAAGTGGGAGGCTGAAGGAAATATGCCCTAGAGGCAATAATAAAGTTATTATTTATTTCCTTATTTCATGATAAATGTTTATTATTCATGCTAGAATTGTATTAACCGGAAACATAATACATGTGTGAATACATAGACAAACATAGTGTCACTAGTATGCCTCTACTTGACTAGCTCGTTGAATCAAAGATGGTTAAGTTTCCTAGCCATAGACATGAGTTGTCATTTGATTAACGGGATCACATCATTAGGAGAATGATGTGATTGACATGACCCATTCCGTTAGCCTAGCACATGATCGTTTAGTATGTTGCTATTGCTTTCTTCATGACTTATACATGTTCCTGTAACTATGAGATTATGCAACTCCGTTTACGGAGGAACACTTTGGTGCTACCAAGCGTCACAACGTAATCGGGTGATTATAAAGGAGTACTACAGGTGTCTCCAAAGGTACATGTTGGGTTGGCGTATTTGAGATTAGGTTTTGTCACTCCGATTGTCGGAGAGGTATCTCTGGGCCTTCTCGGTAATACTCATCACCTAAGCCTTGCAAGCATTGTAACTAATGAGTTAGTTATGAGATGATGTATTACGGAACGAGTAAAGAGACTTGCCGTAACGAGATTGAACTAGGTATTGGATACCGACGATCGAATCTCGGGCAAGTAACATACCGATGACAAAGGGAACAAAGTATGTTGTTATGCGGTTTGACCGATAAAGATCTTCGAGAATATGTAGGAGCCAATATGGGCATCCAGGTTCCGCTATTGGTTATTGACCAAGAATAGTTCTAGGTCATGTCTACATAGTTCTCGAACCCGTAGGGTCCGCACGCTTAAGGTTTCGATGGCGATGTTATATTATGAGTTTATGAGTTTTGATGTACCGAAGGAGTTCGGAGTCCCGGATGAGATCGGGGACATGACGAGGAGTCTCGAAATGGTCGAGACGTAAAGATCGATATATTGGACGACTATATTCGGAGTTCGGAAAGGTTCCGAATGATTCGGGTATTTTTTGGAGTACCGGAGAGTTACGGGAATTCGCCGGGAGAAGTATTGGGCCTTATTGGGCCCTGCGGGAAAGAGAGAGGGCTGCCTAGGGCAGGCGCGCCCCAAGGCCTAGTCCGAATTGGACTAGGGGGGGCCGCACCCCTTCTTCCTTCCCTTCCTTCTCTCCTACTCCTACTAGGAAAGGAGGAGTCCTACTCCCGGTGGGAGTAGGACTCCCCCCTTGGTGCGCCTCCTCCCTTGGCCGGCCACCTCCTCCTTGCTCCTTTATATACGGGGGCAGGGGGGCACCCCATGACACACAAGTTGATCTACGGATCGTTCCTTAGCCGTGTGCGGTGCCCCCTTCCACCATATTCCACTTGGTCATATCGTCGAGAGCTTAGGCGAAGCCTGCGCGGAGAAGTCATATCGTCGCGGAGCTTAGCGAAGCCCTGCGTCGGTGGAGCATCAACATCGTCACCATGCCGTCGGTTGACGGAACTCATCCCGACACTTTGCTGGATCAAGTCCGGGATCGTCATCGAGCTGAACGTGTGCAGAACTCGGAGGTGCCGTACGTTCGGTGCTTGGATCGGTCGGATCGTGAAGACGTACGACTACATCAACCGCGTTGTTATAACGCTTCCGCTTTCGGTCTACGAGGGTACGTGGACGGACACTCTCCCCTCTCGTTGCTATGCCATCACCATGGTCTTGCGTGTTCGTAGGAAAATTTTTGAAATTACTACGTTCCCCAACACTCCCCTCCTGGGCGCGGTAGAATGCGGCAGCATCAGACGCACTACGGGGCAAATCTGCGAATGCTCCTGGAGAGCTCCGAATCTGGGTAAGTAACAGGTAATTGACTTTTACATTCTTGCTTTGCATAAAGAATGCCTTACCCGCCGCTATCTTCTTTAGTGCTTCAATTTCTTGGAGGGCTTTTTGGGCCTCGGCCTTAGCAGCTTGGCACTCTCAAGAGCCAAGGCAAGCTCGGACTCTCGGGTTTTCGAAGTCACGCTCCAAACCCTCGTGTTTTTTCACGAGAATCTGGAGCTCTTGCCGCACTTCCGCCAGCTGCGCCTCCCCTTTCTCTCGCTCGGTGCGTTCCGCAGCCGCTGAGTTTCGCCACGAACACCGCTTCCCTCGTGGTCGCCACCTGCTCGTGGGCCCCGCAGCACCCATGTTATTCATGTTATTTTTGCAACCAAAACCTTTTCTATAAGGTATTTCTTTAATAAGGTATTACTTACCTTCCTTGTCCTCGAGCTCCTTCTTGGCTTGTCCGAGCTCGTCCTCGGACCGCCGAGGTTACGCTTCAATGCATTGACCTCCATGATCGGTCTGCGGCAGAGGGTCAAAGCGCAGCCTGCATTCCCATATTGACATTCTTATGTTAGACTCTTGCGTATATCTTTTTAGATCCTTAGTCCGGCTTTTCTTTCCGAACACCAAACTAAGCATCAGGGGCTACTGTCTATGCGGTTATATTTTTACATATTCTAAAACTTACCTCAAAGCCTGTTAGAAGGCTGGTACAGGCTTCGGTCAGTCCGCTCTTGGCGGACTGAACTGTCCGGATCACCGCACTCATAACAGTGCGGTGCTCCTCCTCGATGGAAGCGCCGTTAAGCGCTTCCAGTAAGCTATCCGGTGCCTCCGGTTGGACGGAGGACACCGGCGTCTTACCCTTCTTCCGAAGGGTCCGCTTGCCGGACTCCGGAACCACTGAAGGTTCCGGCATGGAGACCGGACAAGGGTCGGGCCTAGAGCCCTCGGGGTCTTGCCCCCACGCGCTCGAGTCCGGAGGTTGCCTTGTGGCACCTCCTGCGCTACCTCCTCTTGACCAAGCCCTCTTGGGGCCCAAGGCGTCGCCCGCAGCGTGAGGCAAGGAGGCGGTCGGAAGCGAGGTACTCTCTATTTCCGACGAGCCCAGGGACCCGCTCGATGAATCGGGAACTTGCCCTTGGGCGGGCTGCACGGTTGTTCAACATTAGAGAACACTCTGCAATGATAAAAAGCCATGGGTATCCGGACACTTACGATCTCGCCAGGGGATTGGCCCTCGTAGGCCAATCCTCCTCGTTGTCGTCGACGTTGGTGGAGAATTCCGGAGGAAGGGTTCTTCCATTCTTGGACCCTCCGGCCTCCCGGTCAGGCGGCCTTCCTTTCTTCTCCTCTTCACTGGGAGGAGCTTCTTCTTCTTCCTCCTCGTCTTGGGAGAAGATTCCGCTCGAATCGACAAGACTGGCGTCGGGAGCTCCTTGAGTTCCGTAGCCTCCTTCTTAGCCTTCTTCTCGGCACCACATGGGTGCCGGAGCCAGCAGCCCCGTCAATCAGGCGTCCGCTGGTCTTCGACAAAGGAGCCGGACAACTAATCTGTCCGGACGTCTTCACCGATCTGTCAAAAAATAGGGAGTTTTAGATCCCACTTAGAGTCAATCTATGAAAAAGAGTCCGTGAAGGGTAAAATAACTTACCTCGCCGGCTTGACATCTGCGAGCTGTATCCGCGATCTTTGGTAGCGGATGTCGGGCTTCGCGCTTTGAACAGCACCTTCCGGTGTCTTCGTGACGTAGTGTCAAGAGCCGCTCAAGGTTTGTGTCTTGTGCCGGATCGAACTCCCACAAGTTAAAGGCCCATTGTTGCCATGGGAGAATCCGGCGGATGAGCATCACCTGGATTACGTCGACAAGCCTAAGATTCTTGGCCACCAGGTTTCAGACGCATGTTTGAAGTCCGGATGTCTCGTCCGAATTCCCCCACACCAGGCCCGTCTCTTTCCATGACGAGAGCCGTGTGGGGAAGCCAGATCTGAATTCGGGGGCCGCTACCCATTTGGTGTTGCGGGGCTCGGTGATGTAGAACCACCCCGATCGCCACCCATTTATTGTCTCCACAAAGGCGCCTTCGAGCCATGGGACTTTGGCCATCTTGCCGACCATGGCGCCTCCGCACTCCGCTTGACGGCCGCCCACTACCTTCGGCCGGACGTTGAAGATCTTCAGCCATAAGCCGAAGTGGGGCTGGATGCAGAGGAAAGCCTCGCACATGACGGTAAACGCCGAGATGTTGAGGATGAAATTCAGGGCCAGATCGTGGAAGTCCAGGCCGTAATAGTACATGAGCCCCCGGACAAATGGGTGAAGTGGAAAACCTAGTCTGCGGAGGAACTGGGGGAGAAACACTACCCTCTCATGGGGCCTGGGGGTTGGAATAAGCTGCCCCGCATCGGGCAGCCTGTGCACGACGTTGCGGACAAGTATCCGGCTTCCCAGATCTTGTGATGTGCCCTCCGTGACGGAGGAGGCCATCCACCGGCCTCCCGCTCCTGACATGGTTGGAGAAGGTTGAGGTGGGATGTGCAGACTTGGGCGCTGGAGCTCGAGTGCGCGGAAATGGATAAGAAAAGGAGGAAGAAGGCGTAGGTGAAAAGGTCCTTATATGGACGGACGACGCTATGCGTCCCCCACCAGCCTGGTAAAACTCGCTTATTTCCCAAGCGCCGTAATCAATGGCGCGGATGGGTTACCCACGTCCGTATTGATGAGAATCCCGGAATAAGGGGGCATGATCTATGCTTTGATAAGACGTGCCAAGGAAACCGCCTCGCTAAACACGATGAGGTGGAACAATAAAAAACGATTCATATAAAGGCCTGGCCGTGGTGTGATGTCACGCCGAGGAATACGTCAGCAGATCTGTGCAAAAAATATTCTCTCTACAGTGTTATGTGGAACTTGTTTTGCAGAGCCGGACACTATCCTTGTGTTCAAAATCTTCTATGAAGTATTCGGAGGAGGAACCCGCCGCAATGCGAAGACAATCAACGTCGGACTCATCGTCATTGAAGCCTGGTTCAGGGCTACCGAGGAGTCCGGACTAGGGTGTCCGGATAGCGGACTATCGCCACGGCCGGACTCCAAGACTATGAAGATACAAGATTGAAGACTTCGTCCCGTGTCCGGATGGGACTTTCCTTGGCGTGGAAGGCAAGCTTGGCGATCGGATATGTAGATCTCCTACCATTGTCACCGACTGTAACCCTAACCTATCCAAAGTGTCTATATAAACCGGAGGGTTTTAGTCCGTGAGGACGAACAACAATCATACCATAGGCTAGCTTCTAGGGTTTAGCCTCCTTGATCTCGTGGTAGATCTACTCTTGTACTACCCATATCATCAATATTAATCAAGCAGGAGTAGGGTATTACCTCCATCGAGAGGGCCCGAACCTGGGTAAAAACACCGTGTCCCCTGTCTCCTGTTACCATCCGCCTAGATGCACAGTTCGGGACCCCCTACCCGAGATCCGCTGGTTTTGACACCGACACCCTTCATATAGCAGAAGATGGACGCTGGAGGCCCACCAGGGGGCCCAGGAGATAGGGGGCGCGCCCCCTGTCTCCTAGACAGGGTGTGGGCCCCCTGGCCTATTTCTTGTGCTCATAATTCCTTAATAAATCCAAAAGGTTGTTTCGTGGAGTCTCAGGTCTTTTGGAATTGTGCAGAATAGGTTTCCAACGTTTGCTCCTTTTCCAGCCAGAATTCCAGCTCCCGACATTCCCCCTCTTCATGGTAAACCTTGTAAAATAAGAGATAATAGCCATAAGTATTGAGATATAATGTGTAATAACAGCCCATAATGCAATAAATATTGATATAAAAGCATGATGCAAAATGGACGTATCAGTGCTATCCATATTTTTAACGATGAGAGTGATTATGCTTATGATATGAAAGGACCCAAGCTTGGGGAAGCTATGTTTGATGAGGATGAAATATTTGAGAATATATTTGCTGAAATTAATGTTTGTCCCAAGCTTGGGGATGCTACGTTTAATGAAGACGATATTTTTAGCATCCCAAATTTTGATATGCAAAGTTGTTATGATGATAGCATGCCTCCTACCTATGATGATTATATTGATGAAAGTGGGTTCGGAAGAGTGTCAACTTTACGAAGTAGTGTTCCCACTATTTTGGAGGAAGTTGAATCTATTTTTGATGAATATGGAAGTGGATTTGGAAGAGTGTTAACTTTATTTAGTGATTCCACTATCTTGGGAGAGGTTTCAATCGAATATGATGAGTACGAAGTTGCTACTTATGATGATTATTGTGATGAAACTTATGCTATAAAAAGTAGTGATGATTATATTTACAAATCTTGTCATGATTATGATTACCCTTTTTCTGAACATTACTCTTTTAATGTGGAAACAATTTTTAGTGTTCAAGTCTCTTATGATACTCTCACTATTCCGAATGAGAAGAATTTTGCTTATGTGGAGAGTAGTAAATTTTCTATGCTTGTAGATCATGAAAAGAATGCTTTAGGTGCTGGTTATATTGTTGAATTCATTCATTATGCTACTGAAAATTATTATGAGGGAGGAACATATGCTTGTAGGAGTTGCAATAATGCCAAGTTTCCTCTCTATGTGTTGAAAATTTTGAAGTTATGCTTGTTTTACCTTCCTATGCTAGTTGATTATTGTTCGCATAAGTTGTTTGCTCACAAAATCCCTATGCATAGGAAGTGGGTTAGACTTAAATGTGTTAGTCATATTCTTCATGATGCCCCCATTATGTTTCAATTCTTATCTTTTATGTGAGCATCATTGCCATCATCATGCCTAGCTGAAAAGGCATTAAAGAAAAGCTCTTGTTGGGAGACAACGTAATATTTATCCTTACTGTTTTTGTGTGTCCACATGGTTATGCTACTTTAGTAATCATGTTTTATAGCTTTTTGTTTCAATAAAGTGCCAAGTAGAACCTTTGGGAAGACTTGGGTGAAGTCTATATGATCTTGCTGTAAAAAAACAGAAACTTTTGCGCTCACAAGAATAGCTGCCATTTTTTACTGGAGAGTGCTTTTAGGTTGATTCTTTTTGCAGATGATTAATAGACAAATTCCTCAGGTCCAACAATTTATTTCATAATTTTTGGGGTTCCAGAAGTATACGTTTGATACAGATTAGTACAGACTGTTCTGTTTTTGACAGATTCTGTTTTCATTGTGTTGTTTGCTTATTTTGATGCATCTATGGCTAGTATTAAGTGGTATGAACCATAGAGAAGTTATAATACAGTAGATATTACACCAATATGAATTTAGAATGAGTTCATTACAGTACCTAAGTGGTGGTTTTATTTTCTTATACTAACGGAGCTTACGAGTTTTGTGTTGAGTTTTGTGTGGTTGAAGTTTTCAAATTTTGGGTAAGGATTCGATGGACTATGGAATAAGGAGTGGAAAGAGCCTAAGCTTGGGGATGCCCAAGGCACCCCAAGGTAATATTCAAGGACAACCAAGAGCCTAAGCTTGGGGATGCCCCGGAAGGCATCCCCTCTTTCGTCTTCGTTCATCGGTAACTTTACTTGGAGCTATATTTTTATTCGCCACATGATATGTGTTTTGCTTGGAGCGTCATTTTATTTTGCTAGTTTTTGCTTGCTTTTAGTTAGAATAAGGTTTTGCATCTTTAGTTTCAATAAAAAAGTCAAGGATAGCCTTTGCCATGCTTATTTTGCTAGTATACATGTTGCTGTTTGAAAACAGAAAGTTTACCGCTGTTGCAAAAATTCCCTAGAAAAGTCAGAGAATGGTATAATGTTGAATCTTTTTGCATATTAAGCTCTGATAAATTTATTGCAGTGGGAATTTTATTTCATAATTGTTGGAGTCAGGGAAGTATTGTTACTCTTGCATTCTTTACAGACTGTACTGTTTTGGCAGATTGCTGTTATGTTTGCATTGTTTGCATCTGTTTGCTTGTTTAATGATTCTATTTGAGTATAGGAGTATTAAATATTAAGAAGCATTTAGTATGCATTTTTGGATAATAATTTAAGTGATTTGTTACAGTAGAAGATGATAAGGTTTTGCATTGGTTTATACTAACCTATCTCACGAGTTCTTGTTGAGTTTGTTGTGAATGAAGCTTTTGATAAAAAGAGAAACCATGATATGAAAGGAATTAAGGAGACATAAAAGCTCAAGCTTGGGGATGCCCAAGGCACCCCAAGATAATATTTCAAGAAGTCTCAAGCATCTAAGCTTGGAGATGCCCCGGTAGGCATCCCACCTTTCTTCTTCAACAATCATCGGTTAGTATCGGTTGAGCCTAAGTTTTTGCTTCTTCACTTGAGTTGTGCTATCCTTGAAATGTCATTTTGTTTTGCTTTGCTTGCTGTTTGAATAAGATACCAGATCTGAAATTCTTTAATGAGAGAGAGTCTTCGCATAGTTGCATAATTATTTAGCTACTCATTGATCTTCACTTATATCTTTTTGGAGTAGTTTGTCATTTACTTGTGTGCTTCACTTATATCCTATGAGTAAATGGTTGAATGAGTTGATTGTCATAAATCTGAAATTATATATGTTTCATTTGCTTATCCCATGGGGAGTAATGACTTCACATCTAAGAAGTAGAGGTTGTAAATTTATTGACGCTTAGGAAGCATTGTATTGGTCATTTGAACAATTCATGAAAGAATATTGAGGGAAGAGATATTTCACATATAAATATATTGTCATAGACATCTTTTATAATTGTGAGCACTCATTAAGTATGACATGCTAAAGAGTTGATGTTGGACAAGGAAGACAACGTAATGGGTTATGTTTTCTCGCATCTCAGTTAAAGTATATTGTCATGGATCATTAAAACATGTTGAGCTTGCCTTTCCCCCTCATGCTAGCCAAAATTCCTAGCACCAAGTAGAGATACTACTTGTGCTTCCAAATATCCTTAAACCCAGTTTTGCCATGAGAGTCCACCATATCTACCTATGGATTGAGTAAGATCCTTCAAGTAAGTTGTCATCGGTGCAAGCAATAAAAATTGCTCTCTAAATATGCATGACTTATTAGTGTGGAGAAAATAAGCTTTGTACGAACTTGTTATGGAAGCAATAAAAGCGACGGACTGCATAATAAAGGTCCATATACAAGGGGCAATATAAAGTGACGTTCTTTCGCATTAAGATTTTGTGTATCCAACCCTAAAAGCACATGACAACCTCTGCTTCCCTCTGCGAAGGGCCTATCTTTTACTTTATGTCTTTTACTTTTATGCAAGAGTCAAGGTGATCTTCACCTTTCCCTTTTTTATTTTATCCTTTGACAAGCACTTCGTGGTGGGGTGATCCTGATATATATATCCAATTGGATGTACGTTAGCATGAACTATTATTGTTGACATCACCCAAAGGTGAATACGTTTGGAGGCAACATTATAAGCCCCAATCTTTCTCTGTGTCTGATTAAAACTTCATAACCAAAAGTATTGCGTGAGTGTTAGCAATTGTAGAAGACTATATGATAGTTGAGTATGTGAAGTTTGCTAAACCAAAGCTCTGACATAGACTCTTCCTGAAAGTAATATGAATTGCAATTGTTTGATGACTAAGAATGAAGTTTGCTAGTTTTCAAGAAAGTTTATGGTCTATGCTTTGACATGTGAATTGCTTGTTACTTTATCGTGAAAAGTTTTATGAGATGAACTATTGTGATGACATATAATGATGCTAGTAAAGGTGATTGAAATTATCATTGATCAAACTTGTGCACCTTCTAGCATTCACACTTCATAAATTCTTTCTTTTATCATTTACCTACTCGAGGACGATTAGGAATTAAGCTTGGGGATGCTGATACGTCTCCAACGTATCTATAATTTATGAAGCATTCATGCTATATTATTACCTATTTTGAATGATTATGGGCTTTATTATACACTTTTATATTACTTTTGGGACTAATCTATTAACGAGGCCCAGCCCATATTGTTGTTTTATTACTGTTTGATATTTCAAGAAAAGGAATATCAAGCGGAGTCCAAATGGAATGAAACCTTGACAACGTGATTTTTGGAAGATTATCATCCTGGAGACTTGGAGTCCACGTCAGAAGATACTCGAGGAGCCCAGGAGATAGGGGCGCCCCCACTGGGCGCCCCCATCTCGTGGACCCTCGAGCACCCCCGACCGACTTCTTTCGCCTATATATTCTCTCGTACCTAAAACCATTGAATATCAAGATAGATCGGGAGTTCGCCGCATAAGCCTCTTTAGCCACCAAAACCTATCGGAGCCCTTCCGGCACCTGCTGGGAGGGATCCTTCACCGGTGGCCATCTTCATCATCTCGGCGCTCTCCATGACGAGGAGGGAGTAGTTCACCCTCGAGGCTGAGGGTATGTACTAGTAGATATGTGTTTGATCTCTCTCTCTCTCTCTCTCTCTCTCTCTCTCTCTCTCTCTCTCTCGTGTTCTCTCTCGTGTTCCCTCTATGGCACGATCTTGATGTATCCCGAGCATTGCTATTGTAGTTGGATCTTATGATGTTTCTCCCCCTCTACTCTCTTGTGATGAATTGAGTTTTCCCCTTTGAAGTTATCTTATCGGATTGAGTCTTCTATGAGAACAATTGATGTATGTCTTGTTGTGCTTATCTGTGGTGATAATGGGATATCATGTGCCTCTTGATGTATGTTTTGGTGACCAACTTGCGGGTTCCGCCCATGAACCTATGCATAGGGGTTGGCACACGTTCTTGACTCTCCGGTAGAAACTTTGGGGCACTCTTTGAAGTACTTTGTGTTGGCTGAATAGATGAATCTGAGATTGTGTGATGCATATCGTATAATCATGCCCACGGATACTTGAGGTGACAATGGAGTATCTAGGTGACATTAGGGTTTTGGTTGATTTGTGTCTTAAGGTGTTATTCTAGTATGAACTCTTGAATAGATTGATCCGAAAGAATAAGTTTGAGGTGGTTTCGTACCCTACCATAATCTCTTCGTTCGTTCTCCGCTATTAGTGTCTTTGGAGTGACTCTTTGTTGCATGTTGAGGGATTGTTATATGATCTATCTGTGTTATTATTGTTGAGAGAACTTGCACTAGTGAAAGTATGAACCCTAGGCCTTGTTTCCTATCATTGCAATACCGTTTACGCTCACTTTTGCCCTTAGTTACCTTGCTGTTTTTATTATTTCAGATTACAAAAACCTTTATCTACTATCTATTTTGCACTTGTATTACCATCTCTTCGCTGAACTAGTGCACCTATACAATTTACCATTGTATTGGGTGTGTTGGGGACACAAGAGACTCTTTGTTATTTGGTTGCAGGGTTGCTTGAGAGAGACCATCTTCATCCTACGCCTCCTACGGATTGATAAACCTTAGGTCATCCACTTGAGGGAAATTTGCTACTGTCCTACAAACCTGTGCACTTGCAGGCCCAACAACGTCTACAAGAAGAAGGTTGTGTAGTAGACATCAAGCTGTCAGGCAGAAAATTGAGGAAAGCCAATGCTCAATAGCCTGTTTACAAGAAACTAAGTGCTCTTCTTTGACTCCAGGTCAATCAAGAGTTTCTGCCCTAAAAGATTTGACTCTTTTGCTTGCTCCCCTTCCATGGGAGCTTCTGGTGGTATCCTCGTGGTTTGGAATTCCTCTGTTTTTATTGGCACTTTAATTGAAGTTCAACAGTTTGCTGTTGTCATTCAGTTTACCTCAATGCAGAACAATGAAAGATGGACTTTAGTTGTTGTTGATGGCCCTTGTGAGGGTGAAGCCAGGGATAATTTTATTAATTGGTTATATCACCTTTGTATCCCTCTTGATGAGCACTGGTTGTTGATAGGTGATTTTAATTTCCTCAGATCAGTGGATAATAGAAACTTACCTGGTGGAGACACAAATGACATGTTTATTTTCAATAAGGTTATTGGGAACTTGGGCCTTCTTGAGTTACCAATTAAAGGTAGATCCTACACTTGGTCTAATATGCAAGATATCCCACTTCTTGAACAGTTAGATTGGTTCTTCACCTCAGTAGACTGGATTACTGACTATCCTATGACTGAGGTTCTGCCCCTGTCCAGGACTGCCTCTGACCATATTCCATGCTTGGTTTCAATCAAGACTTCCATCCCAAAGTCAAACATTTTTAGGTTTGAAAATTATTGGATGGAGCTGGAGGGCTTTATGGACTGTGTTGAATCCTCTTGGCTAATTCCATCTAGGAAAGTGCACATTACTGCTAAGATTGCAGACAAGTTTAAGCATCTGAGAATGTGCCTTAAGAGAGGGCAAATGAATGTCTCCAAGTTAAAATTATTGATTAGCAAATGCAATCATGTTGTCTTCCTTCTTGATGAGTTGGAGGAGTGGAGGCCCCTGTTTAGGCAGGAATTCAATTTCAGAAGAATTGTTAAGGTTCATTTGGAAAAGCTCCTGCACTTGCAGTGCATGTACTGGAAAAAGAGATGCACTATCAGGTATATTAAGGTTGGGGGTGAGAACACCAAATTTTTTCATGCCATGGCCACTGAGAGACACAGGAGAAATTCCATAGCTAGTCTTAAATTACCTGATGGTTCTATGGTCTCTGATCATTCTCAAATGGCTGGAGTTATTTGGAGTTGCTTCAAGAATAGAATGGGAACTTCTAGAGGGATTGTCATGGGATTTGATTTATCTTCTCTAATCACTCCAGTAGATGGCCTGGAGGTGCTCACTAAGCCTTTTGAAAAGGAGGAAATGGATAATGTGGTCAAGCTTATGCATGTGGATAAAGCACCTGGACCTGATGGTTTCAATGGTCTGTTCTTCAAGAGGTGCTGGCACATAATCTCATAAGATTTCTATGATCTGGCTAAGGCTTTCCATGAGGGAACTGCAGTCTTGGAGAATATTAATAGTTCCTTCATTACCCTGGTGCCCAAGAAACTCTCACCTGAGGAAGTAGGAGACTATAGGCCTATCTCTCTCACTAGCATGGGGTTGAAGTTCCTTTCCAAAATGGCTGCCAATAGGTTTCAGAAGCTGATCATGCAATGCATTCATAAAAATCATGGTTTCATTAAGAGCAGAACAATTCAGGATTGTATTGGTTGGACCTTTGAATATTTACACCAGTGCCATCAGTCAAAGAGGCCAATTGTGATCCTTAAGTTGGATTTTGAGAAGGCCTTTGATTCTGTTGAGCATGAAGTTATCTTCCAAATTCTCAGGCACAAAGGCTTTAATGAGAAGTGGATCCTCTGGATGAAGCAACTGCTTGCCACTGGTACTTCTTCTGTTCTTCTTAATGGTGTCCCTGGGAGGAAATTCATTTGCAAAAAAGGAGTCAGGCAGGGTGACCCTGTATCTCCTCTGCTTTTTGTTATAGCTGCTAATCTTTTGCAAACTGTGATTAATGATATGTTCAGGAAGGGTATCCTAAAACTACCTATTCCCTGCCATGATCAGGACTACCCTGTCATACAATATGCTGATGATACTTTGATCATCCTACCTGCTGACAGGGCACAGCTTCTAGCCCTGAAGGATATGTTGAAGGTGTTCTCCCAGTCCACAGGTCTTGATGTCAACTATCATAAATCTTTCATTATTCCTATAAATGTTGACCATGCAGTGATGGTGGACCTTGCTGCTGCTTTTGGATGCCAAATTGGCAAGATGCCTTTTACATATCTTGGTTTACCTGTGAGAACTACAATGCCAAAAATGGTGGACTTCATGCCTCTTGTGGACTGTATGGAGAGGGGAATGACTGCCAGCTCCTGCTTCCTTAATCAAGGTGAAAGATTGCAGTTCCTAAACTCTGCTTTGTCCTCCATGCCAATTTTCTTTCTGGGTAGCTTGGCTGTTCCTGCTGGTATCCTTAAGCAGCTGGAAAGAATCCAAAGACAATGTCTATGGAGGAAACATAGAGATGAGCCTGCACCATCTCTTGCTGCCTGGGATCTGATTTGTAGACCAAAAAACAAGGGTGGTCTTGGTATTCTAAACCTGGGAGTTCAGAATGTGGCATTGCTTCTCAAGCATGCTAGTAATTCCCTTAACACGAGGGATATTCCTTGGGTATCCTTAGTCTGGGATTCATATTATTATGATGGAGTGCCCCAGGGAACAGACTTTTGTGGCTCGTTTTGGTGTAGGGATATTTGCAAGGTAATGCAGAATTTTAGGGATTGCTCCTGGGTGCAGATCAATGCTGGAGACACTGCTCTTTTCTGGTCTGACAATTGGAATCTTGGCAATGAGGTTTCTAGCCTGCAGTCTAGATTTCCAAGATTATTCTATTTTGCCAAGGATCCCTGGATTTCAGTTAAGGAAATCTTCAATACCTTGGACTTATACCAGCATTTCCACCTCCCTTTGTCTGCTCAAGCGTATGATGAGTTAAATTTAATCAAAGATATGTTGGGCTCCCACAGTAGAGATGCTACTTCCAAGGATCTGTGGTTATGGCAGGGTTCCTCAGAGGTCTTCAAGCCCAAGCTATTTTACTGCCATACGTTTGTGTCTGAATCTTTCAACCCCTTACTGTGCTGGATTTGGAAATCTTCTTGCACTCTAAAGATCAAGGTTTTTTGCTTGGATGCTTAACATGGGCAGACTGAACACCAAGGATATGGTTGATAGGAGACACTTGCACATGGATGATGGTGTTTATTGTAAGCTCTGCCCACTTCAAACTAGAGAAACCAGAGACCATCTGTTTTTTAACTGCAACTTCAGTGTTAGAGTTTGGAATTATCTGCAGATTGATTGGTCTGCTGGCAACTCCATGTCTGACTTGGTTATTCAGGCAAGGAGAAGTTTTGATAAGCCTTTTTTCACTGAAGTAGTGTTTATTGCCTGCTGGAATATCTGGATCATCAGGAATGCCAACGTTTTCAGAGGTGAGAGGGCAAGTTTCAATAAATGGAGATGTGCTTTCAGGCATGACATGACTCTTATGCAGCACAGAATCAAATCTGTTTACAAGGATGACTTGCTGAAATGGATCTCCTTCCTGCCCCCTTAAGTTTAACTTGTTGTTTAGTTTTTTCTTTTCTTCTTGGTTACCTCTTGTAATCATGCTGTTGTAACTGTTACCTATTATTAATAAAAAATTTGAAATGCTGTGGGGGTTTGCCCCACAGTTGACAGCCAAAGAAAAAGAATGCTAGGAGGAAGCAACTATAAAAATCATGGGCAGCAGGTCACAAGTGTCGTATAGATGCCGCATTATCGAGATCATTTAATACGTCCCTGCATGCAACAGATATGTTTTAGGGAAGAAGATGAAAGAGCAATGAAAGAGCAGTAATTCCAGTTTGGCAGTGAAAAATACGTGCAACAGGTATGTTTTAGAGAAGAAGATCGAACACACCGATCCATTCATCTGAGGGGTTACATATACAGGAGGAACAACGGGCACTTGAGCCACGATGAAGATCGTGGGTGGCCATGTTGGAGAGGTGGAGGGGCGTGTGTGCGCAAGGGAAAACGGCACACACGCACGCTATACTAGCCTGTTCTGAAGACTACGTACAATACTCACACACACTTATACATGTAGCTTAACAAGGTAGGAGTATCTCTCAGCCAATCCATATACTCTCTCGATACTGTTTTACAAGGCGCGCGAGAGACGCCTTACTCTGACTGAAACAAGAGATTGGATGTCATACATTTATTGCTTGCCTAGACGATCGTCCGTGTCCTCCGGACCTCCCAAGAAGATGAAGGACGGAGCGAGAGAGTCGATCATGATGACCCAGCAAAAGGCAGGTGAATAATATTTGTCGTTAGTTTGACTAGATTTGTAAAAAATATTAGCAGTATTTTTATCTCTAAATAAATTTATCATTAAAATAAAATAGATTCAACAATCTACCCAGTGATATTAATTATGTATCATGCATAAATATTAAAAAAAAGGTTAAATTATTTCTGCACTGGTGTGACATGCCAATTTTGATCATCAACAATATTTGCCCTAGAAAATACAAATTTATTTTCACCCACAAGTCCACGGCACAACATAAGTAAACAACCGGTAGGTACACCGAGTATACAATGTTATATACTCGTATTTTTATTAGGCGATGGCTGGGAAGGATGGGATCATTGTTCTTGTTCAGGCGGGGATGGGAGCACTGGCAACAGCCTCAGACTCAGAGGTGCATCTGGTTATGCACCAGCATTGAAAAATGTCACATTCGCCACCAGAGTTGTCGCTGCTTTCGTCTATGCATACACGATTGCATTTGGCGTCATGTATCAATCCAATGCATATCCCTTTATAATTGCCGCTCAGATGTTCGTCGCCACAATGATCTTTCCCAACGAACGCAGACTCTGCATGGTTCAGATCCAGGCATGGACATTGATTTTTATGCAAAAAATGTCATCAAACAACTTTTTATTAGCAAGGAGAAGATTAATCAAATGACATGGCTGCTTGCAACATGTATGTAGTAGTTGATGCATACCACCAGCTTCCATGACGATGGGTAGGAGGAGGAGGACGACTAGGAGGACGGCAGAGAGATTCATTTGTGAAGGCACCATTGCTTCTTATCTTATATGGTGGAAGTTAGCACATACTTTGAACAAGACTGAGCGAGCAAATTTGTTGCAATCGATCGAGTTTGGAAATTTGTTGTTAAGAGTGAGCATATATCTTATATATATATATACTCTTAACAACGGGCAGATCCATCGGATTTGCTGTTGGGAGAAAGCAACTCTAAAACTTATGGGTAGCAGGTCACTGGTGACGTACTATTTGGGCGTGCTTCACCTAGTTCACCTGCCATTAATTTGCTCGATCTTCATGACGATCCTCGCATTTTAGTTCAGAATAATAGTATAGTCCAACCTCCGCGGAGCTTTTCTCGAGGGCGTGCTTCAGCCAGTTATGCTTCTGCGGCGGCAAACACTAGGAGAATAATAATCCGTGCTTTTAATTAATTGGCCCCCGCGTTGTTAGAACTAATCTTGTTATTAGTGTTAGATTTAGATTGTGAGTCATGCATGTAGTCGTCTTCATCTTCTAGGCTGCGGCCGTGTACTCACATAAAGATGAGATCATGTGTGCGCATGCAAGCTAGTAAGTAGTGGGTCAGCTTAATGAGTTAGTTAGCTGGACGTGAGGCTGTTATGTTAGCTAGCTTGGGGCGTGTGTTTGCATGGTGGCCTAGTATATATTGTGCCTGGAGTGATTCTAGGAGTGGGAGTGAGGGTCATGTGTTAGTGGTTAGTGGAGTATGCGTGAGTGTCATAGGAGTCGGCCAGTGCGTGTGTGAGTCTTGTGTACTGCCTATTTAAGTGGACAAATGAATGAGAAAAAGCAGTGAGGGCAGTAACAAAATGTAGCGAATATGTTCACCAAGGAGAAGAGCCTGTGGGCAAAGCTTTGTGCTCCGTCTTGGTAGATGTGTGTGTTCCCCTGGTGTGTGTATGTGTCCTTGTGTTCATCAGTGTTCTTGAGAGAAACTAAGAGAGAAGAGAGAGTTGTAGGGAGATGAGGGAGAAGAAGAGCGGCGATGCAAGGATGCGGCGCCGACACGCGTCGCCCTCCCGCTAGGGCGGCTCGGGTGGAAACCCTAGCCCCTGCCGCCGGGCGCGTCCACCCCTCCCTCCCTTCCCCTTCCCTCCGTCACCGCTAGAGGAGGTCGCCGGGCAAAGCCCCTCTTCCCTCCCGCGCCAGATCAGGTGAGGCGGGTCACCTATGGTGTCGGGGCGCTTTCTTCCCCGATCTGCGTAGCGGCGGTGCGACTGTTCGTCTTGGGCGACGGCACAAAGTGGCGGTGTGGCGCCGGCCGTTCGGTGGGCTCGCAGGGTCATGGCGGCCTTGGTCCTGTACTGTAATTTTTAGGCATGCTATGAATTAATTACCCCAACAAATGTGGAAGGCGCATCAAACAACTTTTAGCAAAAGATTAATCAAGACATCGCCGCTTGCAACATGTATGTAGTTCATGCATGTGCACACGTACATACCATGAGCTGCCATGACAATCATCAATTTATTTGTGAAGGCGCCATTGCTTCTTATCTGGTGGTAGCAGTAGCGGATCTAGCCCAATGGGTCAGGGTGGGCCAACAATAGAACTGTTCATATAAAATATATTTTTCTTAATATTTTTTTACATTTTTTCCTATGCTATAAAGCTATTCAAAGAATCCCAGGGTGGGCCGTGGCCCACCCTGTCCACCCTCTACCTCCGCCACTGGGTGGTAGTACGGTTGAAGAAGACTGAGCGAGCAGATTTGTTGCAATCGATCGAGTTTGGAGAAGTATGTCAATAACTTGACTAGAGTGAGCATGTATATACATAACCAAAAAAAACTATCACTACCCAACAGGCAGATCCATGGGTTTGCTGCCAAGAATGCTAGTAGGAGGAAGCAACTATAATTATGGGCAGCAGGTCACAAGTGTCGTATAGATGCCGCATTATCGAGATCGTTTAATACGTCCCTGAATGCGTGAGGTGGTTACTTCGTGAAATGAAAGAGCGGCAATCCCACAACAACTGGCTCATCCTCCCCCACTAGGCCCAGTGCTAGTGGGGAGGAATCCGAGAAGTGTGAAACACACCTGTCTGGCAAGAAGCACTCCAAATTATGCAGCAAGCGCGATGGGGAGGCCGCTCCACCTACAACTAAAAAAGTAAAAGCTAGCCAACTCGCCCTGGCAGCTGAGACCAAACAAGTGCCTATCTCGGAGGATGGCAGCCACACCGTCTCTATCGGTGTTGGCCTCTCTGACAAATAGGAAAGCACGCTCATCGCCTTTCTCTGGGAGAATATCAGCAACTTCGCGTGGGAGCCGTCTGATCTCCCCGGGGTCCCTAGAGAGGTGATTGAGCACAAACTTGCGGAAAAATCGGGTGCCAAGCCCGTCAAGCAAAAGGTTCGATAACAAGCACAGGACAGGCAGGAGTTCATCGCCGGGGAAATTTCAAAGTTGATAAAGGCTGGTTTTATCCGAGAAGTATGGCGCCCGACTTGGCTTGCCAACCCTATAGTGGTGCCTAAGGCTAATGGGAAAAAGAGACTCTGTATTGACTATGGCGATGTCATTGATGTTTGTCCAAAAGATCCATTCCCCCTTCCTCGTATTGATAAAATTGTAGATTCGACTGCCGAGTGCGATCGGTTATCATTCCTGGACGCGTATACCGGGTATCATCATATTAAGATGGATGTAGAAGATGAAGAGAAGACCGCATTCATCACCCCTTGCAGTACGTATTGTTATACCTGCATGCCTTTTGGGTTGAAGAATATTGGGTCCACCTTTCAGAGGGCTGTTCAGATTGGCTTTGGCTCCCAATTGCACTGCAACGTTGAAGCGTATATGGATGATATAGTTGTGAAGACCAAGATCTGGGACATGCTCATCGAAGATTTGCGGGAAACTTTCGACAACCTCAATAAGATGCAGTTGAAGCTCAACCCGAAAAAATGCGTGTTCGGGGTGCCTTCCGGTAAGCTCCTCGGGTTCTTGGTATCCCATAGGGGTATCGAGGTAAACACCGATAAGATCCAGGACATCGAGCAGAAGCAGGCCCCCAAGCACATAAAGGACGTTCAGCGTCTAAACGGATGCATCACTGCCCTCGGGAGATTTATCTCTCGGTTGGCGGAAAGAGCACTCCTATTTTTCAAAATCTTGAAGAAGACTGGTCCCATGGAATGGACGCCGGAAGCAGAAGGTGCCCTCCAAAGTCTCAAAAAATATCTTGCCTCCCCGCCAATCCTTGTCGCGCCTTGGCCACGCGAACCCTCTTGTTGTACATCGCTGCAACCGCTCCTTCCCCGGAAAAATCCATCCTCCTGTTTCACCCCCCCTCCCGCTCTCGGTCAACGAGCCCTCTCTTCCACATTGTATAACTTTTTTGTTTGAAACGTGTGAATTCACGCATTTCAAACAAAAAAGTTATACAATATGGAAGAATGTTCACGTAATTCAAGAAAACAAATACCGCCATTCAGCAAAATGTACATGACAATTAAAAAAATGTTCACGTGTTGCAAAAATAGGTTCGTGACATTTAAAAAATTGTTTAGACAATCTACAAAAATATTCACAAAGTTCCAAAAAATATTTTGGACCATTCAGAAAATGTTCGGCGCGTATTTTAAAAACAATTAACTTGTATGAAAAAAATGCTCAAAACATATATTTGAAAAAATTAATATTAATCATGTATTAAAAAAGGTTCAACGTGTACAAAAAATGCTCATGATGTATACAGAAAATGTACAATGTGTATTAAAAAAGGGACATGCATTAAAAAAGAATTTTATCATATGAGTCAATTCGGCAACTTTATATGGATAGGATTGTGTTGACCTTTCTTTTGTTTAGGAAACGACTTTTTACTCTGAAGTGGCAACCAGCCTTGCTCCAAGTTTTATGCCTACATTCGATGGCCATCAAGGCGCTTGTTGGAACTCGGACATCTTTTTTGTTTGCGGGGTTTTTGGAACTCAGACATCAAAAGTTAACATCTCCCACATTCTAACGCCATGTGCGTATTTCTTTTTCATTTCATGTGGAGAATTTTTCTTTGCCCGTTGTTTGAGGAATGGTATTTTGGCTTTCTAAGCGTTTGTCAGACGGAGCGTGCATAACAAGGAACGTCGTCGGCTTTGGCTTCATGGATGAAGCCAGACATTTTGTTATATATCCTTCCTTCTCGCGACACCATCTTCATCTCCATCCTTGCTTACGTGGTTTAATCCTATATATATATACTACTTCCTCCTCAGTAAAGAAACATACTTAAGAGCGTTTCTTAGGGAGGAAGTAGTTGCCAAACCTGTTAGTATAACACTCAAGCATGAGGCTGGAATTTTTAACCTCCGGAACGTCCGCCGTAATCTCTTGTTTGGCACCAGCTAGGCTGTGATTTACCACGTCCATCAATGAAACAAGGCAAGGCAAAGCAAAGCGAGGAGAATCTAATATATCTGCTGGTCGCCAATGGTGTCCGGCATTTCCGATTTCTTTTGTTTTCTGGGAGGAGAAGAGAGGACCCCCAGGAATAAACAATTCGGGACCAGCAGTAGAGTAGTGTAGTGCGCATGGACTGTGGGTCCCGCAGCCCACTCCACGCGTCGGCCCACGGTCTGGGCCGTACTGCCGCTGCTGTTAACCACGGGGGTGGGCCCGCGAGGCGCCGAGCCCGTTCATTTTGGGCGTACGGGCTCTCGTACCCGGCCGTGGTACCCGCCGGAATGCCGACGACGCTGCTCCGCTCCACACCAGCACGGATCCTCTGTGCTCGCCGGACCGGTCAGCTCTACACTCATCTCATGATGCCCACGCGGCAAAGCATTTTTCTTAGCACAGCATAATCGTAGTTGCTCCCATACATGAGCATACGCTCGTCCCTATGAGCGCACAAACGTGCACTCTACCCATATAAGCACCTTCGAGAGACTGTGTCGGCATAGCATCTTGATATTTTACAAAGTCATCACAGGCGCCTCGCAGCAGACGAAAACGTCTCCTCCCACTGAAGGAACGTCGCTCGAAGCCTGAAATAAATCCAAAAATAATGCGAACACCAATTTCAAGCCTAGGACTTGAACCATGATGGGTTAAGAATACCACTGTCCTCCTAAACCAGCAAAAACCACCCATCGATGTCAGTAAACCACCCAACGATGAGTACAACACTAAAACGAACAGAAGATGCACCGCCATCATCACCCTTCCCTTACCAAAGCGCCACTGCTATACACACGACAGGGTGCAGCCGAACTTTGCACGATCCTATTGATCCAACCGTGCATGCATGGAACAAGGTGGAGCGCATCCGCTGGATCCAAGCATCGTTCACTGATCGTGCAATGAGCATTGGCTGCATAGTAGTTCCGTACCAAAGCGGTCCAAACTTATGGTAGTAGATGGCTGGAAAGTCGTCACACTAATTAAGGACCTACAGGACTAATGTACCAGAACAACAATCATCGTTAATGAAAAGAAGTATAGATCGAAAGGATCCAACCTATGGACATAGGAACGAAGATTGAATTTGAGCAGATCCATCAAAGACCAGCACCGACCGGATCCCGTGAGATCCGTCCGAGACACACCTCTATACGCCCTTCAATGACGCGAGACACATCACCACAAGGTGTCTAGGCGGGAGCCCCTTATTCCATCATCTTTAGAAAGCATTGCCATTTCGTCTTCCGGAATATATAGGACAAGAACCCTAAACAAAAACTAGAAAAACATTTGAAAGAGGAGCAATATCCCTTCCACCGGTAATTAAGGGTCAGGGTCCACCGCACCTCCACGACCCTAGGCGGACCGGCGGGAGGCACAAAAACACTAAGCTTTTTATTATGAAGAGGGCGTGGCGTGGCTGTGTTCAGATCTGGAGATTGATCTTGTGCATCGGAAAATTGTTTTGGAATTGCCGTGAGTTGTGTTTTTGTATGTTCATGGTGACATATCCATGGATTCAACCCCACGATTGCACCATGCCTAAAATAGCCAACCTATTATTTGTTCCTACATATGTTTGTTGGACATTTATAAAAGTCGACGCGTCTAAATTTATGTTCAAGCCCTGGTGTTTCTGGATTGATTTCAGGATTTTCAGCGATGCGCTTGTGATGGAAGGAGACGTTTTTGTTGACGACGAGGCGCCTACGGTGAGTTTGTAAATCTGAATATGATGTGGCGGCTCAGTCTTTTGAAGATGCTCATAGGGATAGGGTGTGCGTGTGCACATTTATAGAAGCGAGTTTATGTGCGTATGTATGAGCGCTTGCTTGTACTGTGTTCTTTTTTTAAAATGTCGTGGTGTTTCCATGGCGCAGACGATCACCAGTCACGGAGTCACAGACCGACAGACGATCGGGGCGGGGGGCGGAGATCCCTACCTCCCTCTCCCTTAGCCACGCCGCTGTCAAACGGGCCCCACACAGAAGGGGGGCCCACAGGTCATATTGGGTTCCGCCAAGACAAGAGCACCTCGCGTCCCTCGCCCGCCCGCCACGTCGCTGCTCCTTTTTCTTTCCCCTCCCCAGACACAAAAGAAAAGAAAAGAAAAGAAAAAGAAAAATCCATCCCCTCCCCTCTCTTCTCCTCTCTTCTCTGGGAGGGAATTGAAGGTCTCGCACTCCCGACACGAGTCAACGACCCCTCTCCCTCACTCTAGTCAGGCCAGGCCGGCGGCGATCGCGGAGGGGCGATGGTGAGGGGCGGGAGCATGCGCCGGCCGTCTTTGGCGGCGGTCTCGGCGGCGGCCGAGCCCGCGGCGCCGGAATTCACCCTGTCGGCTGACGACTACAGGCTCATGGAGGAGGTGGGCTTCGGCGCCAACGCCGTCGTCTACCGCGCCATCTTCCTCCCCGCCAACCGCACCATCGCCGTCAAGTGCCTCGATCTCGACCGCATCAACAGTAACCTCGTAAGGAGCTTTCTCTCCCCTCTCCCTCTTTCTCTGTGTCGCGGGCGGGGCGCTCTCCGATTTCCCAATTCCCCCTCCCTCGCTCACACCCCTAATTCCTGCCTCTATACCAATAGGAATACAATACATAGGATTCGCCGGTGATCCCTTACTTGATCACCTAGATTCTACTCTACTCTAGTATGTGCCAAATTTGTTTGGAGGCGTATTATTTATTTATTTATTTATTTATTTATTGTGGATGGATGCACTCGAGTAGAGAGATGCTCTGTAAGTGTGAAGAAGCTGGGACCATCCATCCATTTATACTGTAGTACCTTCTTATATTTTATACTACTAGCATCAGGCTTTAGGTTTCTTCTTACTACTGGACTTATCAATGGCTCACAAGTTGATATACTCAACAATCCTGCAATTTCTGTTACCCATTTTCAGCCTGATCGCCTGTTTTCATCAGTGATTTGCATTTCCCTACATACATAACCTAGGACTCTTATCTGTTTTATTATTATCAATCAGGGGCACTCTTTGGTTGCTATTCTTTCATTATTAGTTTCACAAAGACCGCTTGTAACTCTTCTGGATGCGCTGCGGTTTGCGCTCTCTACCTAGGATGGCATGTGGATGCAGTGAATTGAATGTAGGATATATCCCATGATGATATATGATGCAGTATTTTTCTGTATCATTTCAAGGGATCGTGGATGCACATATTTCTGTAGTTGGCCCCATCACCTGGAATACCGCTTGCTCATTTCTCAAGTGCCAAACTGTAATACTTTACCCATGAAAATTAAAATTGTGTCCATAATGAATGTATTTGTATATTTACTGCTTTTTTAAGTCAAACGTTTGCTGCTCTTCCCCTCAAAATGACTAGTAGTGTATTTCACACCTGACCTCGCAAATGGTACCTGATGTCTACATGTCCCTTCCAGGATGATGTTCGCAAGGAGGCTCAGATTATGAAATTGATAGACCATCCTAATGTCATCAAGGCTTATTGCTCATTTGTTGTCGATCACAACCTTTGGGTCATAATGCCCTTCATGGCAGAGGGTTCATGTTTACACCTTATGAAGGTCGCACATCCTGATGGCCTGGAGGAGCCTGTTATCTGCTCTATTCTTAAAGAAACACTCAAGGCTCTGGCTTACCTCCATGGCCAAGGACATATCCACCGAGATGTTAAGGTTGCCCTTTTCCAATCTATAGGGTTTGTGTTTACGCTCGTGTTATCAGTGCTTTTGCTCAATGTATGTTACTTTGTGCAGGCGGGCAATATCCTTGTTGATAGCCCTGGTGTAGTGAAGCTTGGGGACTTTGGTGTATCTGCTTGCTTGTTTGACAGAGGAGATAGGCAAAGATCCAGGAATACGTTTGTGGGAACACCGTGCTGGTACCTGTGTTTTTCCGAATTTCTTCTTTTGGATCACCAACAAGTCTGAACAATCTATGAAAATGCTTGATATGATTCTTCTTCTGTTTGGTGTTTAGGATGGCTCCAGAAGTTCTCCAGCCTGGAACCGGTTATAATTTCAAGTATGTTTTGAATATCATGCTCATGTTATCTTTGCTACTCTAGAATACCTTTAGATGCAGTATTTCAAGTTTCTCTGGTCATTTCTTAACTATGAACAAGCTATGTACATTGGAATCATACATTATTAGTACGCCTGTGCTCACTAAAGTAGTCTCTCGAATTTTATGTTTATATTAAATGCTCAATCACTATCTCTAATTTGAAGAAATAAGGCTATCAATCTTTCTTACAGCTATCTTTTTCATCAATCCACTTTATAATTGCAATACTCTTTATTTTCATTTCTATATATTTTCTTGCATGACGTTGTATTTTGTCTGGGGTCACTTAAGTACCGTCTCGGAATTTTATGATTAGATTAAATGCCAAACCACAATCTCTAGTTTGAAGAAATCAGGCTAGCAAACTTTTTTACATTTGTGAGGTGTGCTCACGACTATTTGACCCCTGTGCAGAGCTGATATATGGTCATTTGGAATAACTGCACTGGAGCTTGCACATGGCCACGCTCCCTTCTCTAAGTACCCGCCCATGAAGGTAATGAGTTATTTTATTCTTTTGCAAAGTAAAATACTTCTGTCCTTTTCCAGTTTTTCTGTCTTGGAAAAGAGCAAGTACTATTAAGCAAGTGTTTGATCAGCTTCAAAGTTGCCTTTTCTTCTGTGGTTGTTCTTATACTAAAATTTTCACCATGGTATCCTGTTAGAAGTTTGCAGACATGAGGTTCTCATCATCTTGCTATGCTATGATACTGTTATGCCAAAAAATCCCTGTATTCCGCACTTACGACACATCTTTTTTAGCCTAGCAAAAAAAAAAAAAAAACAAAAAAACTCCCCACTTGGGTAAAATTCCATTATGCTACGTGTGTATGCCTACTTTTCACGAACTTGCTTATACTTACTGATGTTCAACAGTCTTGTAAAATTTAACAATAAGCTCGGCGGTCTTGTCCATGAAATTAGCAATTGAAGTGTACAAACTTTCTTGTTTATCAAGGGCATTGTCAAATGTGGCAACCTGTGCTTGTGAACTCTCTGTTTAACTGCAGTTTACCTTGTTGGATGCAGGTTCTTCTCATGACCCTTCAAAATGCACCACCAGGTCTTGACTATGACCGCGATAGAAAATTCTCAAAGGTAGTACTGGTCCAGTTCTTGGCTTGTGTCTTTTGGCTATGTTTTAACAGCAATACCTACTTGTCTTAGGAAGCCACTTCAGTTGTTATTACAGAGTGGATATATTACATTACAAAGTTTACCTTTCTAATGAAGGCTTTTCAGCTGTAATCAGTCTTTCAAGGAAATGGTTGCAATGTGCTTGGTAAAAGATCAAACTAAGCGTCCAACAGCTGAGAAGTTACTAAAGCATTCGTTTTTCAAGAACACAAAGGCCCCACAGCTGACAGTTAAGAGCATCTTAACCGATTTGCCCCCTCTGTGGGATCGTGTGAAGGCACTCCAGGTTTTGCTCTTGTGCTATCTTCTTCTTTTACTTGACACTGGAAACAATATCTCAGTAAATTACTGTGCTTTTTCAGCAAAAAGATGCAGCACACCTGGCTTCATCAGAACAGGAAGCACTTTCCATGGTTTGTGATATTAACACTCTCTTATGTTATTCTTTGCTTTTGGTGCAATTCTGTCCAGGCCATGAAAGCCTGCTTATTTTATTTACTCTATATGCAAAGTGAACTAGCAATCTTGATGATTTGCAATCACAGAACAAAGTAAGACTCACTAGCCAACCAATTTTAGAAGTTGATCTCATATGGGTAATTGGGTATAACATGACCATTGTTGTGATGATGAAGATATAACTAAAACATGTTTGAGCCAAGACATTGTTTTTTTTAATAATTAACTAAGTTAAGCTAGAACTCACTGACAGATGCTCACCTGGCTATGAGCTGTTTCTTTTCACATGCAAACAATTAATAGAAAAACATTTTAGTCAGTTCGCACAGAGATATCATAACTACTAGCAAATTAAGGTGCTTCTGTTTGCTGTAGAGCTTTTCCTGCAAATTGAGGTGCAGCATGGTAGTGTCAAATAATTCATGAAAACACTGCAGCTTGTATTATTTATCTGTTCTAGAAATGCATGTACGCAATTCCGTCCTTCAATCCACTTAGGTGACTTTCTTGTGGTTTGATGGTTTGTCCAACAGAGTGAGTATCAACGAGGTGTCAGTGCATGGCACTTTGATATTGAGGATCTGAAGGCTCAAGCATTACTGGTAAAGCAATAGCTTCCACAATTTCTAAAAAAATTGCCACATGTCTACATGGCTCACATTTTTGAGGCATAAGTGGCTCTGATACGACCTTACAAATAAGCCCCCAAATTTATGCAGATTAATGATGACGATCCACCTGAATTGAAGGAAGATGATGATGTCGCCCGAATAACTGAAGTTGATAAGGTTTGTTTGATTTGATTCCTTTTAAAAATTAATAACGTTAAACCTGTGCTAGTGCGATGATAGAAAGAGCCTGCAAATGTACTTGATGACAAAGTTTTCTGGAGTGTATCCAAGAGAAGTAATATCATACTCCCTCCATCCCAAAATAAGACACTTATTTTGGGACGGAGGGAGTATATGTCTTTCATAGGAAAAAACTATACCATTTATCTAATTTGAAGAGTAAGGGTATGATGAGCTAATGATAGAAGTTATTGACACAAATGCTTCTGCCTGAATCTGAAAAGTATATTTATCCCTTGTGATGCTAGAAATATTATTGTACAGGACAAGGATCTGTAACTCCATTGGTTACTGTCCTGCAGTTTCTCACTAACTTCTATCATTATAAAAATCATCTGCATTCCCTGTTGCGTTATATCTAAATATTTTTCTATATGCAAGAGAGAATCATACAAATGTTTCTTTTGTGAATGGTCTATTGGCAGGGCACATCATTTGAGAGTCATTTTGGACAATCAACGCTTCTGAATGGAAATACCCACAGGTTGAATCAGTATGTAACGTTTCAGCATCGATCCAACTCTATAGGATCATTTTTGATCTTATAACAATAGGAGGATTAGAGAGCCTTGATGCATATTGTTTTCCTGCTAGTAGTGTATTCATACTATTTTGTTATATTTCAGTGAACGAACTTGTACCACTGCAGTAAATCCAGGTGGAAATGGCCCTGAAACAAGTGATGTATTCGATTCTGACCTTGGCAATGCTGATAGTCCAAGAATGGTTGATGAACACATAAAGCAAGGATCAGAAAATGGTTCATTGTCCTCTACATCGAAGCAAGGTTCTGAGGGTGGAAACCGCAGGAGTGAAGTTAGACAAAGACAAAGGACATTCTCTGGTCCGGTTATGTATTCTGGTACCCGCAGTAGTTCACTGATTGAAAGAGGTTATATTACTGATAAGTATGTTCGACAATTTCTTCTAACTTGTTACATTCTGTTTGATCTGTTACATATAAAAACATAAGAAAGAAAATGAAGTCCACTTTAATCTGTTTTACGCTCTTACTATAGGACTGCTGTTCAGCTCTTCCAGATCAGCTTTCAAGTTTTTAGAGGTTCTGTTTATATGTCATGACCAAATTTGTTTCGAAGAAGCATTTTAATAGATAGATGAAAGTTTTCATATCTGGGTATTCAGACACAGAACACAGTTCTGCTTTATATGTGGATTGTGGATAGAGTACGAGTGAAATCTAACTGTATATAAAGGTCATTATGGACTTATTTGTTTAAACTTCCATGCCGTTGACATCCTTGATATTTTTTTGTAGCCCTATAGTAATTATAGAAATAGTTTTTTTATTATAATGATATGTCCAATACTTGACAGTGGAGTAAACGTATTCCTAATTATTCTGATATTTTTTTATTAGGATGGGATAGTCTATAATAACTAATGATTACTCTAAAAGAGCTCTTCCTTGAATCCAGTGTTCTAGTACTCTGTTAGAAGTTTGCATTAGCATACCAGTTTAAATTGCATTTGATTTTTGTTCCTCTTCACAGGGATGCAGGAGCTCGATCACCTAATAAACAAAAGAGTGACACGGGAAGAATCGATGATCTTAGTGGTCCGCTTTCACTTTCAACTCGTGCTTCTGCAAATAGTCTGTCTGCCCCTATTCGGTCTTCTGGAGGTAGGATAAAAGCATCCCCTGTTCTAACGCAACTGTGCACCACTTCTGTCAGGGTAGACTATAGACCTCCAGTCATGTTTAACATTAACTTAGCACATCAGCACAGCACACGGCATGCTTCAGCAAATACATAGCCTGCTTGTATCCAGTCTTTTTGAGATAGGGGTACAGCATTTATCATTCTTACACAAATGTTCACCACTTCTGTAAATGTATATAAAAAGACTTGGGAGTCGCACATTGAAAGGGCATGTAATTTTCTGTCTTGATTTCGCAGGATATGTGGGCTCCTTGGGAGACAAGCCTAGGGTGGAAATAAAAGGCCGATTTTCCGTAACATCCGAAAATGTGGATCTGGCGAAGGTACGTTACCTGTTGAGCAACGCATACACTTCAATAGGTAGTGCTTATGAGCAAAACAAGACTTCAGTGAGAACTTAATAAAGTCTACTGACAGGTTCAGGAAATTCCAGTGGTCAAAATTTCACCTAAACCACAGGAGGTAAGAACTCAGGTCTCTACAATGAAAAGATCAGCCAGTGTTGGTGCTTGGCCAGTGAAGGCTAAGTCAATGGTATGCTTTCGTGTTGCCCGAAGTATCATTTGTGGAAAGAAAACAACTTTCAACTAATTAAGATAATGTATTGTTGCACTAAATTGTTTTTTTTTCTGTGGGGTGATTTTTCCCCGAGCTCTCAAACTAAACAAAACAAGATTAGAGCAACTGAAATATTTTAAGTTTTGTGCAGTTATTTTTATGAAAGAGATGAAGGAGCGTGTTCTCTTTCTGATGATGTTCTTTACTGCGTACCTTTGTACCCCTGTTTAAGAATTTCCAT
This sequence comes from Aegilops longissima, assembly GCA_021605205.1. Lineage (NCBI taxonomy): Eukaryota > Viridiplantae > Streptophyta > Magnoliopsida > Poales > Poaceae > Aegilops > Aegilops longissima. Next base: position 691,605,737 of record CM038679.1, read on the forward strand.
AGTGCTGTTAAATTTTTTCTGGATAAGATTTGTTATATTTTCTTTTAGAAACATCAACCGCATGACATGATATCAAGCTAACGTTTACTATAATCTTGGATAAGTTGCATGCTAGAACTGAATTCTAAAGCATGCACGTTGAAATTGGCAGTTTTGACATGTTGGATTATGTATGTTATTACTACTATTATATCAAAGATGTTTCGTAGATTTGTGGTGCATATCATTTCAGTTAATTGATTTATGTCTGAATGCATCGGTTTTGCAGTCTAATAGTCATCATCGGAAGGAATTCCGTGACAGCTCAGTATCTGCATCAATTCTGATTCCCCATCTTGAAAACCTTGTACAGCAGACAACATTTCAGCAAGTATGGAAGAAACTCTATATAATGCCCCTCAGCACATGTGCATTACAAATATATTTACTGCTGTACAGTTGAGCATTTTCCATTTCCTTTTCGCAGGATATCATCACGAACCTAATGAGTAACTTGCAACAGAATGAGAAACCCAATGGTAATTAACTTCTACTGTAGCTGCTCAAAGTTTCAATTTCCTCCCCTTTCTATGATTAAAATATTTTATTTTCTCCAGGGCCGCAGACTAGAGTTCAGACTATGGTGGGTGATACAGGGGTAAGCTTCTCTTTAGCTTGTAATATATATAAAAAATCGAATGCGGAGTTCATCATTTTTGTTTAATGAACATAATTGCTTTACAAGATGAGTTTGTTTATGTTCATTACAGTAGTATTGATACTATAGGGAATTCTTTTGACTCCTAAGCTTGTGCACATGCTTTTGGCAGGTTGAAACGGGCAGTGCTGAGAGAGAACGGAAACTACTTGCTAAAGTATTCGAATTACAGTCAAGGTAGGTTGATTTCTTGGCAGTTGATATTTGGAAGGGATAATCGCATACTTCCATGTTCAATATGTTGCGGATCCAAGTAATAATTTACATATGTCTCTTGCAGGATGATTTCTTTGACCGACGAGCTGATTGCATCAAAGCTGAAGCATGTTGAGGTCAGTATCGAGCAATTTCTGTAACGACCGAGTAAATGGACCTGTAATTCCATCCACATATATATACAACATCATTTAAATCATCATAGTAAAATTGACAAAAGGATGCGAAAATGAACCACATAGTAAAGTGATGATGATGCATGCGTGATGGGTGGTCTTGTGCATAACTTACTTGCAGCTGCAAGAAGAGCTGAATACACTCTACTGCCAAGAAGAAACAGGCGACACAAGAGAGGATGACAGCGGAGACCTTTGAGTGGTACAAGGAGGGAGTATTCATTCTCAAGTGACGCCCTGGCTGATGCTGGTGCATCGAGGCTTTGAGTTGCCGCCTGCTTCCTGTTGGTGAGAGGAAGCAATATATATAATGTGTTGGAAGAAACCCTAGATGATTGGGAAGCAGAGAGAGCTGGCTCTTGGATTAGAGCTGGTTGATGGTCTAGTTGGAGGGAGTCAGTGATTTTATCTTGTTGCTGTCTCTGTGTGTGTCTGTACATAGGAGTATCTACTGTCTACCTACAGTAGTTAGCAGCATTTGTAGCTAGCTAGTAGAGTATGGTTTGGTTTGGTTTTGTTTAACTGGCTTGACTCGCGGTATCCATTCATTTTGGCCGCGCCGCGCTTATCACTGGGATGGATGGCCATTGATGCAATGCAATGCAGAAAAGTGGTACGAGAATGAATAATTGGGAGACTGGAAATGTACTATGTATTTACACCAAATACATATCATCATCATATTTATATATCCTAATAAGGGAAGGGAAAGGGAAGGGAAGGGATTTGGAATAATAAAGGACAAGTTGGTTGATTTGGTGCAACTGTTATCTGTATGTATGTTTATTTGATTTGGACTTTTGAAGCAAGTGAATATATATATTGATCCCTCCCTCTGTTAATGGATTGATTGATTATACTCATGAAGATGCCATTTGAGCGACACAGGGATCCCTCTCTTAATGGAACATAACATAATTTGTGGTTAATGGCCTTAATGACTTTGTCAACCCTAACTGTACACTGCTCCTTGGTTGGTTGGTTGGTTGGTGTCTCCGGATGGATCGCGACGGGGATCGGCCGTCAATGCGGCAGGCCCTTGCTTGGATCTTTCATTCATGGGTCGCACTTTGTACCTTGGATTGCCCACAAGAGGACGACCACGGACAGGCAAAATAACCGCCCATCACATGCAACTTTCATTCTCTAATGGTAATTAATCCCTCCCACTGCTCTGTTTTCTTCCTTACAATTCTTTTCCTATGGACCCTCTTAACTAGCAAATGAAATCTGGAAATAATGACAAATTATGTTGTATAAGAATGGCAAGTTTAGTTGACGAGCACGATAAGTCCCACCAAATTCATTTTTTTTTGGTCAGGATTTATTATGCTTGCAAACTAAAATAGCCGTCCTCATGACAACATAAATTGCCCCCTTCCTCCAGTGAACGTCAGCTGAATAGCACTACCACTTATCAACTAGAAGCCCCCAAAAATTGCCTCCCGCCGGCGCCGACGCTGGTCTGGCTCGTCTCCGATCGCCATAGAGCCATGGGGGCAGAGTGGACCCCGGCCCTTTCCGGTGTGAGAGCTTCGTTTTTAGATCTTTCTTCAAGGTTTGTTAGGGTTTGTGTCCTATTCAGGAAGGTGAGACGACAACGACTCCCTGAAGATGGAATAAGATTCTCCCCGCCTAGCCCCCGTTCAGGTGGTGCGTTTAACATCGCCAATGGGCGTGTGGAGGCATGTCTCCGGCGGATCTGTTTTTGGTGGATTTGATTTGCTCGGATCGGGTCGTTGTTTGTCTTTGTTTTTGGCTCATGTTGGATCATTCTAATCTACGCTACTCTTCATCGGCGGCGGTTGCTGTTCTGTTGCGCTGGTTCAATGGGGCCTTAGCACGTCGATTTTCCGACTGTCTACTACAACAAGTTTTACCCCGCTCCGGCGAGGAAGGGCGATGATAGCGGCGCGCCTTCGGCTCGCTTCATTGCTTGTAGTCGTCGCTAGGTGGTTTACAAATTTGAATGTAATTTTTTTTATTATTTCTAGTGTTTGTTGTACTACAATGATCGAAAATGAATAGATTGAAAGCTTTTCGCAGAAAAGAAAGAAAGAAAAAGAATAGCACTACCGCTTGGGTGTGGCTAACCGCCAGTCAACTGAGACTTAAGTGCCATAACATGTAAGAAAAAGCTCATATCTATACGAATCTTAATATAAAATCTCACGGATATAACATCGACCGAGACATGTAATATTGTTACCGCTTTTTATTCGCTTCAAGAATAATGTAGGCGATATTTCTTGTAGCTTTAGGGTATTATTATTGTCGACTTGAAGCGAATATGGTTAAATTTTAGTCGACAAACACTGTTACCGGATTTGTCATAGCTTTAGGAGGGACATAGTGTAGTTTTCAACTTTCTACAGTAAATTGGTTTCTCTCACCAAACAATGGAGACATGCAAATGCAAGTATTTACTCTACTCTGCTCAAAAGGACAAGAAAAGTGTATCCCTTGTCGTCGCTGGAAATGTACTCTACTACTCCTCCACACTGTGCAACGACTAGGCGCTCTACCGCCGCCGGCTACCCAAAATTCACCGCTCCATGCCGTGGTTGCTGCCGGACCCGGACCAGCGCCCGCTCACCGCCGCCGTCGCCTCGCCTTCCTCCGACGGCGCGGCCCCGGAGCCATCCTTCCGGCTCCTCGTCTTGATCAGCCCGTACAGCTTCTTCAGCTCTCGCATCGGCGCCCCGTCCTTGCCCAGCGCCCCGCCGCCCGCGCACGCCGTCGTCCCCGCCTCCTCCTCCACCCCGCCGTCCCACTGCCCGGCCCCTGACCAGCTCGTGATCCGCCGGTGCGGCATCCGCGGAGGCGCTGTTGTCGGCGCGGCCGGTCCTTCCGACGCGCGCTGGTGCTGGAGCCTCGTGATGACGGTGCGCAGCGCGCGGCTCGGGGACGCGCGGTTGGCCAGCATGATCTCGCCCAGCTCGGCCGGGCTGGGGCGGCGCTCGCCGGCGGCGTTGAACCCCTCCTCCACCTGCGGGAACAGCTTGTGGTCCGTGAGCCCCAGGTAGCTCCCGGCCAGCGCCTTGAAGGCCTCGAAGTCGCAGAGCGTGAACCGGATGTGCACGTCCAGCCGCCCCGGCCGCGTGGCCGCCGCCGGCAAGGGCGCGCCGCCCCGCATCGTGAACACCATCACGCGCTCCTCGCCGCAGCACGAGGCCACGCCATCCATGAAGCTCAGCACCCGCGCCTCCGCGCTTTGGTCTTGTCCTTGGAGCTGCAGGTGGCGGTCGAGGTCCTCGACGAGGATGAGCGAGCGCGGGGTGGTGCGCATGAGCAGCGCCCGGAGGTCGACGTCGGCGCGGGACAGGTCGACGTCGTACACGTCGTAGCCGAGGAAGCGCGCCATGGCGGCCGCGAAGGTGGACTTGCCGGTGCCGGGCGGGCCGTGGAGCAGATAGCTCCGGCGCCAGACGCGGCCGAGCCGGTGGTAGTAGGCCCGGCCCTTGGCGAAGCTCTCCAGGTCGGCGCGCACGCGCGCCTTGAGGTCCGGGTCCATGGCCACCGCGTCGAGCGTGGCCGGGTGCGCGAACGGCGCCGACGCCCACCTGGGCGCCCCGTCCACGCCGCCGCAACCGGCGTTGACGAAGATCCGAAGCTCCCGCCGCCGCAGCTCCATCTCGTCGGCCACGGACTCGACGTGCTGCAGGTAGGGCCGCAGCACGCGGGCCCGGTCGTGCCGGCGCACGCGCAGCACGAGCGCCTCGCCGTCCTCGCGGGCCAGGCAGGTCCACTGGAGGCGCGCGCCGAGGAAGGCGTCCCGCGCGGTGTGGCCTGGGCCGAGGCGGAGCGAGAAGCCGCCGTGGGTCTTTTTGGCGGAGGAGGAGAGCACGGAGACGGCGTCGGCGTCCTCGAGCGACGGCAGGGAGGAGACGTACGCCGCGGCCTTGCGGAAGAGCGGGTTGTCCTGGTCGAGGCCGGGGAGCCTGCGCGGCACCTGGTGGAGCTGGTACGCCTGCGTTTGGTCGTCGGCCCAGCGCCACAGGCGGCGCAGCGCGTGGAGCGCCGACCTGTGCGACAGCGCCAGGCGCAGCGCGGCCACGGCGAGCGCGGCGTAGGCGATTAGGAGGAGGACGGGCATGGCGGCGAGCAAGGAGTGAGCGACGTGTGCCGGGCGGTGCGCGCGTTGATGTAGATAGGTACGTGTGGAGTGGGTTTTGGGTGGCGAGACGTGGGAGGGTGGCCGGCCGAGGTTTTAAGAGGTGGTGAATGAGATGGAGATGGAGATGGGGAGGCGGCGATGGATCACAGTAACAAATTCACAGCAGGGTCAAATGAGGGAGGGAGGGAGAGGTGTGGCGTGCGGGAAGAGGAAGAGAGAGGCCATGGCGGCGGCGGCGGTAAGGTAAATGAATCTAGGCGACGTACGTAGACGTAGGTGTGTTTGACATTTTCGCATGACGAGTTTGGCTGATCATTCTGCTGCTGCTGCTGCTGCCGGCTCACGACTTGGCTCGACTCAACTGGTTTGAATTGAATTTGTCTTTGTCTTTGGCTTTTGGGTCGTTTCGTTCCTTGTCCTTGGTTCAACAAGGAAGGAGAAGACTTTCCACAAAGATCAATTTAATGACGATTAGTAGGAGGAGCATCTAGAAGAGGGACAGAGAGACAGACAGTTGGAGGAGATGAGCGTCGACGTATTCCATCGGACAGCAACAGCCAACAGCGAGCTCCATCGGACAAACATCTTCTTCTTAATTAATTTCAGCTCGCTTCTTGTTGGACAGCCAGCCAGCCTGTATAGTATAGTATAAGTCGGATCATCACAAGTTAAATGGACGGCGCGGCGTCGGCGTCGGCGTCGGCGTCGGCCGGAGTAGCATGCAGCACCCAACCGTTTGTTCGTCGGCAACAAGTCACGACCGTTGAAGACGTACGGCCATGATGGATAATTATGCATGCATGCATGTATCCACTCTAGTCTGGCCCTGCACACAAGGAAAGGATACATCTCCAACATTCAACTGTCTCCAAAACTAATGAATCAAACCAGGCGGCAAGCCTGTCAAGCTATCAAAAAAAATCAACTAATTAATCCAACCTGCTATTCTTTACTCGCGCCCTTCTTCATTTGTGGGATTTTCTTTTTCCTCTAGCAGGTTATTGCAGTTGGCTGTTTCAATTTGGTTTTACCTATGTCGGCTTGGGTTTTACTTGTGTGTTACCGCGGTGTTTTTTATATCATGTTGGGCACTGTATCGGTGTACACCGTTTAGGGCTTGTTCGGTTAATCCTCCTCCTAAGAGGATTGGAGGGGATTGGCAAGGATTGTGATGTATTTTGACTTATAAGAGGTTCAAATCCCCCTCAAACCCTTTCATTTCCCTCGGATTCACACGCAACCGAACAAGGCCTTATGGTTGTGTGAGCCCCTTGGGAGCTCTTTTTTTATGCCGAAACCGTGAAAATTGTTGCTATAACGCTAACATGAACCGACCAATGAAGCTCTAGCTTTGTTTTTATTTTCAATCACTTCATTGCTAGCTCAGGAAAAGCTGACTGTCCTATTTTCTTATTGGAATAAGTTTGCTAAATAAAAATATATCCATGGATTTTAAAAAATACTGCGAATTTCAAAAACATACAAGTGAACCAATTCTTTTTCTTCAAAAAAAAAGGAATTAAAAATACTCACGAATTTGAAGAACATTCCCATTTTTTTCACTAAATGTAAAATTGTTCATGGACTTTAGAAATATTCATGATTTCTAATGAATTTGAAAAATGATCATGGATTTTGAAATTAGTGACATTTTAAAGGTACATGAATTTTAATAAATATTCATGAACTAAAATTATTAAAAAAATAAAATGAATAAAATAGAAACCAAAAATGAAAATTAAAAACAAAAAACCAAAACGGCTATTAAAACAGTATAAAACACACAGAAAAAAAGAAAAAAAAATCAAGCAACACCTTCTCAAAACTGGGAAAAAATAATACAAATCAGCAACACACAACCTTACAAGCGAAGGTTCGCCTACGGACAATCAAACTTTGATCGAGGAGGTTTCCCTCAAACAAAGAAAAAAGGAAAAAAAAACATTGATCGACGTACGTACATACATACATACTCAGTCGGACAGCAATAGGTCGGAGAAGCATGTTTAAGAAAAAAAAAGTTGAGGTAGCATGCAACCACCAGCTGCTCCCTTCATTGTTGGACAGCCAGCCTGTATACTTACTTACGTCATGTGTGAATGAGTCAGACGGACGGCGCGGCGTCGGCAACACTCAGTCAAGAGGGCATAAGCTAGGGTTCCTCTTGACTCCCGCCGGCGCCGTCGTCGGTCCGCCCCGTCTCCGGTGGCCGTAGAACCATGAAGGCAGAGTGGATCTCGGCTCTTGCCGGTGGGATGGCTCCGTTTTTAGATCGGCGGCGACTCTCTGAAGATGGAATAAAGGTCTCTCCGCTTAGCCCCCGTTTCGGTGATGCGTCTAGTATTGTCGGTGGACGTGTGGAGGTGTGTCTTCTGCGGATCTGTCTTTGTTGGATTTGCTCGAATCTGTTTGTCGTTCGTCTATGTTCTTGTGTCTTCAGGTTGGATCCTTCCGATCTACACTCTTCATCGGCGACTGGCGCTATACTGATGTGTTGGTTTTATGGGGCCTTAGCACGATGATTTCCCGACTGTCTACTACAACAAGGTTTGCTCGACTCCCGCGAGGGTGGGGCGATGACAGTGGCGCGCCTTCGGCTCGCTTCAGTACTTGTAGTCGTCGCTAGGTGGTTTACGGATCTGGATGTAATTTCTAGTTTTTTTAGTGTTCGTTGTACTATCATAAATTGAAGATGCCCGGCAAAAAAAACATAATTAAAGATGAATAGATTGGAGGTTTTTCTAGAAAAAAGGCCATAATTTATACTCCATGTCATGATGAGCCGTCGGATCGGATCGGATCGGACAGCAATAGCTACTCAACTTAACTACACTAGTGTTCTTTTTTTCTTTAATAAGCTGCCGCTGCCGCTGCCGCTGCCGGCAGAGAAGAGAGAAGGATGCATTGCCATGCATGCATCGATCGAGTTTGTGTGTCCAAACCAAACACCCACCAAAAACTAATCAAACAATCAATCCATCAATCAATCCTGGCATTATTTAGTTAGTTATTATTCGGACCAGTATTAATTGTCGTCCGTCGTGTATGCCCATGCTTTGACCTGTGTAGCTATACATCGAGGTCAAGTGCATGCCTTAGGTTGAATCAGATTTGGCATCCGGCCCGCATGCATGCATTGACCTGTCAGGATGGATAGATATATAGAGGGGGAATTAATTTCCTACTCTGGCATCCAGTGCAGTGAGCCACACCCATACTTGTCAACACAATATAAGGAAATTAGGCCAACTCCGGCGCACGACCCCAAACGCGCGTCCGGTTTAACCTGTTTTCGTCTGTTTGAGGCGGCAATGGATTCGCCCATGTCCGTTTGGGGCTGTTGGGTTATCTGTGCACCCAACGCGCGGCCGCACCCTAAATCATGTCCGGGCTGGACGTGATTAAAAAAAACGAAAACTAAAATGAAATGCCGAATAAAATAAAATAAACACAAACATAAAAACATAAAACATAATTAAACATCACAGCCATAAAACGGTCTAGTTCCACGGTCCACATTGACTAAATTAACATAAAAAACAAAAGAAATCCGACACCGGCGCGCTCCTGCTGTGTCCGGTGATGCCGTGGCCGTCGCCGTCTTCTCAGTGGCCACCGTTGTCTTCGTCGTCGCTGACAAAGTCGACGTAGTCCGGCGGTGTCCAGAGGTGGGACGGCGATGCCTGGTACACGGGGCGGGCTGAAAGGCAGGATGTGCCTGCACCACCTCCTCCCGTGGCGACGCCTACCGCTCAGGCCGCCTCGGCGGCGTGGGGCACCAGTTCACGCCTCCCACGGCGTCGGCCATCTCTGGAGCCGTGCACGACCAGCTCCACCCCTGGCCCACCAGACTCGGGTGGAAGGCGGCGATGGGCTGCTCCTAGTTGACCTTCTCCTCACCGTCCACCATCTCCAGCTCAGGGATGGCGACGTCACCGGCCGCAGAGAGGGCCATCATCTCCTCGAGGCCCTCCCATTGGCGCTCATCGTGCGCCTTCATGGAGTCCTCCATGACACGTTGCATGAGCCGGGCCTCCTCCTTCTCTGTCATGCGAGGAGGTGGTGGTGGCGACGGAGATGGTAAAGGCGACAGCGTGGGCGTGAGGCCACGCACCCGCGTACGCCCGCGCACCTGGGGAGCAGCCGCTCCGCGCTCTGGACGTGGCCGCGCGGCCCTGACGAGGTGTCGGCGAAGAAGGAGGTGCACCGCATGTCGTGCTCGTCCCTTAACTACGTGTCCCAGAGCTCGGAGTCGGGGGCGTACCTGGGGTCGTAGAAGAGGTCATTGGGGAGGAGGCGGTGACGGCGCTCGATCTCCTCGCGCCGGGCACGACCCCTCGTCGGGACCGTCGGGATCGGCACCCGGTCGGCGGAGAGATGCCAGTTATTGGGGAGGTGCGCGTCGCTCCAGGGGAGCGGCTTCCTCGTCTTCCAATAATGCCGACATACATTCGTGTTGACGTAGTGCCGGTCACGCTCGCTGGCGGGCGTGGGTGCGATGGAGAAGCGGGCGGCGCGGGGGCCCGACGCGGTGGTGATGCGCGCTCCTCTTTGATGCCGCGACCCGAGGACGAGCCAGCCTCACGGTCGTGCTTGCCCTTACGGGCGGTGTTTCAGAACCCCATGGCTGCGAGGCGGCCGGCCGACGAGATCGAGGACGGGGAGAGGGAGAGCTAAGGTTTGGTCCGTGTCGGGTTTCGAGGAGGCAGCATGGGCTGGAGTGGGGAGTGTGGACTGCGACCGGTCCACGACTTCCCATTTAAGAAGGACGACGACCGTTCACCTGGGCGGATGACAGATGGGGCCGACCGCCCGTGCACATTAATGTCGGACAGTAGGAGGTAGGTGGCCGCCTGCCACGCGGCCTCGACGCGAATGAGCGACGCGTCCGTTTGCTGTCCGCCGCGACTCAAATCCGGCGCATGTTTGCGCTCGAAATGGGTTGGCCCGGACACAAAACGGACCAGATGGGTCCAGGCCGTCACGCACTGGGCCACTTGGTTTGTTTGTTTTGCCCTAAACGGATAGGGCCGGACGGGATGGGGTCGCGCGCTGGAGTTGGCCTTATAAGTAAGAAAACCTTCGTCGAGTTGGTCAGCAGTACATCACCAAATGGAACATATACTCGCTCCATTCCAAAATATAGTGCGCCCGCGCTTCCCATGGTCCAACTTTGACCATAAATTTAACCAACGAGACCGACTGCGACGGGAGAAAAAATTATATAATTGAAAACTTCTTTTGATTATGAATTCACGGGTATAACTTTTGCTCCCTCCACAGTCGGTCTCATTGGTTAAATTTATAGTCAAAGTTGAAGCACGGGAATAGAGGAAGCACTATGTTTTTGAACAGAGAGAATATATTCGTCTCACAACTTGGTCCTTCATTCCTTCGTTGGACGATCCAGCTAGTTAAGCAACGGATCCAAGAGGCAATCCTACAAGGATAGTCAGTCTCTTCTTCTGAGTTTATTACGGAGATTAAGAATCCACACACCGCATCGGTGACACAAAGTTAACGAATTACTCTCGCGACATTAGTTTACTCATCAAGTGCTTGGTACTCGCAAAAGCCCTAACGACGCTGAAAGGACATGCGGTGCCCCCATGTGTGGTTTTGGTAATTGATGACATTCTCTATGGACTAATGGTTGAATTGGGTTATATTGGAAGGATTTGTCCATAGGCTTTTCTTGAAGTCCATGTGTTGGTTTCAAGGAGTTTATGTGTTGACCAAGGTGCTATTAAGGAATTATCCAAAGATTGGTCATGCGAGTGTTGAGCTTATTGCAAGCATGTCTTGAAGAAGAAGATTGTGTGATCATTCATGTTTACCTTCAAGACGTCATCCAAATAAAGAGAGTTGGAAATTTTCAAGGTTGATCAAGACTAAGTCAAGAGTGAATCAAGTTGATCAACTCACAAAGCGTAGAAGATGTACCGAGAGGGATCAAGTGATCCCATGGTATGGTAAGCATTGCCCATTGTGCTTTGTGTACTAACCCATGGTCTATGTGAGAGTTCTATGTGGGGTTAGGTACGTGTTCATGGGCTTGCGTCAAGAGGAAGATATCACTCAACCCATGGAGATGATGACATCAAGTGGTGATCGTCATCAAGATTGCCGTGTGCAAGTTCAAGTGGAGCATCACGAAGAGATCAAGTGCTTGAAGCTTGCCGTCCATTTTGGTGTCAATCGACTTGTGAAGATGTGCCAAAGAGTGCCTCACCCATAGTGGAGTATGGGGGAGCAATCAACTAGTCTTCGTCGAGCGAGCGCAATCCAGAAAGGTGGTCCAACTTGAGGGAGTCAAGATCATCATCATCTAGCTCAAGTGGACTTCGTGCAAGGCAAAGGTTTGCCCTTGATAGGTTTTATATTTTACCAGTCTCATGATGATAGTTTGGAGACCGGGTTATAGGATTGATAGCCGTACTATCAAGGGCGGCTCTCAAGTGACTAGCTTGATCATATCGTTTGTCGAGAGCTCAAACCATTGCATCCTTGCATCATCTTTCTTGATTCTTATTTGTATTTTCTTTTGAGGTTTTATAGCTTGTGGTCATCTTCTTGACAAGCTCGAGTTCATCAAAAATGGAGTTCACATGTTTCTTCTATTGCGTTTTCGGTGTTGGAGGTTTTACCGGTCCTATTCGAGGAAGGGTTCTCACCATTTTCTTTTGGGCCTTTTCTAATTTGCTTCTTATTGTTATTTCTATCAAGATTTGTTGGGGAACGTAGTAATTTTAAAAATTTTCCTACGCAAACGCAAGATCATGGTGATGCATAGCAACGAGAGGGAAGAGTGTGTCCACGTACCCTCGTAGACCGAAAGCGGAAGCGTTAGCACAACGCGGTTGATGTAGTCGTACGTCTTCACGGCCCGACCGATCAAGCACCGAACGCACGACACCTCCGAGTTCTTGCACACGTTCAGTTCAATGACATCCCTCGAACTCCGATCCAACTGAGTGTCGAGGGAGAGTTCCGTCAGCACGACGGCGTGGTGACGATGATGATGTTCTACCGACGCAGGGCTTCGCTTAAGCACCGCTACGATATTATCGAGGTGGATTATGGTGGAGGAGGGCACCGCACACGTCTAAGAGATTAATGATCAATTGTTGTGTCTATGGGGTGCCCCCTCCTCCGTATATAAAGGAGGAGAGGAGGGGGAGGGCCGGCCCTCAACTATGGCGCGCCCTGGGGAGTCCTAGTCCCACCGGGAGTAGGATTCCCCCCTTCCATGTAGTAGGAGTAGGAGTCAAGGAAATGGAAGAAAGAAGGGAAGGAAGGAGGGGGCGCAGCCCCTCCCCCTAGTCCAATTCGGACTAGGCCTTAGGGGGGGCGGGCGTCCTGCCCTAGGCAGCCCCTCTCTCTTTCCCGTATGGCCCAATAAGGCACAATACTTCTCCCCGGCGAATTTCGTAACTCTCCGATACTCGGATAAATACCCGAATCACTCGGAACCTTTCCGAAGTCCGAATATAGTCGTCCAATATATCGATCTTTACGTCTCGACCATTTCGAGACTCCTCGTCATGTCCCCGATCTCATTCGGGACTCCGAACTCCTTCGGTACATTAAAACACATAAACTCATAATATAACTATCATCGAAACCTTAAGCGTGCGGACTCTACGGGTTCAAGAACTATGTAGACATGACCGAGACACGTTTCCGGTCAATAACCAATAGCGGAACCTGGATGCTCATATTGGCTCCTACATATTCTACGAAGATCTTTATCGGTCAAACCGCATAACAACATATGTTGTTCCCTTTGTCATCCGTATGTTACTTGCCCGAGATTTGATCGTCGGTATAACAATACCTAGTTCAATCTCATTACCGGCAAGTCTCTTTACTCGTTCCGTAATACATCATCCCGCAACTAACTAATTATTTGCAATGCTTGCAAAGCTTATAGGGATGTGCATTACCGAGTGGGCCCAGAGATACCTCTCCGACAATCGAAGTGACAAATCCTAGTCTCGAAATACACCAACCCAACAAGTACCTTGGGAGACACCTGTAGAGCACCTTTATAATCACCCAGTTACGTTGTGATGTTTGGTAGCACACACAGTGTTCCTCTGGTAAATGGGAGTTGCATAATCTCATAGTCACAGGAACATGTATAAGTCATGAAGAAAGCAGTAGCAACATACTAAACGATCAAGTGCTAAGCTAACGGAATGGGTCAAGTCAATCACATCATTCTCCTAATGATGTGATCCCTTAATCAAATGACAACTCTTTGTCCATGGCTAGGAAACATAATCATCTTTAATAAACGAGCTAGTCAAATAGAGGCATCCTAGTGACACTTAATTTGTCTATGTATTCACACATGTATCATGTTTCCGGTTAATACAATTTTAGCATGAATAATAAACATTCATCATGAAATAAGGAAATAAATAATAACTTTATTATTGCCTCTAGGGCATATTTCCTTCAGTCTCCCATTTGCACTAGAGTCACTAATCTAGTTCACATCATCATGTGATTTAACACAAATATTCACATCTGTATGTGATTAACACCCATAGCTCACATTGTCATGTGACCAACACCCGAAGGGTTTAATAGAGTCAATAATCTAGTTCACATCGCTATGTGATTAACACCTAAAGAGTACTAAGGTATGATCATGTTTTGCTTGTGAGAGAAGTTTAGTCAACGGGTCTGTCACATTCAGAGCCGTATGTATTTTGCAAATATTTTATGTCTACAATCCTCTGCACTGAGCTACTCTAGCTAATTGCTCCCACTTTCAATATATATCCAGATTGAGACTTAGAGTCATCTGGATTAGTGTAAAAGTTGCACCGATGTAACTTTTACGACGAACTCTTTTATCACCTCCATAATCGAGAAACATCTCCTTAGTCCTCACTAAGGATATTCTTGACCGCTGCCCAGTGATCTACTATTAGATCAAAATTGTATTCCTTTGCCAAACTCAGAGCAAGGTATACAATAGGTCTGGTACACAACATATCATACTTTATAGAACCTATGACTGATGCATAGGGAATGACTTTTCATTCTCTTTCTATTTTCTGCCATGGTCGGGTTTTGAGTCTTACTCAACTTCACACCTTGCAACACAGGCAAGAATTCCTTCTTTGACTGTTCCATTTTGAACTACTTCAAAATCTTATCAAGGTATGTACTCATTGAAAAAAATCTTATCAAGCATCTTGATCTATCTATATAGATCTTGATGCTCAATGTGTAAGCAGCTTCATCGAGGTCTTGCTTTGAAAAACTCTTATTCAAGTATCCTTTTATGCTATCCAGAATTTCTATATCATTTCCAATCAACAATATGTCATCTACATATAGTATTAGAAATGCTACAGATCTCCCACTCACTTTCTTGCAAATACAGGCCTTTCCAAAAGTCTGTATAAAACCATATGCTTTGATCAATTCATCAAAGCGTATATTCCAACTCCGAGATGCTTGCACCAGTCCATTGATGGATCGCTGGAGCTTGCACATTTTGTTAGCACATTTTGGATCGACAAAACCTTCTGGTTGCATCATATACAACTCTTCTTCTAGAAATCCATTCAGGAATGCAGTTTTGAAATCCATTTGCCATATTTCATAATCATAAAATGCGGCAATTGCTAACACGATTCGGACAGACTTAAGCATCGATACGAGTGAGAAAATCCCATCGTATTCAACACCTTGAACTTGTCAAAAAGCTTTTTGCGACAAGTCGAGCTTTGTAGATAGTAACACTACTATCAGTGTCTGTCTTCCTCTTGAAGATTCATTTATTTTCTATGGCTTGCCGATCATCGGGCAATTCCACCAAAGTCCATACTTTGTTCTCATACATGGATCCCATCTCAGATTTCATGGTCTCAGGCCATTTCACGGAATCTGGGCTCATCATTGCTTCCTCATAGTTCGTAGGTTCATCATGGTCTAGTAACATGACTTCAGAATAGGATTACCGTACCACTCTGGCGCGGATCTTAATCTGGAAGATCTACAAATTTTGGTAGTAACTTGATCTAAAGTTTCATGATCATCATCATTAGCTTCCTCACTAATTGGTGTAGGAATCACTGGAACTAATTTCTGTGATGAACTACTTTCCAATTCGGGAGAAGGTACAATTACCTTACCAAGCTCTACTTTCCTCCCACTCACTTCTTTCGAGAGAAACTCCTTCTCTAGAAAGGATCCATCTTAGCAACGAATAACTTGCCTTTGGATCTGTGATAGAAGGTGTACCCAATAGTTACCTTTGGGTATTCTATGAATATGCACTTCTCCGATTTGGATTTGAGCTTATCAGGTTGAAACTTTTTCACATAAGCATCGCAGCCCCAAACTTTAAGAAACGACAACTTTGGTTTCTTGCCAAACCACAGTTCATAAGGCATCGTCTCAATGGATTTTGATGGTGCCCTATTTAAAGTGAATGCAGCTGTCTCTAATGCATAACCCCATAACGATAGTGGTAAATCGATAGGAGACATCATAGATCGCACCATATCCAATAAAGTGCGGTTATGACGTTCAGACAGACCATAACGCTGTGGTGTTCCATGTGGCGTGAGCTGTGAAACTATTCCACATTGTTTTATATGAAGGCCAAACTCGTAACTCAAATATTCTTCTCCACGATCAGATCGTAGAAACTTTATTTTCTTGTTACGATGATTCTTCACTTCACTCTGAATTTCTTTGAACATTTCAAATGTTTCAGACTTGTGTTTCATTAAGTAGATATACCCATATCTGCTCAAATCATCTGTGAAGGTCAGAAAATAACGATACTCGCCATGAGCATCAACACTCATTGGATCGCATACATCGGTATGTAATGTTTCCAATAAATCAGTAGCTCGTTCCATTGTTCCGAAGAACGGAGTTTTAGTCATCTTGCCCAAAAGGCACGGTTCACAAGCATCAAATGATTCATAATCAAGTGATTACAAAAATCCATCTTTATGGAGTTTCTTGACGCGCTTTACACCGATATGACCCAAACGGCAGTGCCACAAATAAGTTGCACTATCATTATCAATTTTGCATCTTTTGGCATCAATATTATGAATATGTGTATCATTACGATCGAGATCCAACAAACTATTTTCATTGGGTGTATGACCATCGAAGGTTTTAGTCATATAAACAGAACAACAATTATTCTCCGACTTTAAATGAATAACTGTTTTGCAATAAACATGATCAAATCATATTCATGCTCAACGCAAACGCCAAATAACATTTATTTAGGTTCAACACTAATCTCAAAAGTATAGGGAGTGTGCGATGATGATCATATCAATCTTGTAACCACTTCCAACACACATCGTCACTTCACCCTCAACTAGTTTCTGTTTATTCTGTAACTCCTGTTTCGAGTTACTAATCTTAGCAACCGAACAAGTATCAAATACTCAGGGGCTACTATAAACACTAGCAAGGTACTCATCAATAACCTGTATATCAAATATACCCTTGTTCACTTTGCCGTCCTTCTTATCCACCAAATTTTCAGGGTATTTCCGTTTCCAGTGACCATTTCCTTTGAAGTAGAAGCACTCAGTTTCAGGCTTTGGTCCAGCTTTGGGCTTCTTCATGGGAGTGACAACTTGATTGCCATTCTACTTGAAGTTCCCTTTATTTTCCTTTGCCCTTTTCTTGAAACTAGTGGTTTTGTGAATCATCAACACTTGATGCTCTTTTCTTGATTTCTACCTTCGTCGATTTCAGCATCACGAAGAGCTCGGGAATCGTTTTCGTCATCCCTTGCATTATAGTTCATCACGAAGTTCCAGTAACTTGGTGATGGTGACTAGAGAACTCTGCCAATCACTATCTTATCTGGAAGATTAACTCCCACTTGATTCAAGCGATTGTAGTACTCAAACAATCTAAGTACTTGCTGACTAGTTGAGCAATTCTCCTCCATCTTTTAGGCGAAGTATTTGTCAGAGGTCTCATACCTCTTGACACGGGCATGAGTCTGAAATATCAATTTCATCTCATGGAACATCTCATATGTTCTGTGACATTTCAAAAACGTTTTTGTATTCCCGGTTCTAAGCCATAAAGCATGGTGCACAAAACTATCAAGTAGTCATCATATTGAGCTAGCCAAACGTTCATAACGTCTGCATCTGCTCTTGCAATAGGTCTGTTACCTAGCGGTGCATCAAGGACATAATTCTTCTGTGCAGCAATGAGGATAAACCTCAGATCACGGACCAAGTACGCATCATTGCTACTAACATCTTCCAACTTAGTTTTCTCTAGGAACACATATAAAACATAGGGAAGCAACAACGTGAGCTATTGATCTACAACATAATTTGCAAAATACTACCAGGACTAAGTTCATGATAAATTAAAGTTCAATTAATCATATTATTTAAGAACTCCCACTTAGATAGACATCCCTCTAATCATCTAAGTGATCACGTGATCCAAATCAACTAAACCATAACCGATCATCACGTGAGATGGAGTAGTTTTCAATGGTGAACATCACTATGTTGATCATATCTACTATATGATTCACGCTCGACCTTTCAGTCTCCAGTGTTCCGAGGCCATATCTGCATATGCTAGGCTTGTCAAGTTTAACCTGAGTATTCCACGTGTGCAAAACTGGCTTGCACCCGTTGTAGATGGACATAGAGCTTATCACACCCGATCATCACATGGTGTCTGGGCACGACGAACTTTGGCAACAGTGCATACGCAGGGAGAACACTTTTATCTTGAAATTTAGTGAGAGATCATCTTATAATGCTACCGTCAATCAAAACATAATAAGATGTATAAAAGATAAACATCATATGCAATCAAAAATATGTGACATGATATGGCCATCATCATCTTGTGCCTTTGATCTCCATATCCAAAGCATCGTCATGATCTCCATCGTCACTGGCATGACACCATGATCTCCATCATCTTGATCTATATCAATGTGTCGTCACATGGTCGTCTCGCCAACTATTGCTCTTGCAACTATTGCTATCGCATAGCGATAAAATAAAGCAATTATTTGGCGCTTGCATCTTATGCAATAAAGAGACAACCATAAGGCTTCTGCCAGTTGCCGATAACTTCCACAAAACATGATCATCTTATAAAAAAACTTATATCGCATCAAGTCTTAACCATATCATATCACAGCATGCCCTGCAAAAACAATTTAGACGTCCTCTACTTTGTTGTTGCAAGTTTTACGTGGCTGCTACGGGCTGAGCAAGAACCGTTCTTACCTACGCATCAAAACCACAACGATAGTTCGTCAAGTTAGTGCTGTTTTAACCTTCTCAAGGACCGGGCGTAGCCACACTCGGTTCAACTAAAGTTGGAGAAACTGACACCCGCCAGCCACCTGTGTGCAAAGCACTACAGTAGAACCAGTCTCGCGTAAGCGTACGCATAATGTCGGTCCGGGCCGCTTCATCCAACAAAACCGCTGAACCAAAGTATGACATCTTTGGTAAGCAGTATGACTTGTATCGCCCACAACTCACTTGTGTTCTACTCGTGCATATAACATCAACGCATAAAACCTAGGCTCGGATGCCACTGTTGGGGAACGTAGTAATTTCAAAAAATTTCCTACGCACACGCAAGATCATGGTGATGCATAGCGACAAGAGGGGAGAGTGTGTCCACGTACCCTCGTAGACCGAAAGCGGAAGCGTTAGCACAATGCGGTTGATGTAGTCGTACGTCTTCACGGCCCGACCAATCAAGCACCGAACGCACGGCACCTCCGAGTTCTTGCACACGTTCAGTTCAATGACGTCCCTCGAACTCCAATCCAGCCGAGTGTCGAGGGAGAGTTCTGTCAGCACGCGGCGTGGTGACGATGATGATGTTCTACCGACGCAGGGCTTCGCCTAAGCACCGCTACAATATTATCGAGGTGGATTATGGTGGAGGGGGGCACCGCACACGGCTAAGAGATCAATGATCAATTGTTGTGTCTATGGGGTGCCCCCTCCTCCGTATATAAAGGAGGAGAGGAGGGGGAGGGCGGGCCCTCAACTATGGCGCGCCCTGGGGAGTCCTACTCCCACCGGGAGTAGGATTCCACTACCAGGGAAAAGCCTAGCAGCAGCACGGGTTTTAGGCCTATCAGTAGCGCGGGCAGCAGCGCTACTGATAAGGCGCTACAGCTAATGCTTAGCAATAGCGCGCCTGGACCCACGCTACTGCTAAATTGACTTAGTAGTAGCGCTTCTTCGAACGCGCTATCGGTAATTAGTAGTAGCGCTTCTCCTTTCCGCGATACTACTATTATTTAGTATTTTGTTTATTTTTATTTCATGTTGTATTCATACACCTTTATACAAGTTTTCATACAACATGAATTTAGAGATTGTTTTACATCATAATGAGTTATTACATCACGGGGTGAAAGAATCGTGGACTAGTTTCAAGTGGATGTCCATCCACTTGAAACTAATCATGATTCTTTCACCCAATGATATAATAATATCATCATCATCATCATATCATTAACAACTTATCATCATAATACATCATTGTCATATAACACCTCCTCAAGATCATCGCTTTCATCAATGACATCACATAGCAAATTGGTCACTAGTCGTAATCACAAGTACTCCTCATTATCAACTCTAACACATTACCACATAATAAACATATTGTACCTCATAGGACCTACTACATTTGATTAAGACCTACTACATTTTCTAAGGTAAAATAGCAAAAACAAGATAGCCCTGACTCTCCATTATGGAGAATGGAGATTAGCCTGTCTCCAATTCTTGCCTTTCGCTGAATGTTACTTCCAAGAACCTCCTTGCAAATGTCCATACATTTCTTCCATTCTTTGATGATCATGTGTTCACGGTTTTAGAAACCGATATGCAGGTGAGCTCCCTAGATTTACCCGGCAGTATGTTCAGAATCGAGAGGCGACCATTCGGAGACATCGATGAGGCACACAATCCATCGGGAGTTTCGTTGAAAAACATAATAATAACTTCGTAGTTAGCAATGATGCACTAGTTTTAGAAGTATGCAAAAGATGCACGGATGTCGTAATAGTAAAAAATCTTACCAGGGTATCTCCAGAGAAGTTACCGTGGTTCAACACATGCACTAGTGGCACGTATTCACCATAATTTGGAGGAGTTCGATAATAGTTATTGCAATTCTCAAGAAGAGTACAAAATGCGATCAGATGATTTTTCTCCTTATATGTTAATTCGGTGCCATCGGTGTAGTGGGTTTTATCTACCATCTTCCGCACAGTCTTTGAAGAATCAAAATAAGCTGTCAATGGAAATAAGCTATCAACTATTTTTAAATAAACAATATAAATTAGTTAATAACTATGTTTGAGAAACTCACATAGCGGTACAAACGGAAGCGTATCAACAAGGACCCAAATGTCCATATTGTCTTGCTCGATGTCAGGATCACCAAGATCCATGGTGATAATCATACCCTCATAAAAACCATACATTTTGCAAAGTGCTTCCCAATTTTGGCAACCAAAATGGGTTACGCTCTGAGCATTGCACAGATTTACTTCAAAATCCATATCATGATGGGTCCTTAGGTGTATTTTTTTGTTTCGAAATTTTCATGGTCTTCAAAACCCATCCTCTCCAAGACATAGCGTCTTGCATGGCATGGGATAAGCTAGTCGAATTGTAAAATATGAAAATTAGACGTTGAAATAGTTGAAGTCATGCTTAATTACGAAAAAACACTTGTCGTTGTTGCGCATCGTTTCACAATCGAAGGTCTCCTCGAGCTTAATGCTGAAGCGCTGATCTTCGCCCAGCTGAACGAACTCGTCGCACATACCTCGATCGTTGTGGCACCAGCTACACTCCCCCGAGACTGCGTCGTCCGAGTACAACATTTCCTACGCTCATAATTCAAAGATTAAACTTGTACATATTCTAGCACAAGTCATGACAGAATTCACGAAAAAATCCGGCATGACCTTTGCTAAAAAGGACATATCGGCGCCTGAAATTTGCGGAACGGAAATTAATCAACACTCCGCAAAACATAGACCACTCGGAGATGTAAACTGAACATGAACGGCCACTTGGGCAACCACATATCCTATCTCGAGCAACAACACAAGATATACAAGGATATTTGGCTGGTCTCACCTCGATGTTGGAGGGGTCGATTCTTTGGGACGACGGCGGGATGTCGGAGGGGTCGGTGACGGGGACGACGGTGGGGATGTCGGAGGGGGTCGGTGACGGGGACGACGGTGGTCACCTGAAACCATATAAGTTATCACTAATACATCCCGAATAATTGCTTAAACTAAAAAATAACAACAAATATGACATGTTCAACTAGTTTTATTAATTCAACTAGTTCTTACTAAATATAAACTTACTATAAATAGAAAAAAACTAGTTCTTTCTAAAAATAAAGTAGTTTAACTAGTTATATTAATTATCTTACTAAAAATACATTAGTTCTATTAATTCAACTAGTTCAACTAGTTTATTAATTTACTTAGTAAACTAGTTCAACTACAACTAAAGTAGTTCAACTACAACTACTATTAATCATACTGCCCTAGTTAACTAGTACCATCACTACTAGTAATTAACATCTACTACTACTAAAAATCTAGTACTAACTAAGCAACATCTAGTACTAGCTATGAACCCTAAATTAACATCTACAACTACTAAATCTAGTACTAACTAGTGGCAGGGGGTGGGGGGCGACGGAGAGGTAGCTAGGGGCGGCGAGGTCGAGGCGGTGGAAGGAGGGCTGCAAGGAGGAGGAGGAGGCGGTCGCAGGCGGAGGAGGAGGGCGGAGGAGGAGGGAGGGCGGCGCAGCGGAGGGAGGATGTGCGAGGAGGAGGAGGAGGGACGGAAGGAGGAGTACCTCGGCGCGGACGGACGAGGCGGCGGCGGCAGCACGACGCATTTGACGACAGTTATCGGCCCGGGGAAGAGTGAGAGTGTGAGTGAGGGCTGGTCGTGCGTGTGGGGATAAGGTAGGGATAGTTGTAGCGCGTTTGCCAAAATGCGCTGCAGCTAATATGAATAGCAGTAGCGCTTTGCACATAAACCGCTACTACTAAGTGTAACTATACAAAAAATACGTCAATGCAAAAATACATTGGCCATCAATGATCTTTTTGTGTACAATCTGAATTGTCAATATGAGTCCTCTCCGGTAGGAACCGGAGAGGACTCATATTGCGGCCACAAATTTTACACATAGAGTTCAGTGAAGACCAACTGGTTGTGGTAGTTTCAGAAATAACATATTTAAGGTGGTAAACACCCTGTTCACGGAGCAAGGTGGGACTAAACTTGTGGGCTGATCTTAGCAGTAGCGGTTTTCCTATAAGAGCGCTGCTGCTAACTTCTATAGCAGTAGCGCTGTTCAATATAGTGCGCTACTGCTATAACTAGGGGGGGGGGGCGAGGTCATGGCAATTATAACAATAGCGCGGTTTGTGGTGGACGTGCTACTGCTATTTTCCTGTCAGCAGCGCGTTTTGCTAACACGCGCTGCTGCTAAATAGCAGTACCGTGGTATTTTGGGGAGCGCTGCTGGGAAGATTCTGTGTATAGGCTTTTCCCTAGTAGTGTTCCCCCCTTCCATGTAGTAGGAGTAGGAGTCAAGGAAAGGGAAGAAAGAAGGGAAGGAAGGAAGGGGCGCAACCCCTCCCCCTAGTCCGATTCAGACTAGGCCTTGGGGGGGCTGCCCTAGGCAGCCCCTCTCTCTTTCCCGTATGGCCCAATAAGGCCCAATACTTCTCCCCAGCGAATTCCCGTAACTCTCTGGTACTCCGATAAATACCCGAATCACTCGGAACCTTTCCGAAGTCCGAATATAGTCGTCCAATATATCGATCTCTACATCTCGACCATTTCGAGACTCCTCGTCATGTCCCCGATCTCATTCAGGACTCTGAACTCCTTCGGTACATCAAAACACATAAACTCATAATATAACTATCATCGAAACCTTAAGCGTGCGGACCCTACGGGTTCGAGAACTATGTAGACATGACCAAGACACGTTTCCTGTCAATAACCAATAGCGGAACCTGGATGCTCATATTGGCTCCTACATATTCTACGAAGATCTTTATCGGTCAAACCGCATAACAACATATGTTGTTCCCTTTGTCATCGGTATGTTACTTGCCCGAGATTTGATCGTCGGTATCTCAATACCTAGTTCAATCTCGTTACCGGCAAGTCTCTTTACTCGTTGCGTAATACATCATCCCACAACTAACTAATTAGTTGCAATGCTTGCAAGGCTTATAGTGATGTGCATTACCGAGTGGGCCCAGAGATACCTCTCCAACAATCAAAGTGACAAATCCTAATCTCGAAATACGCCAACCCAACAAGTACCTTTGGAGACACCTGTAGAGCACCTTTATAATCACCCAGTTACGTTGTGACGTTTGGTAGCACACACAGTGTTCCTCTGGTAAACGGGAGTTGCATAATCTCATAGTCACAGGAACATGTATAAGTCATGAAGAAAGCAGTAGCAACATACTAAACGATCAAGTGCTAAGCTAATGGAATGGGTCAAGTCAATCACATCATTCTCCTAATGATGTGATCCTGTTAATCAAATGACAACTCTTTGTCCATGGCTAGGAAACATAACCATCTTTGATAAACGAGCTAGTCAAGTAGAGGCATACTAGTGACACTTAGTTTGTCTATGTATTCACACATGTATCATGTTTCCGGTTAATACAATTCTAGCATGAATAATAAACATTCATCATGAAATAAAGAAATAAATAATAACTTTATTATTGCCTCTAGGGCATATTTCCTTCAAGATTGTGTTAGGCCTTGTCTCTAGCTTTCCAATAAACTTGGTTTCGTTGAATTCAGAGTCCATTTGCAGAAGTTGTGACCGTTTTGATGTTCTGAAAAGGCTGTAGCGGTACTACCGCGAATTGGAGCGGATGTAATTTTTTACTACCGCTCCAGAGTGGTACTACCGCGGCTCCTATAGCGGTAGTACCGCTCCGGACCAAAAACTTGTCCCAAGTCATGAGGTGGTAGGCACGGATGTATTTTTTTAGTATCGCTCGCAAGCAGTAGTACCGCTACCCTTTGCGGTAGTACCGCGATCCCTAGCGGTAGTACCGTGAGGACGAGCGGTAGTACCGCTCCTTGGAGCGGTAGTACCGCTCTGTGCGGGCTGTGAGGATTACAGTTGGATTTTCCCCCACCTATAAAAGGGGGTCTTCTTCCCCAATGAACCTTATCTCTTTACCTCGTGTTCTTCCCCCATTGTTGACCTTCTTCGAGCTTGCTAACTCTCAATCCCTCCATGGATTCTTGCTAGTTTTTGACGGAAAAGAGAGAGGAGATCTAGATCCACATTTCCACCAATCACTTTCTCCTCTATGTGAGGGGAACCCCTTGGATCTAGATCTTGGAGTTCTTGGTGTTCTCCTTCTTGTTCTTTCTCTCATTTTCCTCCCTAACATTAGTTGCTTCGGTGGGATTTGGGAGAGAATGACTTGGGCACTCCGTGTGCCCTTGCCATTGCATTTGGTGCATCAGTTTGAGTTCTCCACGGTGATACGTGGAAGTTTCAAGTTGAGAAGCTTATTACTCTTGGGTGTTTGGGCACCCGAGAGCTTGTTCCTCTTGGTTGCCTTGGCGCCCTAGACGGTTGGTGTTGTTCGGAGCTTAATCATTGTGGTGTAAAGCTCCAGGCAAGCGTAGGGGTCTCCAATTAGGTTGTGGAGATCGCCCCGAGCAATTTGACGGGTACCGGTGACCACCCCCAAGGGTTGCCAAAGTGTACGGGTTCGGTGACCGCCCCCAAGGGTTGCCATTTGTATGGGTTCGGTGACCGGCCTCAAGGGTCCCTTAGTGGAATCACGACATCTTGCATTGTGCGAGGGTGTGAGGAGATTACGGTGGCCCTAGTGGCTTCTTGGGGAGCATTGTGCCTCCACACCGCTCCAAACGGAGATTAGCATCCGCAAGGGTGTGAACTTCGGGATACATCATCGTCTCTGCGTGCCTCGGTTATCTCTTACCCAAGCCCTTTTCTTATGCACTTTACTTTGTGATAGCCATATTTTTTCTTGTCATATATATTTGCTATCACTTAGTTGTTTATCTTGCTTAGCATAAATTGTTGGTGCACTGATGTCTACTACACAACCTTCTTCTTGTAGACGTTGCTGGGCCTCCAAGTGCAGAGGTTTGTAGGACAGTAGTAAATTTCCCTCAAGTGGATGACCTAATGTTTATCAATCTGTGGGAGGCGTAGGATGAATATGGTCTCTCTCAAACAACCCTGCAACCAAATAGCAAAGAGTCTCTTGTGTCCCCAACACACCCAATACGATGGTAAATTGTATAGGTGCACTAGTTCGGCGAAGAGATGATGATACAAGTGCAATATGGATGGTAGATAAAGGTATTTGTAATCTGAAATTATAAAAACAGCAAGGTAACTAATGATAAAAGTGAGCGTAAACGGTATTGCAATGGTAGGAAACAAGGCCTAAGGTTCATACTTTCACTAGTGCAAGTTCTCTTAACAATAATAACATAGATAGATCGTATAACAATCCCTCAACATGCAACAAAGAGTCACTCCAAAGCAACTAATAGCGCAGAACAAACGAAGAGACTATGGTAGGGTACAAAACCACCTCAAAGTTATTCTTTTGGATTAATCTATTCAAGAGTTCGTACTAGACTAACACCTTAAGACACAAATTAACCAAAACCCTAATGTCACCTAGATACTCCATTGTCACCTCAAGTATCCGTGGGCATGATTATACGATATGCATCACACAATCTCAGAGTCATCTATTCAAACAACACAAAGTACTTCAAAGAGTGCCCCAAAGTTTCTACCGGAGAGTCAAGACAAAAACGTGTGCCAACCCCTATGCATAGGTTCATGGGCGGAACCCGCAAGTTGGTCACCAAAACATACATCAAGTGGCACATGATATCCCATTGTCACCACAGATAAGCACGACAAGACATACATCAAGTGTTCTCAAATCATTAAAGACTCAATCTGATAAGATAACTTCAAAGGGAAAACTCAATTCATCACAAGAGAGTAGAGGGGGGAGAAACATCATAAGATCCAACTATAATAGCAAAGCTCGGGATACATCAAGATCGTGCCATAGAGGAAACACGAGAGAGAACTCGAGAGAGAGAGATCAAACACATAGCTACTGGTACATACCCTCAGCCCCGAGGGTGACCTACTCCCTCCTCGTCATGGAGATGGCCGGGATGAGGATGAAGATGGCCACCGGTGAGGGATCCCCCTCCGGTAGGGTGCCGGAACGGGCTCCCGAGAGGTTTTTGGTGGCTACAGAGGCTTGCGGCGGCGGAACTCCCGATCTATCTTCTCCCTGGATGTTTTTAGGGTATGTGGGACTATATAGGCGAAAGAAGTCGATCGGGGGGTGCTCGAGGGGCCCACGAGATAGGGGGCACGCCCAGGAGGGGTGGGCGTGCCCTCCTATCTCCTGGGCTCCTCGAGGATCTTCTGACTTGATCTCCAAGCCTTCAGGATGATAATCTTCCAAAAAATCACGATGCCGAAGGTTTCATTCCGTTTGGACTCCGTTTGATATTCCTTTTCTTCGAAATACCGAAACAGGCAATAAAACATCAATATGGGCTAGGCCTCCGGTTAATAGGTTAGTCCCAAAAGTAATATAGAAGTGTATAATAAAGCCCGTAATCATTCAAAATAGATAATATAATAGCATGAATGCTTCATAAATTATAGATACGTTGGAGACGTATCATGCACATAGGTGAGCCTAGTTGTTGTAGGTTTTGTGCTTGACAAATTAATCGCTAGGTTTATTCCGCTTTTGTTCAAGCCTAAACCGTAATTATTTCAAAGCGCCTATTCATCCCCCCTCTAGGCGACATCCATGATCTTTCAATTGGTATCAGAGCCTCGTCTCTCTTTATTAGGCTTTACCGCCTAGAGAGTAAAGATGTCGACTAGGGGATTAGGATTCTCTGACACTCTTAGTTTCGATGGCACAAATTTTGATGTTTGGGTCATTCGCATGCTTAATCTCTTTAGGGTCATGGACCCAAATTTAGAGCGAATTGTAGATATTGGCTTTTCTCCTCCAAAGGATCCCCAAATATTATCTTTAGAGGATGAGAAAAACTCTTATCTCAATGCTCAAGCTTCTAATGTGCTTTTCGATGCTTTGAGCAATGTAGTTATATTTCAACTCATGCCATTCCGGGATGCTCATGAGTTGTGGACGAAGCTTCAAGATAAATATGGTGTGTCCAAGTTTTGTGGGGATGATTGTTCTCCCTCCATCCCAGGTTGTATAGTCTTCTCAACTTCTTCTACTTCACCTACATGTGGTTTTCCACAAGGTAATGATATGGTGAGTAGTGTCGGTCATTGCAATGATGATAGTATGCTTATTGTGGATGATCCTTCATCACTATATTATTGCAATTCTCCTTCTTTGTATGTAACACTTCGAGCACTCCAAATGTTTCACATGCTTGTGTTGATAGTCCTTGCATATCATGTAGAAATTGCTTGACTAAATCTCATGATGATATGCTTGATATGTCTTGTTTCCATGATAAAAATGCATCTATTTCCTCGAATTGTTGTGCTAACAATGTAGAGGAAAACCAACACTCCATGGAACAAGATGTGGTTTTTAATGGTGCCTCAAGGGATCCTACATTATCATCTATTGCGTTTTGCCTTATGGCCAAGGCTTCAAAGGTATCTCCTACGTCGAACCCCAATATGTCTCTTGATGATGATGTTGATGCTAATGATGATGAGGATAATGATGGAGAGAATGATAATGTTGCCTCCTTAAAAACTAAGGGGGAAATGATTTTTAAAGCTCTTCATAAAAATAAAATTGCTCGTTCCAACTTCATGGAAATAATGTCCATTGCCATTGATGGCAAGAAATACATTGAGGAGTTGGAATCCCATCTAGAGGAGCATGAGGTCACCATTGAGAAAATGGAAGCTCATGAGCGTGATTACGCAAACGAGATCGCGGAGCTATCTCAAGATCTTGAACATGAACAAACCACCTCCGAATCTCTCGAGGAGACTTTTGCTCTAGAATTATCTAGAGTGAGGGAATCTCATGATATATCTCTTGAGGTGGCCAATGATTTCAAAACTAAAAATGCTAAGCTTGAAGTTGCTCATGCTAGACTCCTTGAGGACTTTGAGCACCTCTAAAATGGCTCTAAGGTTATTAAGGGTGAGCTCATCGAACTCACCGAGTCTCATGCTCAACTTAAAGCTTCTTATTTAAAAGAGCTGGCCAAGTTGTCCTCTCCTATTGTTGTAAATGATTATGCTTGTGCTACTAACTCTATTACTTGTGAAGCATCCATTTTGAAGGAGAATGTTGAGCTACATGCTCAACTTGAGGTGCTATCTAGCAATTATGGGAAATTGGAAGAAAGTCATGAAAAGCTCTCAAGCTCTCATGATGATCTTGTAATATCCCATAATGTGCTAAAGATAGCTCATGAGGCCATGATTGCTAAGGTAACATCTAGTGAGCCTCATGTGGATACTAGCACTACTTCTAGTCAAAATACTATATTACCATGTGCTAGTCCTTGCTCATAATGTTGGTACATCTTGTGATGAATTGCTTTCCCTGCCTTGTTGCTCTAACGATGAAGCTTATACTTCCTCTAGTACTTGTGTTGAGACTAACCATGTAGAGGAAATCAAAGAGCTCAAGGCCCAAGTCACTTCTTTGAAGAAAGACTTGGAAAAGAGTCATGAAGGGAAATCCACACTCAACAATATCTTGAGTGTGCAAAAATCCCCCAGTGACAAAGGTGGACTTGGATTCAACTCCAATAAGAAGAAGAAGAAGTCCAAGACGAACAAAAAGAAGGGCCAAGAACAAGTCAAGAATTCAGCCAAGATTGTTTGCCTCAAGTGCAAAGTAGAAGGGCATCATGTTAGATCTTGCCCATTGAAGAATAAGCCCATTAGTGACAAGCAACAAGGGAAGCGGCCAAAAGTTCCGTCTCATACTCAACCTCAAGTTGAATAAAGGTCTCTTCCGAGGAAAACTCAAGATAATGCTTCTCAAGTTGAGATATCAAGTGAGAAGAAAGTGAAGAGTAGACGTTGCTACCTATGTCGTGAGAAAGGTCACCTCACTTCTTCATGCACTAGTGGTAACTTATCCAACCCAATTATTATTGATGATATCTATTCTCTTGGGAAGGATAAGGCTGGCAATGTGTTTGCCAAAGTTGTTGGTACTCAAAGTAGTGTCAAGAAAAGAACCATTTGGGTAGCCAAGCCTGTTGTGACTAATCTCTTAGGACCCAACTTGGTTGGGGACCAACTAGCTCAAACTTGATCAATAGGTGTTGTTGGAGGGCATTGGAGACTTGGCTACATTATGAAGAATTAAGGGGACTTCATCATTCTTATTGTCTCAAGCCAAGTCAATTGGATTATCAAGTTTCTATCTTATATCCAATGTGCCTCCTTGTGGTAACTTGTACTCAATTTCTTTACATTGAAAGTTACTTGCCCCCTTGCATGTTTTGGTTTTGTTCCTTGCATGTGTTTGTATATGTTGTGCTTCCAACTTGCTTATCTTGAGCAATCAAGTATGTGTGTGTTGGTTTGAACATCATGTACGTGTGTGTCGTGCGTTGAGCCTTTATGCTTCTTGTTTGTATCCTAGTTGGCTCGTGTGAGAGATTAATGGACCATCCCATTTTGGAGGAGTGATATGCTTTGTGCACCTCACAATCCTATAAATGTGTGTACATGAGGAATACCATCTAGTATTGATATTACAAGATTATCTAGTGGCTAGGTGGTATATCTCTCATGAGAAATTCAAGTTCTAAAAATTCCATTGATTATATCTTGTTGGATCCTCTTATTGCCTCTTGTTAAGTTCTTTTTGGTATCGCATTATGGGGGAGTAATATGCTATGTGCATATTAGAAGCCTATAAAATGAGTACATTTGAGATATTGTCACCTAGAATTGACATTGTAAATTATCTTGTTCCTAGGTGGCATGTTAGCTCTACAAGTTGCAATTTGCTTGTGTGAGGTGTGAAGATGATGTTGGATATCCTTGCTATCTACCATCGGGAATTCTTTCCATCTACTTCTTGTCTTTTGACATTTGGTAGTTTCTTATGTGTGGTAGAGTTTATTGATCATCTTTACATTGGCTTTTGTTTTTTTATTTGCCTTTTCTGTTGCCAAGGGTTGTGTCAACTCCTGTTGTCTTCCATACCACATGTGGATCTTGTTTATTTCTTGTTCTTGTCTAGTGTTTTCTAGATATAGTGAAAGTGGTGATCCCACCTTATGCATTTTGTATTCAAATGCAAATTCTCTATAATGCACAACCCGTGGGGGAGCTATCCTATTGTCTATAAAACGCTCATCTTGTGATCCTTATCAAGTGTGTGTTGGTGAAAGGCAAGCTGTTTCCTTTTTGGTACCTTGTGCCATTATGAAACTTTGTTGAGAGCTTGGTTTGTTTGGAACCATCCTCTCTTTGGGAGTTTGACATCTTTATTTTAGTGTGTATCAATGGATATCTCATTCCTTGATATATCTTTAATGATATCTTCCAAGTGATGATTTCACCATTTGGTATCCTCTTTCACTTGGCTTTTCATTTTCTTTTGGTTTCGGTTCTTGAAAGTTTTGAGCATGCATGTTTACTTCATGTATTTTATTTGGCATGCTTTCTTTCTTTGACCCAATATATAGGAGAAACTCCACCAAGTCTCAAATTGGATGAGATGTGCATGATATTTATCTTCATATCTATATGCACATATTCATGTGGAGTTTGTCCTATGTATTGGTGTTTCTAACTATTTGGTCCCAATGAGTTTGGGTACAATTTAGTTTGTGTTGTTCTTCTAGGAACGGTTGGAGATGCATTGGATGCTCGGCTCACTCACAAGGAAGGTATTGTCGCCATGTGCTTATTGGAGTCAAGCTAGGATGATCAATGAACTACCATCTACCTTCATTTGGTATCTACTACATCCTTCCAATGGTATCTCGGTAACAAGTGTCATCATCTACTTCATGCACACATTTCTTGCATCAACCTTGTGTAGGTTCTATCATGGCATGTAATTCATTCTTTCTTGTGGTACTTGTTTCCTTTCTCAAAGCATCTCAATGATGATCTCATGTTCCTAGTTGTGATGTCTTTGATGGTTGTGTGGTAGGAATTCATTTATATACAATAAGACCATATCTAGCCATGTGCTATGATTCCAAGCAAATATCTTATTGGTATATGTATGACTTCCTTGTGGATATCGTGTTCCTGCATGTTGTAACTATGTCGGGTGTACATCCTTCTTTGTAGACATATATCATCATGATTTCGTCTACCTAGAACCTTATACACCTGAGAGAAATTACATCTCTAGATGATATCCTTTCTTTCACATCCACCTTGTCTTTCTTATGTTATTTCTTTGGTGGCTCCATGAAAGCTCTTGTCTTGAGTGCGGATCTTATTTCTTGTTGCATCCTGATGCACTCTCGTGTGGTGAAGATTATTTTCCTCATGCTTGTCTTTACGAGGCTTTTGCCATCTTAATTGGTATCCCTCGTCTTGATAAGGCTTTCTTTTTCTTTCTTCTCCATGGGTTGTCACAAGTGTTGGTTATTCATTTTGCATTTTTAGTGTGCTTGTGAACCCATTTGCTTGTTGGGTGTGTGGGGGGAGGAATGTCATGCACAGTGTATCTCATTTATCCAAGACTATGTTGATGCTTTATGCTCATCCTTATTTTAGTCTTCTCAAGTGCTTTGCCATGACTCACACACATCATTTTGGTTGAGCCTATTCTTAAGTTGCCACTTTTACAGGTTGCTCAACCATGTGTTTGTTGCAAGTGCTAGGCTTTGTCTCCTATATGCTAACTTGCACTTGTTGTAAGTTTCTATTGATTTTGGGGGAGCTATGATCCTATTTTATGCACTTTGTATCCAATACAAATACTCTTATTTGTGCACAAATCATGGGGAGCTTCTCTAGTTTCTTTAGAACACTCCTCTGCTAATATCATAATATCATTTATTCTTGTGGCTCATAGGATCCTTGGTCTAGTTGGTTCAATTGATATCTTTTTTTTTCTTGCTTGAATTGGTATCTTTTGATTGCTTGATTGCGTGTGACTCTCTTTGATTTGTCTTTGTGGCATATCTTTCTCTAACAATCTTTGTGCCTCAATATAGTTTGTCTTCCTCCAAGTATTTACCTTTGGATATGCGTATGGCATTCCACTCTCTTGTTTAGAAATACACAATTTATGGAGGAGCACAATAATTGGCCTTCCAAGCTTTTCTCCCATTTTGGCAATCAATGACAATGGGGGAGAAGTTCCAGAGAGTTTTGTGGAGAAGTTTAGAGAGATATCTCTTCTTGCTTTGGTTTTGTTCCTTAGCTTTTGCATCTCATACGCATGCACTATTGGTTGTTGCATTGCATGGTGATGCATAATTCCTTTTATAAACTCTCTTGAAAATGATTGTGATCAATTACCAAAATGGGGGAGATTGAAAGGACATGCGGTGCTCCCATGTGTGGTTTTGGTAATTGATGACATTCTCTATGGACTAATGGTTGCATTGAGTTATATTGGAAGGATTTGTCCATAGGATTTTCTTGAAGTCCATGTGTTGGTTTCAAGGAGTTTATGTGTTGAACAAGGTGCTATTAAGGAATTATCCAAAGATTGGTCATGCGAGTGTTGAGCTTATTTCAAGCATGTCTTGAAGAAGAAGATTGTGTGATCATTCATGTTTACCTTCAAGACATCATCCAAATGAAGAGAGTTGGAAAGTTTCAAGGTTGATCAAGACTAAGTCAAGAGTGAATCAAGTTGATCAACTCACAAAGCGTAGAAGATGTACCGAGAGGGATCAAGTGATCCCATGGTATGGTAAGCATTGTCTATTGTGCTTTGTGTACTAACCCATGGTCTATGTGAGAGGTCTATGTGGGGTTAGGTACGTGTTCATGGGCTTGCGTCAAGAGGAAGATATCACTCAACCCATGGAGAGGATGACATCAAGTGGTGATCGCCATCAAGATTGTCGTGTGCAAGTTCATGTGGAGCATCACGAAGAGATCAAGTGCTTGAAGCTTGCCGTCCATTTTGGTGTCAATCGACTTGTGAAGATGTGCCAAAGAGTGGCTCACCCATAGGGGAGTATGGGGGAGCAATCAACTAGTATTCGTCGAGCGAGCGCAATCAAGAAAGGTGGTCCAACTTTAGGGAGTCAAGATCATCATCATCTAGCTCAAGTGGAATTCGTGCAAGGCAAAGGTTTGCCCTTGATAGGTTTTATATTTTACCGGTCTCATGGTGATAGTTTGGAGACCGGGTTAAAGGATCGATAACCGTACTATCAAGGGCGGCTCTCAAGTGACTAGCTTGATCGTATCGTTTGTCGAGAGCTCAAACCATTGCATCCTTGCATCATCTTTCTTGATTCCTATTTGTATTTTCTTTTGATGTTTTAGAGCTTGTGGTCATCTTCTTGACAAGCTCGAGTTCATCGAAAACGGAGTTCACATGCTTCTTCTATTGCGTTTTCGGTGTTGGAGGTTTTACCGGTCCTATTCGAGGAAGGGTTCTCACCATTTTCTTTTGGGACTTCTCTAATTTGCTTCTTATTGTTATTTCTATCAAGATTGTATTAGGCCTTGTCTCTAGCTTTCCAACAAACTTGGTTTTGTTAAATTTGGAGTCCTTTTGCAGAAGTTGTGGCAGTTTTGGTGTTCTGAAAAGGCTGCAGCGGTACTACCGCGAATTGGAGCGGATGTAATTTTTTACTACCGCTCCAGAGTGGTACTACCGCGGCTCCTACAGCGGTAGTACTGCTCCGGACCAAAAACTCGTCCCAAGTCATGAAGTGGTAGGCACTGATGTATTTTTTTAGTACCGCTCCCAAGCAATAGTACCACTACCCTTTGCGGTAGTACCGCGAGGACGAGCGGTAGTACTGCTCTGTGCGGGGTGTGAGGATAAAGGTTGGATTTTCCCCACCTATAAAAGGGGGTCTTCTTCCCCAATGAACCTTATCTCTTTAGCTCGTGTTCTTCTCCCATTGTTGACCTTCTTCGACCTTGCTAACTCTCAATCCCTCCATGGATTCTTGCTAGCTTTTGAGGGAAAAGAGAGAGGATATCTAGATCCACATTTCCACCAATCACTTTCTCCTCTATGTGAGGGGAACCCCTTGGATCTAGATCTTGGAGTTCTTGGTGTTCTTCTTCTTGTTCTTCCTCTCATTTGCCTTCCTAACATTAGTTGCTTCAGTGGGATTTGGGAGATAAGGACTTGGGCACTCCGTGTGCCCTTGCCATTGCATTTGGTGCATCGGTTTGAGTTCTCCACGGTGATACGTGGAAGTTTCAAGTTGAGAAGCTTATTACTCTTGGGTGTTTGGGCACCTGAGAGTTTGTTCCTCTTGGGTGCCTTGGCGCCCTAGACGGTTGGTGTTGTTCGGAGCTCAATCATTGTGGTGTAAAGCTCCAGGCAAGCGTCAGGGTCTCCAATTAGATTGTGGAGATCGCCCCGAGCAATTTGACGGGTACCGGTGACCACCCCCAAGGGTCGCCAAAGTGTACGGGTTCGGTGACCGCCCCCAAGGGTTGCCATTTGTACGGGTTCGGTGACCGCCCTCAAGGGTCCGTTAGTGGAATCACTGCATCTTGCATTGTGCGAGGGTGTGAGGAGATTACGGTGGCCCTAGTGGCTTCTTGGGGAGCATTGTGCCTCCACACCGCTCCAAACGGAGATTAGCATCCGCAAGGGTGTGAACTTCGGAATACATCATCGTCTCTGCGTGCCTCATTTATCTCTTACCCGAGCCCTTTTCTTATGCACTTTACTTTGTGATAGCCATATTGTTTCTTGTCATATATCTTGCTATCGCTTAGTTATTTATCTTGCTTAGCATAAGTTGTTGGTGCACATAGGTGAGCCTAGTTGTTGTAGGTTTTGTGCTTGACAAATTAACCACTAGGTTTATTCCACATTTGTTCAAGCCTAAACCGTAATTACTTTGAAGCGCCTATTCACTCCCCCTCTAGGCGACATCCATGATCTTTCAGACGCTTCCTCCTTAATAGTGTGAACTACCACCACCACCACCGCCACCACCACCGGCAGACCTTCTCTTTCTAAAGACATGCATGTTCTTCCTTTCCAGATCTCCCATCCAACAAGGTGGGAGAGAGCATTCTTTTGTTGCGCATGGTTGATGGCCGCTTCCCATCAAGTCTTGACTGTATGGAAACTATGTCAATACGCCCTATCGACATGAAGATTCAGCCAGGAGAAAAACTCCTTCCAAGTTCGAGTTGTGAACCGACACCTAACGAGAAGGTGAGCCGCTGTTTCTTGCATTTGTTTGCAAATAGAGCGCCTCCTTTGCGTTGCAGAGAAGCCCACCAATGATTGTAAAGATACTACAAGTGTCCGCACACTTTACCACGCCGAGGATACTCATGATAATTTATTAGTGACATGTTTCACTAGCTAAACTACAACAACTCTATTGTTTTGAGATGTTCAATGTCCAACCACAACATGGACAATATTGTCCATAACATAGCCTATAATTTCATTATTGTTGAAACAACATCTTTATTACCCAAATTTTGTTTCATAATAAAGACAAGATGTAAACCTTTGAAAGAGAAGGCTGGAATTACAAACCTTGTTGCTGTCGAAGGAGGAGTTTCCGCTTGTGCATCTCATTCCCCATGTGATGACCACGACGACTGATTCATCAGGAGGATTGAGGAGGGTTGGATGTGACATGGGCGAGAGAGGAGGCCAATGGATCTTGTTCCCATCATCACTGAGGATGCAAAGGCTGGAGGCGGCATACATGGGGGAAAACCGGTGAACCATTTGTTGACGGCAAGGCCATGCCCTTTCTGTCGATTTGAAGTGGCAATAGTTTTGAAATGGTCGGGGGGTGGGGAGGAGGCTCCCACCTGAATATATTTCAAAGGTTTGGAGTCAAAAACAGGGATCACTCAAAGCGTGAGGAGATGAAGTCACGCCACAGACTGGCATGCTCCATATGTTGTTGGCATTCGAGCCTAGGCGCCCATAAAGTGATATCATTGCACAACATTTCAACCGTGGTTACATCTAGCTCATGGAAGCCCTTTTTGTTGCGAGCATACCAAATCTTCCACCTGATTAGATGGTGTGTGTTCGTGCCTGGTCGGGGCACATCAGCAAGTTTGTAGGTGTAGCGACTGTGGTTGTCAGGAATGTGGCTTTGGGTTGATTGATGTACTTGTTTTGTTGGGTTTTGTTGAATAAGAGGATCTACAGCCGGGTGCCCAAACCCTCCTCAATACGCCCGGGTGGCCCTACTAACCGGTCACGAAAATCTGACCTAGACGGGTGCCTCAAACGCCCGGGCTAACTGGCACCCCTCATTTCCATCCCAAACATGGGGCGGATATGGGGGCGCCCGGGCGCACCCGCCACGTCAGACCTGGCCCATGATGGCCCACCCGGCCCCACATATATTCGTCCCCATTTGCTCGCCAGACCAAACCCTAGCCACTTCACTCCACTCCACTCTGCCACCCGAGCCTCCAGTGGTTTTCAACCATCTTCGTCATGTCAGGCATCAAATTTTGACCCCGGCCAATCCGGATTCGTCAACTGGGGTGTCATCCCGTGCGGGTTGGAGGAGGCAATGGTGGTCCGCATTGCACTCCATCGCTCCCGGCAGGACAACGCCCGACCGACGGATGGATCTGTCCGCCGCGACTCCATAGCATTGGCTCAACGGGCGCTCGGGTCCTCTAGGGCTGGATCATCACAGTCCCAGCAGCCGGAACCCCTCTCCTTCCCCTTCACTGGTCAGGCAGACTACGAGTCCCACTCGGAATGGGCGGCCTGCCATGGGAAGGAGAGGATAAGGGCTGCCGAGGCCCGTATCGCGAGGATATGGAGGCGGGAGAGGCGGCTGATGCGAAGGCACGGGCGGCCACAGAGGAGGAAGCCATCTGCGCCCGCATTGTGAAGAGAGCAAAATCGGGCGGTCCGTGCCATGGCCGGACTACTGCCGAAGGAGGAGAAGGGCAGCTCTGGCAACGAGCAGATCCGGCTTGATCCCTACCACGTCTTTGACCGGTACTTCCGCGAGAAGGACAACAAGGGCAGGCAGCCGTGGATGATCTCCACCATAGCACAAACATGCCAAATTTTGGTAGTCCAATGGCATGTTTAGTTAGTGGTGATGGAGTAGCCGGATGATGTGTGTGCATTGACATAGTTGCATGAGTTTGTATGTATTTCAGATATGATAATTGAGGTGTCCGGATGTAGATTACATTATTTGAGGGGTGACTGATCAGTGCCCGCGAGTGTTTGAGGGGCCGAATTTGCCCGTTGTGGCTGTAGATGCTCAAATTTAATGAAAATGGATGTGTGTCTCGCTTGATGCAGAGACCGGGGGTTATCCTCCTTTTCGGGGAAAAAAAATCCCAAATCTTCCAACAATGAGAGATGAAAATGTTGATGGACGATGGCATGTGGGATGGCATGGACATGTTTGAGAAGAATCATAACTCTATTTTAGCCTATGCCCCAGTAAGATTCATGTAAGAGCTTGTGTTTGAGAAGAATTGGATGTGCCTTTCCAAGCTTGCAACTTGTGAACTAGTAGATCTTGGCTTAGTGACACTCCTGATAAATACAAAAAACATCTTCATGAAGTAATTCGATATAATTTGGAAGCAAAGTCTAGTAGATTTTCCAGCCTGACTACTCTTATGGATGACAAAGTAACTGTGCGCCACAACTTGTAAATTTTGACTAAAGCGTTGGATGACAAATACCTTGGACTCTGAGTGCTAGTAGGCATAGATAGGAGTGGCAATATCTTATACTCCCTCCGTCCCATAATATAATAGCGTTTTTGACACTAAACCAATTGATGAATGGATGGAAAGAGAAACTATTGTCCATATGAGGTAAATAAACTTTGATCAGTTGCTTGAGCCATTCTGGTGTTTGCGATGTCAATGTCCACACTCGTCTCATTTTGCCTTGTAATAGAAAATCGATTTTCGGTAATTCTGAGTAGAAGAAAAAGCACTTTGAGTACTACTATTCTAATATACTACTATTTTAATCCAGAAGATACAAAGCATGTCTTATTTCTCTGCCACAAAGCAAGAGAGGTTTGGAGAAGGCTGGATTTGAACAAAATCATTATGAGAGCCTGTGAAATTGATCAAGCGGGTGAGGCGGTTCTGGAGTTCTTACTTCTTATCATAGAACAGGACTTGACCTCAGTGGCAACTAGGAATGTTCGAGATATGATTGCCATTACTACCTGGTACCTCTGTTGGGAAAGACGTAAATTATTCCATGAGGAAATAACCCAAAGCGTCTCTCAGATAAAATTGGGGATCTGTGCAATTACAACAATTTTTGTTACTGCATGCTCTCCAAAAGCAACGATAAAAAAGGGGGTTGGACCAGTCCTCCTGTGGGTTTTGTAAAACTTAATGTCGATGCTTCGTTTAATCATGATGAGCTCAGAGGCACTTTCGGGGCGGTACTTAGGGATGACAGAGGTAAATTCATTGCAGGGGGAATGGAAAAATAGACTGGTGCGCAGATGTCCTGGCAGATGAAGCTTTGGCACTTCGATATGGGTTGTCCCTGGCGCAAAGAATAGGGTGCAACCGTCTAGTTATCAATTCTGACAATCTAGAGGCCATCGAGACGATGAACAATGGAGGAGGTCATGCGAGTGCAGCGGTGGCGATTTTCGATGATTGTTATCATCTCGCTTGTGATTTTCCTATTTCTAGGTTTGAACATTGTAATAGAGAAGCAAATAAGGTAGCTCACGAACTAGCTAGGTTAGCGAGATTTTTGGCGACTTATGATTGGTTTTAGGAACCGCTGAATGAAATTGTAAATTTCCTCACAGACGATGTATCTATTTTATCTAATGAATAAAAGGGGGTGGTGTTTTGTTTCAAAAAAATAGAAACCTCCTCCTATCCTTCCTAGAAAAAATAAAAATAGAAATTTCCCTGCTTTTTTTCGAGACAAAGAAGTTCTGTCAGAGTAAATAGCCATGGGTAGCCTCATCTGCACCCCATGGAATTTCAAGACATCGGGGTCGGCTTTGCCCCTCAAGCCTCCAAGACAAAAGGCCGCCTTGTTGTGGCCGCCTGGTCCAAGCGGCCGGTTGCAAGAAGGCGGCAAGGCCCAGAAAGCGGCCCCAGGGTCGGCCGATTCCTGGCAGGTGGCCACCAGAGTGGCCGGCTCCTAGCAGGCGGCCCATCCCTGCGCCCTCAAAGTTTGCACCCACATAACAACGAAGAGACGGGGCGTGGCTACAGTGTAGCCTGCCACCCCCGAATCCCGGAGCGGGCGTGACCACAGTGCAATGAACCGGGCGGCCATCCCTCACCTGGCATGACACTGTTGCCACGTTGACCATGACATCACCCATGGCAGAGCAGCCATGCCCCCACGATGAGCTGTCGGTACGGTACACAGACGGCGGGTCATGCCTGACAGAGAGACACCTGAAGGCGGCTTGCCCAGACCAGCCGGCACAAGGAAAGGCTGGCTCATAACAGTCGGCCCTCCCCTTTCCTAGAAGTTGGTGTGCCATTAACCAGATAAGACGGGGTGTTGCTACAGTGAACGCCCACCAGGCGGCGACACTGTAGCCACGCTCTCCTCGACCAAGCCATCGTCATCAGGGGTGAGACTACAGTAACGAGCCGCCGACAGGGTCCATGGGTGGTGGGCCTTACCTATCGGCTGAGAGCCCGGCAGCCGGCGGGACCCACAGGCGGCGGGCCCCAGCAGTCGGTGGAGAAGCCGGTGACCACAAGCACTGACGGCCTAGGCCTACGTCCAGCCGGATTACCATTGTACCCCTTGGGGGGGGGGGTAGGCCTATATAAACCCCCCAGGGCACCCATGCAAAGGGTTAAGCTCTTAGACCACACACACACCCCACGTAGAGAGAGGAGAAGTGCTGGCCTTGCTCTTCTTCCTCCTCTAGCCGAACAGCTCAAGGGGCCTCTTGTAGCTACTTGTTGATTTAGTAACCATGCGGAGACCCCACAGAGCAGGACTAGGGGTGTTATCTCCTAGGAGAGCCCCGAACCTGGGTAAGATCCGCCGGCGTGCATGTCTTCGCCTCATCTCGTTTCCAGGCACCGGTGATGTCTTACTAGCTCCCACAATGATTGGCCATCCTTTGGCATATGTCGCACCAATCACCCGACATTTGGCGCCCACCGTGGGGCATGGTGCACTGTCGTCCGGAGACCTGCTCTGGACAGGAACCCTGTTCCTCCCTGGCGAGCGCAGCCAGCCAGGCACGCCCGATGGCGTTTGCGCTGGAAGCCGCCTGCGCGGCAGGCTACCTCACTGATGTCATCAGTGAGATCCGCCTCTCTGACGAGCCCGCGCCAGCTCCGAGAGCTGCCTCATCAACCTCCTTGGCAAGCTTGACATCGCCAACGAGCCCGCCTTCGACTTGGAGTCGATCGGCTCCACCGACCCGATGCTTGTCGATTCCGACACGACATACCTTGACGCCTTCCCCACTCATGTGGTGGTCATCAACGACCCACTCCCTCGTGCCGATAGTGGCGGCAGCACCGTCACCGAGCTGCTCATCATCATCCATGATGTGACATCCGACGTGGACGCCCATGACCCACTGCAGGCGGCGCTGCGGGACTTGTCTGCGCCTATCGCAGGCGACGCCGACGCCGAGACACTAGAGGCCCACCGCCTTGCGCTCATCGAGAGCGGCAAGAAGTTAGCCACCATGAGGCGCCTCACTGAAGCCTACCAGCGCGAGGTTGACCGTACCATCTGTGGCACGCCGGCTGCTGGCGGGCCTAGCCGAGCGGGCGTTGTCAAACAACACGGCGCGACCATCCCCAGCATGTTGGGGGCCGGCCGCCCGGTCTATGCCACTCCCATCGAAAACATGCGTGCCGCCCACACGGTAGTAGACGAGCTAGAAGGCCTGGACGGCGAAGAGCGCCGCTGCATGACGGAACGAGTCCAGCAGCTCATCGACGCGGCTGCTGTGCAGCAAGAAGCCGGCGCCCGCGCCGAGAATCCTCCCCCCCGCCGAGAGCACAGCGCGACCTCCCGGACGCTGACAGCAGCCGGCGCCTACGGCCGAAGAGACAACGAGCCGGCTGCCAACTGCAGTCGGACGCGTCTCACCATTGAGACGACTGCACACAAGCTGTGGAGCGGCGAGACGACTGCCTACCTCCTCCTCCTCCGCGCAAAGGGAGATACGCCTCTCCGCTGCCTGTTGAGCATCCGATGCTCAACGGCCGGCTGCGCCGCCGTGAAAGAGTCGGCGAGAATGATACCCGCCACCGGATCGACCGCCTGATGCGATCCCAGGTGCTAGAAGAAGAAGATGCAATCGGCCCGCCTTGTTTCGGCCCCCACATCCGTGACGAACCCTTTCCCAAAGGATTCTCGCTCCCAAGAGACACACCCAAGTACAACGGCTCTGTGAAGCCGGAGGACTGGCTGGTCGACTACTCCACCACAGTCAACATAGCAAACACAACAAGCGCGTTGCCGTGAAATACGTCCCTCTCATGCTTCAGGGCATGACGCACACTTGGCTGAATAGCCTCAAGCCCTACAGCATCAACAGCTGGATGGATTTCACCGAGGTCTTCAACCGCAACTTCACCAGCACGTACAAGCAGGCGCCCAAGCCTCGCCAGCTCTCTATGTGCGTCCAAGGCCAAACCGAGTCCAACCGCCACTACCTGACACGGTGGGCCGAGCTCTGCAACTCCTGCGAAGGGGTGCATGAGGTGCAGGCCATAGAATACTTCACCGCCGGGTGCAGAGAAGGCGCCCTCCTCAAGCACCGAATCCTCTACGACGAGCCGGCTACACTCGATGAACTGCTGATAATAGCAGACAAGTACGCCACTGCCGACTCCTCGATGAAGTCGGAACTCCGGGTGGACACCTATGGGAAGGTGCTCCCTCCGGCTCCCAGAACGCCGGCTGGCGACACCAGTCGGCGCCCGCAGCAGAGCAACAACAAGCGCAAGGGCCCGATGCCGGCTTCGAACAGCCGGCAGGTGGCCACAGTCGAAGACCAGCAACCGGAGGGGCAACCCATGCCCAAGAGCCAGAAGGGCGGCAAGCCGGCTAGGAAACCCGCCTTCTCCTATGAGCAAACCCTCGACGCGCCCTGCAAATTCCACAATGGTGCGAAGCGGTCCAATCACATCATCCGGAAGTGCCATTGGCTCACCAGGATCTCCAAGGGCGAGGGGCTGTTGCCGCCTCTGCCTGCTGGCCCGCCGCCTTCAGCTCCTCAGCAGCCAGCGCCATCCAAGATGAATTTCCCGAAGAGCACAGAGCATACGTTGTCTTCACAAGCCAGGCTG
Source organism: Aegilops longissima (assembly GCA_021605205.1). Taxonomy (NCBI): domain Eukaryota; kingdom Viridiplantae; phylum Streptophyta; class Magnoliopsida; order Poales; family Poaceae; genus Aegilops; species Aegilops longissima. The sequence continues at coordinate 691,648,497 of CM038679.1, forward strand.
ATGACAGGCGCAACCGGCGCCAGCAACACCAAGAGGTCAACGCTGTCGCCTCCAAGGCCCCAGAGTTCATGCACTGGTCTGAGAAGCCCATCAGCTGGAGCTGAGCTGACCACCCGGAGGTGATGCCTTCTCTGGGCTCCTATGCCTTGGTGTTGGATGCCACCTTTGCAACAGAGAGGCGAGCCGCTCGTTTCTCCTGAGTCCTGATAGATGGCAGTAGCAACATCAACATCCTTTACCGCGATACCATGGAGAAATTAAACATCAAGACGAAGCACCTCCTGCCCAGCCGGACCGTCTTCCATGTCATTGTGCCTGGCCTTTCCTGTGCACCTACCGGCAAGATCAAGATAGATGTTCTCTTCGGAGACAAGGATCACTTCCGCCGTGAAGCAGTCTGGTTTGAAGTAGTGGATCTAGAGAGCCCCTATCATGCATTACTTGGCCGACCTGCTCTGGCCAAGTTCATGGTTGTGCCTCACTACGCCTACCTCAAGATGAAGATGCCGGGAACCAAGGTCATCATCACCATAGCCAGAGACTACAAGAAGTCGTCCGACTGTGCCGCCGCAAGCAGCCTGCTGGCTGAGTCCCTCGTGATTGCCACAGAAAAGAAGCTCCTTGACCGGGTTGTGGCCATGGCCGGCAAGCAGCCGAACCTGTCGCCAGACCCCAAGGAGTCGGAGACCCAGGGATCTTTCCAGCCGGCCAAAGAGACCAAGAAGATACCCTTGGACCCGAACCACCCGGAGAGGTTCGCTCTCATAGGAACCAACCTTGACAGCAAATAAGAAAGTGAGCTCATCAATTTCCTCCGTGAGAATCGAGATATCTTTGCATGGTCCCTCAAGGACATGCCGGGTGTTCCAAAGGATTTCGCCGAGCACAAGCTACATGTCAGGGCAGATGCCAAACCAGTCAAGCAGCCTCTCCGCCGACTGTCAGAAGAGAAGAGAAGAATTGTTGGTGAAGAGATAGCCCGGCTTCTAGCAGCCGGCTTCATCATGGAAGTGTTCTTTCCAGAGTGTCTAGCCAACCCAGTCCTTGTGCTGAAGAAGAACAACAAATGGCGCATGTGTATTGATTATACCAGCCTCAACAAAGCCTGCCCCAAGGACCCATTTGCTTTGCCACGAATTGATCAAGTGATATACTCCACAGTCGGATGCGAGCTGTTGAGTTTCTTGGATGCTTACTCAGGGTATCACCAGACCGCCTGAAGACCGCCTTCATCACACCATTCGGAGCCTTCTGCTACCTGACCATGACATTCGGCTTGAGAAATGTCAGTGCCACTTTTCAGCGTTGCATGCAGAAGTGCCTCCTCAAGCAGCTCGGCAAAAATGCCCACGTCTATGTAGACGATATTGTGGTGAAGACGGAGAAGCGCGGCACCCTGTTGGAAGATCTCAAGGAAACATTTGACAACTGGCGCCGTTTTCAGATCAAGCTCAACCCGAAGAAATGCGTTTTTGGAGTGCTGGCCAGCCAGCTCCTTGGCTTCCTGGTCTCTGAACGCGGCATTGAGTGCAACCCTGTAAAGATCAAAGCCATTGAGATGATGGAGATACCTACCCGACTGCGAGATGTCCAGAAATTTACCGGGTGCTTGGCATCCCTCAGCCGCTTCATCAGTCGGCTGGGAGAGAAGGCTCTTCCCCTATACCAGCTCATGAAGAAAACCACTCACTTCGAGTGGAATGACCAGGCAGACGTGGCTTTTCACCAGCTGAACAAAATGTTGACCACGCCGCCTGTCCTGGCGGCTCTGACCGACAAAGATCCCATGCTCCTTGTTGAATATATGTTCACATGTTCCATCTTATTCTCGATGAAGTTAGAGCAAGAAGGTTTTCTGTGCCATTAATAGAACTTTGCTTATGTTATACCTGCAAATGGTTGTTGTTGCATCCAATAAAATGACATTTTTACCTGCCTAGCTATATATGCACTATATGTTTGGCTTTTCTTATATTGTAAAACAATTGAAAATTCCCAACTTTGGTAGCTGACCATCATGTGAATAAGTTTGAACAGCTTTAACTTTCATGTTTCATACCTTCGTATATGGTATGAAAATTCCTATTATTCTATCTCTTTTAAAACGGAAATGATAACCGAGGACCGGTCGCCAGGAGGCTAACTCCGGCAAACGCCTTCCTCGCCATTGCACGTATCTTAGCACAAGGCCGATGCCATGAAGGTCAGCTGGAGCCATTTGTTGTTTCTAGTTTCCCGGTGAACATTCTCTTTTTTCTCCAAAAAATGCAGGATCAAAGTGTGTGAGGAGGGTTTCGAACTCACGACCTCCTGCGCAGGGGGTGGGGCGCTTACCACTCGGCTGAAGTGGGGTGTTGTGATCTATGTATCTTGGCGCAAGGCCGATGTCACCTAGAGCAGTTGGGTCTGTTCGCTGTTTTCGTTCCCTTGCGAAGGAACCCTTTTTTTCCTCCAAAATGAATACAGGACAAGGTGCATGAGGAGGGGTTTGAACTCGCGACCTCCTATGTAGGGTGGGGAGGGGGGACACTTCACACTTGACTGAAGGGGGGTGGGGGGGGGGGGGGTGGGGTTGTATGTCTTGCGATCAAACAACAATCAAGGTCACACAATACAATTCTTGGTGGCTTGGTGCCAGATGACTTTACATGATGGGTGCTTCACAAAACAGCCACAGAAGATCTTGCATAGAACCTTTTCTCTCATCAATAACAGAACGTGAGGGTGCAGGTGTATAGTGGGTTCAAGATAACTCCAGAAAGATCATGTCCACCTTATTATGGCGCGCGGCCGCGTCAAGCGAATCCCAGAAACCACGGCCGTTGGATCAGTTGGGTTGGGTAAGAAATCAACGGCTAATACTTCAATATCATCGCGGGTGATGAGTCAAAATTCAAAAAATCGTGTACTATAGTAGTAGAAGATTTTAAAGAAAATGGTTTTAAATTTGATTTTTCATTTGTAAAAAATCCTGAATTTTTACCTTTTTGAAAGTACAAAAAATCCCTATTTTAGGGAGTTTTTTTTTCTTCTAAACTTCCCATGTGCAACTTTTAATTATAGGTGGCATGGCAATTCTTTTTTATTTTAAACCATGTCATTTTTTGTCTCCAAAAACATGGCAATTTTTAGGTCTTTTTGTAATGCCCATGGCTGGGAAATTGTATCACTTATCCATGTTAATTTTGGAATTGTCTTTTTTTTAACTTTCCCACATGGAAATTTTATTATTAAGAGCATGTCATTTCAATAATTAATAACATGTCATTTTTATTATGAAGAGGATGGCAGTTTTATTACTAAGAACATGGCATTTTATTATTAATAACATGATTTTTTCATTAAGAGGATTGCAGTTTTATTATTTGACAGCCCTAGTAGTATGGAGCAGTACAAGAATAGTAGTGGTTGAATAATAAGCCGGGCGGGCAGTCGGAGTGACCCCGCCACCCGCTCCGCGCCACCCACTAGATCAGCAATGGAATGAGCATGCATGCATGGTGATGCCTGGTGATCCACCTTCGGCGCGCGCGACCCAACCTTCTCCGATCCGCCTAAGAATAGCCGGCGTCCCTTGCATATAAACACCACAGCGAGGCCCTCATAGCCACACCACCACCGCCATCTCCATCTCTCAACCCAACAAGCATCCATCCATCCATCCATCCATCTCCAAGCAGTGCGCCTGCCCGCAGCTAGCAAGCTCCCACCGGACCAACAAAGCCAGCCAGCCAACAATGGCCCGCGCTGCAGTCTTCATCGTCGCCCTCCTCCTGGTCGCCGTCGCGGTGGCGCCATTCGCCGACGCCAAGGGCAAGAAGGCCAAGGCCGAGAAGAAGGCCGAAGCGCCCGCGCCGTCCGCCAGCGCGCCCGCCGAAGCGCCCGCGGCCGACGCCCCCGCCTCCGAGCCCTCCGCTGCGGATGCACCGGAGCCCAGCAGCAGCTCCAGCACCTCCGACTGATCGATGACCCATCCATCCGCCCGGACGCCGGACAGAGATCGCTCTAGATCCGTCTGGTGATGATGAGCCGGAGCTCTCCCTTTCTCTGTTTGTAATAATGCATGCGTGCTGATCCACATATGTCACGATCGCCGTATCCAAGATTTTTCTTTTCTTTTCTTTTCTTTTTATGACATTTTTCTTTTCAGGGGAATAGTTCGTCCCTGTTTAATTTTGTTGAGATCAAATTTCCTCTTTCTTTTGCCAATGTCTTGTACGTAGTTATACTTGCCTCTCAACATAAGGCTTGTTCTCATCTTCAATTCTAGCCTTGTACCGTGAAGCGATTGTGAACAATAAAGACAAAATTCCCCACTTCTTTACAATTTGTTTTCAATCCTCATTTCGGGTGTAATTATAATTGCCTCGCCTGGTACACATGGTCTTGTTTTTTCGGCCAGGCTCTGAAACTGCTTCCATGCCAAATAGAGATTGCTTCCATCCGCTTAGAATTTGTTGATAATCAAGATTCCTTCCATCGGGTTAGAATTTGTTTGCTCCATTCAGCCCCAAATTTGCTTCCACGACTATGACGACCACTTCAACCTAGTTCGATCGTATTTGTGTCTAGGGTACGCAAACAAAAATGTGTTTCAAGCGACTAGAAAATTATTTTCGCTGCAACATAAAAGAGCGCTCGAAATTATTAAAAACTGTTTTCATTTACATTGCTTTCGAAATATTAGAATTTGCTTCCGAAGCAACGGGCCCGAGATTACTTCCATCTGGTTGAAGTATGTGCTTTGATTGATCGCATAAAGTGCTTCCATGGCAACCAGCGGTCACTTTGATCTAGTTAGAACTTATAATTTGTTTATTTCAATTGTCCGTAATATTGACTCCATTGTAACTAGAGATCACTTTCATTTATTCACAATTTGTTAGCCTCGACAAGTCATATAAGTTGCTTCTACGACCACAACAACTAGAATTGATCAGTAAGGTAGGTTATGTGCCTCCAGAGCTGTAGGCACAATACGGACAAGACTGACGGCAACACTCGGCACAAGATGGCATCACCATGGAAGTGTGTACAGGGAAGTTCGTAAGCACTGTGCATAAACCAAAGAAGTACATCCAGTGTAATTTGAAAGCTCCATTTACAAAAGCATTATGAAAACGTTTAGGCGTCACCAGGAGCTACATGAACACGAGGGTGAAGAATAAGAACCCCCCCCACACACACACACCCACACCCACGCGCGACACAAATTCCGCTGAAGAACTTTATGGACATGACCAACGTCCAGGTGCAAACCATGGACCTGCAAATACGGACACAAATCTTAGAGCGGCGCCAACTACACATTGGGCGAGAAGACGGTGAGCGAGTTGCTGGAATTAATCTCCAGTGATATTAAAATAAATGCAAAACAGAAACAAATAAAGAAAACAGAAAAAGAAAATAAAAAGAAAGGGGAAATCGCTTTGGACCCCAAATAGTGACTAATAGTCCACGGAACGGGTCAGAACCGGCCAAAATTGCGAGTGTTGGCGATGGACACATAAACGCTCCCCGGGGATCATCAATCGTCAAAATAGCTCTGGGACCCCAAAACGGCGAGTAGTCCATGAAACGGCCCAAAATCGGCCAAAACTGTGAGTGTAGATGACCGATACGTAAACGCATCTCGGGGTACGTTAATCGTGGAAATCACTTCGGGACCCCAAAGCAGTGAGTAATAGTCCATGAAACGGGCCAGAATTGACCAAAACTGTGAGTGTTGATGATCGACACGTAAACGTACCCCGGGGTTCGTTAATCGTGAAAATCACTCCGAGACCCCAAAACAGCGAGTAATAGTCCACGAAACAGCCCAGAATCAGTCAGAATTGTGAGTGTTGATGACCGACACATAAATGCACCCCGGGGTTCGTTAATCATGGATATCACTCTGGCACCCCAAAACAGTGAGTAATAGTCCACGAAACGGGGCCCGAATCAGCCAAAACTGTGAGTGTTGATGACCGACACGTAAGCGCAACTTGGGGTTCAACAACCATGAAAACTAGATGATACCCCGCGCGTTGTTGCGGGATTTTTTGATGAATTTTTGACAAAAGCCAGGATCCAATTTGAAATAACAAAATCGTACAGTTGACTTGCACATTCTTTACAACTAGCAATCTACATTGATGTAAGGGCAATAGGCCACCGTTAACACATGCTTTACAGTGGAGGTTTGCAAAAAATGCGCAGATTATATCAGATATCAACTGTGCTATCAGCAGTTAAATGTTTTAGAATATTTTCCGTGTTGACTTGAGTACACTTTCTCCGTTCAAATTTAAAAATTTCAAAAAAACCGATTTTTTTTGCTCCGTACATGATTTTCTCGTGGGGTAGCGGTAAACGCGGATACCGGGCGGTATATGAATTTTCCGCCCGGTACCCAAAACCATGGCTATAATAACTGGTGTTGCATTATCTTGTGAGATCTTTTGCCTAAGTGTAGTTGGACTATTAGTGTTCATTATAAATAGTTGAGGTATTTATTGAAACAGAAACTCAAGGAAAGCAAGGCACAAACGATCAGTGGGTCAAGTGCATGGTAGTAATCTAAAAACAAAGAAGCAACATGGTTAATGAAGATTGGAAACTGGAGGAATTAGGGAGAACCTTGGACAGAGAGGGGACTGAAACAGGTTGCAGGCGGCTCCAAGGGCGTAGATATGACCATCCTCGGATGTTTCCTACCTCTCTATAATGATTGCAAGAGCAGCCTATAGAAAAATATGGTATGCATATAATTCCAATTCAACACCACACAATATGTTTAGTTTAGGAACAAGTTTTGAACAACAACTTCGTAATAACTTGTTGAATGACTAAAAATAATGTATTGACCAAAATAAAGAGGTGGTAAAGCATCTTTCTCTTGTTATTACCAGTTTACTTGTCGGATGACTAAGAATAATGTATTGACCAAAATAAAGAGATGCTAAAGCATCTTTCTCTTGTTATTACCAGTTTACCTAACATTTAAGACAATGATTTCTCCTATATCTATTTTACTAAATTTGTACCCATATTCAGTTTACAGGAAAAGCTTTATAGCCATATCATTGCCCCCTGTTCCTCCATATTTAGATGCAATAAGAGCTAGCCAGATCGTTGCTAGCTTCAGCCTCTCAGACACAGTTCTACAAACCAAACAAGAATAGAATTTTCAGTTTTCTAGATTTATAAGAACTGAACCTGTAGGCACGGTGAAGAGGCTATAGGGAGATCCATGTACGAAGAGGGGACGTGACGCAAGTACATAAGTGGAGATTGCAACGGTGGCGAAGAGGAGGCTACTGAACCATTTTCGTAGGCCGACGGAGTCGGCGAGTGCGTTGCTGGCCAAAAACGACGCCGGCATCCCCACGAGGCCACGAACCCCACCACCTGCTTCGCATCACGCCGGTTCACTTTTTTACCTAGATGCATAGACGCCGTGATAAGAGCCTAGATCCAGCCGACGACAGATGCCGCAGTAGGGTGGGTGAGGCATGTGAAGTGGCATACCTGATGGACTTGGTGATCTGATGGCGAACGCGAGGACAACGGCGTGGAGCGGGTAGTTGCCAAACACGACCGGGTTGGAGAAGAGGGCACCGCGGCAGGCGCTCGCTACGTGACGGAGGCAGCATCTCCCACCGATAGGCGTCTGGTTCCAGAAGTGCACCAACAGGTGATGGGCGTTGAGTATCAGGGCTTCAAATTCGCTAGTATCCAACTAATCTTCAAGGGCTAAACCTGAATACGTGATGAATCCTCTCAGGCCGAAGCGGTACTTGTGGGGAGAACAACTCCATCTACTCCTCCATTTATTCGATGGACAAGAAGAAAAGGCTTCAGTGTAGAAGAGGGAGAGATTGATGGAAAATCAATTGGTGGGGAGTAATTTTTTTTAAAAAGGAGGAAGCATTCCCGGCCTCTGCATCTGGACGATGCATACGGCCACTTTACTAATTATTAAGCGCAAAAGACCTTAGAAAGTAGTACATCAGTAAGCCTGAAGCCACCATCTAGGCAACATCTGTCGCGACTCCTACCCCCTTGATGCAGTGGTGCCGAATATCCGAGCCTAATACAAAACAGACATCGCGCCAAATCCTAACATCTAATGTCGGATGCCCCATCCTAACGAAGATAATGAATGTGTGTATCAGTTATTGGGCCTGAAAGCCAGCGTGCAAAACGCAGCGGCCAACAACATTTTCCTGACTCAGTCGTACGCACACAGAAAGAGAAGCCTGTTGGATGGCCATCGTGCAAAAGAACAAAACGCTATCTTCACTTAGCGGTGGTAGCTCTTAGTAATTTGCTTAACTTTTGATCAAACGGCTATAGACTCCTCAGCTTTCCTGAATCAATGGCCATAAAAAATTGAAGTGACCATGGCTTGACGAGAAGGCAGGAAAATCACCTAGTAGGGTGCCCCTATTTAGATATAGAAGATTGCTTCAGGACCCCAAAATGTAAGTAATAATCCACGAAACGATTCAGAATTGGCCAAAACCGTGAGTGTTGACGACGGACACATAAACGCACCCCGGAGATCATCAATCATAAAAATCGCCCTGGCCCCATCCTAACGATGAGTAATAGTGCTCGAAACGGATCAGAATTGGCAAAAAACTGTTAGTGTTGATGACCGACACGTAAACGCACCACGGGGTTCATTAATCGTGGATATCGCTCCGGAACCCCAAAACAATAAGTAATAGTCCATGAAACGGGGCAGAATCGGCCAATACTGCGATTGTTGATGACCGACACGTAAGCGCACCTTGGGCTTCAACAACCATGTAAATCGCTTTGGGACCCCAAAACGGTGAGTAATAGTCCACGAGACGGGTCAGAATCGACAAAAATCGCGAGTGTTGATAACCGACACGTAAACGCACCCCCGTGTTCGTTAATCGTGAAAATCATTCCGGGACCCCAAAACAGTGAGTAATAGTCCACGAAACGGCCCAGAATCGGCCAAAACTGTGAGTGTAGATGACCGACACGTAAACGCACTCCGGGGTTAATTAATCGTGGAAATCACTTCAGGACCACATAACAGTGAGTAATAGTCCACTAAACGGCCAGAATCGGCCAAAACTGTGAGTGTTGATGACCGACACGTAAACACATCCCGGGGTTCGTTAATCGTGAAAATCACTCCGGGACCCCAAAACAACAGTAATAGTCCATGGAATGGCTCAGAATCGGGCAAAATTGTGAGTGCTGATGACCGACACGTAAATGCATCCCGTGGTTTGTTAATCGTGGATATCACTCCGGGACCCCAAAACAGTGAGTAACCACGAAACGGGCCTGAATCGGGCAAAACTGTGAGTGTTGACGACCGACACGTCAGCGCAACTTGGGGTTCAACAACTATGGAAATCACTTCGGAACCCCAAAACGGTCAGTAATAGTCCACAAAACGGGTCAGAATTGGCCAAAACCGTGAGTGTCGACGACGGACACGTAAATGCACCCCAGGGATCGCCAATCGTGAAAATCGCTTTGACACCCCAAAACGATGATTAATAGTGCTCGAAACAGACCACAATCGGCCAAAACTGTGAGTGTTGATGACCGAAACATAAATGCACCCCGGGGATCATTAATCGTGGAATTCGCTACGGGAACCCAAAATAAATAGTAATAGTCTATGAAACGGGGCAGCATCGGTCAAAATTACGATTGTTGATGACCAACACAGAAGCACACCTTGGGGTTCAACAACCACGGAAATCAATTTGGGACCCTAAAACGATGAGTAATAGTCCACGAGACGGGTCAGAATTGACATAAGCCGCGAGTGTTGATGGCCGACACGTAAACGCACCCCGGGGTTCGCTAATTGTGAAAATTACTCTCGGACCCCAAAACAGGAGAGTAATAGTCCACACTATGGCTCAGAATCGGCCAAAACTGTGAGTGTTGATGACCGACACCTAAATGCACCTCGGGATTCATTAATCATGGATATCACTCTGGGACCCCAAAACAGTGAGTAACCACGAAACGGGCCCGAATCGGCCATAACTATGAGTGTTGACGACCGACACGTCAGCGCAACTTGGGGTTCAACAACTATGTAAATCGCTTCAGGACCCCAAAACGGCCAGTAATAGTCCACAAAACGGGTCAGAATTGGCCAAAACCGTGAGTGTTGACGACGGACATGTAAACGCACTCGGGGATCGTCAATCATGGAAATTGCTCTAGCACCCTAAAACGATGAGTAATAGTGCTCGAAACGGACCAGAATCAGCCAAAACTATGAGTGTTGATGACCGACACGAAAATGCACCACAGGGTTCTTAATCGTGGAAATCGCCCTGGGACCCCAAAACAATGAGTAATAGTCCATGAAATGGGGCAGAATCGACCAATACTGCGATTGTTGATGACCCACACGTAAGCGCACCTTGGGCTTCAACAACCATGGAAATCGCTTTGGGACCCCAAAACGGTGAGTAATAGTCCACGATACGAGTCAGAATCGACAAAAATCGTGAGTGTTGATGATCGACATGTAATCGCACCCCAGTGTTCGTTGATCGTGAAATCACTCCGGGACCCTAAAACAGTGAGTAGTAGTCCACGAAACGGCCCAGAATCGGCCAAAACTGTGAGTGTAGATGACCGACACCTAAACGCACCTCGGGGTTATTTAATCATGGAAATCACTTCAGGACCCCAAAACAGTGAGTGTTGATGACCGACACGTAAACACATCCCGGGGTTCGTTAATCGTGGAAATCACTCCCGGACCCCAAAACATCAGTAATAGTCCATGAAACGGCTCAGAATCGGGCAAAACTGTGAGTGTTGATGACCGACACGTAAATGCACCCAGTGGTTTGTTAATCGTGGATAACACGCGGGACCCCAAAACAGTGAGTAACCATGAAACGGCCCGAACTGTGAGTGTTGACGACCGACACGTCAGCGCAACTTTGGCTTCAACAACTATGAAAATCGCTTCGGAACCCCAAAATTGTTAGTAATAGTCCTCAAAACGGGTCATAATTGGCCAAAATCGTGAGTGTTGACGACGGACACGTAAACGCACCCCGGGGATCGTCAATTGTGGAAATCGCTTTGACACCCCAAAACGATGAGTAATAGTGCTCGAAACGGACCAAAATCGGCCAAAATTGTGAGTGTTGATGACCGACACGTAAATGCACCCTGGGTTCATTAATCATGGAAATTGCTATGGGAACTCAAAATAACGATTAATAGTCCATGAAGCGGTGCAGCATCGACCAAAATTGCGATTGTTGATGACTGACACGGAAGCGCACCTTGGGGTTTAACAACCATGAAAATCGCTTTGGGACCCCAAAACGGTGAGTAATAGTCCACGAGACGGGTTAGAATCGTCATAAGCCGTGACTGTTGATGACCGACACGTAAACGCATTCTAGAGTTCGTTAATCGTGGAAATCACTCCGGAACCCCAAAACATCGAGTAATAGTCCATGAAATGGCCCAGAATCGGCCAAAACTGTGAGTGTTGATGACCGACATGTAAATGCACCCCAGGGTTCGTTAATCAAGGATATCAATTCGGGACCCCAAAACAGTGAATAATAGTCCACGAAACGGGCCTGAATCGGCTAAAACTATGAGTGTTGATGACCGACACGTAAGCGCAACTTGAGGTTCAACAACTATGGAAATCGCTTCGGGACCCCAAAACCGTAAGTAATAGTTCGCGAAACGGGCCAGAATTGGCCAAAACCGTGAGTGTTGACGACGGAAACGTAAATGCACCCCGGGGATCGTCAATCATGGAAATTGCTCTGGCACCCCGAAAACGATGAATAATAGTGCTCGAAACGGACCAGAATCGGCCAAAATTGTGAGTGTTGATGACCGACACGTAAATGCACCCCGGGGTTTCATTAAGCGTGGAAATCGCTCCGGGACCCCAAAACAATGAGCAATAGTCCATGAAACGGGGTAGAATCGGCAAAAACTGCGATTGTTGATGACCGACACATAAGCGCACCTTTGGGTTCAACAACCATGGAAATTGCTTTGGGTCCACAAGATGGGTCAGAATCGACAAAAACCGCGAGTGTTGATGACTGACACGTAAAAGCACCCCGGGGTTCCTTAATCATAAAATCACTCCGGGACCCCAAAACAGTGAGTAATAGTCCACGAAACGACCCAGAATCGGCCAAAACCGTGAGCAAAGATGACCGACACGTAAATGCACCCCGGGGTTCATTAATCATGAAAATCACTTCGGGAGCCCAAAACAGTGAGTATTAGTCCACGAAACGGGCCAGAAAGGGCCAAAACTGTGAGTGTTAATGACCGACGCGTAAACACATCCCGGGGTTCGTTAATCATGGAAATCACTCTGGGACCCCAAGACAGTGAATAATCGTCCATGAAACGTCCGTGAATCGGGAAAACTGTGAGTGTTGATGACCGTCACGTAAATGCACCTCGGGGTTCGTTAATCGTGGATATCACTCCAGGACCCAAAACAATGAGTGTTGATGACCGACACGTAAGCACAACTTGGGGTTCAACAACTATGGAAATCGCTTTAGGACCCCAAAACGGTCAGTAATAGCCCACGAAATGGGTCAGAATTAGCCAAAAGTTTGAGTGTTGATGACTGGCACGTAAACACATCCAGGGGTTCGTTAATCGTGGAAATCACTCCGGGACCCCAAAACAACAGTCATAGTCGTTGAGATGGCTCAGAATCGGGCAAAATTGTGAGTGCTGATGACCGACACGCAAATGCATCCCGTGGTTTGTTAATCGTGGATATCATTCCGGGACCCCAAAACAGTGAGTAACCACGAAACGGGCCTGAATCAGCCAAAACTGTGAGTGTTGACGACCGACACGTCAACGCAACTTGTGGTTCAACAACTATGGAAATCACTTCGGGACCCCAAAACGGTCAGTAATAGTCCACAAAACGGGTCAGAATTGGCCAAAACCGCGAGTGTTGACGACGGACACGTAAATGCACCCCGGGGATCACCAAGCGCGGAAATCGCTCCGGGACCCCATAACAATGAGCAATAGTCCATGAAACGAGGTAGAATCGGCCAAAACTGCGATTGTTGATGACCGACACGTAAGCGCACCTTTGGGTTCAACAACCGTGGAAATTGCTTTGGGACCCCAAAACAGTGAGTAATAGTCCATGAGATGGGTCAGAATCGACAAAAACCGCGAGCGTTGATGACTGACACATAAAAGCACCACGGGGTTCCTTAATCATGAAAATCACCCCGGGACCCCAAAATAGTGAGTAATAGTCCACGAAACGGCCCAGAATCGGCCAAACCGTGAGCAAAGATGACCGACCTTTGTGATAAGGTAACAGATAGTTTTGTGATAAGGTAATTTGTAGCGGGTAATAAGCAATGAAAGTAAATAAGGTGCAACAAGGTGGCCCAATCCTTTTTGTAGCAAAGGACAAGCCTGGACAAGTTCTTATTATGAGAAGAGCGCTCCCGAGGACACATGGGAATTATCGTCAAGCTAGTTTTCATCACGCTCATATGATTCGCGTTCGTTACTTTGATAATTTGATATGTGGGTGGACCGGTGCTTGGGTACTGCCCTTTCTTGGACAAGCATCCCACTTATGATTAACCCGTATTGCAAGCATCCACAACTACAAAAGAAGTATTAAGGTAAACCTAACCATAGCATGAAACATGTGGATCCAAATCAGCCCCTTATGAAGCAACACATAAACTAGGGTTTAAGCTTCTGTCACTCTAGCAACCCATCATCTACTTATTACTTCCCAATGCCTTCCTCTAGGCCCAAACAATGGTGAAGTGTCATGTAGTCGACGTTCACATAACCACCACCAGAGGAGAGACAACATACAGCTCATCAAAATATCGAACGAATACCAAATTCACATGACTACTAATAGCAAAACTTCACCCATGTCCTCAGGAACAAACGTAACTACTCACAAAGCATATTCATGTTCATGACCAGAGGGGTATTAATATGCATTAAGGATCTGAACATATGATCTTCCACCAAATAAACCAACTAGCATCAACTACAAAAGAGTAATCAACACTACTAGCAACCCACAGGTACCAATCTAAGGTTTTGGTACAAAGATTGGATACAAGAGATGAACTAGGGTTTGAGAGGAGATGGTGCTGATGAAGATGTTGATGGAGATTGACCCCCTCCCGATGAGAGGATCGTTGGTGATGACGAAGGTGATGATTTCCCCCTCCCGGAGGGAAGTTTCCCCGGCAGAACAGCTCCGCCGGAGCCCTACATTGGTTCCGCCAAGGTTCCGCCTCGTGGCGGCGGAGTTTCGCCCCGTAAGCTCGCTTTTGATTTTTTTTCCAGGGTAAAAGACTTCATGTAGCAGAAGATGGGCACCGGAGGGCTGCCAGGTGGCCCACGATGCAGGGGGGCATGCCCAGGGGGTAGGGCGCGCCCCCACCCTTGTGGATGGTGGGTGGCCCCCCTCAGGTGTTTCTGCCGCTCAATATTTTTTATTAATTCCAAAAATGACTTTCGTGGAGTTTCAGGACTTTTGGAGCTGTGCAGAATAGGTCTCTAATATTTTCTCCTTTTCCAGCTCACAATCCCAACTGCTGGCATTCTCCCTCTTCATGTAAACCTTGTAAAATAAGAGAGAATAGCCATAAGTATTGTGACATAACGTGTAATAACAGCCCATAATGCAATAAATATCAATATAAAAGCATGATGCAAAATGGACGTATCGACCGCCTCATTCTTTCTACGATCGATGTGTTCCACCTGACAACCCTTGAAGTGTCCAACAATGGCATCAACTTCACGGCGATAAGCCGCCATGAGGGGATCCTTGGAATCCCACTTGCCTGAGGCTTGTTGAGCCACCAAATCTGAGTCACCAAAGCACCTTACCCGGCTTAAGCTCATCCGCTTAGCCATCCGAAGACCATGGAGCAAGGCCTCATACTCAGCCGCATTGTTAGTACAAGGAAACATCAACCTTAGCACATAACAAAATTTGTCACCTCGAGGGGAGGCTAAAACAACTCCAGCCCCCGAGCCCTCCAATTGCCTGGACCCATCAAAGTGAATAGTCCAATATGTGTTGTCCGGCTTCTCTTCAGGCATCTGCAGCTCTGTCCAATCGTTGATGAAGTCCACCAGTGCTTGAGACTTGATAGCAGTGCATGGCACATACCTTAAACCATGAGGCCCAAGCTCAATGGCCCACTTGGCGACTCGTCCTGTGGCTTCTCTGTTTTGAATGATATCTCCTAAAGGAGCATAACTGACCATAGTGATGGGATGACCCAGAAAATATTGCTTAAGCTTTCGGCTGGCCATGAACACCCCATAAACGAGCTTCTGCCAATGTGGATATCTCTGCTTGGACTCAATAAGCACCTCACTGATGCAGTAAACCGTCCGTTGAACCAGATATTCCTTGCCAGCCTCCTTGCGCTCCACCACAATGGCCACACTGACAGCACATGTGTTAGCAGCTACATATAACAATAATGGCTCTTTATCAATGGGAGCAGCAAGGACCGGCGACTCATTGAGCTGCCTCTTCAAATCTTCAAATGCAACGTTAGCAGCATCACTCCAGACAAAGTTGTCTGTTTTCTTCATCATCTGATACAACGGTATGGCCTTCTCACCTAGCCGGCTTATGAACCGGCTTAAATCAGCAATACGACCCGCCAAACGCTGAACATCATTGATACATGCCGGTTTAGCTAAGGAGGTGATGGCCTTGATCATCTCCGGGTTAGCCTCAATGCCTTTGTTAGAAACCAGAAAACCCAAAAGCTTGCCTGCTGGCACACAAAAAACGCACTTGGCCGGGTTCAACAACCACGGAAATCAATTTGGGACCCTAAAACGATGAGTAATAGTCCACGAGACGGGTCAGAATTGACATAAGCCGCGAGTGTTGATGGCCGACACCTAAACGCACACCGGGGTTTGTTAATTGTGAAAATTACTCTCGGACCCCAA
This sequence comes from Aegilops longissima, assembly GCA_021605205.1. NCBI lineage: Eukaryota > Viridiplantae > Streptophyta > Magnoliopsida > Poales > Poaceae > Aegilops > Aegilops longissima. The sequence goes on from CM038679.1 coordinate 691,664,502, forward strand.
AACAGGAGAGTAATAGTCCACACAATGGCTCAGAATCGGCCAAAACTGTGAGTGTTGATGACCGACACCTAAATGCACCTCGGGATTCATTAATCATGGATATCACTCCGGGACCCCAAAACAGTGAGTAACCACGAAACGGGCCCGAATCGGCCAAAACTGTGAGTGTTGACGACCGACACGTCAGCGCAACTTGGGGTTCAACAACTATGGAAATCGCTTCAGGACCCCAAAACGGCCAGTAACAGTCCACAAAACGGGTAAGAATTGGCCAAAACCGTGAGTGTTGACGACGGACATGTAAACGCACTCGGGGATCGTCAATCGTGGAAATCGCTCTAGCACCCTAAAACGATGAGTAATAGTGCTCGAAACGGACCAGACTCGGCCAAAACTGTGAGTGTTGATGACCGACACGAAAACGCACCACGGGGTTCATTAATCGTGGAAATCGCCCTGGGACCCCAAAACAATGGGTAATAGTCCATGAAATGGGGCAGAATCGACCAATACTGTGATTGTTTATCACCCACACGTAAGCGCACCTTGGGCTTCAACAACCATGGAAATCGCTTTGGGACCCCAAAACGGTGAGTAATAGTCCACGATACGGGTCAGAATCGACAAAAATCGTGAGTGTATATGATCGACATGTAATCGCACCCCGGTGTTCGTTGATCATGGAAATCACTCCGGGACCCTAAAACAGTGAGTAGTAGTCCACGAAACGGCCCAGAATCGGCCAAAACTGCGAGTGTAGATGACCGACACCTAAACGTACCTCGGGGTTATTTAATCATGGAAATCACTTCAGGACCCTAATCAGTGAGTGTTGATGACCGACACGTAAACACATCCCGGGGTTCCTTAATCGTGGAAATCACTCCCGGACCCCAAAACATCAGTAATAGTCCATGAAACGGCTCAAAATCGGGCAAAACTGTGAGTGTTGATGACCGACACGTAAATGCACCCAGTCGTTTGTTAATCGTGGATAACACCCGGGACCCCAAAACAGTGAGTAACCATGAAACGACCCGAACTGTGAGTGTTGACGACCGACACGTCAGTGCAACTTTGGCTTCAACAACTATAGAAATCGCTTCGGGACCCCAAAACTGTTAGTAATAGTCCTCAAAACGGGTCATAATTGGCCAAAATCGTGAGTGTTGACGATGGACACGTAAACGCACCCTGGGGATCGTCAATTGTGGAAATCGCTTTGGCACCCCAAAACGATGAGTAATAGTGCTCGAAACGGACCAAAATCGGCCAAAATTGTGAGTGTTGATGACCCACACGTAAATGCACCCCGGGGTTCATTAATCATGGAAATCGCTATGGGAACTCAAAATAACGAGTAATAGTCCATGAAGCGGTGCAACATCGGCCAAAATTGCGATTGTTGATGACTGACACGGAAGCGCACCTTGGGGTTTAACAACCATGAAAATCGCTTTGGGACCCCAAAACGGTGAGTAATAGTCCACGAGACGGGTTAGAATCGTCATAAGCCGTTACTGTTGATGACCGACAAGTAAACGCATTCTAGAGTTCGTTAATCGTGGAAATCACTCCGGGACCCCAAAACATCGAGTAATAGTCCATGAAATGGCCCAGAATCGGCCAAAACTGTGAGTGTTGATGACCGACACGTAAATGCACCCCAGGGTTCGTTAATCAAGGATATCACTTCGGGACCCCAAAACAGTGAATAATAGTCCACGAAACGGGCCTGAATCGGCTAAAACTATGAGTGTTGATGACCGACACGTAAGCGCAACTTGGGGTTCAACAACTATGGAAATCGCTTCGGGACCCCAAAACCGTAAGTAGTAGTTCGGGAAACGGACCAGAATTGGCCAAAACCGTGAGTGTTCACGACGGAAACGTAAACGCACCCCGGGGATCGTCAATCATGGAAATTGCTCTGGCACCCCCAAAACGATGAATAATAGTGCTCGAAACGGACCAGAATCGGCCAAAATTGTGAGTGTTGATGACCGACACGTAAACGCACCCCGGGGTTCATTAAGCGTGGAAATCGCTCCGGGACCCCAAAACAATGAGCAATAGTCCATGAAACGGGGTAGAATCGGCAAAAACTGCGATTGTTGATGACCGACACGTAAGCGCACCTTTGGGTTCAACAACCATGGAAATTGCTTTGGGTCCACGAGATGGGTCAGAATCGACAAAACCGCGAGTGTTGATGACTGACACGTAAAAGCACCCCGGGGTTCCTTAATCATGAAAATCACTCCGGGACCCCAAAACAGTGAGTAATAGTCCACGAAACGGCCCAGAATCGGCCAAAACCGTGAGCAAAGATGACCGACACGTAAATGCACCCCGGGGTTCATTAATCATGAAAATCACTTCGGGAGACCAAAACAGTGAGTAATAGTCCACGAAACAGGCCAGAAAGGGCCAAAACTGTGAGTGTTGATGACTGACGCGTAAACATATCCCGGGGTTCGTTAATCATGGAAATCACTCTGGGACCCCAAGACAGTGGATAATCGTCCATGAAACGTCCGTGAATCTGGCAAAACTGTGAGTGTTGATGACCGTCACGTAAATGCACCTCGGGGTTCGTTAATCGTGGATATCACTCCAGGACCCAAAACAATGAGTGTTGATGACCGACTCGTAAGCACAACTTGGGGTTCAACAACTATGGAAATCGCTTCGGGACCCCAAAACGGTCAGTAATAGCCCACGAAATGGGTCAGAATTAGCCAAAACTTTGAGTGTTGATGACTGACACGTAAACACATCCAGGGGTTCGTTAATCGTGGAAATCACTCCGGGACCACAAACAACAGTCATAGTCCTTGAAATGGCTCAGAATCGGGCAAAATTGTGAGTGCTGATGACCGACACGTAAATGCATCCCGTGGTTTGTTAATCGTGGATATCATTCCGGGACCCCAAAACAGTGAGTAACCACGAAACGGGCCTGAATCGGCCAAAACTGTGAGTGTTGACGACTGACACGTCAGCACAACTTGTGGTTCAACAACTATGGAAATCACTTCGGGACCCCAAAACGGTCAGTAATAGTCCACAAAACGGGTCAGAATTGGCCAAAACCGCGAGTGTTGACGACGGACACGTAAATGCACCCCGGGGATCGCCAAGCGCGGAAATCGCTCCGGGACCCCAAAACAATTGTGAGTGTTGACGACGGACACGTAAACGCACCCCGGGGTTCGTTAATCGTGAAAATCACCCCGAGACCCCAAAACAGTGAGTAATAGTTCACGAAACGGCCCAGAATCGGCCAAAACCGTGAGCAAAGAATTGGAAATCGCTTCGGGACGCCAAAACGGTGAGTAATAGTCCACGAAACGGGTCAGAATTGGGCAAAACTGTGTTTGTTGACGACGGACACGTAAATGCACCCTGGGGATCGTCAAACGTGGAAGTCGCTCTGGGACCCCAAAATGGTGAGTAATAGCGCACAAAATGGACCAGAATAAGGCAAAATTGTGAATGTTGATGACCGACACGTAAACGCACCCCGGGGATCGTCAATTATAGAAATCACTCCGGGACCCCAAACTGAGTAACAGTCCAAGAAACGGGTCAGAATCGGCCCAAACTGCGATTGCTGATGACCGAGACGTAAGTGCACCTTGTGGTTCGAAACGGGTCAGAAGTGGCCAAACAATGAGTGTTGACGATGGACATGTAAACGCAACTCGGGGAACGCCAATCTTGGAAATCGTTCTAGCACCCCAAAACAATGAGTAATAGTGCTCGAAACGGACAAAAATTGGCCCAAATTGTGAGTGTTGATGACATACACGAAATGCACCCCGTGGTTCGTTAATCGTGGAAATCAGTTCGGGACCCCAAAACTGCTATTGTTGATGACCGGCACGTAAGCGCACCTTGGGGTTCAACAACCATGGAAATCGCATTGGGACCCCAAAACGGTGAGTAATTGTCCATGAAACGTGTTAGAATTGACAAAAACCACGAGTGTTGATGACCTACGCGTAAATGCACCCCGGGGTTCGTAAATCATGGAAATCACTCCAGGACCCCAAAACAGTGAGTAATAGTCCATAAACGGCCCGAATTTGCGAAAACTATGAGTGTAGATCATCGACACGAACGCACCCTGGGTTCGTTAATCGTGGAAATCACTCCGGGACCCCAAAACAGTGAGTAATAGAGCACGAAACGGTCCAGAATCGGGAAAAACTGTGAGTGTTGATGACCGACACATAAACGCATCCCGGGGTTCGTTAATCGTGGAAATCACTCTGGGACCCCACAACGGTGAGTAATAGTCCACGAAACGGGTCAGAATTGGCCAAATCTGTGAGTGTTGACGACGGACACGTAAACACACCCGGGATCATCAAACGTGGAAGTCGCTGGGACCCCAAAACGGTGAGTAATAAGCGCACGGAAACGGACCAGAATCAGCCAAAATTATGAGTGTTGATGACCGACACGTAAGCGCACCCGGGGTTCGTCAATCGTAGAAATCACTACGGGACCCCAAACTGAGTGTTGAGACCAAGAAAGCGGGTTAGAATCGACCAAAACCGTGAGCAAAGATGACCGAGACGTAAATGCACCTTGGGGTTCATTAATCATGAAAATCACTTGGGAGACCAAAACTAGTGAGTAATAGTTGAGGCCGAAAGGGCCAAAACGTGAGTGTTGATGATCGACGCGTAAACATATCCGGGGTTCGTTAATCATGGAAATCATTCGGGACCCCAAAGCGATGGATAATCGCCCATGAAACGGACGTGAATCGCCAAACTGTGAGTGTTGATGACCGACACGTAAATGCACCTCGGGGTTCGTTAATCGTGGATATCACTTCAGGACCCAAAACAATGAGTGTTGATGACCGACACATAAGCACAACTTGGGGTTCAACAACTATGGAAATCGCTTTGGGACCCCAAAGCGGTGAGTAATAGTCCACGAAATGGGTCGAATTAGCCAAAACTTTGAGTGTTGATGGTGACACGTAAACACATCCATGGGGTTCGTTAATCGTGGAAATCACTCCGGGACCACAAACAACAGTCATAGTCCTTGAAATGGCTCAGAATCGGGCAAAATTGTGAGTGCTGATGACCGACACGTAAATGCATCCCGTGGTTTGTTAATCGTGGATATCATTCCGGGACCCCAAAACAGTGAGTAACCACGAAACGGGCCTGAATCGGCCAAAACTGTGAGTGTTGACGACTGACACGTCAGCACAACTTGTGGTTCAACAACTATGGAAATCACTTCGGGACCCCAAAACGGTCAGTAATAGTCCACAAAACGGGTCAGAATTGGCCAAAACCGCGAGTGTTGACGACGGACACGTAAATGCACCCCGGGGATCGCCAAGCGCGGAAATCGCTCCGGGACCCCAAAACAATTGTGAGTGTTGACGACGGACACGTAAACGCACCCCGGGGTTCGTTAATCGTGAAAATCACCCGAGACCCCAAAACAGTGAGTAATAGTTCACGAAGCGCCCCTGGGGCCAAAACCGTGAGCAAAGAATTGGAAATCGCCGGGACGCCAAAACGGTGAGTAATAGTCCATGAAGCGGGTCAGAATTGGGCAAAACTGTGTTTGTTGACGACGGACACGTAAATGCACCCCGGGATCAACAAACGTGGAAATCGCTCTGGGACCCCAAAATGGTGAGTAATAAGCGCACAAAATGGGTTAGAATAAGGCAAAATTGTGAATGTTGATGACCGACACGTAAACGCACCCCGGGGATCGTCAATTATAGAAATCACTCCGGGACCCCAAACTGAGTAACAGTCCAAGAAACGGGTCAGAATCGGCCCAAACTGCGATTGCTGATGACCGAGACGTAAGTGCACCTTGTGGTTCGAAACGGGTCAGAAGTGGCCAAACAATGAGTGTTGACGATGGACATGTAAACGCAACTCGGGGAACGCCAATCTTGGAAATCGTTCTAGCACCCCAAAACAATGAGTAATAGTGCTCGAAACGGACAAAAATTGGCCCAAATTGTGAGTGTTGATGACATACGAAATGCACCCGTGGTTCGTTAATCGTGGAAATCAGTTCGGGACCCCAAAACTGCTATTGTTGATGACCGCACGTAAGCGCACCTTGGGGTTCAACAACCATGGAAATCGCATTGGGACCCCAAAACGGTGAGTAATTGTCCATGAAGCGTGTTAGAATTGACAAAAACCACGAGTGTTGATGACCTACGCGTAAATGCACCCCGGGGTTCGTAAATCATGGAAATCACTCCAGGACCCCAAAACAGTGAGTAATAGTCCATAAAACGGCCCAGAATTTGCGAAAACTATGAGTGTAGATCATCGACACGTAAACGCACCCTGGGGTTCGTTAATCGTGGAAATCACTCCGGGACCCCAAAACAGTGAGTAATAGAGCACGAAACGGTCCAGAATCGGGAAAAACTGTGAGTGTTGATGACCGACACATAAACGCATCCCGGGGTTCGTTAATCGTGGAAATCACTCTGGGACCCCACAACGGTGAGTAATAGTCCACGAAACGGGTCAGAATTGGCCAAATCTGTGAGTGTTGACGACGGACACGTAAACACACCCGGGGATCATCAAACGTGGAAGTCGCTCTGGGACCCCAAAACGGTGAGTAATAGCGCACGAAACGGACCAGAATCAGCCAAAATTATGAGTGTTGATGACCGACACGTAAACGCACCCCGGGGGTCGTCAATCGTAGAAATCACTACGGGACCCCAAACTGAGTAACAGACCAAGAAACGGGTTAGAATCGACCCAAACTACGATTGCTGATGACCGAGACATAAGTGCACCTTGGGGTTCGAAACGGGTAAGAATTGGCCAAACTATGAGTGTTGACGACGGACACGTAAACGCACCCCGGGGAACGTCAATCTTGGAAATCATTCTGGCACCCAAAAACGATGAGTAATAGTGCTCGAAACGGACAAAAATCGGCCAAAATTGAGAGTGTTGATGACCGACATGTAAATGCATCCCCTGGTTCGTTAATCGTGGAAATCACTTCAGGACCCTAAAACTGCTATTGTTGATGACGGGCACATAAGCACAACTTGGGGTTCAACAACCATAGAAATCGCTTTGGGACCCCAAAACGGTGAGTAATTGTCCACGAGACGTGTCAGAATTGGTAAAAACCACGAGTGTTGATGACCTACGCGTAAATGCACCATGGGGTTCGTTAATCATGGAAATCACTCCGGGACCCAAAAACAGTGAGTAATAGTCCACGAAACGGCCCAGAATCGGACAAAACTGTGAGTGTTGATGACCGATACGTAAATGCACCCCGGGGTTCGTTAATCGTGGATATCACTCCGGGACCCCAAATTTGTGAGTAATAGTCCATGAAACGGGCCCGAATAGGCTAAAACTGTGAGTGTTGATGACCGACACGTAAGCGCAACTTGAGGTTCAACAACTATAGAAATCGCTTCGAGACCCCAAAACCATCAGTAATAATCCACGAAACGGGTCAGCCAAAACTGTGAGTGTTGACGACGAACACGTAAACACATCCCGGGGATTGTCAATCGTGGAAATCGCCCGGGCACCCTAAAACAATGAATAATAGTGCTCGAAACGGACCAAATCGGCCAAAATTGTGAGTGTTGATGAGCAACGAGTAAATGCACCCTGGGGTTCATTAGTAGTGGAAATCGCTCCGGGACCCCAAAACAATGAGTAATAGTCGTCCATGAAACGGGGCAGAATCGGCCAAAACTGTGATTGTTAATGACCGACACGTAAGCGCACCTTGGGGCCAACAACCATGGAAATCACTTTGGGACCCCAAAATGGTGAGTAATACTCCACAGGACGGGTTAGAATCGACACAACGAGTGTTGATAACCGGCACGTAAATGTACCCTGGGGTTCGTTAATCGTGAAAATAACTTCGGGAACACAAAACAGTGAGTAAGTCCACGAAATGGCCCAGAATCGGCCAAAACTGTGAGTGTAGATAACCGACACGTAAACGCACCCGGGGGTTCGTTAATCATTGAAATTACTTAGGGACACGAAACGGCCTAGAATCGGGCAAAACTGTGAGTGTTGATAACCGACACGTAAACGCATCCCGGGGTTTGTTAATCATGGAAATCACTCCGGGACCCCAAAACAGTGAGTAATAGTCCACGAAACGGCCCAGAATCGACAAAAATGGTGAGTGTTGATAGCCGACACGTAAGCGCAACTTGGGGTTCAACAACTCTGGAAATTGCTTCGGGACCCCAAAACGGTCAGTAATAGCCCATGAAATGGGTCAGGATTGGCCAAAACTCTGAGTGTTGATGACGGACATGTAAACGCACCCCGGGGATCGGCAATCGTGGAAATCGCTCGGGCACCGCAAAATAATGAGTAATAGTGCTCGAAACGGACCAGAATCGTCCAAAATTGTGAATATTGATGACCGACACGTAAATGCACCCCGGGGTTCAATAATCGTGGAAATTGCTCCGGGACCCCAAAACAACGAGTAATAGTCCATGAAACGGGGCAGAATCGGCCAAACTGTGATTGTTGATGACTGACACGTAAGCGCACCTTGGGGTTCAACAACCATGGAAATCGCTTTGGGACCCCAAAACGGTGTGTAATAGTCCATGAGACAGGTCAGAATCGATAAAAACCGCGAGTGTTGATGACCAACACGTAAGCGCACGTTGGGGTTCAACAACTATGGAAATCGCTTCAGGACCCCAAAATGGTGAGTAATAGGCCACGAAACGGGTCAGAATTGGCCAAAACTATGAGTGTTGACGACGGACACATAAACGCACCTCGGAGATCGACAAACATGGAAATCACACTGGGACTCCCAAATGGTAGTAATAGTGCATGAAACGGACCAGAATCGGCCAAAATTGTGAGTGTTGATGCCCGACACTTAAACACACCATAGGTTCGTCAGTCGTAAAAATCACTCCGGGACCCCAAAACTGAGTAACAGTCCAAGAAACGGGCCAAAATCGGCCCAAACCGCGATTGTTTACGACCGACACGTAAGCGCACCTTGGGGTTCGAAACGGGTCAGAATTAGCCAAACTGTGAGTGTTGACGACGGACACGTAAATGCACCCCGGGGAACGTCAATGTTGAAAATCGATCTAACACCCCAAAACGATGAGTAATATACAACGGACCAGAATCGACCAAAATTGTGAGTGTTGATGACCGACACGTAAACGCACCCTGCGGTTCGTTAATCATGGAAGTCACTCCGGAACCCCAAAACAATGAGAAATAGTCCACGAAACAGCCCAGAATCGACAAAAATGGTGAGTGTAGATGACCGACAAGTAAACGCACCCCGGGGTTCGTTAATTGTGGAAATCACTCCGGGACCCCAAAACAGTGAGTAATAGTCCACGAAACGGGCCAGAATCGGCCAAAACTGTGAGTGATTATAAATGGCACATAAACGCTTCCCGGGGATCGTTAATCATGGAAATCACTTCGGGACCCCAAAACAGTGAGTAATAGTCCACGAAACGGCCCAGAATCGGCCAAAACTATGATTGTTGATGACTAACACGTAAACGCATCCCACGGTTCGTTAATCATGGAAATCACTCCGGGACCCCAAAACAGCGAGTAATAGTGCTCGAACGGACTAGAATTGGCCAAACTATGAGTGTTTACGACGGACACATAAACGCACGTCGGGGACCGTCAAACGTGGAAATCACTCTAGCACCCCAAAAGGATGAGTAATATTGCTCGAAACGGACCAGAAATGGCCAAAATTGTGAGTGTTGATGACCGACACGTAAACGCACCCCGGGGTTCGTTAATCATGGAAATCGCTCCTTGACCCCAGAACAGTGAGTAATAGTGCACGAAACGGACCAGAATCAGTCAAAATTGTGAGTGTTGATGACCGACACGGAAATGCACCCGGGGGTCGTCAATCATAGAAATCACTCTGGGACACCAAACTGAGTAATAGTCCAAGAAACAGGTCAGAATCGGCCCAAACTACGATTGCTGATGACCGAGACGTAAGCGCACCTTGGGGTTCGAAAGGGGTCAGAATTGGTAAAACTATGAGTGTTGATGACGGACACGTAAACACATCCTGCGGAACGTCAATCGTGGACCGTTCTGGCACACCAATACGATCAGTAATAGTGCTCGAAATGGACAAAAATCCGCTAAAGTTGTGAGTGTTGATGACCGACACGTAAATGCACGCCGCGGTTTGTTAATCATGGAAATCACCTCGGGACCCCAAAACTGCGATTGTTGATGACCGATACGTAAGCGCACCTTGGGGTTCAACAACCATGGAAATCGCTTTGGGACCCCAAAATAGTGAGTAATTGTCCATGAAACGTGTCAGAATAGTCAAAAACCTCCAGTGTTGATGATCGACGTGTAAATGCACCACGAGGTTCGCTAATCATGGAAATCACTCCGGGACCCCAAAACAGTGAGTAATAGTCCATAAAGCGGCCCAGAATCGGCCAAAACTGTGAGTGTTGATGACCGACACGTAAACGCACCCCGAGGATTGTCAATCGTGGTAATCAATCCGGGAACCCAAAATAGTGAGTAATAGTTCATGAAACGGGCCAGTGTCAGCCAAAACTCTGAGTGTTGATGACCAACACGTAAGCGCACGTTGGGGTTCAACAACTATGGAAATCGCTTCCGGACACCAAAACGGTGAGTAATAGGCCACGAAACGGGTCAGAATTGGCCTAAACTATGAGTGTTGATGACAGACACATAAACGCACCTCAGAGATCGACAAACATGGAAATCACACTGGGACTCCCAAATGGTAGTAATAGTGCACGAAACGGACCAGAATCGGCCAAAATTGTGAGTGTTGATGCCCGACACTTAAACACACCGTAGGTTCATCAATCGTAGAAATCACTCCGGGACCCCAAAACTGAGTAACAGTCCAAGAAACGGGCCAGAATCGGCCCAAACCGCGATTGTTTATGACCGACACGTAAGCGCACCTTGGGGTTCGAAACGGGTCAGAATTAGCCAAACTGTGAGTGTTGACGACGGACACGTAAATGCACCCCGGGGAACGTCAATGTTGAAAATCGACCTGACACCCCAAAACGATGAGTAATAGTGGTACAACGGACCAGAATCGACCAAAATTATGAGTGTTGATGACCGACACGTAAACGCACCACGCGGTTCGTTAATCATGGAAATCACTCCGGAACCCCAAAACAATGAGAAATAGTCCACGAAACAGCCCAGAATCGACAAAAATGGTGAGTGTAGATGACCGACAAGTATACGCACCCCGGGGTTCGTTAATTGTGGAAATCACTTCGGGACACCAAAACAGTGAGTAATAGTCCATGAAACGGGCCAGAATCGGCCAAAACTGTGAGTGATTATAAACGACACATAAATGCTTCCCGGGGTTTGTTAATCATGGAAATCACTTCGGGACCCCAAAACAGTGAGTAATAGTCCATGAAACGGCCCAGAATCGGCCAAAACTATGATTGTTGATGACTAACACGTAAACGCATCCCACAGTTCGTTAATCGTGGAAATCACTCCGGTACCCCAAAACAGCGAGTAATAGTGCTCGAACGGACTAGAATTGGCCAAACTGTGAGTGTTTGCGACGGACACGTAAACGCACGTCGGGGACCGTCAAACGTGGAAATCACTCTAGCACCCCAAAAGGATGAGTAACATTGCTCGAAACGGACCAGAAATGGCCAAAATTATGAGTGTTGATGACCGACACGTAAACGCATCCCGGGGTTCGTTAATCATGGAAATCGCTCCTTGACCCCAAAACAGTGAGTAATAGTGCATGAAACGGACCAGAATCAGCCAAAATTGTGAGTGTTGATGACCGACACGGAAATGCACCCCGGGGGTCTTCAATCATAGAAATCACTCTGGGACACCAAACTGAGTAATAGTCCAAGAAACAGGTCAGAATCAGCCCAAACTACGATTGCTGACGACCGAGACGTAAGCGCACCTTGGGGTTAGAAACGGGTCAGAATTGGTAAAACTATGAGTGTTGACACTACTAGAAAAAGGCCTACTAATGGCGCACTACCGGTGCACCATTAGTAGCACGCCATTAGTATTTTTTACTAATGGCGCACCACTGGTGCGCCATTAGTATCTGGTATACTAATGGAGCACCATGTAGTGCGCCATTAGTATAGCCCAAGGTGCTTTCATTAGTATTCAGTATACTAATGGCGCACTACAGAAGTGCGCCATTAGTAACATTTTTTCAAATTTTTTTCAATTTTTTCAGAATTTTTTAAATTTTTTAAAATTTTTTTCAATTTTCCTTAATCTCAGTTCACTATGGCTTAATCTCGGTCAATATGCTTAATCTCAGGTCAAATCGCACTCGATGGTCAAACTTCCGAAAGGTCATCCATCCCACACTACTCCAGCCCAAGCACGCTTAACTTGAGTTCTATCCAACCCAAAGAACATCTCACTTCACAGGCACTTGTTGATATATCTAGCATATCAATCCTGTTATACCTTGTTGATGTCTAGGACTTTGTTAATGTTCATGACTATGATGAAATTTTGAAAAATATTTCAAACTTCCCGGTCATATTACGTATCATTTTTTGAAAAAAATTCAAAAAAAAAAATTCAAAACCAATTTTTTGCCGCTAGATCTTGAAAGCCCGTAATTTTTTTTCTGTTAGGTTTTGGGATTTTAAATGTTTAACGGGTTTCCCGTTAAATTTTCATGTAACTTTTCGAGTAGATGATTTTTCATATAAAAACTTTTTCATCCGAGTTCAGTATGCAAAAGTTATGCCCATTTTACAAATTTCAGAGAGATTTTGCAAATAAAGTCGAAATTCATATTTGTAAATTTTCCCAAAAACTAGAGCACGTATCACATGGGAAACATATTTTCTTTTATTTTTTTGACATTTCCATCATTTTCTTTTATTTTTTTAAAACTGAAAAGGCGATCCATAGGGGGGGGGGGTGCATTCGGTGTTGGGGCAAGTTAGTAATGGCGCATTTTAGTTTTAACTAGTAATGGCGCACCACACCCACGGTGCGCCATTACTAGTTTTGAAAAAAAAATTGATTTTTCTTTTTGAAAAGAACTTAGTAATGGCGCACCAGTGGAAAGTGCGCCATTACTAGTTAAAACTAGTAATGGCACACCGAGACATGGTGCGCCATTAGTAACAATTTTTTTTTAATTTTTTTACTTTTTTTTCAAAACTACTAATGGCGCACGACGGATGTGGTGCGCCATTACTATGTCAATTAGTAATGGCGCACTATGTAACGGTGCGCCATTAGTAACAATTTTTTTTATGTTTTTTTTCAAAACTACTAATGGCACACCACACACCAGGTGCGCCATTAGTAATATATTACTAATGGCGCACCGAGACATGGTGCGCCATTAGAATATAGTAATGGCGCACCACATCACAGGTGCACCATTAGTGGCCATTCCATCTATAGCCCTTTTTGTAGTAGTGTGATGACGGACACGTAAACGCACCCTGGGGAACGTCAATCGTGGAAATTGTTCTGGCACCCCAATACGATGAGTAATAGTGCTTGAAATGGACAAAAATCCGCTAAAGTTGTGAGTGTTGATGACCGACACGTAAATGCACGCCGTGGTTTGTTAATCGTGGAAATCACCTCGGGACCCCAAAACTGCGATTGTTGATGACCGATACGTAAGCGCACCTTGGGGTTCAATAACCATGGAAATCGCTTTGGGACCCCAAAACAGTGAGTAATTGTCCATGAAACGTGTCAGAATCGACAAAAACCTCCAGTGTTGATGATCAACGTGTAAATGCACCCCGGGGTTTGCTAATCATGGAAATCACTCCGGGACCCCAAAAAAGTGAGTAATAGTCCATAAAACGGCCCAGAATCGGCCAAAACTGTGAGTGTTGATGACCGACACGTAAACGCACCCCGAGGATCGTCAATCGTGGTAATCAATCCGGGAACCCAAAATAGTGAGTAATAGTTCAAGAAACGGGCCAGTATCAGCCAAAACTCTGAGTGTTGATGACCAACACGTAAGCGCACGTTGGGGTTCAACAACTATGGAAATCGCTTCGGGACCCCAAAACGGTGAGTAATAGGCCACGAAACGGGTCAGAATTGGCCAAAACTAATAGTGTTGACGACGGACACATAAACGCACCTCGGAGATCGACAAACATGGAAATCACACTGGGACTCCCAAATAGTAGTAATAGTGCATGAAACGGACCAGAATTGGCCAAAATTGTGAGTGTTCATGCCCGACACTTAAACACACCATAGGTTGGTCAATCGTAGAAATCACTCCGGGACCCCAAAACTGAGTAACAGTCCAAGAAACGGGCCAGAATCGGCCCAAACCGCGATTGTTTATGACCGACACGTAAGCGCACCTTGTTGTTCGAAACGGGTCAGAATTAGCCAAACTGTGAGTGTTGACGACGGACACGTAAATGCACCCCGGGGAACGTCAATGTTGAAAATCGACCTGACACCCCAAAACGATGGGTAATAGTGGTCCAACGGACCAGAATCGGCCAAAATTGTGAGTGTTGATGACCGACACGTAAACGCACCCCGCGGTTCGTTAATCATGGAAATCACTCCGGAACCCCAAAACAATGAGAAATAGTGCACGAAACAGCCCAGAATCGACAAAAATGGTGAGTGTAGATGACCGACAAGTAAACGCACCCCGGGGTTCGTTAATTGTGGAAATCACTTCGAGACCCCAAAACAGTGAGTAATAATCCACGAAACGGGCCAGAATCGGCCGAAACTGTGAGTGATTATAAACGACACATAAACGCTTCCCGGGGTTCGTTAATCATGGAAATCACTTCGGGACCCCAAAACAGTGAGTAATATTCCTCGAAACGGCCCAGAATCGGCCAAAACTATGATTGTCGATGACTAACGCGTAAACGCATCCCACGGTTCGTTAATCGTGGAAATCACTCCGGGACCCCAAAACAGCGAGTAATAGTGCTCGAACGGACTAGAATTGGCCAAACTGTGAGTGTTTACGACGGACACGTAAACGCACCCCGGGGACCGTCAAACGTGGAAATCACTCTAGCACCCCAAAAGGATGAGTAATATTGCTCGAAACGGACCAGAAATGGCCAAAATTGTGAGTGTTCATGACCGACACGTAAACGCACCCCGGGGTTCGTTAATCATGGAAATCGCTCCTTGACCCCAAAACAGTGAGTAATAGTGCACGAAACGGACCAGAATCAGCCAAAATTGTGAGTGTTGACCGACACGGAAATGCACCCCGGGGGTCGTCAATCATAGAAATCACTCTGGGACACCAAACTGAGTAATAGTCCAAGAAACAGGTCAGAATCGGCCCAAACTATGATTGCTGATGACCGAGACGTAAGCGCACCTTGGGGTTCGAAACGGGTCAGAATTGGTAAAACTATGAGTGTTGACACTACTAGAAAAAGGCCTACTAATGGCGCACCGGTTTTGCCTACTAATGGCGCACTACCGGAGCGCCATTACTAGCACGCCATTAGTATTTTGTACTAATGGCGCACCACTGGTGCGCCATTAGTATCTGGTATACTAAAGGCGCACCATGTAGTGCGCCATTAGTATAGCCCACGGTGCGCCATTAGTATCTGGTATACTAATGGCGCACCACATAGAAGTGCGCCATTATTATCTGGTATACTAATGGCGCACTACAGAAGTGCGCCATTAGTAACATTTTTTCAAATTTTTTTAATTTTTCTTTAAATTTTTTTCAAAATTTTCTTAATCTCAGTTCACTATGGCTTAATCTCGGTCAATATGCTTAATCTCAGGTCAAATCGCACTCCGTGGTCAAACTTCCCAAAGGTCACCCATCCTCACACTACTCCAGCCCAAGCACGCTTAACTTCAGAGTTCTATCCAACCCCAAAGAACACTCACTTCACAGTGCACTTGTTGATATATCTAGCATATCAATCCTGTTATACCTTGTTGATGTCTAGGACTTTGTTCATGTTCTTGACTATGATGAAATTTTGAAAAATATTTCAAACTTCCTGGTCATATTACGTATCATTTCTTGAAAAAAAATTCAAAAAAAAATTCAAAACTAATTTTTTTCTGTTACTAGTAGCGCACCGCATCCACGGTGCGCCACTAGTAAGTTTGAAATTTTTTGAATTTTTTTGCCGCTAGATCGTGAAAGCCCGTAACTTTTTTCTGTTAAGTTTTTGGGATTTTGAATGTTTAACGGGTTCCCTGCTAAATTTTGATGTAACTTTTCGAGCAGATGATTTTTCATATAAAAAACTTTTTCATCCGAGTTCGTATGCAAAAGTTATGCCCATTTTACAAATTTCCAGAGAGATTTTGCAAATAAAGTCGAAATTCATATTTGTAAATTTTCCCAAAAACTAGAGCACATATCACATGGGAAACATATTTTCTTTTATTTTTTTGACATTTCCATCATTTTCTTTTATATTTTTTAAAACTGAAAAGGCGATCCGGGGGGTGCATTCGGTGTTGGGGCAAGTTAGTAATGGCGCCCCACACCCATGGTGCGCCATTACTAGTTTTGAAAAAAAATAAAAAAAGATATTTTTTTTTGGTTTTTTTTTGAAAAAAACTTAGTAATGGCGCACCAGTGGAAAGTGCGCCATTACTAGTTAAAACTAGTAATGGCGCACCGAGACATGGTGCGCCATTAGTAACACATTTTTTTTATTTTTTTTACTTTTTTTTCAAAACTACTAACGGCGCACGACGGATGTGGTGCGCCATTACTATGTCAATTAGTAATGGCGCACTATGCAACGGTGCGCCATTAGTAACAATATTTTTTTTATGTTTTTTTTCAAAACTACTAATGGCGCACCACACACCAGGTGCGCCATTAGTAATATATTACTAATGGCGCACCGAGACATGGTGCGCCATTAGAATATAGTAATGGCGCACCACATCACAGGTGTGCCATTAGTGGCCATTCCATCTATAGCCCTTTTTGTAGTAGTGTGATGACGGACACGTAAACGCACCATGGGGAACGTCAATCGTGGAAATTGTCTGGCACCCTAATACGATGAGTAATAGTGCTCGAAATGGACAAAAATCCGCTAAAGTTGTGAGTGTTGATGACCGACACGTAAATGCATGCCGTGGTTTGTTAATCGTGGAAATCACCTCGACCCCAAAACTGCGATTGTTGATGATCCGACACGAAGTTTAACCTTGGGGTTCAATAACCATGGAAATCGCTTTGGGACCCCAAAACAGTGAGTAATTGTCCATGAAACGTGTCAGAATCGACAAAAACCTCCAGTGTTGATGATCGACGTGTAAATGCACCCCGGGGTTTGCTAATCATGGAAATCACTCCGGGACCCCAAAAAAGTGAGTAATAGTCCATAAAACGGCCCAGAATCGGCCAAAACTGTGAGTGTTGATGACCGACACGTAAACGCACCCCGAGGATCGTCAATCGTGGTAATCAATCCAGGAACCCAAAATAGTGAGTAATAGTTCAAGAAACGGGCCAGTATCAGCCAAAACTCTGAGTGTTGATGACCAACACGTAAGCGCACGTTGGGGTTCAACAACTATGGAAATCGCTTCCGGACCCCAAAACGGTGAGTAATAGGCCACGAAACGGGTCAGAATTGGCCAAAACTATGAGTGTTGACGACGGACACATAAACGCACCTCGGAGATCGACAAACATGGAAATCACACTGGGACTCCCAAATAGTAGTAATAGTGCACAAAACGGACCAGAATTGGCCAAAATTGTGAGTGTTAATGCCCGACACTTAAACACACCGTAGGTTGGTCAATCGAGAAATCACTCAGGACCCCAAAACTGAGTAATGAGCAAGAACGGGCCAGAATCGGCCCAAACCGCGATTGTTTATGACCGACACGTAAGCGCACCTTGTTGTTCGAAACGGGTCAGAATTAGCCAAACTGTGAGTGTTGACGACGGACACGTAAATGCACCCCGGGGAACGTCAATTTTGAAAATCGACCTGACACCCCAAAACGATGGGTAATAGTGGTACAACGGACCAGAATCGGCCAAAATTGTGAGTGTTGATGACCGACACGTAAACGCACCCCGCGGTTCGTTAATCATGGAAATCACTCCGGAACCCCCAAAACAATGAGAAATATTGCACGAAACAGCCCAGAATCGACAAAAATGGTGAGTGTAGATGACCGACAAGTAAACGCACCCCGGGGTTCGTTAATTGTGGAAATCACTTCGGGACCCCAAAACAGTGAGTAATAATCCACGAAACGGGCCAGAATCGGCCAAAACTGTGAGTGATTATAAACGACACATAAACGCTTCCCGGGGTTCGTTAATCATGGAAATCACTTCGTGACCCCAAAACAGTGAGTAATAGTCCACGAAACGGCCCAGAATCGGCCAAAACTATGATTGTCGATGGCTAACACGTAAACGCATCCCACGGTTCGTTAATCGTGGAAATCACTCCGGGACCCCAAAACAGCGAGTAATAGTGCTCGAACGGACTAGAATTGGCCAAACTGTGAGTGTTTACGACGGACACGTAAACGCACCCCGGGGACCGTCAAACGTGGAAATCACTCTAGCACCCCAAAAGGATGAGTAATATTGCTCGAAACGGACCAGAAATGGCCAAAATTGTGAGTGTTGATGACCGACACGTAAACGCACCCCGGGGTTCGTTAATCATGGAAATCGCTCCTTGACCCCAAAACAGTGAGTAATAATGCACGAAACGGACCAGAATCAGCCAAAATTGTGAGTGTTGACCGACACGGAAATGCACCCCGGGGGTCGTCAATCATAGAAATCACTCTGGGACACCAAACTGAGTAATAGTCCAAGAAACAGGTCAGAATCGGCCCAAACTATGATTGCTGATGACCGAGACGTAAGCGCACCTTGGGGTTCGAAACGGGTCAGAATTGGTAAAACTATGAGTGTTGACACTACTAGAAAAAGGCCTACTAATGGCGCACCGGTTTTGCCTACTAATGGCGCACTACCGGAGCGCCATTACTAGCACGCCATTAGTATTTTGTACTAATGGCGCACCACTGGTGCGCCATTAGTATCTGGTATACTAAAGGCGCACCATGTAGTGCGCCATTAGTATAGCCCACGGTGCGCCATTAGTATCTGGTATACTAATGGCGCACCACATAGAAGTGCACCATTATTATCTGGTATACTAATGGCGCACCACATAGAAGTGCGCCATTAGTAACATTTTTTTTCAATTTTTTTTTAAATTTTTCTTTAAATTTTTTTTTCAAAATTTTCTTAATCTCAGTTCACTATGGCTTAATCTCGGGTCAATATGCTTAATCTCAGGTCAAATCGCACTCCGTGGTCAAACTTCCCGAAAGGTCACCCATCCTCACACTACTCCAGCCCAAGCACGCTTAACTTCAGAGTTCTATCCAACCCCAGCAACACTCACTTCACAGGCACTTGTTGATATATCTAGCATATCAATCCTGTTATACCTTGTTGATGTCTAGGACTTTGTTCATGTTCTTGACTATGATGAAATTTTGAAAAATATTTCAAACTTCCTGGTCATATTACGTATCATTTTTTGAAAAAAAATTCAAAAAAAAATTCAAAACTAATTTTTTTCTGTTACTAGTAGCGCACCACATCCACGGTGCGCCACTAGTAAGTTTGAAATTTTTTGAATTTTTTTGCCGCTAGATCGTGAAAGCCCCGTAACTTTTTTCTGTTAAGTTTTTGGGGATTTTGAAAATGTTTAACGGGGTTCCCCCGTTAAATTTTGATGTAACTTTTCGAGTAGATGATTTTTCATATAAAAACTTTTTCATCCGAGTTCAGTATGCAAAAGTTATGCCCATTTTACAAATTTCAGAGAGATTTTGCAAATAAAGTCGAAATTCATATTTGTAAATTTTCCCAAAACTAGAGCACATATCACATGGGAAACATATTTTCTTTTATTTTTTGACATTTCCATCATTTTCTTTTATTTTTTTAAAACTGAAAAGGCGATCCGGGGTGCATTCGTGTTGGGGCAAGTTAGTAATGGCGCCCACACCCATGGTGCGCCATTACTAGTTTTGAAAAAATAAAAAGATATTTTTTTGGTTTTTTGAAAAAACTTAGTAATGGCGCACCAGTGGAAAGTGCGCCATTACTAGTTAAATTAGTAATGGCGCACGAGACATGGTGCGCCATTAGTAACACATTTTTTTATTTTTTTACTTTTTTCAAAACTACTAACGGCGCACGACGGATGTGGTGCGCCATTACTATATCAATTAGTAATGGCGCACTATGCAACGGTGCGCCATTAGTAACAATATTTTTTATGTTTTTTCAAAACTACTAATGGCGCACACACACCAGTGCGCCATTAGTAATATATTACTAATGGTGCACCGAGACATGGTGCGCCATTAGAATATAGTAATGGCGCACCACATCACAGGTGTGCCATTAGTGGCCATTCCATCTATAGCCCTTTTTGTAGTAGTGTGATGACGGACACGTAAACGCACCATGGGGAACGTCAATCGTGGAAATTGTCTGGCACCCTAATACGATGAGTAATAGTGCTCGAAATGGACAAAAATCCGCTAAAGTTGTGAGTGTTGATGACCGACACGTAAATGCATGCCGTGGTTTGTTAATCGTGGAAATCACCTCGGGACCCCAAAACTGCGATTGTTGATGATCCGATACGTAAGCGAACCTTGGGGTTCAATAACCATGGAAATCGCTTTGGGACCCCAAAACAGTGAGTAATTGTCCATGAAACGTGTCAGAATCGACAAAAACCTCCAGTGTTGATGATCGACGTGTAAATGCACCCCGGGGTTTGCTAATCATGGAAATCACTCCGGGACCCCAAAAAAGTGAGTAATAGTCCATAAAACGGCCCAGAATCGGCCAAAACTGTGAGTGTTGATGACCGACACGTAAACGCACCCCGAGGATCGTCAATCGTGGTAATCAATCCAGGAACCCAAAATAGTGAGTAATAGTTCAAGAAACGGGCCAGTATCAGCCAAAACTCTGAGTGTTGATGACCAACACGTAAGCGCATCGCTAGTTCAACAACTATGGAAATCGCTTCGGACCCCAAAACGGTGAGTAACAGGCCCGTAAACGGGTCAGAATTGGCCAAAACTATGAGTGTTGACGACGGACACATAAACGCACCTCGGAGATCGACAAACATGGAAATCACACTGGGACTCCCAAATAGTAGTAATAGTGCACAAAACGGACCAGAATTGGCCAAAATTGTGAGTGTTAATGCCCGACACTTAAACACACCGTAGGTTGGTCAATCGTAGAAATCACTCAGGGACCCCAAAACTGAGTAACAGAGCAAGAAACGGGCCAGAATCGGCCCAAACCGCGATTGTTTATGACCGACACGTAAGCGCACCTTGTTGTTCGAAACGGGTCAGAATTAGCCAAACTGTGAGTGTTGACGACGGACACGTAAATGCACCCCGGGGAACGTCAATTTTGAAAATCGACCTGACACCCCAAAACGATGGGTAATAGTGGTACAACGGACCAGAATCGGCCAAAATTGTGAGTGTTGATGACCGACACGTAAACGCACCCCGCGGTTCGTTAATCATGGAAATCACTCCGGAACCCCAAAACAATGAGAAATAGTCCATGAAACAGCCCAGAATCGACAAAAATTGTGAGTGTAGATGACCGACAAGTAAACGCACCCCGGGGTTCGTTAATTGTGGAAATCACTTCGGGACCCCAAAACAGTGAGTAATAATCCACGAAACGGGCCAGAATCGGCCAAAACTGTGAGTGATTATAAACGACACATAAACGCTTCCCGGGGTTCGTTAATCATGGAAATCACTTCGTGACCCCAAAACAGTGAGTAATAGTCCACGAAACGGCCCAGAATCGGCCAAAACTATGATTGTCGATGGCTAACACGTAAACGCATCCCACGGTTCGTTAATCGTGGAAATCACTCTGGGACCCCAAAACAGTGAGTAATAGTGCTCGACGGACTAGAATTGGCCAAACTGTGAGTGTTTATGACGGACACGTAAACGCACCCCGGGGATCGTCAAACGTGGAAATCGCTCAAGCACCCCAAAAGGATGAGTAATATTGCTCGAAACGGACCAGAAATGGCCAAAATTATGAGTGTTGATGACCGACAGGTAAACGCACCCCGGGGTTCATTAATCATGGAAATCGCTCCTTGACCCCAAAACAGTGGGTAATAGTGCACGAAACGGACCAGAATCAGCCAAAATTTTGAGTGTTGATGACCGACACGGAAATGCACCCCGGGGGTCATCAATCGTAGAAATCACTTCGGGACACCAAACTTAGTAACAGTCCAAGATACAGGTCAGAATCAGCCCAAACTAAGATTGCTAATGACCGAGACGTAAGCGCACCTTGGGGTTCGAAACGGGTCAGAGTTAGTCAAACTATGAGTGTTGATGACGAACACATAAACGCACCCTGGGGAACGTCAATCTTGGAAATCGTTCTGGCACCCCAATACGATGAGTAATAGTGCTTGAAATGGACAAAATTCCGCTAAAATTGTGAGTGTTGATGGCCGACACGTAAATGCACCCCGCGGTTTGTTAATCATGGAAATCACCTCGGGACCCCAAAACTGCGATTGTTGATGACAGATACGTAAGCGCACCTTGGGGTTCAACAACCATGGAAATCGCTTTGGGACCCCAAAACGGTGAGTAATTGTCCACAAAACGTGTCAGAATCGACAAAAACGTCGAGTGTTGATGACCGACGCGTAAATGCACCCCGGGGTTCGTTAATCATGGAAATCACTCCGGAACCCCAAAACAGTGAGTAATAGTCCATAAAACGGCCCAGAATCGGCCAAAACTGTGAGTGTTGATGACCGACACGTAAACGCACCCCAAGGATCGTCAATCGTGGTAATCAATCCGGGACCCCAAAAGAGTGAGTAATAGTTCAAGAAACGGGCCAGTATCAACCAAAACTCTGAGTGTTGATGACCAACACGTAAGCGCACGTTGGGGTTCAACAACTATGGAAATCGCTTCCGGACCCCAAAACGGTGAGTAATAGGCCACGAAACGGGTCAGAATTGGCCAAAACTATGAGTGTTGATGACGGACACATAAACGCACCTCGGAGATCGACAAACAGGGAAATCACACCGGGACTCCCAAACGGTAGTAATAGTGCACGAAACGGACCAGAATCGTCCAAAATTGTGACTGTTGATACCCGACACTTAAACACACCATAGGTTCGTCAATCGTACAAATCACTCCGGGACCCCAAAACTGAGTAACAGTCCAAGAAACGGGCCAGAATCAGCCCAAACCGCGACTGTTGATGACCGACACGTAAGCGCACCTTGGGGTTCGAAACGGGTCAGAATTAGTCAAACTGTGAGTGTTGACGACGGACACGGAAATGCACCCCGGGGAACGTCAATCGTGAAAATTGATCTGACACCCCAAAACGATGAGTAATAGTGGTAAAACGGACAAGAATCGGCCAAGATTGTGAGTGTTGATGACCGACACGTAAACGCACCCCGCAGTTCGTTAATCATGGAAATCACTCCGGAACCCCAAAACAGTGAGAAGTAGTCCACGAAACGGCCCAGAATTGACAAAAATGGTGAGTGTAGATGACCGACAAGTAAACGCACCCCGGGGTTCGTTAATTGTGGAAATCACTTCGGGACCCCAAAACAGTGAGTAATAGTCCATGAAACGGGCCAGAATCGGCCAAAACTGTGTTTGATTATAAATGACACATAAACGCTTCTCGGGGTTCATTAATCATGGAAATCACTTCGGGACCCCAAAACAGTGAGTAATAGTCCACGAAACGGCCCAGAATCGGCCAAAACTATGATTGTCGATGACTAACACGTAAACGCATCCCACGGTTCGTTAATCGTGGAAATCACTCCGGGACCCCAAAACAACGAGTAATAGTGCTCGAACGGACTAGAATTGGCCAAACTGTGAGTGTTTACGACGGACACGTAAACGCACGCCGGGGATGGTCAAACGTGGAAATCGCTCAAGCACCCCAAAAGGATGAGTAATATTGCTCGAAACGGACCAGAAATGGCCAAAATTGTGAGTGTTGATGACCGACACGTAAACGCACCCCGGGGTTCATTAATCATGGAAATCGCTCCTTGCCCCCAAAACAGTGGGTAATAGTGCACGAAACGGACCAGAATCAGCCAAAATTGTGAGTGTTGATGACCGACACGGAAATGCACCCCGGGGGTCGTCAATCGTAGAAATCACTTCGGGACACCAAACTTAGTAACAGTCCTAGAAAACAGGTCAGAATCGGCCCAAACTGAGATTGCTAATGACCGAGACGTAAGCGAACCTTCGGGTTCGAAACGGGTCAGAGTTAGTCAAACTATGAGTGTTGATGACGGACACATAAACGCACCCTGGGGAACGTCAATCGTGGAAATCATTTTGGCACCCCAATACGATGAGTAATAGTGCTTGAAATGGACAAAATTTCGCTAAAATTGTGAGTGTTGATGACCGACACGTAAATGCACCCCGCGGTTTGTTAATCGTGGAAATCACCTCGGGACCCCAAAACTGCGATTGTTGATGACCGATACGTAAGCGCACCTTGGGGTTCAATAACCATGGAAATCGCTTTGGGACCCCAAAACGGTGAGTAATTGTCCACAAAACGTGTCAGAATCAACAAAAACCTCGAGTGTTGATGACCGACGCGTAAATGCACCACGGGGTTCGTTAATAATGGAAATCACTCCGGAACCCTAAAACAGTGAGTAATAGTCCATAAAACGGCCCAGAATCGGCCAAAGCCGTGAGTGTTGATGACTGACACGTAAACGCACCCCAAGGATCGCCAATCGTGGTAATTAATCCGGGACCCCAAAATAGTGAGTAATAGTCCAAGAAACGGGCCAGTATCAGCCAAAACTCTGAGTGTTGATGACCAACACGTAAGCGCACGTTGGGGTTCAACAACTATGGAAATCGCTTCGGGACCCCAAAACGGTTAGTAATAGGCCACGAAATGGGTCAGAATTGGCCAAAACTATGAGTGTTGACGACGGACACATAAACACACCTCGGAGATCAACAAACATGGAAATCACACTAGGACTCCCAAACGGTAGTAATAGTGCACGAAACGGACCAGAATCGGCCAAAATTGTGAGTGTTGATGCCCGACACTTAAACGCACCATAGGTTCGTCAACTGTAGAAATCACTCCGACAGTCCAAGAAACGGGCCAGAATCGGCCCAAACCGCGATTGTTGATGACCGACACGTAAGCGCACCTTGGGGTTCGAAACGGGTCAGAATTGGCCAAACTGTGAGTGTTGACGACGGACACATAAATGCACCACGGGGTTCGTTAATAATGAAAATCACTCCGGAACCCTAAAACAGTGAGTAATAGTCCATAAAACGGCCCAGAATCGGCCAAAGCTGTGAGTGTTGATGACTGACACGTAAACGCACCCCAAGGATCGCCAATCGTGGTAATTAATCCGGGACCCCAAAATAGTGAGTAATAGTCCAAGAAACGGGCCAGTATCAGCCAAAACTCTGAGTGTTGATGACCAACACGTAAGCGCACGTTGGGGTTCAACAACTATGGAAATCGCTTCGGGACCCCAAAACGGTTAGTAATAGGCCACGAAATGGGTCAGAATTGGCCAAAACTATGAGTGTTGACGACGGACACATAAACACACCTCGGAGATCGACAAACATGGAAATCACACTAGGACTCCCAAACGGTAGTAATAGTGCACGAAACGGACCAGAATCGGCCAAAATAGTGAGTGTTGATGCCCGACACTTAAACGCACCATAGGTTCGTCAACTGTAGAAATCACTCCGGGACCCCAAAACTGTGTAACAGTCCAAGAAACGGGCCAGAATCGGCCCAAACCGCGATTGTTGATGACCGACACGTAAGCGCACCTTGGGGTTCAGAATTGGCCAAACTGTGAGTGTTGACGACGGACACATAAATGCACCACGGGGAACGTCAATCGTGAAAATCGATCTGACACCCCAAAACGATGAGTAATAGTGGTAAAACGGACCAGAATCGGCCAATATTGTGAGTGTTGATGATCGACACGTAAACGCACCCCGCGGTTCGTTAATCCTGGAAATCACTCCGGGACCCCGAAACAGTGAGAATTAGTCCAGGAAACGGGCTAGAATCGGCCAAAACTGTGAGTGTTGATGTCCGACACATTAGCGCACCTTGGGGTTCAACAAATATGGAAATTGCTTCGGGACCCCAAAACAGTTAGTAATAGTGCACGAAACGGGTCAGAATTGGCCAAATTTGTGAGTGTTGACGACGGACATGTAAACACACCCGGGGGTTCGTCAAACATGCAAATCGCACTATTAGGAAACGAGGTATAGATGATATGGCCTCTAATGGCGCACCAGATATGTGGTGCGCCACTACTATATAGCAGTGGCGCACCATGTGTCGGTGCGCCATTAGTGTGATAGACACTAATGGTGCACCAGACACACTGTGCGCCACTAGTAACAATTTTTTTATTTTCCCAAAAATACTAATGGCGCACCAGGTTTCAGTGTGCCATTACTAGTTAAACTAGTTATGGCACACCAGCCACAGAGTGCGCCACTACTATAAATTTATCTTTTTTTTGCAAAACTACTAATGGCGCACGACCAGCTGGTGCGCCATTAGTAACCTGGGACCTGCTAGATATTTTGGACAACCACACCTACCTACTCACTTTCCCCACTTCATTCTCTCCATCTCCTCCTCCAAGCTTGTCTCAGCTGCCTCCTCCTCACCTCATTTGCACCATAGATTCATCCAAATTAAGTGGTTAAATTACCTTTTTTTGATAGGTAAGTAAGGGGAAAGCTATCTTTATGTTGTAGATCTACTTTTTTTCTCCGTCCAACAACGTGCACATGCACTTTTTATGGCCTAGCTAGATCTATGTATATTTGTGGTGTTGCATATGTTTGTGGTGTTGCATATATGTTTGTGTTTGTAGGTGCCGGTATTTGAAATGCGATAGTTGCCAATATTCCGCTGGAATGTTGATTGATTTCCGTTTCGGCGAGAATTTGGCACTATGCATTCTTTCTGGTCCTATTTTTAGGCAAAGCCATGCCAAATTTTTTCTTGGTTCTAAAATATCGTTTTTCTCTACTCCGCATGCGACCATGGTCCGCACGATGACCGAAGGCATCGTGAATAGGTTTTTGAGTTCCGCGAAGGCCGAGATGCTTCAAAAGAACGAGAGGGAGATAAGATGTCCGTGTCGAAGATGCAAGCTGAGGAGCATTATGGACCCGGATTCCGTACAGGTGCGTGACCACCTGCTCTTGCGTTGTTTCATGGATGGCTATCGGTGGCAAGGTGATGAAGATGATTATGAAGTCGTCCATGGGGGCCAGGCAAGAATTGAGGAAGGGCAGCAAGACAACCGTGGCGAGGGAGGGCGAGAAGACGAAGAATCTCCAGGACATGATCACGATAGTGATGCTGTACACAGCCATCATGTAGAAGATGCCGGGCGTGATGATGAGGAAGATGCCGGAGCAGACGAAGGGCATGATCATGAAGATGAAGATGCCGGAGCAGGCGACGATGGACCATCGATGGGCTGGGTGCAGGGCCGTCATATTCAAGAGCTGCTTCTCAAGCAGACGGATAACGCACGAGCTGCCGCCCGAGAGAAAGCGAAGGTGGATCAACTGGAGATAGACACGGTTACTCCATTGTATGAAGGATGCAGGCCCGAGGATACCTACCTGAAAGTAACGCTCATGGCTCTGGAGATGAAGGTGAAACACAAAACGACCGACGCATGCTTCGACGAGAACATGTCATTCTGGCGCGAACGTCTTCCCAAGGGGAACAAGCGCCCGACCAGTTTCGAGGAGGCGAAGAAATCGTGTGTCCTCAGGATTTACCGCACGTGAAATACCATGTGTGCATGAACAATTCATCATTTATCGGGACGAGCACGCGGAGTCTACCATATGTCCGGTGTGCGGCGTCACTCGATACAAGAAGAGGAAGAAAGCTCCTCGAAAAGTGGTGTGGTACTCTACGATCACTCCTCGTCTGCAGCTGTATTTCGCGACCCTAAGGTAGCAAAGCTCCTGCGTTGGCACACGGATAGGGAGGAGAAGAAGTGAGAAGATGACACAAATGATCCGGAGATAAATAAAAAAGACAAGATGCTGAGTCACCCTAGGGATGGGAGCCAGTGGCAAGCATTGAACTTCGAACACCCAGAATTTGGGAAGGATCCAAGGAACATCGTGCTGGGCGCGAGCACCGATGGAGTCAATCCATTTGGCAACCAGAGAAGCACACATAGCACCTGGCCTGTGTTTGTGTGGATGTACAACCTTCCCCCCCTGGTTGTGCATGAAGAGGAAGTACATTCACATGAGTATGCTAATTGAAGGGCCGAAAACCAGGAACGACATCAATCTGATCCGGGCTGTTGAAAGAGGAGCTAGACACGCTGTGGAAAACGCCAGCCAATACGTGGGGACGCCGCAGAAAGAATATTTCTAAGAGAGCCGCACCGCCACGACGGTGCACGACTATCTCGGTTACGGATATGTCGCGGGGCAGGTGGTCCATGGATTTTCTGGATGCGTTAGGTGCATGGATGACACAACGTATCACCAGCTAGATAGAGATCCCGGGTCTTCGAAAACCGTGTTCATGGGACATCGAAGGTGGCTTGACAACGATGACACATGGAGGAAACACAAGGATCTGTTCGATGGTGAAACCGAACCCCGAAGACGCCCGCTTACGAGGGGCGGCGAGGAAATAGACGAGCTCTTGAAAAATTGGAAAATTTCCCACTGTAGGGAAAGAAGCAAAAGGCGCCAGAGCCGGGAAAGAAGCGAAAGGCGCCAGAGCCGCTGCTCAAGGTATGGAAAACGAGGTCTATTTTCTGGGACTTGCCGTACTAGAAGATCCACTGTGTGCCTCACAGCCTTGATGTCATGCATATCACGAAGAACGTGTGCGAAAGTCTGCTTGGTACCCTGCTCAACATTCCAGAGAGGACCAAAGATGAGCCGAAAGCAAGGGCAGACTTGAAATCAATGGGCATCAGGGAGGAGCTTCACGCTAATGATGATGATGATGAGGCGAAGCAGGACACGGAAAGTCGTCGCAAAGGCAAAAAGGCCAAGAAGACCGGAAATGACTTCCCTCCCGCGTGCTTCACTCTAAGTCAGGAGGATATTGATCAGTTTTTCACCTGCCTCATAGGAGTAAAACTTCCTTACGGTTACACGGGGAAGATAAGCAGATACCTAGACCCAGCGAAGCAGAAGTTCAGCGGGATGAAGTCTCACGACTGTCACGTGTTGATGACGCAGATACTTCCAGTTGCAATCCATGGGATCATGGACGCGCACGTCCGTGAAACACTATTTGGCCTATGCAACTTTTTCGACGCCATCTCGGAAGTCGGTTGGCGGAGGCAACTCGAAGGCTACAGGAAGAGATCGTGGTGATACTATGCGAGCTTGAGATGTACTTCCCGCCCGCATTCTTCGACGTTATGGTGCATCTGCTGGTCCATATCGTGGAGGATATCATCCAACTCGGGCCGACATTCCTAAATAGCATGATGCCGTTCGAAAGGATGAATGGTGACATCAAAGGATACGTTCGCAACATGTCATGTCCAGAGGGAAGCATAGCCAGGGGCTTTCCGACCGAAGAGTGCATCTCCTACTGCACGAATTATCTAGGCATCGAGAACCCCGATGTTCTGCCTGTCAACAGGCACCTCAGCAAGCTCGCTGGATGGGGTCACCGTGATGGTCGCCGAGAAATGCATGTCGACTTCGAGGGTCTACTCGCCGACTTTGAAAGAGCAAACCTAGTCGCGCTACAACACATAGACATGGTCGATCCTTGGGTGGTAGAGCACAAAACCTTTATTGAGAAGACGTACAATGACCGAGGCCAACAGAGGACGGACGGAGATATAATAAAAGAGCACAACTCATGTTTCACGCGTTGGTTCAAGCAAAAGCTTCTGACGTCGTACCCTTTACATGAGGATTCTTCTACGGAAGAACAACTCATATTCTCCTTGTCACAGGGCGCCGAGCACAACCTGATGACGTATGAGGCGTACGATATCAACGACTACACATTCTACACCGAGGGAAAGGACATGAAGAGCGATGGTTATCAGAACTCCGGGTAACGATGGAATCCTACACTGGTAACGACAAGGACAGATACTACAGAAGGATCGAGGAGATCTAGGAGCTGAGCTACGCTGGAGAGAAGATCCCGATGTTCCGTGTCAGATGGGCCAAGAGCGTCTTAAAAGAAGACCGGTATTTCACCACCATGGTTATACCCGAAGCAAAATCCAAGATCATGGGCATAAACGTCACCGCTAAAAATGAGCCATGGGTACTGGCTTCCCAAGTGGACCAATGCTTCTTCATTACCGACCCGCCAAAGCCCGGTCGTGTTGTCGGAGGAGAGGCAAAAGGAAGATCATCGAATGGATGGAGTCGCCAATGAGCAAGACTTGACAAAGCACGGCGATCCAAGATGGAACATGACAACGACGATGAAGTATCAGCATACACCACAAGAAGAAGCAGGACCACCCTACCTAAAGGACGACGCTCAAGAGAAGAACTCCATTTCTGAAAAATAAGGGCAAGAAGATTGTGAACAGATAACTAGCTAAGATCGATTGTATTTAAATTGTAGCCTTCATTTCTCGATTGTATTTCATGGGCACTTTTGAACTCATGACTATTTTAAATTTCATGGACATTCGATCTCGACCCTCCATATCGATCGCTATCCCACTCGCCAGATCCGGCCCCCGCCGAGCACCCCCGCACCTCTCTCCCCGCTTCCACGGCCGCCCACGACCCAGACCTTCCCCGCCCCGCCACACGACCCTCGTGATATACCTCCCCGCCCACCGCCGATGACCCCAAGACCCTCCTGCTTCCACCACACGATGGCCCCCACACACTCCCCGCTCCACCACCGCCGCCGACCCCGTGATGCACCTCCCGCTCCACCGCCGACGACCTCAAGACCTCTCTCGCCCACCGCCGCCGACCCCTGCACCTCCCCTGCACCTCCCGCCCGCCCACCGTCACAAATGAATGCAACTAAAATTCCAAAAAAAATTTTGATTATATTTTCAAATAACAAATTTGATGATATTTTCAAATAATAAATTTGATGATATCTTTTCATATTCATAAATATTTTGAAATAACAAATTTGATGATATTTTAAAAAAATTATCATCAAACATAATAATAATAATAATAAATAACAAATAAAAATTATTTTTAACAAATAATAATAATAATTTTTTTATACTAATGGCGCACTCCTGGCTGGTGCGCCATTGCTATCTAAGAAAAAAGGTTACTAATGGCGCACCGATCTGGGGTGCGCCATTGCTATCTAAAAAAAGATTTCTAATGGCGCACCGCCGGGTGCGCCATTAGTAATCTTTCCCTAGCTCTAATCGCCCGACCCTTCGTCCTTCCTCTCGCCAGATCCACTTCGCGCCCGACCCACGACGCCGCTTTACATGCGCGCCGCCCGCGCCACCGCCGACGCCTCGCGACCTCGCCGTCGCCGATAGCCTCCCCGCGTCGGCCCCTGCCCTGCGCCGCCTCTACCTCAGTCCGGGCACGGGGTGTAGGACGACGACCGCCGCTGACCCTGACCCCAACCCCTTCGCCACCGCCGCCGCCGCCGACCCCGACCCCAACCCCTTTGATCTCGAGCCATCCCTTCGACGCCGCCGCCGCCGCCGACACCGACCCCAACCCCGACCCCGACCCCTCCGGCGACCGGCCGCGCCCGCCCAGGTACCTCTCCTCCTTCCTCCCTCTCCACCCTTCCTCCCCATTCCCTCCCTCCCTCCCCTCGACCGTGGCACACAATCTGTGCGTGCAAGTGTAATCTCTGGAGCCTTTTTTTAATTCAGTTTCGTCAGAGTATGGTCCATCACAAAACATGGCCTTGATCTATTGCAGCTAGCTACCTAGGATTAATTAACTAAATAAAGGGGTTATTCTGGAAAAGTAGGAGAAGAGAAAAGCCTTTGTTTGCACCTACCTAGGGTTAATTATTCATGCTTAATTACAGTTAAGTAGCTGCACTGTGTTTGTGTTTGCTACAGTACTAGTACTAGTTTGGTTGGTCAGTTGGCTCAAGTGATTCTTGCATTGATAGATCTATGTTCAGTTAGTCAAGTGAATGAATTTGTTGAGTTGAGTTGAGCTGCTAGCCAGCATTCTCAAGCCCAAAAAAAATATGGTTTGGCATCCATACTAACTAATCATGTATTAATTGTCGGCAAATTCAGCTCCTCCCTCTCACACACACGCACACTCACACTCAGCTCACCAGAGATTTATTTTTGCACTAGGCACAAGTTTCTGATTTCATTTGATCTCCTTTCATTTAATCTGATTCTAATATGTACAAGGGAAAGTGGCCTCGATCAATTGCAGGCTAAAATGATTTTTTCCCAGTCTGTTGAACCATAAGCCCTACTATCATGTAGACTAGGAACAACCAACACATCACTGACATATCCTAGAAGGTGAAAGTAACAATGATCAACCATAGAATTAGGAGGAACTTTGGAGAATTGGAATGTACATAGCAGTTTGCATCATCTGCCCTGCTCTGCTCTGCTTCTTCTCTGAATTTCATTCCTAACAGCAGCTGCTGCCCAAACACTTGTCATGCATAGACAGCATACAATACTCACTCACCTCTCACCATGTTTGCAACATACTAACTCTCTCACTCACCTCTCACCAGGTTTTTGACTATAGAATCTATGGTGACCCACACTCTGTTGGTTCACACTCATTGAGTTCGCTCGTGAAGGTATTATATGTTCACATGGTATATTTATGTTTTTCAGCAGTTAATTAATGGTTTGATACATGATACATTTCATGCACAGGGTGCTAGAGCTGCGCTTAACTTGCTAAAATCATCCCCTTGTTCTTACTGGTTATTATTTGGGGTTGAACAATAGGTATGTGATACCGTGATACAAAAATCATGGAATAAATTTAGTAGTGCCCTAATATAGCGGAAGGCAAAATCTAGGGTTTCAAAAGATTCCATCAAGTGGATTCCTCAATTAAAATAGACCAATATCTATTCATTTTACTAAAGTTGCATTTTAATAAGGGTTTTGCCTTTAATAAAATTTGAAGGTTGTTGAATCAACCTCATTTCAAGATTAATGTAAAGTAGACACGATGTGCAACAAATAATTATGCTAATTCAAAAAACACCATCAATCTTGGGTTGTTACAACTGCTATGAAGCTCAGGTTCAGCTACTAACTTGGGGTGATGCTGGATGTGATGCTCATGATGGCATCACAATGTTTGAAGTTCCTGATGAAGCACCTGAGATGAATGATAGCATCCATGTCATCATGCTGTAGCCGCTTTCTATTCATGTGGTCTGTTGTTATGTGTTTTGCGTCTGTGGGGTTGGTTGAGGTCATCTTGGGCTATTGCTGTTTATGCTTTGCTACCTGAACTAGATGGTAGGATGAGGGGAGAGAGTTAGAGAGATGTCGTTTTTAGCTTCTTATAACTGTTGAACTACTGTATTTGTGGGTTTCGTTTCCATGAGAGAGTTAGAGATATGTCATTTTTAGCTTCTTATAACTGCAGAACTACTGTATTTGCTAATAAGCAGTTAATTGATGGCATGGATTAAGCTCTTTCTTTGCATTAACATATTGTATATCACTTCACAATGAAATACAATACATATTGATGTGCTTTGTAAAACTTGTTCATGTACTGAACTACTAATGCCTTGTGATGCTCTGAATTACTTGTGATGCCTCTGAATTACTTGTGATCACATTGAGAAAGACTTGAAAAGATGATGATCATCTTTTACAGAAAACAGTTTATGGAAACACGTCAGTAACTTTGCTAGTTTGCTGGGTTTTGTCTCCGACCATCATGTCATGATGATTTTGCAGGTACCCCGAGAGGCCCTTGAGTTTACTGGAATGTCGATTAACTTCCGTTCCGGCAAATTCGGGTACTCCATATGTCGTATTTTCTGCAAAAGGTCATGCTGAAATTTTCCGTGAATTTTAGCACGACTTTGCTAAAAATAGGACATATGGGGTACTTGTGACTAATGCATGGGCCGGGGTCTTAGTACTTAATTAAGTAGGATCAACTACCCCTTTATTCTTGCTGCGTTAACCATAGGTGGCAATAGAGCCAAGTGATTAGGCCCAACTTAGAATTCTCCAAACCAGCTTAGCTTTTAGGGTGCCGACAAACCCTAAATGATAAAACCTTGGCTTTTAGGGTGCCTCGGTGTCGATAAGAACCTAAATGATGAAAGCTTAGGCTTTTAGGGTGCCTCGGCGTCGACAAACCCTAAATGATAAAAGCTTAGCTTTTAGGATGCCTCGGTGTCGACAAACCCTAAATGATGAGACCATGATCTTGTTCCTTGACAATAACTAACTTTTTGACCAAACTTTTTTCGTATTTAGAGTGAAACATGGCCAACAACGATGAGGCCAGCGGTTTGGGCGGCAAGAAATTCTGGGAGTTGTCCCAGGAGATGGAGGAAGAACCTCACCGCTATGAGGACGCCGCAGATGACACCGATCCTGGCTACACAACCCCTAGTGCCGTTGGGGATGACACCACTGATGGTGCCGCCGAGGATGCCATCACTGATGATGGTGGCGCACGCACAGATGGTAGCCAACCAAAGAGGCAACGGAAGGACCGGCGCCCGAACGTGCTCGGCACCGTCAAGGAGGAATTTACTGAAGTGAACTCCGACGGACATCCAACGGCGCCCAAAGAATTAGTGAAGGGGTACTCGGTTCAGCTCGGGTGCATTCTCCGGAGCACCGTCTTGATCAACACCGAGAACCTAAGGCATAAGGATCGAGGGAATTTGCGCAGCCTCCTCTTCACGAAGCTGCACGAACGATACAAGTTCCCCGCTGACTTTGCAAACACATGCCTCTCAGGGAATAAAGTGAACAGTGTCGGCCTCACGAGGGTGAGCACATCCCTATCTACTTGGAGAAGCTCGGTGAAGAGAATGATTGAAAAAGGTGATAGTTATGAGAAGATCCAGGCGAAATATCCTTCGATCAGCGAAGATGACTACAAGGAGTTCAAGATCAAGTGCGAGAGTAGCGCAACCGTGGAATCTAGTCAATGGGGTAAAGAAATGCGGGAGTTGAACTTAGGGGTCCACCAACTCGGTCCCGGCGGTTACAGAGTGGCGGAGCCTATATGGGACAAGGAGGACGCTTAGCGTGCCGAGCAAGGCCTACCGCCCCGCTTCGAGAAATACCGTGACAAGCAGACCAGGAACTTTGTCAGAGCCCGGTACAAGGAGGACCCGGTAACAAAGGAGCTTACCACGGATCCGATGACCAAGGCGCTTGAGCTTGTTCTGTAAAGGAATACACCCCCGCGTAATTTGCTCCATATGGTTGCATTCTAATTAATGAAGCCAAATTTCTAAATGGTTCACATCCCTTCCACAGGAGACTGAAAGCAGTAGCGCGGGGTCGTCTCTGAGCTCCCCTGCTTGGGACAGCACTCTAAATAGGGCGTTGAACGTAATGAAAAACAAGGATAAGCTCAGTAAGCTGTCATCAGGTGGTCGTGTGGCCGGCAAAGGCTTGTCCACAAAATGGTCGTCATACTATACCGCTGGTGGGCGAAAGGAGAGAAAGACCAGCTCGGAAAGCCAGTCGCGTGAGGTTCAAGAACTCAAGGCACAAGTGGCGCGGATTCCGGAGATTATCCAAGAGCAAGTGCAACAACAACTGGGAACGACGCTCACTGCCATGGTGCCTACCTTGATTCAGGGGCTGACGACGCGGATAGCGGGCGGCCAACAGGGGCCGCCCCCGAGTCCCAGCTTCACGGCCAGCATTTCGCACAACGCGCAGGCGGCACCATTGGTATCTCCGGCGGAGGCGTATTCGTGTCTCCGGCGCCGACACGGGGATTGGAGCTTAATGCACCTGGAGGGTGTACGCCGGCCGGCACCTCGCCAGCAAGCGGCCCCTCCATCAGTTGCACGCCGCCGTTGGCGGTGCCTCGACATTAACCGAGCTCGACGGCATCACGGTAACTAAGCCTCTCGACCGATAAATTCATCTGCTTGCCTTTGACTGGGCATCCCTGACACCCTACATGTTTTCGCAGGGTGCCACCGACGATCCATGCACTCTCCTGCACTTCGTGGGCGGCGAGTTGATCGATGTCGCCAAGGGCAGAATCATTCAAACGGGCAACCTCGTGTTCCACGGTAATCCGATGCCACCCATAGTGTGTAGGGTTGAACTGGTTCGGGTGCTGCCAGGCTGCGACGAGTTGTTACCTCCGATTCGACCCGCTGGGGCCGACGAAGATGATGAGATGACCCTTAGCGCCTGCGTAAGCTGGCCCCTGCTTTGGCCAAAGAGCCAGATTCGTTTGGGGGCGGAGGACAACACCCCACAAACAAGACCGACAGTCATGCCGGCGCCAAGCCATGGCAAGAACGCCGCAATGCTACCGGACATGCCGGACATCCCTATGGCACAGGATCCGGACATGCATATGGCACAGGATCCGGACGGCAACGACAACAACGATGGTACATTTACCAATGTCGATAAGTACTTTGCCGAACATGGTTACGGTGACGAATTCTGCGGGCCTCCTTCTCAAGAACCCAACCCTGAAAAAGATGACCGCGATCTAGCTGGTACCGCGGAGAAACCTAATTGCAACAGGCGTCGTCTGGCGTTCAGTTCTCAGGAGACGCCTCCAGCTGCCGTCTTCACCGAGCCTCAGATAGTCGAGGTGCGAAATATTATCAACCCCAACACGCTCAAGAAGGCGGTATGTGAGAAGAACTCGATCCCATTACAGCAGATCAAGAAGAAGGGATGTAAACGAAAGACTAACAAGGGCGCCGGTGCGAGCCAGCCGGCACCTAGTACAATCCGTGCTCAAGACGGGCCACCTTCACCTAAGGATATCTCGAGGAGGGTGCATGTGGCGGGTAGGGCGATGCTACCGACAAATATGCTCAATGCTGCAACCGGTGCTATGCGGAGTCTGCATGACAGTGTTCTTTCTTTGGAGAAGCGGCGTCTCTCCTAGAATGATGTGGCATACCCTGTTTTCGTGGCCAAGGTGCCAGAGGGAAAGGGTTTTGTGGATGGCTCCATCGGGGGTACGATCGTCCTGCGGTTTGATGACATCTTTGCTATGTTTAACCTTCATCCGCTGCACTACACCTTCGTTCGGCTGTTTTCGCTGTGTATGGAGACGTGGATCATTCGAGACAAGACACCAGACATCGTGATAGTCGACCCCTTCTACATGTGTGCCAAGATCTTGGGCAGCGCTGGGGACCGGCAAGTCGCCAGTTCACACCTCGAAGGCGTCATTCTGGCAAACCCAGATAAGGATAACTTCCTCGTGCCTTACTTTCCCGAGTAAGTCATCCCCAACCGCCTGTAACATATGATTTCTTAGAATTGATTGTTTTTTCTAACATTCCGTGTTTTGTGCAGTGACACACATTGCACACTCATCCTCTTAAGCCCGAAATATTCCTTGGCCACGTATTTTTTACCCGGACCGTGAGTCGAAGATAGACTACACGAATATGAAGAAAGTTCTTGATGATGCTCTCCCCGGCTACGCCAGATCTGGAGGCACCTTCAAGAGGCCCGTTCGTAGGTACGGCAAGCACGTGTTCACCCACAATACGACATTCCCCTGCATCAAGCAGCCGTCTGGCGGTCAGAAGGATGCCTACTATGCCCTCCATCACATGCATGCGATCGTACGGGAGCATAATCACCTTCTTCTACCAGATAATCTCTAAGATTGGGCCACTAGCTTGTCGGCAATCCAGGACGCGGACATCAGACAAGAATTATTTCGCATCCAGTCGGAGTTTGCGGAAATCATCCATCAAGATGTCCTTTGTACCTCGGGGCAGTTCTACCTCAGATCTCAACCGTCCAACAGTGAGATTGAAACAACGCTACAAATGCAAGCGGACAACGCCCGCGATTTCATGACCATCACGAAAGACGGCGGTTTCATCCACGCTCCGGTCCCCTAAGTCGAGTCAAAAGTAGTGATGCTATCTGAAATGTTGATTGGCTCATGTTGTAATATTAAACTTTAATGAACTTGTATGTCTCTTTGGTTTGGACAGTCGTTCAACTTATATGTAATTGATGCTATTTATTAGTAGGACCATGAATCGTGCCGTTATAGTTGTAATATTAAACTTTAATGAACTTGTATATCTCTGTGAATTGCTACTAACGTTTTGTTTGGCTAGTGCATTGAGATGCCGTCGTATGTCGTGTACAAGGGTAAGGTTCCCGGAGTCTATGACGACTGGGAGGAGTGTCGGAGACAGGTTCACCGTTTCAGTGGTAACAATTACAAAGGGTACACCACTAGGGCGGAGGCCGAAGTTAGATACGCGGGGTTACTAGCGGGAGAGAGGAGGGAGCGTTGGAGGAACCGGATGAAGACCAGTTTCATCGCGATTATGCTCATCGTGATGACCGCAGCTCTCTTCTATGTGATGGTAGTTTAGATGATCGATAATGACTTGTAATGTGAAGACAAACTCGCTACTCGCGGTTTCGAGACTTGTAATGTTATAACTTTGTTCGGTATTTGAAATTCGGAGACTAATATGATGAATTGTATTCGGAGACTAATTTTCTATTGTATTCGATAAATCTGCTGTTTATATGTTGTGCTCTCTATAATATGTGCAGTAACATGTTTTGTAACCTGTGCAAATATCAGAAAAGAAAAAAAATCCCTAATATACATACTAATGGTGCACTGCAGAAAGGACACTAATGGCGCACCACACCCTAGTGCGCCATTAGTATGCCAAAGCACATGGGTACATGTGGCCCCCTAGGAGGCATACTAATGGCGCACCGTGGGCTATACTAATGGCGCACTGCGTGGTGTGCCATTAGTATACCAGATACTAATGGCGCACCAGGGGTGCGCCATTAGTATTTAATTCTAATGGCGTGGTGCTAGTGGCGCACCAGTAGTGCGCCATTTGTAGGCAAAACTGGTGCGCCACTAGCAGGCCTTTTCATAGTAGTGTCGCTCTGGGACACCAAAACGGCGAGTTATATTGCATGAAACGGACGAGAACCGGCCAAAAATTGTGAGTGTTGATGGCCGACACGTAAACGCATCCCGGAGTTCGTCAATCGTAGAAATCACTCCGGGACACCAAAACTAAGTAATAGTCCAAGAAATGGTCCAGAATCGGCCCAAACTGCGATTGTTGATGACCAACACGTAAGCTCACCTTGTGGTTCGACAACCATGGAAATCACTTTGGGACGCCAAAACGGTGAGTAAGAGTCCACGAAACGGGCCAGAATCGGCCAAAATTGCAAGTGTTGATGACGGACATATATACACATCCCGGGGATCGTCAATCATAGAAATAGTTGGGGACCCCAAAACGGTGAGCAATATTGCACGAAACGGACCAGAATCGGCCAAAATTGTGAATGTTGATGACTGACACGTAAGCACACCTTGGGGTTCAACAACTATGGAAATCGCTCCGGGACACCACAACGGTGAGTGATAGTCCACGAAACGGGTCAGAATTGGCCAAATCTTTGACCCTAGACGATAGACACGTAAACACATCCCGGGGATAGTCAAACGTGGAAATCGCTCTAGGACCCCAAAACGGTGAGTAATGGTGCATGAAACGGACCAGAATCGGCCAAAATTGTGAGTGTTGATGATTGACATGTAAATGCACCCCGGGGTTTGTCAATCGTAGAAATCACTCCGGGACCCCAAAACCCAACAAACGGGCCAGAATCGGCCCAAATTGCGATTGTTGATGACCAAGACATAAGCGCACCTTGGGGCTCGACAACCATGGAAATCGCTTTGGGACCCCAAAACAGTGAGTAATAGTCCACCAAACGGGCCAGAACCTGCCAAAATTGCGAGTGTTGACGACGAACACATAAACGCACCCCGGGGATCGCCAATCGTGGAAATAGCTCTAGGACCCCCAAAACGGTGTGTAATAGTCCATGAAAGAGTCGAGAATCAAACAAAACTAGGATTGCTGGTGAACGACGCGTAAACGCACCCCGTGGTCTGTCAATCGTGGAAATCCCTCCTAGACCCCAAAACAATGAGTAATAGTCCATGAAAGCGGCAGAATCGGCCAAACCTGCGATTGTTGATGACCGACACGTAAGTGCACCTTGGGGTTCAACATCCTTGGAAATCGCTTTGGGACCCCAAAACGGTGGGTAATAGTCCACGAGATGGGTCAGAATCGACAAAAACCACGAGTGTTGATGACTGAGATGTAAACGCACCTTTCATTGATCGTGGAAATCACTCCGGGACTCCAAAACAGTGAATAATAGTCCACGAAATGGCCCAGAATCGGCCAAAACTGTGAGGGTTGATGACCGGCACGTAAACGAACCCCGGGGTTCGTTAATGGTGGAAATCATACAGGGACCCCAAAACAATGAGTAATAGTCCACGAAACGGGCCAGAATCGGCGAAAACTTTGAGTGTTGATGACCGACACGTAAGCGCAACTTGGGGTTCAACAACAAGGGAAATTGCTTCGGGACCCCAAAACGGTAAGTGATAGTCCATGAAACGGGTCAGAATTGGCCAAACTATGAGTGTTGACGCCGGACACGTAAACGCACCCCGGGGATCGTCAAACGTGGATATCGTACTAGCACCCCACAACGGTGAGTAATCGTGCTCGAAACGGACCATAATCGGCCAAAATTGTGAGTGTTGATGACCGACACGTAAACGCACCCTGGGTTAGTTAATCATGAAAATCACCCCGGGACTCCAAAACAGTGAGTAATAGTCCACGAGACGGCTCAGAATCAGCCAGAATTGTGATTGTTGATGACCGACACGTAAACGCACCCCGGGGTTCGTTAATCGTGGAAATCACTCCGGGTCCCCAAAACAGTAAGTAACAATCCACGAAACAGGCAAGAATTGGCCAAAACTTTGAGTGTTGATGACCGACACGTCAGCACATCTTGGGGTTCAACAACTATGGAAATCATTTTTGGACCCCAAAACGGTAAGTAATAGTCCATGAAATGGGTCAGAATTGGCCAGAACTGTGAGTGTTGAGGACAGACACGTAAACACAGCCCGGGGATTGTCATCGTGGAAATCGCCCTGGCACCCCAAAACGATGAGTAATAGTGCCTGAAACGGACAAAAATCGGCTAAAATTGTGAGTGTTGATGACAGACACGTAAACGCATACCGGTGTTCGTTAATCGTGGAAATCACTCTGGGAATCCCAAATAGTGAGTAATAGTCCATGAAACGGGCCAGAATCGGCCAAAATTGCGATTGTTGATGACCGACACATAAACACATCTTGGGGTTCAACAACCATGGAAATCGCTTTGGGACGCCAAAACGGTGTGTAATAGTCCACGAAACGGGTCAGAATCGTCCAAAATTGCGAGTGTTGACGACGGACACATAAATACACCCCGGGGATCGTCAGTCGTGGAAATTGCTCTGGGGCCCTAGAATGGTGAGTAATAGTTCATGAAAGAGCCCAGAATAAAAAATAACTAGGATTGCTGGTGAACGACAAGTAAACGCACCCCGGGGTATGTCAATTGTGGAAATCACATCGGGCCCCCAAAACAATGAGTAATAGTCCAAGAAACGGCAAGAATCAGCCAAAACTGCGATTGTTGATGACTTACATGTAAGCGCACCTTGGGGTTCAACTACCATGGAAATCGCTTTGGGTCCCCAAAACGGTGAGTAATTGTCCTCGAAACGGGTCATAATCGACAAAAACCATGAGTGTTAATGACCGAGACGTAAACGCACCCCGGGGTTCGTTAATCATGGAAATCACTACTCGTCCCCAAAACAAGGATGTAATAGTCCATGAAACAGGGCAAAATCGGGCAAAACTGCGATCGTTTATGACCGACACATAAGCGCACCTTGGGGTTCAACATCCATGGAAATCGCTTTGAGACCCCAAAATAATGAGTAATAGTCCACGAAACGGGCGAGAATCGGCTAAAATTGCGAGTGTTGACGACGGACACATAAATGCTCCCCGGGGATCGTTAGTCGTGAAAATAGCTCTGGGGCCCTAAAATGCTGAGTAAAGGTGCATGAAAGAGCCCAGAACAAAAAATAACTAGGATTGCTGGTGAACGCAGGTAAACACACCCCGGGGTACGTCAATCGTGGAAGTCACACCGGGACCCCAAAACAATGAGTAATAGTCCAAAAACAGCCAGAATCGGCAAAAATTGCGATTGTTGATGACTGACACGTAAGCCCACCTTGGGGTACAACAACCATGGAAATCACTTTGGGACCCCAAAACGGTGAGTAATTGTCCACGAAATGGGTCAGAATCGAGAAAAACCGCGAGTGTTAATGACCGAGACGTAAACGCACCCTGGGGTTCGTTAATCATGGAAATCACTAGTCGATCCCAAAACAATGAATAATAGTCCATGAAACAGGACAGA
Source organism: Aegilops longissima (assembly GCA_021605205.1). Classification (NCBI taxonomy): domain Eukaryota; kingdom Viridiplantae; phylum Streptophyta; class Magnoliopsida; order Poales; family Poaceae; genus Aegilops; species Aegilops longissima. Next base: position 691,707,271 of record CM038679.1, read on the forward strand.
ATCAGGCAAAATTACGATTGTTGATGACCGACACATAAGCGCACCTTGGGGTTCGACATCCATGGAAATCGCTTTGGGACCCCAAAACGGTGAGTAATAGTCCACGAAACGGCCAAAATTGTCCAAAACTGTGATTGTTGATGACCAACATGTAAACGCACCCCGGGGTTCGTTAATCGTGGAAATTACCCCGGGACCCCAAAACAGTGAGTAATATTCCATGAAACGGGCTAGAATCGGCCAAAAGTGTGAGTGTTGATGACCGACACGTACGCGCACCTAGCGGTTCAACAACTATGAAATCGCTTCGGGACCCCAAAACGGTGAGTAATAGTTCAGGAAACGGGTCAGAATTGGCCAAACTGTGAGTGTTGACGAATGACACGTAAACGCACCCCGGGGATCGTCAAACGTGGAAATCGCTCTGGCACCCCAAAACGATGAGTAATAGTGCTTGAAAAGGACCAGAATCGGCCAAAATTGTGAGTGTTGATGACCGACATGTAAACGCACCCCAGGGTTCGTCAACCGTGGAAATCACTTCGGGACCCCAAAACAGTGAGTAATAGTCCACGAAACGGCCCAGAATTGTCCAAAATTGCGAGTGTTGACGACCGACACATAAACGCAACCCAGGGATCGTCAGTCATGGAAATAGCTCTAGGCCCCAAAATAGTGAGTAATAGTCCATGAAAGAGCCCAGAATCTAAAATAACTAGGATAGTCAAGTAACGATGTGTATACGCATCCCGGGTATGTCAACTGTGGAAATCACATCGACCCCAAAACAATGACTAATAGTCCAAGAAACGCCGAATCGCCAAAACTGCGATTGTTGATGACCGATACCTTGGGGTTCAACAACCATGGAAATCGCTTGGGACCCCAAAACGGTGAGTAATTGTCCACAAATGGGTCGAATTGACAAAACCGTGAGTGTTAATGATCGAGACGTAAACGCACCCCGGGTTCGTTAATCAAAGAAATCACTCGCCACCACAAAACAATGAGTAATAGTCCATGAAACAGGCAGAATCGCCAAAATCGTTTGTTGATGACCGACACATAAGCGCATCTTCGGTTCAACATCCATGGAAATCGCTGGGACCCCAAAACGGCGCAGTAATAGTCCACGAAGCGGGCAAGAATCGCCAAAATTGCGAAAGTGTTGACGACAGACACGTAAACGCACCCGGGTTCGTTAATCGTGGATATCACCCGACCCCAAAACTGTGCGTAATAGTCCACGTAAACGCCCGTAATCGCCCAAAACTGTGAGTGTTGATGATCGATACATAAACGCACTCCTGTGGATCGCCAATCGTGGAAATCACCAAGACCCCAAAATAGTGAGTAATAGTCCATGAAACGGGACAGAATCGGCCAAAACTACGAGTGTTGATGACCGACACGTAAGCGCACCTTGGGGTTCAACAACTATGGAAATCGCTTCGGGACCCCAATACGATGAGTAATAGTCCACAAAATATGCAAGAATCAGCCAAAATTGTAAGTGTTGACGATGGACACATAAACACACCCTGGGGGTCGTCAATCGTGGAAATAGCTCTGGGACCCCCAAAACGGTGAGGAATAGTCCATGAAAGAGCCAGAATCGAACAAAACTAGGATTGCTGGTGAATGACACGTAGACGCACCCCGGGGTTCGTCAATCGTGGAAATCGCTCCTAGACCCCAAAACAATGAGTAATAGTCCATGAAACGGGGCAAAATTGGTCAAAACTGTGATTGTTGATACCTGACACGCAAGCACACCTTCGGGTTCAACATCTATGGAAATCGCGTCAGAACCCCACAACGGTGAGTAATAGTCCACGAAACGGGTCAGAATTGGCCAAAAGTGTGAGTGTTGACGATGGACACGTAAACGCACCCCTAGGATCGTCAAACGTGGAAATCGCTCTGGGACCCGAAAACGGTGAGTAATAGTGCATGAAATGGACCAGAATCGGCCGAAATTGTGAATGCTGATGACCGAAACGTAAAAGCACCTCGGGGTTCGTCAAACGGAGAAATCACTCCGGGACCCAAAATTGAGTAATAGTCCAAGAAACATGTAAGTGCATCTAGTGCCCCTTAGTGATTTTGGTGTATTGAAGACTTATAGGTTAAGGAACTAATGCGTCTGTGAGTGTACACAGGTCTATAAGTCTATGAGGAGTTTGATATTTACAAAGGAAAGTCGACCCTAAAATGAAGTTCTTCGATCAAGACTTTGATATTTCAAGACTTTCAAGACTTTGAAAGTGAAGAAATTGGTGTGACCTTGAAGACTTGGTATTCATTTGAGGAACATGAAGCGTGAAGACTTTTGTTTTCGTAGTTTCATTTTCTCTTTCTTGAGTCATAGGAAACACCGTCATCGTTAAAGGGGTCGAGGAAATACTAAGGAAAAATTTCCATGTGATGCTCAACTCAAAATCCTACACCTACCAATCCCTTCGAGTGAAGCTTTTGAAATCTCATACAGTTCAGTCAATTTCTTCAAAGGATGTAGACGAAGCTCTTCCGGTCGCCGAGGAATTTGTTCGATCGAGGAGTTAGGAATTCGCCAGTCTGAATTGCCTACACAAGGAGGAACATGATAGCCCCGAGGAATTTGATATTCAAAATTCGACCGCTTCGTGTTGCTGCTACCGCTGTCCCAAATATCTTATCCACCTAACGGTCATATCATTGAAGGGCATTTATGTCTTATCATGTCGGGCTGCTCCCTAGGCTATAAATAGCCGCCCCTACAACCACTTGCTGGTTGGCTGCCCGAGAGAACTTGACACTTGTCATTTGAGAGCAACCCATCCTCCGAGGAATTTGAGTGAAAATCATCAAGTGAGGAAAACCCAAAACCAAACCCTACAAACCCAAAGTGATTGAGCATCATCAAGAAATTGATCCTGCGTGGATCCGACGCTTGTTACCTTTGAAGACTGTGCTTCTTCCAGACGGTTAGGCGCCAAGGTCTAGAGCATCCAAGAGGAATTGTGGATCGCCGAGTGACCAAGTATGTGAAGGTTTGGAAGTCGCCTGAAGACTTACCACGAGTGATTGGACGAGGTCTGTGTGACCTTAGTTCAAGGAGAATACGGCGAGGACTTGGTGTCCTGAGCTGCGTGCTCAATGATCGGGTGTCCGGACTGTGTCCTCGAGTTTAAATACTCAGCCGCCCAACCAGACGCATAACCGAGACAGCAGTTGGAACTGGTCTACCAAATCATTGTCTTCACCAACCTAACTGGTTCTATTTCCTCAACCCTTTCATTTCCTCATTACTGTGTTGAGTGTTTGTTCATATCTGTGTTTGAAGACTTTGACTGAAGACTTTCTCAATTTCCTCAGTTCAATTTCTTCAGTCTATTTGTCTTCATCTTGTGTTATCCTGTGATTACGCTTTCTGTACTCTGTGATAGTCTTCATTTCATCATGATGACCATGCTTGTAATCTGTTATGCTTACTTCTGAGTACTTATTCCGCTGCACGTATTTCTTCGCTAAGGAATTTCCTCACCGGCAAATTCCTCAGTGAAGAATTCATAAAAATCGCCTATTCACCCCCCCTCTAGTCGATATAACGCACTTTCAATTGGTATCAGAGCAAGGTACTCCCTTGTTCTGTGTGATTTTGGTTTAACCACCTGGAGTTTTAGTTATGTCGACCGCAGGTATGATCAAGGTCTCAGCAGGGTGTCCTACCTTCGATGGGACGGACTACCCCTACTGGAAGAACAAAATGCTAATGCATCTTGAAGCAATTGACAACGATCTCTAGTATGTTGTGACAAAAGGTGTTTCCTCAGCCACACCTTCTCTGAATGATGCTGATGTGAAGAGATTCAAGCAACTCGATTCTCAAGCTTAAGAATATCATATGTGGCCATCCGAGCAAAGGTCAATATGGAAGAGTGAGTGCTTTGGAATCTGCCAAACTCATCTGGGACAGGCTGTCCAAGGTAAATGAAGGTGTTTCAACTCAGCGTGACTCTCGAGTTGATGTTCTTCGGAATCTCTTCAACCGCTTCAAAAGACTCGACAACGAAAATGTTCAACAAACCTTCGATCGCCTCACCGACATCTCAAATGAGCTTCAAGCACTGGTGCCACCGACATCACCGACCATGAGGTGGTGAAGAAATTGCTAAGATCGCTTGATTCCTCATTTGATACTCGCACCGATGATACAAGAACGAGCTGACTACAAGTCTCTTGATCCTGCCGATATCCTCGAAAGGCTAAATACTCACGAAGTTCCAGCTTGCTCAAAAGAGAGATCTCTATGGTTCGGCTATGGAAAACACGTGCCTCAAGGCCAAGGCTGTGTCTGAATCGAGAGTGAAGACTCGATAGTAGCCTTGGAGATCCTGAAGAATTTGGCCAGGAGCTAGCACTGCTCGTGAAGAAATTCCAGAAATTCACAAGACGTGGTCGCTTTGGAAAATCCTCAAGAAGCAGTGATTCCTCATCTAGTGACTATAAGAGAAGACTTTGTCACAAATGCAAGAAACCTGGTCACTATATCCAAGATTGCCCTCAGTGGGAGAAGGAATTAAGGAAGAAGAAACACAAGGATTACAGTTCTGATGACGTGAAGAAGAAGAAGAAATCATCGAAATCTTCATCATCAAAATCCTCAAAACCTTCTTCTCACAAGAAGAGCAACTCCAAAAAGGCTCGGGCATTCATTGGCAAGGAAATGGACTCTGAACCTGAATCTGAGGAAAATGAGGAAGAGGAGGAGTCTGAAGAATCCGAATCTGGTGTGGCTAGTCTGGCTCTTGCTATCGCTTTGTTAGCAAGTCCATCTTCAACATCAAGAAACCGACTCACCGACAAGCCCGATGAGGAAAATGATGACTACGCTCCCACCTATTGCTTCATGGCAAAAGGTGCCAAGGTACTAAATTTCACCTCCTCTGAATCTAGTGAAAATGAATCTGATGAGGATCTCAAGCCCAGCTACTCTAAACTTGCTAAGATTGCTATAAAACAACAAAGGGCTTTTGAGAAGGTTCAAAACATGCTAGATAAGAGTGATGATATGTTAGGTGAAGAAATGGATCGCACTCAAGCCCTGACTGAAAATCTTCAGAGACTTCAGTCTAGGCTTGACAGCCTTCAAGGTCATCATAACACTCTCCTAACTGATCATGAGAAACTTTCTTATGAATTTCTTCAAAGAAAGCAAGATCTTGAGAAGCTAAGAGCGAGTTATGAAGATCTTCAGAAGGAGCGCGATTCATTACTTGCTCAACAAATCAGCGCTTCTCAAGAAGAATTTGTTCCTCCATGCTTAAAGTGCATTGAACGTGAATCTGCTAATTCTTCACCTGAATGTTCAAATGCTTCAACTGTTACAAATTCTTCACCTGCCTCTGCTATCACTAATTCCTCACCGAGGACATTGCTAGTATCACCGACGATGCAGATCGAAGGAATTGTACATGACAGCATGTACAAAAGCCTCAAAGGGCATTAGACTCTTTGTGATGTGCTTAAAAGCAGATCCTCAACAGAACCCTAGGAAAGAGGGTATTGCCTTTGAGAGGAAACTCAATGTTGATGGAACATACCGAAGCCCGAAAAGATCCCAAAACCTCATGGGTTGCTGCAAATGGACCTCCAGTTGATCCATCTACCTTATCTGGTTTCACATGGATTTCCTCATTACATTGATGAGTCATTTGACTCAAACTATAAGCTGTTCAAAAATCAGAATGGTGAAGTATTTGCTAGATATGTTGGCACTAACTGCAGGAACGGTTCCCCTATGAAGAAAATCTGGGTTCCCAAGAAGTGCCTTGAAAGTCTTCAGGTGAATGTCCTCATGACACCACCTGTGAAGAATAGGAACCCCAGATCAAATTCTTCATATGGATCCAATTCCTCACATGGATCAAATTCCTCAAAAGGATCAAAGTCCTCATATGATTATCATCGTGCTAACAACTCTGTTTCGCAGGGTAGAGCTAAGGGCTATGAATATGTGCATTATTCTTCAAACCAATATGTTCATAAGTCCTCGAAGAATTTCTATGCTTATTCATATGCTTACCCTAACCCCTCTTATGTGAAACGAAATGGTTTGGCTTCTATGCCACCATTCTCATATGGTGCTCGCAGAGTGATGAACTCTTTGCCACCCCTTCAGATGTGGGTGGTGAAGAAAAAGAACTAATCTCTTCTGCAGGGTCAGGTCTCCAGACGTGCCTCAACGTCTGAAGAATTTGCTGGGGGCCTGACAAAATTCCTGAAAGGACGCAGGCTAATCATGATGAAATGAACTTTCATTTCACACGCCCTCATACCGCTTATCCGATAGATCTTGACCGATGAAATTCATCGATGAATTTGATATCATATTCTTCATCGATGAAGTATATGAGATCGTAAGTTGTACTAATTCATCTACAGGATGATCAACCCAAAGCCACCGAGTGGGTTCTCGATAGTGGATGTACAAATCACATGACTGGTGACAAGAATCTATTGATGGATGCTCCTTATCACCGCCACATCTCAAGCATATCATCTTTGCCGACAAAGGCAAAAGTCGTATTGGGACTTGGTAAGGTTGCTATCTCTAAGGACATGCACATGGACAAAGTCATGCTTGTTGAGTCTTTAGGATATAACCTCATGTCGCCTCAATGCTTTGTGATCTTGATATGGTTGTTATCTTTGGCAAGTATCGTTGTGTTGTGATTATGGAAGTCGACAATTCCAAAGTCTTCAAGGCTTTAGGAGAGGAGACTTGTATATTGTTGACTTTCTACAGACCACAACCAGCCATGTGCCTACTTGCAAAAGCTTCAGAAGGCTGGCTATGGCATCGACGACTTGGTCACGCAGGCATGAGGAATTTGCACACGCTTGCGAAGAAGAAGCATGTCATTGGCATTGAGAATGTCAAATTCCTCAAGGATCACTTATGCGGAGCCTGTGAAGCTGGAAAAATGACCAAGGCCAAGCATCCAGCGAAGACTATCATGACCACTACTCGCCCCTTCGAATTGCTTCACATGGACCTCTTTGGTCCCAATCATTACTCAGCTGTCGTTAATGAAGCATCACTATATGGCTTTGTTATTGTTGATGATTACTCTCGTTACACATGGGTACACATTGTTACTTACAAAAATCAAGTGCAGGAAATCTTCAAACGATTTTCCTCGAGGGCTTCAACTAACTTTGGTGTGAAGATCAAGCACATCAGGAGTGACAATGGAACTGAGTTCAAGAATTCTGGTCTTGATGACTATCTTGATGAATTTGGTATTACTCATGAGTTATCTGCTCCTTATACTCCTCAGCAAAATGGCGTCGTGGAGCGCAAGAACAGAACTCTTGTTGAGATGGCTCGCACTATGCTTGATGAATACAAAACGCCTAGTCGATTCTGGATTGAAGCAATTGACACTGCGTGCCACATCATCAACAGAGTATATCTTCACAAATTCTTCAAGAAGATTGCCTATGAACTCCTCACTGACAAGAAACCCAATGTAAGTTATTTCAAAGTCTTCGGTGCTAAATGCTGGATTAGAGATCCTCACCACACCTCTAAATTTGCAACCAAAGCACATGAAGGTTTTATGCTTGGTTACGAAAGGACTCGACACCTACAGTAGTCTTCAACATCGCACTTCACAAGATTGTTGAAACTGTAGATGTGCGGTTCGATGAAACTAATGGCTCGCAAAGAGAGCACCTACCTTACGTGTTAGGCGAACCAGCACCGAGGATTCTATCAGGTTAAAGGCAACCGAGGATGTTATTCCTCATCAAGAAACTGCTGAAGAATTCATTCTGACGCCAAGAACGCCGAGCTGATGCACCAAGATAATGTGAAGAAAATGGTGCCGAGGAAAATGATCAAATTCCTCCGGACTACCCCTCTTGGAAGAACAAAATCTGAATGCATCTTGAAGCAATTGACAACGATCTCTGGTATGTTGTGACAAAAGGTGTTTCCTCAGTCACACCTTCTCACGAATGATCTTGATGTGAAGAGATTCAAGCAACTCGATTCTCAAGCGAAGAATATCATATGTGGCCATCTGAGCAAAGGTCAGTATGGAAGAGTGAGTGCTTTGGAATCTGCCAAACTCATACGGGACAGGCTGTCCAAAGTAAATGAAGGTGTTTCAACTCAAGCGTGACTCTCGAGTTGATGTTCTTGAATCTCTTCAACGCTTCAAAGACTCGACAACGAAAATGTTCAACAAACCTTGATCGCCTCATGACATCTCAAATGAGCTTCAAGCCTTTGGGTGCCACTTGACATCACCGACCATGAGGTGGTGAAGAAATTACTAAGATAAACGATTCCTCATTTGATACTCACAGCGATGATACAAGAGCGAGCTGACTACAAGTCTCTTGATCCTGCTGATATCCTCGAAGGCTAAATACTCACGAGTTCGACTTCTGAAAGAGATCTCTATGGTTACGGCTATGGAAAAACACGTGCCACGAAGGCCAAGGCTGTATGCGAATCTGAGAGTGAAGACTACGATAGTAGCCTTGGAGATCTGAAGAATTTGGCGAGGAGCTAGCCTTGCTCGTGAAGAAATTCAGAAATTCACAAGGCGTGGTAGCTTTGGAAAATCCTCAAGCGGTGATTCCTCATCTAGTGACTATAAGAAGACTTTGTCACAAATGCAAGAAACCTGGTCACTATATCCAAGATTGCCCTCGATTGGGAGAAGGAATTAAGGAAGAAGAAACACAAGGATTACAGTTACGATGGCGTGAAGAAGAAGAAGAAATCATCGAAATCTTCATCATCAAAATCCTCAAAACCTTCTTCTCACAAGAAACAACTCCAAAAAACTCGGGCATTCATTGGCAGAAATGGACTCTGAACTGAATCGAGGAAAATGAGGAAGAGGAGTGCGAAAGAATCCGAATCTGGTGTGGCTAGTCGGCTCTTACTCTACGCTTTAGTTAGCAAGTCCATCTTCAACAACTTGAAGAAAGCTGACTCCGCCGACAAGCGATGAGGGAAAATGATGACTCGCTCCCACCTATTGCTTCATGGCAAAAGGCGCCAAGGTACTAAATTTCACCTCCTCTGAATCTAGTGAAAATGAATCGATGAGGATCTCAAGCCCACTACTCTAAACTTGCTAAGATTGCTATAAAACAACAAAGGGCTTTTGAGAAGGTTCAAAACATGCTAGATAAGAGTGATGATATGTTAGGTGAAGAAATGGACCGCCTCAAGCACGGTGAAAATCTTGAGACTTGATCTAGGCTTGACAACCTTCAAGGTCATCATAACACTCTCTTAGCGATCATGAGAAACTTTCTTATGAATTTCTTCAAAAGCAAGATCTTGAGAAGCTAAGGCGAGTTATGAAGATCTTGAAGGGCGCGATTCATTACTTGCTCAACAAATCAGCGCTTCTCAAGAAGAATTTGTTCCTCCATGCTTAAAGTGCATTGAGCGTGAATCTGCTAATTCTTCACTGAATGTTCAAATGCTTCAAGCTGTTACAAATTCTTCACCCTCTGCTATCACTAATTCCTCACTGAGGACATTGCTAGTATCCTTGACGATCGGGACTGAAGGAATTGTACATGACAGGCATGTACAAAAGCCTCAAAGGGCATTAGACTCTTTGTGATGTGCTTAAAAGCAGATCCTCAACAGGAACCCTAGGAAAGAGGTATTGCCTTTGAGAGGAAACTCAATCTTGATGGAACATCTTTGGAAGCTGAGCGGTATCCCAAAACCTCATGGGTTCTGCAAATGGACCTCAGTTGATCCATCTACCTTATCTGGTTTCACATGGATTTCCTCATTACATTGATGAGTCATTTGACTCAAACTATAAGCTGTTCAAAAATCAGAATGGTGAAGTATTTGCTAGATATGTTGGCACTAAGCTGCGAGGAGCAGTTCCCCTATGAAGAAAATCTGGGTTCCCAAGAAGTGCCTTGAAAGTCTTCGGTGAATGTCCTCATGACACCACACATGAAGAATAGGAACCCCGGATCAAATTCTTCATATGGATCCAATTCCTCACATGGATCAAATTCCTCAAAAGGATCAAAGTCCTCATATGATTATCATCGTGCTAACAACTACATTTACTTGAGGGTAGAGCTAAGGGCTATGAATATGTGCATTATTCTTCAAACCAATATGTTCATAAGTCCTCGAAGAATTTCTATGCTTATTCATATGCTTACCTAACCCCTCTTATGTGAAGCGAAATGGTTTGGCTTCTATGCCACCATTCTCATATGGTGCTTTCATGAGTGATGAACTCTTTGCCACCCCTTCAGATGTGGGTGGTGAAGAAAAAAGAACTAATCTCTTCTGCGGTCAGGTCTCGGGCGTGCCTCAACGTCTGAAGAATTTCTTTGGGGGCTGACAAAATTCCTGAAAGGGCCTTGAGCTAATCATGATGAAATGAACTTTCATTTCACGTCCTCATCTTGCTTATCGATGAATCTTGGTGATGAAATTCATCGATGAATTTGATATCATATTCTTCAGCGATGAAGTATATGAGATCGTAAGTTATACTAATTCATCTGGGATGATCAACCCAAAAGCCAGAGTGGGTTCTCGATAGTGGATGTACAAATCACATGGTGGTGACAAGAATCTATTGATGGATGCTCCTTATCACCGTCACATCGAAGCATATCATCTTTCTTGACAACGGCAAAAGTCGGTATTGGGACTTGGTAAGGTTGCTATCTCTAAGGACATGCACATGGACAAAGTCATGCTTGTTGAGTCTTTAGGATATAACCTCATGTCGATCTCAATGCTTTGTGATCTTGATATGGTTGTTATCTTTGGCAAATGTCGTTGTGTTGTGATTATGGAAGTGACAATTCCAAAGTCTTGAAGGCTTTAGGAGAGGAGACTTGTATATTGTTGACTTCTCTCTGGGACCACAACCAGCCATGTGCCTACTTGCAAAAGCTTGAAAAGGCTGGCTATGGCATCGACGACTTAGTCATGAGGCATGAGGAATTTACTGCAGCTTGCGAAGAAGAAGCATGTCATTGGCATTGAGAATGTCAAATTCCTCAAGGATCACTTATCGCGAACTGTGAAGCTGGAAAAATGACCAAGGCCAAGCATCCAGTGAAGACTATCATGACCACTACTCGTCCTTGAATTGCTTCACATGGACCTCTTTGGTCCCAATCATTACTCAGCTATCGTTAATGAAGCATCACTATATGGCTGTTATTGTTGATGATTACTCTCGTTACACATGGGTACACATTGTTACTTACAAAAATCAAGTGCAGGAAATCTTCAAGCGATTTTCTGGAGGCTTCAACTAACTTTGGTGTGAAGATCAAGCACATCGGGAGTGACAATGGAACTGAGTTCAAGAATTCTGGTCTTGATGACTATCTTGATGAATTTGGTATTACTCATGAGTTATCTGCTCCTTATACTCCTCGGCAAAATGGCGTCGTGGGCGCAAAACGAACTCTTGTTGAGATGGCTCGCACTATGCTTGATGAATACAAAGCGCCTAGTCGATTCTGGATTGAAGCAATTGACACTGCGTGCCACATCATCAACAGTATATCTTCACAAATTCTTCAAGAAGATTGCCTATGAACTCCTCGCGACAAGAAACCCAATGTAAGTTATTTCAAAGTCTTGATTGCTAAATGCTGGATTAGAGATCCTCACCACACCTCTAAATTTGCGAAAGCACATGAAGGTTTATGCTTGGTTACGGAAAGGACTACGCACACCTCGAGTCTTCAACATCGCACTTCACAAGATTGTTGAAACTGTAGATGTCTTGATTCGATGAAACTAATGGCTGTAAAGAGCACCTACCATACATGTTAGGCGAACCAGCACTGAGGATTCTATCGAGTTAAAAGGCAGCGAGGATGTTATTCCTCTTGAAGAAACTGCTGAAGAATTCATTCTGTCTTGAAAAGCGTCGAGTGATGCACTGAAGATAATCTTTGAAGAAAATGGTCTGAGGAAAATGATCAAATTCCTCGAAGACAACCAGCTCATCCTCGCGTTGCAAAAGAAGTACAAGTGGAGAAGATCATCGATGACATTGAGCGCGAGGTCCTCTCACTCGCTCAAAAGCTTCACATTTATCTAACTTTTGTGGGCACTATGCTTTTGTCTCTATCACAGAGCCCACTAAGGTAGATGAAGCATTTCTGGGCAGGGTGGATTCAGGCCATGCAAGAAGAATTACATCGATTCGAGCTCAACAACGTGCAGGAGGCTGGTCAAGCGTCCAGATCTCATAAGCATAATATCATTGGCACAAAGTGGATCTACCGCAACAAGCAAGATGAAAATGGTCTTGTGGTGAGGAATAAAGCCGACTAGTAGCTCAAGGCTACCGCAGGTTGAAGAATTGACTTGATGAAACTTTTGCACTGTTGCTAGACTTGAGTCTATTAGCATATTACTACGCCTATGCTAACCATCACAATATCACTTTATATCAAATGGATGTGAAAAGTGCATTCCTCAATGGTAAGCTTGAGGAAGAAGTATATGTTGCTCAACCCCAGGTTTGAAGATCCAAGAATCGACAAAGTCTTGAGACTCAATAAGGCCCTCTATGGCCTCAAGCAAGCCCCTCGGGCATGGTATGATACATTGAAGGAATTCTTCGTGAAGAATGGCTTCACACCAGTTCACTCGACCCTACTCTCTTTACTAAATCTTATGATGGTGAACTATTTGTGTGCCAAATATATGTTGATGATATTATCTTTGGCTGTCTTGACCAGCGCTATAGTGATGAATTTGCCTATATGATGAGTGAAGAATATCAAATGTCTATGATGGGAGAGTTGAAATTCTTCTTAGGTCTTCAAATTAATCAACAACACAATGGCATATTCATATCTCAGGAGAAATACCTCAAAGATGTCTGAAGAAATTGGCATGCAAGATTGCAAAGCGTCAAAATTCCTATGCCCACAAATGGCCATCTATGCCTTGATGAAAATGGTATTGACTTGATCACAAGGTATATCGCTCCATGATTGGTTCTTTATTGTACTTATGTGCATCTAGGCCAGATATAATGCTTAGTGTTTGCATGTGTGCCCGATTTCAAGCTACAGAAGGAATCACACCATAAGGCTGTGAAGCATATTCTTGATATCTAGCTCACACACCAACACTAGGATTATGGTACCTCAAGGGCTCTACTTTTGATCTCATTGGATATTCGACTCGACTATGCTAGTGATCGTGTGGACGCAAGTCAACATCTGGTACTTGTCATTTCCTCGGACGATCTTTGATGCATTGGTCCTCGAAGAAAGCGAACTGCGTATCAACATCCACTGCGGAAGCTGAATACATTGTTGCTGGCTCGTGTTGTGCTCAATTACTATGGATGAAGCATACTCTCAAGGACTCGGCATCAACGTGAAGAATGTGCCTCTCTCTGTGACAATGAGAGTGCCATCAAGATTGCTCACAACCTGTTCAGCACTTTCGAAGACAAAGCACATTCAAATTCGTCATCATTTTCTTCGTGATCATGTGTTGAAGGCGACATCTCCATCGAACACGTGAAGACGAAGAACAGCTAGCTGATATCTTCACTAAGCCCTTGGATGAGAAGAGATTTAGCAAGTTGCGGTGTGAGCTAAATATCTTAGAATCTTGAATGTTCTTTGAAAGGCACACATCCTAACACTTATGCAAAATTGATGACTAAGATGTGCAACACATGAAAAGCGTTTTCTTCAATCAATGAAGAATAACACTCTAAGTGTGAAGAAATTAATGAAGAATTTGATTCTCGAGAACCATCGACAATTATGCGGTGTGAAATCATCATTCTTATCTGATGGGTTATGCCACCACCAAAGTTGAAAATCTTCAATTTGAGTTTTTTCAGTTTTGAAATTCTTGAGTTTTCAAATTCTTCAACTTTGCAAAATCTTCACTGTTTCCGTCGTCTTTCTTCATTGTCTATATATATATGGGTTTATGTCCTCTATAGCATTCACTTATGGCTATTTCTTCAAGTCGTTTTTTTCTGCTAAGTGAATGTGATCGGACCCTTCCCCCTCTATGCTATACTCAACCCAATCCATTCACAAATTCTTCATGTGCGTTCTACTTTGAAACTTCGTTCAAATTCTTCTTTGTGTCCTTGACAGCTGAAGAAATTACAGCGGAACTTTAAAACGAATCTTATTCAAACCTTCATTTTACCGCTCAAACCGTTCCGCATCCCACGATGCATTACTTTATTCACCCACGATCGTTACGATCTCCACTACACGATGCGTGGGTGACACATGTCGTGAGAAGGGAAGCGGTCGAGGCACGTTCGTCCTAAATCTTCGGGCGATCCGTTTTTCACCGTGTCTATAAATACCCCTCTCCCTTCCTCACTCTTTTACTTCGCTCGACCTCTCTCTCCCGCTCGAGCTCCTCAAACCCTAGAGCCGCCGCTTCTCCATCGTCGCCCGGTGAGGAAAAGCTTCCTTGTCTTGACCTCTTAATTGAGCGTACTCGCGCGACCGTGGAAAATCTTCACTCCGCCGTCGCCGTAGCTGATTTCCTCTGCCAAGTTAGAGGCGTGGAAGATCTGAGCAGACGAACTTCCCAACTGTTCTTCTCAGTTAAATCGTGTTCTTCACTTGAGTAATTAAAAGTAACTTTTATTCCTCGCTTTGATTCTCAAATCTTCTTCAAATTCTTCAAAGGTGTTTATTCTTCAAATCTTCACACATATGAACACCTCAAATCTCTTGATTCGTTTCTCTAAGCAATGATTTTCTTCAAGATTCCTCAATTGTGTGGATCCTTGATCTATACAACTCTGGAACCTAAGACAAAAAGCAGCTTAGTGAAATTCTTCAAAACTCATCTGGTCAAAATCCTCAAAACTTGTTCTTTTGAAAAACCTTACGAGCATATGACCTCTCCAAATTCCTCGCACCTATACTCTGTTCACAGGTACAAATGTCGCTGCTGAATCGCTAGGTTCTCATCAACTTAACTCATTTGCAGCGTTCCTCGAAGAAAAACTGCACACTTCTTGAGAGAACTCAATTGTTCAATTTCCTCAAGCTGAAGAAAATGGCAGGCGGTAAGCATGAAGGGAGAAAAAAACACGAGGTTATGACAGCGTTTGAAATCCACGAGGAAATATATCTGACTCACACGGATGAAGAAAGCAAAAATCAGCGCAAGGTGCGTATTGGAAGATTGAGCAGAGATGGGCACGGGAATGGAAGGAATACAGATATGTAACTCCTAAGTACATGAAGAAATTAAGCTCTAAATCCTCCATGCCCAAGAGCTCCTTTGGCACCTGGCCAAGTAGCTGATCCCACAAGCATCAAGCGAGGTGAGGACTTTCACGATGAATGGGCTAAGCGCCAAGCAAAATTGGCAAAGCAAACAAAGGAGGCGGTGAAGAAATTCAATGAGGATTACTGCTGCTGCTACCACTGAGGTCTCGGTCAAACAGAAATCAATGCAAGCGAAGCCTGCTAATAAGCCAAGTGCTTCATCATCTGCCCCCTCACGGCCAAGTTCCTCGGCACACCCTCAAGCAATTTCCTCACCTGCTGCTGTTCCATCAAAGTCCTCAACAGCTCCGTCAAAACCTTGAGTTCTGTGCACTGGCTACTTGTCAAAGGACCACTGGTTTTCAATTGCCTCGAGGCATCTCTGCAAGTTCTCGGCTGCCCCATTTCTTCATCTGGCCGGCTGGTGAAGACCAAAGCAACAGCTGGGCGAGGTCCTCGGCCTAGCCAAGGAAGAAACGGTTGTATTCCATGTACCATCGATGATGAGGCATCGATGAAGAACTTGAAAAATCATCGAGAGACCGTCAAGTGAAGGCCGCTAGAGCCAAAGGTACATGTGCCCTTGCTATTGGATCGAAGAAAGTCCTCGACTTTATTGATCTATGGCACAATGATCCCAATACCCTCTGCTGACCTTCATCGACACTGTACAAAGTCATCGTTGACTCACTTCATCCTTGAAGAAAAATGGAAGTTTGAGAAGGCGAGGGAAATCAAAAGGCTCAATCTGAGGAAAGAAGTTCACGAAGAAAGCGTTGTCAAGATGACACGAGGAGCTTCTCCAAGTCAAACTGAAATTCAAAACCTCAGCAAAACTTGATTCCTACTATGCTGATTGGCAAGGAGCCAAGACCAGATTAAATCAACTGACGAAGAAATTCTAAGTGTTGCTGCCCGATTGCAACATGAAATTCCTCGGGCTGAAGCCTCGGCTCAACCTCTGAAGAAAAATGCTGATTCAGGGCTGATGATCCCATCAGCCATTTGAAGAAACTGCCAGGCACCCACTAGTGGTGTGCTGAAGAAATACTCAAGGCAGGGAAGCTGCATCGAGTTACTGAAGAAACTGAACCAAATTCCTCGGCTCCTCCTGCGCCAACTCCAACTCCCATTCTTCCATCGCCTCGATGTGAAGAAAACCAAAACTGCTGAGCGAGCTGCTTTGTGAAAAAGGAAAGCATCAGCTGCGTCAGATTCTTGACTGCGAAGAAAGTGAAGCCAATGACCAGCTCATTTGAAAACCAATTGATGCTGTTCCAATTTCCTCCATACCATCAAAGGAAGTTGTTCCTTTTGGAGAAGACTATGAGATCCCAATCGGATCGATGAAGAACATCAATCTGCTGCTTCGTCGGAGAAAATTGATGAAGAAATTGAAGTGGAAGCAATCCCTTCAACCCCGATTATTTCCTCATCGGACTATGAAATTCCTCAAGCTGGTCTTGAGAAATTGAAAATGAAGATGTGGATATTGGATGCACCACTCGGTGATAAATGATGACTTTTGGGAAAGTCAGCATCCCAATACTCCTCTCTTCACCCCTTCAACAAGTTCCTCACTCCCTGCACAAACAGTCCAGATGGACTCAGAAGAAAATCAACCCCTTTGGTTACGTGCATGAAGAAATTCCAGCCGCTAGTCTTGATGAAGCTACTGCTGCTTTGCTAATCCTCGGACTGCACTGTTGAGGAACAAGAAATTCCTCGGTGAAGAAACTGAACTTACGATTCTGAGGTGGTGATGCAACTCATGACACCTCTGCCCAAGCAAAGAATCCGTTCTCAACCAAGCAAAAGTTCAAGGCTGAAGATTTCTTTGCGAGCATGTGTTCTTCATGAATATAATCCATATGATTACGCTGCGCATTAGGAAGAGGCGTTTACGGACTGCCAGCCAAGCCAACTTCTATTCCTCGGTGCTTTTCAACAAGGACAAAATCTTGATCATGCTCATATTCCTCATGTGGGTATGGAGTCGCTGCCGAACTTTGAGCCGAGTCCTCGGTGTTCTTCACGGCTTGGGACTTCTAAATTTCTGCGATGATATCTATGGCTGGAATGAAGAGCTAATTCTTGAGTTCTATGCAAATCTGCACATCACGGAGAGCTGAAGATGTGAACTCATGGGTCCTAGATTGGATGACTGAAAATACTCACTACAAGGCACCAGACAACTGAATTGCCGTGCCCTACCACTCGATCCTCCGCTTGATGGTGCCGCGTCGTATCTCGATGAAAAAGAACTTTCAAATCACTATATGCAAGTCTTGATGAAGCCTTTGAAGCCAAGGCAGGCCCCAAGAACCAAATTCCTCGTCAAGAATTATTATATGTGCCTCGAACAGTCTATCAGTTCTACTTGAAGACTATGAGTCCTATCAAAGCCACGGTGAGCGATGAAGAAGTCGTTGGCATCATGAAGAATATGCTTTTCAACATCATCCATGGCGTTCCCGTCAATTTCCATGATTTCTTCATGAGGACTCTGGCTAACATTGCCATGTCACCTTTTGAGCTGAAGCCTTATCGCCTTGGATTATCAGATTCATCGGTCAAGATCTTCTTTGAATTACAAGGCTGATACTTTGAACCACTGCAGCTAAGCCCGATTGAAGTCCTCAAGCGGACGATTACCTCAGGTGATGAAAAGGGCAAGGCTCTGCTGTGATAGATGAAGGCATTCGTCCATTGGATGGACAGTTTAGCAAAGCAGCATCCTACTCCACCAATGATGACTCACCACACATGACTCGGCAACAAATACCTCGATCAAGCAAAGTCCTCAAGCTCTGCAGGGTGATGGTGATCGTGAATTACTCCTCGGTCTTCATCGGAAGGTTGATCGCAATCATAAGTGGGTAAGCGTCGGTTTGGTACTCTTCTTTACAACATGACCTCAACACACAATGCGGTGAAGAAAAACCCTACTACCTTCATGAAACCTTCAAGCGCTTTGGGCTGTTCTTTCACATGTATCTGATGAAGAAGCCCGACATCAATGGGACTCAAGGAAGAATTTGGTAGTGCGCACCTCCTCGAAGAAATTCAAGAAGGTCAAAGTTCCTTCCTTGGTGGCCAGCTCCTATTCTTCATCTCGCGACAGATGAAAATGAAGATTTGGAAGACACTTGCTGCTGGTCCTACTTGACAACCGACCCCAACAATCTTGGCGCTCCGTCTTCAACGAAATTCTTCAAGGCGTTAGTCCTCGGTTTGATCCTTTTGGTCATTCGATGACAAAGGGGAGAAATTGAGTTAGTCTTCAAGCGGGTCTAGTTTTTGTCTATATGCAGTATTTTATTAAGTTACAACTCTCGTTCTTCGAAACCTTTTATTGGATCGAGTTGTAATCTTAAACCCGATGGTGCTTTGATACTTTTGATGCATTATGCTCTTGCTCTATGCTCTCGATTCAGTAGTTATGCTCTGATTCTCGTGAGCTCGTTGAAAATCTTCATAGCAAATCGATTTGGGCTCGATACTCTTGATGCGTTACATTGCATAACATCAAGCACCATATTTCATCATGCATTTCAAATTCTTCATATTATATGTTAAATCGTGTATGAATTACAAGATATAGGGGAGATCTCCATGATTCAATTCTTCAAATGTGCATTGCCTCAAAAGCAAATTCCTCACTATGCACATCTTAGGGGAGTTCTTCTATATCTTGCAATCAAATCCTCATTATCGATATTTACACTTCATATGTTTATCCCGTTGAAAACTTAACCTATATTGTCATCAATCACCAAAAGGGGAGATTGTAAGTGCATCTAGTGCCCTTAGTGATTTTGGTGTATTGAATACTTATAGGTTAAGGAACTAATCGTCTGTGAGTGTACAGGTCTATAAGTCTATGAGGAGTTTGATATTTACGGTGAAAGTCGACCCCTAAAATGAAGTTCTTGTTGAAGACTTTGATATTACGAAGACTTTACGAAGACTTTGAAAGTGAAGAAATTGGTGTGACCTTGAAGACTTGGTATTCATTTGAGGAACATGAGCGTGAAGACTTTTGTTTTCGTAGTTTCATTTCTCTTTCTTGAGTCATAAAACACCGTCTTTGTTAAAGGGGTCGAGGAAATACTAAGGAAAAATTTCCATGTGATGCTCAACTCAAAATCCTACACCTACCAATCCCTTGAGTGAAGCTTTTGGAAATCTCATACAGTTCAGTCAATTTCTTGATGTGCGAGGCGAAGCTCTTACAGTGTTGAGAATTTGTTACGACTCGGGAGTTAGGAATTCGCCAGTCTGAATTGCCTACGATGAGGAACATGATAGCCCGAGAATTTGATATTCAAAATTCCGACCGTTCTTTATCTTCTTGGCGGCTGTCCCAAATATCTTATCCACCTAACGGTCATATCATTGAAGGGCATTTATGTCTTATCATGTCGGGCTGCTCCTAGGCTATAAATAGCCGCCCCTACAACCACTTGCTGGTTGGCTGCTCGAGAAGAACTTGACACTTGTCATTTGAGAGCAACCCATCCTCGAGGAATTTGAGTGAAAATCATCAAGCGAGGAAAAACCCCAAAACAAACCCTACAAACCCAAAGTGATTGAGCATCCTTGAAGAAATTGATCCTCGTGGATCCGGGCTTATTACCTTTGAAGGCGTGCTTCTTCCG
This sequence comes from Aegilops longissima, assembly GCA_021605205.1. Lineage (NCBI taxonomy): Eukaryota > Viridiplantae > Streptophyta > Magnoliopsida > Poales > Poaceae > Aegilops > Aegilops longissima. The sequence goes on from CM038679.1 coordinate 691,727,241, forward strand.
GATGGTTAGGCGTCAAGGTCTAGAAACATCAAGAGGAATTGTGGATCGCGGTGACCAAGTATGTGATGGTTTGGAAGTCGCTGAAGACTTACCACAGTGATTGGACGAGTGCATGTGACCTTAGTTCAAGGAGAATCAGTTAGGACTTGGTGTCTGAGCTGCGTGCTTTCGGTGTTGGGTGTCGGGACCGTGTGTCCTCGAGTTTAAATACTCAACCGCTCCAACGGACGTACAAGCTGAGGCAGCAGTTGGAACTGGTCTACCAAATCATTGTCTTCACCAACCTAACTGGTTCTATTTCCTCAACCCTTTCATTTCCTCATTCTTGTGTTGAGTGTTTGTTCATATCTGTGTTTGAAGACTTTGGTGAAGACTTTCTCAATTTCCTCAGTTCAATTTCTTGATCTGTTTGTCTTCATCTTGTGTTATCCTGTGATTCGCTTTACGTACTCTGTGATAGTCTTCATTTCATCATGATGACCATGCTTGTAATCTGTTATGCTTACTTACGAGTACTTATTCCGCTGCGTATTTCTTAGCTAAGGAATTTCCTCACGGCAAATTCCTCGATGAAGAATTCATAAAAATCGCCTATTCACCCCCCCTCTAGTCGATATAACGCACTTTCAAAACAGTCCAGAATGGGCCCAAACTGCGATTGTTGATGACCGAGCCGTAAGCGCACCTTGGGGTTCGACAACCATGGAAATCGCTTTGGGACCCCAAAAGCGATGAGTAATAGTCCACAAGCGGGCGAGAATCAGCCAAAATTGCAGTGTTGACGACCGACACATCGCGCGCACCGAGGATCGTCGGTCATGGAAATAGCTCTAGGCCCCAAAATGGTGAGTAATAGTCCATGAAAGAGCCCGAATCGAAAATAACTAGGATAGGCTGGCGAGCAGCGGTATCGCATCCAGGGTATGTCAGCTGTGGAAATCACAGGACCCCAAAACAATGACTAATAGTCAAGAAATGGCGAGAATCGGCCAAAACTGCGTTATTGATGACCGATACCTTGGGGTTCAACAACCATGGAAATCGCTTTGGGACCCCAAAGCGGTGAGTAATTGTCCACAAAATGGGTCAAATTGACAAAAACCGTGAGTGTTAATGGCCGAGATGTAAATGCACCCGGGGTTCGTTAATCAAAGAAATCACTCCTCGACCACAAAACAATGAGTAATAGTCCATGAAACAGGCAGAATCGGCCAAAACTGCATTTGTTGATGACCGACACATAAGCGCATCTTGGGTTCAACATCCATGGAAATCGCTTTGGGACCCCAAAATGGCGAGTAATAGTCCCGCAAGCGGGCGAGAATCGGCCAAAATTGCAGTGTTGACAGCAGACACGTAAGCGCACCTCGGGGTTCGTTAATCGTGGATATCACTCAGGACCCCAAAAGCAGTGCGTAATAGTCCATGAAGCGGCCTAGAATCATCCAAAACTGTGAGTGTTCATGGTGACACATCGCGCACCCGAGGATGCGTCAATCGTGGAAATCACCAAGACCCCAAAATAGTGAGTAATAGTCCTTGAAAGCAGGACAGAATCGGCCAAAACTGCGAGTGTTGATGGCCGACACGTAAAGCACCTTGAGGGTTCAACAACTATGGAAATCGCCGGGACCCCAAAGCGATGAGTAATAGTCCACAAAACAGGCGAGAATCAGCCAAAATTGCGAGTGTTGACGATGGACACATAAACACACCACAGGGGTCGTCAATCGTGGAAATAGCTCTAGGACTCCCAAAGCGGTGAGAATAGTCCATGAAAGAGCCAGAATCGAACAAAACTAGGATTCTTTGGTGAATGACACGTCGCGCACCGGGGTTCGTCGATCGTGAAATCGCTCCTAGACCCCAAAACAATGAGTAATAGTCCATGAAGCGGGGAAAAATTGGTCAAAACTGTGATTGTTGATACGACACATAAGCACACCTTGGGTTCAACATCTATGGAAATCGCGTCGAACCCCACAGCGGTGAGTAATAGTCCACAAGCAGGTCAGAATTGGCCAAAAGTGTGAGTGTTGACGATGGACACGTCGCGCACCCTAGGATCGTCAAAGGTGGAAATCGCTCTGGGACCCAGCGGTGAGTAATAGTGCATGAAATGGACCAGAATCGGCGAAATTGTGAATCTTGATGAAACCTAAGCGCAACTTCGGGGTTCGTCAAGCGAAATCACTCGGGACCCAAAATTGAGTAATAGTCCAAGAAAGAGTCAGAATCATTAAGCTGCGATTGTTGATGACCGACCCGTAGCGCACCAGGGTTCGACAACCATGGAAATCGCTTTGGGACCCCAAAGCAGTGAGTAATAGTCCACAAGCGGACCAGAATCGGCCAAAATTGCAGTGTTGACGACCCAGGCATACGCGCACCCGAGGATCGTCGGTCATGGAAATAGCGCTAGGCCCCAAAATGGTGAGTAATAGTCCATGAAAGAGCCAGAATCAAAAATAACTAGGATAGGTGGCGAGCAGCGGTATCGCAACCGAAGTATGTCAACCGTGGAAATCACACGGGACCCCAAAACAATGACTTATAGTCAAGAAAGCGGCGAGAATCGGCCAAAACTGCGATTATTGATGACCGATACCTTGGGGTTCAACAACCATGGAAATCGCTTTGGAACCCCAAAGCGGTGAGTAATTGTCCACAAAATGGGTCAAATTGACAAAAACCATGAGTGTTAATGACCGAGGCGTAGCGCACCCGGGGATCGTTAATCAAAGAAATCACTCGACCACAAAACAATGAGTAATAGTCCATGAAACAGGGCAGAATCGGCCAAAACTGCGTTTGTTGATGACCGACACATAAGCGCATCTTGGGTTCAACACCATGGAAATCGCTTTGGGACGGAGTAATAGCGCTAGGCCCCAAAATAGCGCTAGGCCCCAAAATAGTGAGTAATAGTCCACGAAGCAGGTCAGAATTGGCCAAAGTGTGAGTGTTGACGATGGACACGTAGCGCACCCCTAGGATGCGTCAAGCGTGGAAATCGCTCACGGGACCAGCGGTGAGTAATAGTGCATGAAATGGACCAGAATCGGCGAAATTGTGAATCTTGATGACGAAAGCGTAGCGCACCTCGGGGTTCCTCAATCGTAGAAATCACTCCGGGACCCAAAATTGAGTAATAGTCCAAGAAAGAGTCTAGAATTGGCCCAAACTGCGATTGTTGATGACCGACGATGCGCACCTTGAGGTTCGACAACCATGGAAATCGCTTTGGGACCCCAAAGCAGTGAGTAATAGTCCACGAAAGCGGGCGAGAATAGGCCAAAATTGCAGTGTTGACGACCACATCGCGCACCCGAGGATCGTCGGTCATGGAAATAGCTCTAGGCCCCAAAATGGTGAGAATAGTCCATGAAAGAGCCCGAATCGAAAATAACTAGGATAGTGGCGAGCAGCGGTATACCCATCCGAGGTATGTCAACCGTGGAAATCACACGGGACCCCAAAACAATGACTAATAGTCAGAAAGCGCGAGAATCGGCCAAAACTACGATTATTGATGACCGATACCTTGGGGTTCAACAACCATGGAAATCGCTTTGGGACCCCAAAGCGGTGAGTAATTGTCCACAAAATGGGTCAGAATTAACAAAAACCGTGAGTGTTAATGACCGAGGCGTAAGCGCACCCGGGTTACGTTAATCAAAGAAATCACTCCTCGACCACAAAACAATGAGTAATAGTCCATGAAACGAGGCAGAATCGGCCAAAACTGCGTTTTTGATGACCGACACATAAGCGCATCTTGGGTTCAACACCATGGAAATCCCTTTGGGACCCCAAAGCGGCGAGTAATAGTCCACGAAAGCGGGCGAATCGGCCAAAATTGCGAGTGTTGACAGCGGAACGTAAGCGCACCCGGGGTTAGTTAATCGTGGATATCACTCCAGGACCCCAAAGCAGTGCGTAATAGTCCATGAAAGCGGCCAGAATCGTCCAAAAGCTGTGAGTGTTGATGGTGACACGCCGCGCACCCGAGGATGCGTCAATGGTAAATCACCAAGACCCCAAAATAGTGAGTAATAGTCCATGAAGCAGGACGAGAATCGGCCAAAAGCTGCGAGTGTTGATGGCCGAACGTAAGCGCACCTTGAGGGTTCAACAACTATGGAAATAAACCGGGACCCCAAAGCGATGAGTAATAGTCCACAAACAGGCGAGAATCAGCCAAAATTGCGAGTGTTGACGATGGACACATAAACACACCACAGGGGTGCGTCAATCGTGGAAATAGCTCTAGGACTCCCAAAGCGGTGAGAATAGTCCATGAAAGAGCCCGAATCGAACAAAACTAGGATTCTTGGTGAATGACACGTCGCGCACCCGTGGTTCGTCAATCGTGAAATCGCTCCTAGACCCCAAAACAATGAGTAATAGTCCATGAAGCAGGGCAAAATAAGTTCTCGGCTGCCCCATTTCTTCATCCGCCCGGCTGAGTGAAGACCAAAGCAACAGCTGGACGAGGTCCTCGGCCTAGCCCAAGGAAGAAACCGGTTGTATTCCATGTACCATCTGATGATGAGGCATCTGATGAAGAACTTGAAGAAATCATCAGAGACCGTCAAGTGAAGGCCGCTAGAGCCAAAGGTACATCTGTGCCACTGCTATTGGATCCGAAGAAAGTCCTCGACTTTATTGATCTATGGCACAATGATCCCAATACCCCTCTGCCTGACCTTCATCTGACACCTGTACAAAGTCATGCGCTGACTCACTTCATCACTGAAGAAAAATGGAAGTTTGAGAAGGCGAGGGAAATCAAAAAGGCTCAATACAGGAAAGAGAAGTTCCTGAAGAAAAACGTTGTCAAGATGACACCTGAGGAGCTTCTCCAAGTCCAAACTGAAATTCAAAACCTCAGCAAAAACTTCGATTCCTACTATGCTGATTGGCAAGGAGCCAAGACCAGATTCGTCAACCTGACGAAGAAATTCACAAGTGTTGCTGCCCCAGTGCAACATGAAATTCCTCAGGCTGAAGCCTCAGCTCAGCCTGCTGAAGAAAATGCTGATTCCAGGGCTGATGATCCCATCCCAGCCGCTGAAGAAACTGCCAGGGCACCCACTAGTGGTGTGCCTGAAGAAATTGCTCAAGACAGGGCAACTGCATCAGTTGCACCTGAAGAAACTGAACCAAATTCCTCAGCTCCTCCTGCGCCAACTCCAACTCCCATTCTTCCATCGCCTCGATGTGAAGAAAACCAAGGCTGCTTGAGCGAGCTGCTGTGAAGAAAAGGAAAGCATCAGCTGCGTCAGATTCTTCGGCTGCGAAGAAAGTGAAGCCAATGACCAGCTCATTTGAAAACCCAATTGATGCTGTTCCAATTTCCTCCATACCATCAAAGGAAGTTGTTCCTTTTGGAGAAGACTATGAGATCCCAATCGGATCTGATGAAGAACATCAATCTGCTGCTTCGTCAGAGAAAATTGATGAAGAAATTGAAGTGGAAGCAATCCCTTCAACCCCAGTTATTTCCTCATCAGACTATGAAATTCCTCAAGCTGGTGCTGAGGAAATTGAAAATGAAGATGTGGATATTGGATGCACCACTCGGTGATAAATGATGACTTTTGGGAAAGTCAGCATCCCAATACTCCTCTCTTCACCCCTTCAACAAGTTCCTCACTCCCTGCACAAACAGTCCAGATGGACTCAAGAAAATCAACCCTTTGGTTACGTGCATGAAGAAATTCCAGCCGCTAGTCTTGATGAAACTGCTGCTGCTGCTAATCCTCGATCGCACTGTTGAGGAACAAGAAATTCCTCAGTGAAGAACCTGAACTTACGATTCTGAGGTGGTGATGCAACTCATCGACACCCTCTGCCCAAGCAAAGAATCCGTTCTCAACCAAGCAAAAGTTCAAGGCTGAAGATTTCTTTGCCGAGCATGTGTTCTTCACTGAATATAATCCATATGATTCTGCTCGCATTAGGAAGAGGCGTTTCTGGACTGCCAGCCAAGCCAACTTCTATTCCTCAGTGCTTTTCAACAAGGACAAAATCTTCGATCATGCTCATATTCCTCATGTGGGTATGGAGTCGCTGCCAGGCTTTGAGCCAGTCCTCTGTGTTCTTCACGACGCAGGACTTCTAAATTTCTGCACTGATATCTATGACTGGAATGAAGAGCTAATTCTTCAGTTCTATGCAAATCTGCACATCACCGGAGACGCTGAAGATGTGAACTCATGGGTCCTAGATTGGATGACTGAAAATACTCACTACAAGGCACCAGCAACTGAATTGCTTCGTGCCCTACCACTCAGTCCTCCGCTTGATGGTGCACGTCGATTCACGATGAAAAGAACTTTCAAATCACTATATGCAAGTGCTGATGAAGCCTTTGAAGCCAAGGCAGGCCCCAAGAACCAAATTCCTCGTCAAGGAATTATTATATGTGCCTCGAACAGTCTATCGGATTCTAACGAAGACTATGAGTCCTATCAAAGGCCACGACTGAACGATGAAGAAGTCGTTGGCATCATGAAGAATATGCTTTTCAACATCATCCATGGCGTTCCCGTCAATTTCCATGATTTCTTCATGAGGACTCTGGCTAACATTGCCATGTCACCTTTTGAGCTGAAGCCTTATGCGCCTTGGATTATCAGATTCATCAGGTCAAGATCTTCACTGAATTACAAGGCTGATACTTTGAACCACTGCAGCTAACTGCCCCCGATTGAAGTCCTCAAACGGACAGTTACCTCAGCTGATGAAAAGGGCAAGGCTACTGCTGTGATAGATGAAGGCATTCGTCCATTGGATGGACAGTTTCGCAAAGCAGCATCCTACTCCACCAATGATGACTCTGCCACACATGACTCAGCAACAAATACCTCAGTCAAGCAAAGTCCTCAAGCTACTGCACCCAGGGTGATGACTGATCGTGAATTACTCCTCGTCTTCATCGGAAGGTTGATCGCAATCATAAGTGGGTAAAGCGCCGTTTGGTACTCTTCTTTACAACATGACCTCAACACACAATGCGGTGAAGAAAAACCACTACTACCTTCATGAAACCTTCAAGCGCTTTTGGGCTGTTCTTTCACATGTATACTGATGAAGAAGAATCGACATCAATGGGACTCAAGGAAGAATTTGACTGGTCCGCACCTCCTCGAAGAAATTCAAGAAGGTCAAAGTTCCTTCCTTGGTGGCCAGCTCCTATTCTTCATCTCGCGACACCGATGAAAATGAAGATTTGGAAGACACTGCTGCTGGTCCTACTTGACAACCGACCCCAACAATGTTTGGCGCCCGCCTTCAACTTGAAATTCTTCAAGAGCGTTAGTCCTCGCCGATCCTTTTGGTCATTCGATGACAAAGGGGGAGAAATTTGAGTTAGTCTTCAAGCGGGTCTAGTTTTTGTCTATATGCAGTATTTTATTAAGTTACAACTCTCGTTCTTCCGAAACCTTTTATTGGATCGAGTTGTAATCTTAAACCCGATGGTGCTTTGATACTTTTGATGCATTATGCTCTTGCTCTATGCTCTGATTACAGTAGTTATGCTCTGATTCTCGTGAGCTCGTTGAAAATCTTCATAGCAAATCGATTTGGGCTCTGATACTCTTGATGCGTTACATTGCATAACATCAAGCACCATATTTCATCATGCATTTCAAATTCTTCATATTATATGTTAAATGCGTGTATGAATTACAAGATATAGGGGGAGATCTCCATGATTCAATTCTTCAAATGTGCATTGCCTCAAAAGCAAATTCCTCACTATGCACATCTTCAGGGGGAGTTCTTCTATATCTTGCAATCAAATTCCTCATTATCAGTATTTACACTTCATATGTTTATCCCCGTTGAAAACTTAACCTATATTGTCATCAATCACCAAAAAGGGGGAGATTGTAAGTGCATCTAGTGCCCCTTAGTGATTTTGGTGTATTGAATACTTATAGGTTAAGGAACTAATGCGTCTGTGAGTGTACACAGGTCTATAAGTCTATGAGGAGTTTGATATTTACAGTGAAAGTCGACCCCTAAAAATGAAGTTCTTCGATCAAGACTTTGATATTTCAAGACTTTCGAAGACTTTGAAAGTGAAGAAATTGGTGTGACCTTGAAGACTTGGTATTCATTTGAGGAACATGAAGCGTGAAGACTTTTGTTTTCGTAGTTTCATTTCTCTTTCTTGAGTCATAGGAAACACCGTCTTTGTTAAAGGGGTCGAGGAAATACTAAGGAAAAATTTCCATGTGATGCTCAACTCAAAATCCTACACCTACCAATCCCTTCGAGTGAAGCTTTTGGAAATCTCATACAGTTCAGTCAATTTCTTGATGTGAGACGAAGCTCTTCCGTCGCCGAGGAATTTGTTCGACTCAGAGTTAGGAATTCGCCAAAGTCTGAATTGCCTACACGATGAGGAACATGATAGCCCCGAGGAATTTGATATTCAAAATTCCGACCGTTCTTTATCTTCTTGCTACCGCTGTCCCAAATATCTTATCCACCTAACGGTCATATCATTGAAGGGCATTTATGTCTTATCATGTCGGGCTGCTCCCTAGGCTATAAATAGCCCCCTACAACCACTTGCTGGTTGGCTGCTCGAGAGAACTTGACACTTGTCATTTGAGAGCAACCCATCCTCGAGGAATTTGAGTGAAAATCATCAAGCGAGGAAAACCCCAAAACCAAACCCTACAAACCCAAAGTGATTGAGCATCATCAAGAAATTGATCCACGTGGATCCGACGCTTGTTACCTTTGAAGACTGTGCTTCTTCCAGATGGTTAGGCGTCAAGGTCTAGAGCATCCAAGAGGAATTGTGGATCGCCGAGTGACCAAGTATGTGATGGTTTGGAAGTCGCCTGAAGACTTACCACGAGTGATTGGACGAGGTCTGTGTGACCTTAGTTCAAGGAGAATACGGTTAGGACTTGGTGTCCTGAGCTGCGTGCTTTCGAGGATCGGGTGTCCGGGACCGTGTGTCCTCGAGTTTAAATACTCAACCGCTCCAACCAGACGCATAACCGAGACAGCAGTTGGAACTGGTCTACCAAATCATTGTCTTCACCAACCTAACTGGTTCTATTTCCTCAACCCTTTCATTTCCTCATTCTTGTGTTGAGTGTTTGTTCATATCTGTGTTTGAAGACTTTGGTGAAGACTTTCTCAATTTCCTCAGTTCAATTTCTTGATCTGTTTGTCTTCATCTTGTGTTATCCTGTGATTACGCTTTCTGTACTCTGTGATAGTCTTCATTTCATCATGATGACCATGCTTGTAATCTGTTATGCTTACTTCTGAGTACTTATTCCGCTGCACGTATTTCTTCGCTAAGGAATTTCCTCACCGGCAAATTCCTCAGTGAAGAATTCATAAAAATCGCCTATTCACCCCCCCTCTAGTCGATATAACGCACTTTCAAAACAGTCCAGAATGGGCCCAAACTGCGATTGTTGATGACCGAGCCGTAAGCGCACCTTGGGGTTCGACAACCATGGAAATCGCTTTGGGACCCCAAAACAGTGAGTAATAGTCCACGAAACGGGCCAGAATCAGCCAAAATTGCGAGTGTTGACGACCGACACATAAACGCACCCCAGGGATCGTCAGTCATGGAAATAGCTCTAGGCCCCAAAATGGTGAGTAATAGTCCATGAAAGAGCCCAGAATCGAAAATAACTAGGATAGCTGGCGAACGACAGGTATACGCATCCCGGGGTATGTCAACTGTGGAAATCACACCGGGACCCCAAAACAATGACTAATAGTCCAAGAAATGGCCAGAATCGGCCAAAACTGCGATTGTTGATGACCGATACCTTGGGGTTCAACAACCATGGAAATCGCTTTGGGACCCCAAAACGGTGAGTAATTGTCCACAAAATGGGTCAGAATTGACAAAAACCGTGAGTGTTAATGACCGAGATGTAAATGCACCCCGGGGTTCGTTAATCAAAGAAATCACTCCTCGACCACAAAACAATGAGTAATAGTCCATGAAACAGGGCAGAATCGGCCAAAACTGCATTTGTTGATGACCGACACATAAGCGCATCTTCGGGTTCAACATCCATGGAAATCGCTTTGGGACCCCAAAATGGCGAGTAATAGTCCACGAAACGGGCCAGAATCGGCCAAAATTGCGAGTGTTGACGACAGACACGTAAACGCACCTCGGGGTTCGTTAATCGTGGATATCACTCCGGGACCCCAAAACAGTGCGTAATAGTCCATGAAACGGCCTAGAATCATCCAAAACTGTGAGTGTTCATGACTGACACATAAACGCACCCCAGGGATCGTCAATCGTGGAAATCACCAAGACCCCAAAATAGTGAGTAATAGTCCTTGAAACGGGACAGAATCGGCCAAAACTGCGAGTGTTGATGACCGACACGTAAGCGCACCTTGGGGTTCAACAACTATGGAAATCGCTTCGGGACCCCAAAACGATGAGTAATAGTCCACAAAACAGGCCAGAATCAGCCAAAATTGCGAGTGTTGACGATGGACACATAAACACACCCTGGGGGTCGTCAATCGTGGAAATAGCTCTAGGACTCCCAAAACGGTGAGGAATAGTCCATGAAAGAGCCCAGAATCGAACAAAACTAGGATTGTGGTGAATGACACGAACGCACCCGGGGTTCGCGATCGTGGAAATCGCTCCTAGACCCCAAAACAATGAGTAATAGTCCATGAAACGGGGAAAAATTGGTCAAAACTGTGATTGTTGATACCTGACACGCAAGCACACCTTCGGGTTCAACATCTATGGAAATCGCCGTAGACCCCACAGCGGTGAGTAATAGTCCACGAAACGGGTCAGAATTGGCCAAAAGTGTGAGTGTTGACGATGGACACGTAAACGCACCCCTAGGATCGTCAAAGGTGGAAATCGCTCTGGGACCCGAAAACGGTGAGTAATAGTGCATGAAATGGACCAGAATCGGCCGAAATTGTGAATGCTGATGACAGAAACCTAAACGCAACTCGGGGTTCGTCAAACGGAGAAATCACTCCGGGACCCAAAATTGAGTAATAGTCCAAGAAAGAGTCCAGAATCGGCCCAAACTGCGATTGTTGATGACCGACCCGTAAACGCACCTTGGGGTTCGACAACCATGGAAATCGCTTTGGGACCCCAAAACAGTGAGTAATAGTCCACGAAACGGACCAGAATCGCCAAAATTATGAAAGTGTTGACGATCGACACATAAACGCACCCTGAGGATCGTCGGTCATGGAAATAGCGCTAGGCCCCAAAATGGTGAGTAATAGTCCATGAAAGAGCCCGAATCAAAATAACTAGGATAGTGGCGAGCAGCAATGTATACGCAACCCGGGGTATGTCAACCGTGGAAATCACACCGGGACCCCAAAACAATGACTTATAGTCCAAGAAACGGCCAGAATCGGCCAAAACTGCGATTGTTGATGACCGATACCTTGGGGTTCAACAACCATGGAAATCGCTTTGGAACCCCAAAACGGTGAGTAATTGTCCACAAAATGGGTCAGAATTGACAAAAACCATGAGTGTTAATGACCGAGACGTAAACGCACCCCGGGGATCGTTAATCAAAGAAATCACTCGACCACAAAACAATGAGTAATAGTCCATGAAACAGGGCAGAATCGGCCAAAACTGCGTTTGTTGATGACCGACACATAAGCGCATCTTCGGGTTCAACACCATGGAAATCGCTTTGGGACGGGTAATAGCGCTAGGCCCCAAAATAGCGCTAGGCCCCAAAATAGTGAGTAATAGTCCACGAAACGGGTCAGAATTGGCCAAAAGTGTGAGTGTTGACGATGGACACGTAAACGCACCCCTAGGATCGTCAAGCGTGGAAATCGCTCTGGGACCCGAAAACGGTGAGTAATAGTGCATGAAATGGACCAGAATCGGCCGAAATTGTGAATGCTGATGACCGAAACGTAAACGCACCTCGGGGTTCCTCAATCGTAGAAATCACTCCGGGACCCAAAATTGAGTAATAGTCCAAGAAAGAGTCTAGAATTGGCCCAAACTGCGATTGTTGATGACCGACCAGTAAACGCACCTTGGGGTTCGACAACCATGGAAATCGCTTTGGGACCCCAAAACAGTGAGTAATAGTCCACTAAACGGGCCGAATAGGCCAAAATTATGAAGTGTTGACGATCGACACATAAACGCACCCGTGGATCGTCAGTCATGGAAATAGCTCTAGGCCCCAAAATGGTGAGGAATAGTCCATGAAAGAGCCCAGAATCGAAAATAACTAGGATAGCTGGCGAACGACAGGTATACCCATCCCGGGGTATGTCAACCGTGGAAATCACACCGGGACCCCAAAACAATGACTAATAGTCCAAGAAACGGCCAGAATCGGCCAAAACTGCGATTGTTGATGACCGATACCTTGGGGTTCAACAACCATGGAAATCGCTTTGGGACCCCAAAACGGTGAGTAATTGTCCACAAAATGGGTCAGAATTAACAAAAACCGTGAGTGTTAATGACCGAGACGTAAACGCACCCCGGGGTTCGTTAATCAAAGAAATCACTCCTCGACCACAAAACAATGAGTAATAGTCCATGAAACAGGGCAGAATCGGCCAAAACTGCGTTTTTTGATGACCGACACATAAGCGCATCTTCGGGTTCAACACCATGGAAATCCCTTTGGGACCCCAAAACGGCGAGTAATAGTCCACGAAACGGGCCAGAATCGGCCAAAATTGCGAGTGTTGACGACAGACACGTAAACGCACCCCAGGGTTCGTTAATCGTGGATATCACTCCGGGACCCCAAAACAGTGCGTAATAGTCCATGAAACGGCCCAGAATCGTCCAAAACTGTGAGTGTTGATGACTGACACATAAACGCACCCCAGGGATCGTCAATCGTGGAAATCACCAAGACCCCAAAATAGTGAGTAATAGTCCATGAAGCAGGACAGAATCGCCAAAAGCTGCAGTGTTGATGACCGACACGTAAGCGCACCTTGGGGTTCAACAACTATGGAAATCGCTTCGGGACCCCAAAACGATGAGTAATAGTCCACAAAACAGGCCAGAATCAGCCAAAATTGCGAGTGTTGACGATGGACACATAAACACACCCTGGGGGTCGTCAATCGTGGAAATAGCTCTAGGACTCCCAAAACGGTGAGGAATAGTCCATGAAAGAGCCCAGAATCGAACAAAACTAGGATTGCTGGTGAATGACACGTAAACGCACCCCGTGGTTCGTCAATCGTGGAAATCGCTCCTAGACCCCAAAACAATGAGTAATAGTCCATGAAACGGGGCAAAATCGGTCAAAACTGTGATTGTTGATACCTGACACGTAAGCACACCTTGGGGTTCAACATCTATGGAAATCGCATTAGAACCCCACAACGGTGAGTAATAGTCCACGAAACGGGTCAGAATTGGCCAAAAGTGTGAGTGTTGACGATGGACACGTAAACGCACCCCTAGGATCGTCAAACGTGGAAATCGCTCTGGGACCCGAAAACGGTGAGTAATAGTGCATGAAATGGACCAGAATCGGCCGAAATTGTGAATCTTGATGACCAAAGCGTAACGCACCTCGGGGTTCCTCAATCGTAGAAATCACTCCGGACCCAAAATTGAGTAATAGTCCAAGAAACAGTCCAGAATCGGCCCAAACTGCGATTGTTGATGACCGACCCGTAAGCGCACCTTGGGGTTCGACAACCATGGAAATCGCTTTGGGACCACAAAACAGTGAGTAATAGTCCACGAAACGGGCCAGAATCGACCAAAATTGCGAGTGTTGACGACCGACACATAAACGCACCCCAGGGATCGTCAGTCATGGAGATAGCTCTAGGCCCCAAAATGGTGAGGAATAGTCCATGAAAGAGCCTAGAATCGAAAATAACTAGGATAGCTGGCGAACGACAGGTATACGCATCCCGGGGTATGTCAACCGTGGAAATCACACCGGGACCCCAAAACAATGACTAATAGTCCAAGAAACGGCCAGAATCGGCCAAAACTGCGATTGTTGATGACCGATACCTTGGGGTTCAACAACCATGGAAATCGCTTTGGGACCCCAAAACGGTGAGTAATTGTCCACAAAATGGGTCAGAATTGACAAAAACCGTGAGTGTTAATGACCGAGACGTAAACGCACCCCGGGGTTCGTTAATCAAAGAAATCACTCCTCGACCACAAAACAATGAGTAATAGTCCATGAAACAGGGCAGAATCGGCCAAAACTGCGTTTGTTGATGACCGACACATAAGCGCATCTTCGGGTTCAACACCATGGAAATCGCTTTGGGACCCCAAAACGGCGAGTAATAGTCCACTAAGCGGGCAGAATCGGCCAAAATTGCGAAAGTGTTGACGACGACACGTAAACGCACCCTGTGGTTCGTTAATCGTGGATATCACTCCGGATCCCAAAACAGTGCGTAATAGTCCACTTAAACGGCCCGAATCGTCCAAAACTGTGGGTGTTGATGGTGACACATAAACGCACCCCAGGGATCGTCAATCGTGGAAATCACCAAGACCCCAAAATAGTGAGTAATAGTCCATGAAACGGGACAGAATCGGCCAAAACTGCGAGTGTTGATGACCGACACGTAAGCGCACCTTGGGGTTCAACAACTATGGAAATCGCTTCGGGACCCCAAAACGATGAGTAATAGTCCACAAAACAGGCCAGAATCAGCCAAAATTGCGAGTGTTGACGATGGACACATAAACACACCCTGGGGGTCGTCAATCGTGGAAATAGCTCTAGGACTCCCAAAACAGTGAGGAATAGTCCATGAAAGAGCCAGAATCGAACAAAACTAGGATTCTTTGGTGAATGACACGAACGCACCGGGTTAAATCAATCGTGGAAATCGCTCCTAGACCCCAAAACAATGAGTAATAGTCCGTGAAACGGGGCAAAATCGGTCAAAACTGTGATTGTTGATACCTGACACGTAAGCACACCTTGGGGTTCAACATCTATGGAAATCGCGTCAGAACCCCACAACGGTGAGTAATAGTCCACGAAACGGGCCAGAATTGGCCAAAAGTGTGAGTGTTGACGATGGACACGTAAACGCACCCCTAGGATCGTCAAACGTGGAAATCGCTCTGGGACCCGAAAACAGTGAGTAATAGTGCATGAAATGGACCATAATCGGCCGAAATTGTGAATGATGATGACCGAAACATAAACGCACCTCGGGGTTCCTCAATCGTAGAAATCACTCCGGGACCCAAAATTGAGTAATAGTCCAAGAAACAGTCCAGAATCGGCCCAAACTGCGATTGTTGATGACCGACCCGTAAGCGCACCTTGGGGTTCGACAACCATGGAAATCGCTCTGGGACCACAAAACAGTGAGTAATAGTCCACGAAACGGGCCAGAATCGGCCAAAATTGCGAGTGTTGACGACCGACACATAAACGCACCCCAGGGATCGTCAGTCATGGAAATAGCTCTAGGCCCCAAAATGGTGAGTAATAGTCCATGAAAGAGCCCCGAATCGAAAATAACTAGGATAGGTGGCGAGCAGCAGTGTATCGCATCCCGGTATGTCAACCATGGAAATCACACGGGACCCCAAAACAATGACTAATAGTCCAAGAAGCGGCCAGAATCGGCCAAAACTGCGATTGTTGATGACCGATACCTTGGGTTCAACAACCATGGAAATCGCTTTGGGACCCCAAAGCGGTGAGTAATTGTCCACAAAATGGGTCGAATTGACAAAACCGTGAGTGTTAATGCCGAGACGTAAACGCACCCCGGGTTCGTTAATCAAAGAAATCACTCCTCGACCACAAAACAATGAGTAATAGTCCATGAAACAGGGCAGAATCGGCCAAAACTGCGTTTGTTGATGACCGACACATAAGCGCATCTTCGGGTTCAACACCATGGAAATCGCTTTGGGACCCCAAAACGGCGAGTAATAGTCCACGAAACGGGCCAGGATCGGCCAAAATTGTAAGTATTGATGACCGACACATAAACGCACCCCGGGGATCGTCACTCATGGAAATAGCTCTGGGCCCCAAAACGCGCCCCAGTGTGATTTCCATGAAAGAGCCCAGAATCGAAATAACTAGGATTGCTGGCGAACGAGAGGTATACGCATCCCGGGGTATGTCAACCGTGGAAATCACACCGGGACCCCAAAACAATGACTAATAGTCCAAGAAACGGCCAGAATCGGCCAAAACTGCGATTGTTGATGACCGATACCTTGGGGTTCAACAACCATGGAAATCGCTTTGGGACCCCAAAATGGTGAGTAATTGTCCACAAAATGGGTCAGAATTGACAAAAACCGTGAGTGTAAATGACCGAGACGTAAACGCACCCCGGGGTTCGTTAATCAAAGAAATCACTCCTCGACCACAAAACAATGAGTAATAGTCCATGAAACAGGGCAGAATCGGCCAAAACTGCGTTTGTTGATGACCGACACATAAGCGCATCTTCGGGTTCAACACCATGGAAATCGCTTTGGGACCCCAAAACGACGAGTAATAGTCCACGAAACGGGCCAGAATCGGCCAAAATTGTAAGTATTGATGACCGACACATAAACGCACCCCGGGGATCGTCACTCATGGAAATAGCTCTGGGCCCCAAAACGCACCCCAGTGTGATTTCCATGAAAGAGCCCAGAATCGAAATAACTAGGATTGCTGGCGAACGACAGGTATACGCATCCCGGGGTATGTCAACCGTGGAAATCACACCGGGACCCCAAAACAATGACTAATAGTCCAAGAAACGGCCAGAATCGGCCAAAACTGCGATTGTTGATGACCGATACCTTGGGGTTCAACAACCATGGAAATCGCTTTGGGACCCCAAAACGGTGAGTAATTGTCCACAAAATGGGTCAGAACTGACAAAAACCGTGAGTGTTAATGACCGAGACGTAAACGCACCCCGGGGTTCGTTAATCAAAGAAATCACTCCTCGAACATAAAACAATGAGTAATAGTCCATGAAACAGGGCAGAATCGGCCAAAACTGCGTTTGTTGATGACCGACACATAAGCACATCTTCGGGTTCAACACCATGGAAATCCCTTTGGGACCCCAAAACGGCGAGTAATAGTCCACGAAACGGGCCAGAATCGGCCAAAATTGCGAGTGTTGACGACAGACACGTAAACGCACCCCAGGGTTCGTTAATCGTGGATATCACTCCGGGACCCCAAAACAGTGCGTAATAGTCCACGAAACGGCCCAGAATCGTCCAAAACTGTGAGTGTTGATGACTGACACATAAACGCACCCCAGGGATCGTCAATCGTGGAAATCACCAAGACCCCAAAATAGTGAGTAATAGTCCATGAAACGGGACAGAATCGGCCAAAACTGCGAGTGTTGATGACCGACACGTAAGCGCACCTTGGGGTTCAACAACTATGGAAATCGCTTCGGGACCCCAAAACGATGATTAATAGTCCACAAAACAGGCCAGAATCAGCCAAAATTGCGAGTGTTGACGATGGACACATAAACACACCCTGGGGGTCGTCAATCGTGGAAATAGCTCTAGGACTCCCAAAACAGTGAGGAATAGTCCATGAAAGAGCCCAGAATCGAACAAAACTAGGATTGCTGGTGAATGACACGTAAACGCACCTCGGGGTTCGTCAATCGTGGAAATCGCACCTAGACCCCAAAACAATGAGTAATAGTCCATGAAACGGGGCAAAATCGGTCAAAACTGTGATTGTTGATACCTGACACGTAAGCACACCTTGGGGTTCAACATCTATGGAAATCGCGTCAGAACCCCACAACGGTGAGTAATAGTCCACGAAACGGGTCAGAATTGGCCAAAAGTGTGAGTGTTGACGATGGACACGTAAACGCACCCCTAGGATCGTCAAACGTGGAAATCGCTCTGGGACCCGAAAACGGTGAGTAATAGTGCATGAAATGGACCAGAATCGGCCGAAATTGTGAATGCTGATGACCGAAACGTAAACGCACCTCGGGGTTCCTCAATCGTAGAAATCACTCCGGGACCCAAAATTGTGTAATAGTCCAAGAAACAGTCCAGAATCGGCCCAAACTGCGATTGTTGATGACCGACCCGTAAGCGCACCTTGGGGTTCGAGAACCATGGAAATCGCTTTGGGACCACAAAACAGTGAGTAATAGTCCACGAAACGGGCCAGAATCGGCCAAAATTGCGAGTGTTGACGACCGACACATAAACGCACCCCAGGGATCGTCAGTCATGGAAATAGCTCTAGGCCCCAACATGGTGAGTAATAGTCCATGAAAGAGCCCAGAATCGAAAATAACTAGGATAGTGGCGAGCAGCGGTATCGCATCCCGGTATGTCAACCGTGGAAATCACACCGGGACCCCAAAACAATGACTAATAGTCCAAGAAACGGCCAGAATCGGCCAAAACCGCGATTGTTGATGACCGATACCTTGGGGTTCAACAACCATGGAAATCACTTTGGGACCCCAAAACGGTGAGTAATTGTCCACAAAATGGGTCAGAATTGACAAAAACCGTGAGTGTTAATGACCGAGACGTAAACGCACCCCGGGGTTCGTTAATCAAAGAAATCACTCCTCGACCACAAAACAATGAGTAATAGTCCATGAAACAGGGCAGAATCGGCCAAAACTGTGTTTGTTGATGACCGACACATAAGCGCATCTTCGGGTTCAACACCATGGAAATCGCTTTGGGACCCCAAAACGGCGAGTAATAGTCCACGAAACGGGCCAGAATCGGCTAAAATTGTAAGTGTTGACGACCGACACATAAACGCACCCCGGGGTTCGTTAATCGTGGATATCACTCCGGGACCCCAAAACAGTGCGTAATAGTCCACGAAACGGCCGAGAATCGTCCAAAACTGTGAGTGTTGATGACTGACACATAAACGCACCCCAGGGTTTGTCAATCGTGGAAATCGCTCCTAGACCCCAAAACAATGAGTAATAGTGCATGAAACGGGGCAAAATCGGTCAAAACTGTGATTGTTGATACCTGACACGTAAGCACACCTTGGGGTTCAACATCTATGGAAATCGCGTCAGAACCCCACAACGGTGAGTAATAGTCCACGAAACGGGTCAGAATTGTCGAAAAGTGTGAGTGTTGACGACGGACACGTAAACGCACCCCTAGGATCGTCAAACGTGGAAATCGCTCTGGGACCCGAAAACGGTGAGTAATAGTGCATGAAATGGACCAGAATCGGCCGAAATTGTGAATGCTGATGACCGAAACGTAAACGCACCTCGGGGTTCCTAAATCGTAGAAATCACTCCGGGACCCAAAATTGAGTAATAGTCCAAGAAACAGTCCAGAATCGGCCCAAACTGCGATTGTTGATGACCGACCCGTAAGCGCACCTTGGGGTTCGACAACCATGGAAATCGCTTTGGGACCCCAAAACAGTGAGTAATAGTCCACGAAACGGGCCAGAATCGGCCAAAATTGCGAGTGTTGACGACCGACACATAAACGCACCCCAGGGATCGTCAGTCATGGAAATAGCTCTAGGCCCCAAAATGGTGAGTAATAGTCCATGAAAGAGCCAGAATCGAAAATAACTAGGATAGTGGCGAGCAACGGTATACGCATCCCGGTATGTCAACCGTGGAAATCACGGGACCCCAAAACAATGACTAATAGTCCAAGAAAGCGGCAAGAATCGCCAAAACTGCGATTGTTGATGACCGATACCTTGGGGTTCAACAACCATGGAAATCGCTTTGGGACCCCAAAGCGGTGAGTAATTGTCCACAAAATGGGTCGAATTGACAAAACCGTGAGTGTTAATGGCCGAGACGTAAACGCACCCGGGTTCGTTAATCAAACAAATCACTCCTCGACCGCAAAACAATGAGTAATAGTCCATGAAACAGGGCAGAATCGGCCAAAACTGCGTTTGTTGATGACCGACACATAAGCGCATCTTCGGGTTCAACACCATGGAAATCCCTTTGGGACCCCAAAACGGCGAGTAATAGTCCACGAAACGGGCCAGAATCGCCAAAATTTGAAAGTGTTGACGACAGACACGTAAACGCACCCGGGGTTCGTTAATCGTGGATATCACTCGGGACCCCAAAAGCAGTGCGTAATAGTCCACGTAAGCGGCCGAATCGTCCAAAACTGTGAGTGTTGATGACTGACACATAAACGCACCCCAGGGATCGTCAACCGCGGAAATCACCAAGACCCCCAAATAGTGAGTAATAGTCCATGAAACGGGCCAGAATCGGCCAAAAGCTGAAAGTGTTGATGACCGACACGTAAGCGCACCTTGGGGTTCAACAACTATGGAAATCGCTTCGGGACCCCAAAACGATGAGTAATAGTCCACAAAACAGGCTAGAATCGGCCAAAATTGCGAGTGTTGACGATGGACACATAAACACACCCTGGGGTCGTCAATCGTGGAAATAGCTCTAGGACTCCCAAAACGGTGAGGAATAGTCCATGAAAGAGCCCGAATCGAACAAAACTAGGATTTTGGTGAATGACACGTAAACGCACCCTGTGGTTTGTCAATCGTGGAAATCGCTCCTAGACCCCAAAACAATGAGTAATAGTCCATGAACGGGCAAAATCGGTCAAAACTGTGATTGTTGATACCGACACGTAAGCACACCTTGGGGTTCAACATCTATGGAAATCGTCGTAACCCCACAACGGTGGGTAATAGTCCACAAACGGGTCAGAATTGTCCAAAAGTGTGAGTGTTGACGACGGACACGTAAACGCACCCCTAGGATCGTCAAACGTGGAAATCGCTCTGGGACCCGAAAACGGTGAGTAATAGTGCATGAAATGGACCAGAATCGGCCGAAATTGTGAATGCCGATGACCAAACGAACGCACCTCGGGGTTCCTAAATCGTAGAAATCACTCCGGACCCAAAATTGAGTAATAGTCCAAGAAACAGTCAGAATCGCCCAAAACTGCGATTGTTGATGACCGACCCGTAAGCGCACCTCGGGGTTCGACAACCATGGAAATCGCTTTGGGACCCCAAAACAGTGAGTAATAGTCCACGAAACGGGCCAGAATCGGCCAAAATTGCGAATGTTGACGACCGACACATAAACGCACACCAGGGATCGTTAGTCATGGAAATAGCTCTAGGCCCCAAAATGGTGAGTAATAGTCCTTGAAAGAGCCCAGAATCGAAAATAACTAGGATAGTGGCGAGCAGCGGTATCGCATCCCGGTATGTCAACCGTGGAAATCACACCGGGACCCCAAACAATGACTAATAGTCCAAGAAACGGCCAGAATCAGCCAAAACTGCGATTGTTGATGACCGATACCTTGGGGTTCAACAACCATGGAAATCGCTTTGGGACCCCAAAACGGTGAGTAATTGTCCACAAAATGGGTCAGAATTGACAAAAACCGTGAGTGTTAATGACCGAGACGTAAACGCACCCCGGGGTTCGTTAATCAAACAAATCACTCCTCGACCGCAAAACAATGAGTAATAGTCCATGAAACAGGGCAGAATCGGCCAAAACTGCGTTTGTTAATGACCGACACATAAGCGCACCTTCAGGTTCAACACCATGGAAATCCCTTTGGGACCCCAAAACGGCGAGTAATAGTCCACGAAACGGGCCAGAATCGGCCAAAATTGCGAGTGTTGACGACAGCACGTCGCGCACCCGGGGTTCGTTAATCGTGGATATCACTCCGGGACCCCAAAACAGTGCGTAATAGTCCACGAAACGGCC
Organism: Aegilops longissima; assembly: GCA_021605205.1. Taxonomy (NCBI): domain Eukaryota; kingdom Viridiplantae; phylum Streptophyta; class Magnoliopsida; order Poales; family Poaceae; genus Aegilops; species Aegilops longissima. The sequence goes on from CM038679.1 coordinate 691,749,000, forward strand.
CAGAATCGTCCAAAACTGTGAGTGTTGATGACTGACACATAAACGCACCCCAGGGATCGTCAATCGTGGAAATCACCAAGACCCCAAAATAGTGAGTAATAGTCCATGAAACGGGACAGAATCGGCCAAAACTGCGAGTGTTGATGACCGACACGTAAGCGCACCTTGGGGTTCAACAACTATGGAAATCGCTTCGGGACCCCAAAACGATGAGTAATAGTCCACAAAACAGGCCAGAATCAGCCAAAATTGCGAGTGTTGACGATGGACACATAAACACACCCTGGGGGTCGTCAATCGTGGAAATAGCTCTAGGACTCCCAAAACGGTGAGGAATAGTCCATGAAAGAGCCCAGAATCGAACAAAACTAGGATTGCTGGTGAATGACACGTAAACGCACCCCAGGGTTTGTCAATCGTGGAAATCGCTCCTAGACCCCAAAACAATGAGTAATAGTCCATGAAACGGGGCAAAATCGGTCAAAACTGTGATTGTTGATACCTGACACGTAAGCACACCTTGGGGTTCAACATCTATGGAAATCGCGTCAGAACCCCACAACGGTGAGTAATAGTCCACGAAACGGGTCAGAATTGTCCAAAAGTGTGAGTGTTGACGACGGACACGTAAACGCACCCCTAGGATCGTCAAACGTGGAAATCGCTCTGGGACCCGAAAACGGTGAGTAATAGTGCATGAAATGGACCAGAATCGGCCGAAATTGTGAATGCTGATGACCGAAACGTAAACGCACCTCGGGGTTCCTAAATCGTAGAAATCACTCCGGGACCCAAAATTGAGTAATAGTCCAAGAAACAGTCCAGAATCGGCCCAAACTGCGATTGTTGATGACCGACCCGTAAGCGCACCTTGGGGTTCGACAACCATGGAAATCGCTTTGGGACCCCAAAACAGTGAGTAATAGTCCACGAAACGGGCCAGAATCGCCAAAATTGCAGTGTTGACGACCGACACATAAACGCACCCTGTGGATCGTCGATCATGGAAATAGCTCTAGGCCCAAAAATGGTGAGTAATAGTCCATGAAAGAGCCCAGAATCGAAAATAACTAGGATAGCTGGCGAACGATAGGTATACGCATCCCGGGGTATGTCAACCGTGGAAATCACACCGGGACCCCAAAACAATGACTAATAGTCCAAGAAACGGCCAGAATCGGCCAAAACTGCGATTGTTGATGACCGATACCTTGGGGTTCAACTGAAGGAAATATGCCCTAGAGGCAATAATAAAGTTATTATTTATTTCCTTATACCATGATAAATGTTTATTATTCATGCTAGAATTGTATTAACCGGAAACATAATACATGTGTGAATACATAGACAAACAGATAGTCACTAGTATGCCTCTACAAGACTAGCTCATTAATCAAAGATGGTTATGTTTCCTAACCATAGACATGTGTTGTCATTTGATTAATGGGATCACATCATTAGGAGAATGATGTGATTGACATGACCCATTCCGTTAGCTTAGCACTTGATCGTTTAGTATGTTGCTAATGCTTTCTTCATGACCCATACATGTTCCTGTAACTATGAGATTATGCAACTCCGTTTACGGAGGAACACTTTGGTACTACCAAGCGTCACAACGAATCTGGGTGATTATAAAGGAGTACTACAGGTGTCTCCAAAGGTACTTGTTGGGTTGGCGTATTTGAGATTAGGTTTTGTCACTCCGATTGTCGGAGAGGTATCTCTAGGCCTTCTCGGTGATACACATCACTTAAGCCTTGCAAGCATTACAACTAATGAGTTAGTTGTGAGATGATGTATTACGGAACGAGTAAAGAAACTTACGTAACGAGATTGAACTAGGTATTGAATACCGACGATCGAATCTCGGGTAAGTAACATACCGATGACAAAGGAACAACGATGTCGTTATGCGGTTTGACCGATAAAGATCTTCGTAGAATATGTAGGAACCAATATGGGCATCCAGGTTCCGCTATTGGTTATTGACCGAGAATAGTTCTAGGTCATGTCTACATAGTTCTCGAACCCGTAGGGTCCGCACGCTTAACGTTCGATGACAGTTCATTATGAGTTTATAAGTATTGATGCACGAAGGTTGTTTGGAGTCCCGGATGTGATCACGGACATGACGAGGAGTCTCGAAATGGTCGAGACATAAAGATTGATATATTGAAGCCTACATTTGGACATCGGAAGTGTTCCGAGTGAAATCGAATTTATCAGAGTACCGGAGGTTACCGAACCCCCGGAACTACATGGGCCATAGTGGGCCTTGGTGGAAAGGAGAAAGGGCCAGCCCTAGGTGGTCGCGCCCCTTCCCTAGTCCTATTAGGACTAGGAAGGTGGGCCGCCCCCCTCTCTCTTTCCCCTCAGGAATCCTAATCCAACTAGGATTGGGGGAATCCTACCCGGAGGAGTAGGACTCCTGGCGCCCCTCTTGGCCGGCCAGCCCCTCCCCTTGGCTCCTTTATATACGGGGCAGGGGCACCCTAGAACACACAATTTGATCTACGGATCGTTCCTTAGCCGTGTCGGTGCCCCTTCCACCATATTCCACTTGGTCATATCGTCAGAGAGCTTAGGCGAAGCCCTGCGCCGGAGAAGTCATATCGTCGCGGAGCTTAGGCGAAGCCCTGCGTCGGTGGAGCATCAACATCGCCACCACGCCGTCGTCTTGTGGAACTCATCCCGACACTTTGCTGGATCGAGTCCGGGATCGTCATCGAGCTGAGCGTGTGCAGAACTCGGAGGTGCCGACGCTCGGTGCTTGGATCGTCGGATCGTGAAGGCGTCGACTACATCAACAGCGTTGTTATAACGCTTCGCTTTCGGTCTCACGAGTGCGTGGACGGACACTCTCCCTCTCGTTGCTATGCCATCACCATGGTCTTGCGTGTTCAGAGGAAATTTTTGAAATTACTCGTTCCCCATGATGGCATCCGAGCCTGGTTTTATGCGCGTTGATGTCATATGCACGAGTAGAACACAAGTGAGTTGTGGGCGATATAAGTCATACTGCTTACCAGCATGTCATACTTTGGTTCAGCGGTATTGTGAGATGAAGCGGCCGGACCGACATTACGCCAGACGCTTACGCGAGACTGGTTTCACCGCTCGAGCACTCGTTGCTTAAAGGTGACCGGCGGGTGTCTCTCTCTCACTTTAGTTGAACTGACGTAGCTCGCCGGTCCTTGCGAAGGTTAAAACAGCACCAACTTGACAAACTATCGTTGTGGTTTTGATGCGAGGTAAGAACGGTTCTTGCTCAGCCCGTAGCAGCCACGTAAAACTTGCAACAACAAAGTAGAGGACGTCTAACTTGTTTTTGCAGGGCATGATGTGATGTGATGTGGTCAAGGCGTGATGCTATATTTTATTGTATGAGATGATCATGTTTTGTAACCGAGTTATCGGCAAATGGCAGGAGCCATATGGTTGTCGCTTTATTGTATGAAATGCAAGCGCCATGTAATTGCTTTACTTTATCACTAAGCGATAGCGATAGTCGTAGAAGCAATAGTTGGCGAGGCGACAACGATGCTACGATGGAGATCAAGGTGTCGCCGGTGGCGATGGTGATCATGGCGGTGCTTGGCGATGGAGATCACAAGCACAAGATGATGATGACCATATCATATCACTTATATTGATTGCATGTGATGTTTATCCTTTATGCATCTTATCTTGCTTTGATTGACGGTAGCATTATAAGATGATCTCTCACTAAAATTATCAAGAAGTGTTCTCCTGAGTATGCACCGTTGCCAAAGTTCGTAGTACCCGGACACCACGTGATGATCGGGTGTGATAAGTTCTCGTCCATCTACAACGGTGCAAAACAGTTGCACACGCAGAATACTCGAGTTAAACTTGACGAGCCTTGCATATAACAGATATGGCCTCGGAACACGGAGACCGAAAGGTCGAACGTGAATCATATAGTAGATATGATCAACATAGTGATGTTCACCATTGAAACTACTCCATCTCACGTGATGATCGGACATGGTTTAGTTGATTTGGATCACGTAATCACTTAGATAACTAGAGATGTGTCATCTAAGTGGGAGTTTTAATATGATTAATTAAACTTAAATTTATCATGAGCTTAGTACCTGATAGTATTTTGCTTGTCTATGTTTCTTGTAGATAGATGGCTCGTCTTTGTTGTTCCGTTGAATTTTAATGCGTTCCTTGAAAGCGAAGTTGAAAGATGATGGTAGCAATTACACGGACTGGGTCCGTAACTTGAGGATTATCCTCATTGTTGCACAGAAAAATTACGCCTGGAAGCACCGCTGGGTGAGCAGAGCCTGCTGCAGAGCTGAGCCGAAGTTGTGAGCGTCTGGCAAAGCAAAGCTGATGACTACTCAATAGTTCGATGTGCCATGCTTTACGGCTTAGAACTGGGTCTTCAACGGCGTTTTGAGCGTCATGGAGCATATGAGATGTTCCAGGAGTTGAAGTTAATATTTCAAGCAAATGCCGGATTGAGAGATATGAAGTCTCCAATAAGTTCTATAGCTGCAAGATGGAGGAGAATAGTTACATCGGTGAGCACATACTCAAAATGTCTGGGTATAATAATCACTTAATTCAGCTGGGAGTTAATCTTCCGGATGATAGTGTCATTGACAGAATTCTCCAATCACTGCCACCAAGCTACAAGAGATTCGTGATGAACTATAATATGCAAGGGATGACCAAAACAATTCCTGAGCTCTTCGCAATGCTAAAAGCCGCGGAGGTAGAAATCAAGAAAGAGCATCATGTGTTGATGGTCAACAAGACCACTAGTTTCAAGAAAAAGGGCAAAGGAAAGAAGAAGGAAAGCTTCAAAAAGAACAGCAAGAAAGTTGCTGATCAAGAGAAGAAACCCAAGTCTGGACCTAAACCCGAAACTGAGTGTTTTTACTGCAAGCAGACTGGACACTGGAAGCGGAACTACCCCAAGTATTTGGCGGATAAAAAGGATGGCAAGGTGAACAAAGGTATATGTGATATACATGTTATTGATGTGTACCTTACTAGAGCTCGTAGTAGCACGAGGGTATTTGATCTTGGTTACATTGCTAATATTTGCAACTCAAAGCAGGACTCGGAATAGGCGAGCAGCGCAAAGGGCGAGGTGACGATCTTGGCGTGGGAAATGGTTCCAAAGTCAATGTGATCGCGGTCGGCACGCTACCTCTACATCTACCTTGGGATTAGTTTTAGACCTAAATAATTGTTATTTGGTGCCAGCGTTGAGCATGAACATTATATCTGGATCTTGTTTAATGCGAGGCGGTTATTCATTTAAATCAGAGAATAATAGTTGTTCTATTTATATGAGTAATATCTTTTATGGTCATGCACCCTTGAAGAATGGTCTATTCTTGTTGAATCTCGACAGTAGTGATACACATATTCATAATGTCGAAGCCAAAAGATGCAGAGTTGATAATGATAGTGCAACTTATTTGTGGCACTTGCCGTTTAGGTCATCTCGTGTAAACGCATGAAGAAACTCCATACAGATGGACTTTTGGAATCACATGATTATGAATCACTTGGTACTTGCGAACCGTGCCTCATGGGCAAGATGACTAAAACACCGTTCTCCGGTTGTATGGAGAGAGCAACAGATTTGTTGGAAATCATACATACAGATGTATGTGGTCCGATGAATGTTGAAGCTCGTGGCGGATATCGTTATTTTCTCACCTTCACAGATGATTTGAGTAGATATGGGTATATCTACTTAATGAAACACAAATCTGAAACATTTGAAAAGTTCAAAGAATTTCAGAGTGAAGTGGAAAATCATCGTAACAAGAAAATAAAGTTTCTACGATCTGATCGTGGAGGAGAATATTTGAGTTCTGAGTTTGGTTTACATTTGAAACAATGTGGAATAGTTTAGCAACTCACGCCACCCGGAACACCACAGAGAAATGGTGTGTCGAACGTCGAATCGTACTTTACTAGATATGGTGCGATCTATGATGTCTATTTCGATTTACCGCTATCGTTTTGGGGTTATGATTTAGAGGCGGCGCATTCACGTTAAATAGGACACCGTCAAAATCCGTTGAGACGACGCCTTATGAACTGTGGTTTGGCAAGAAACCAAAGTTGTCGTTTCTTAAAGTTTGGGGCTGCGATGCTTATGTAAAGAAACTTCAACCAGATAAGCTCGAACCCAAATCGGAAAATGTGTCTTCATAGGATACCCAAAGGAGACTGTTGGGTACACCTTCTATCACAGATCTGAAGGCAAGATTTTCGTTGCTAAATTCGGATCCTTTCTAGAGAAGGAGTTTCTCTCGAAAGAAGTGAGTGGGAGGAAAGTAGAACTTGATGAGATAATCAGTATCTGCTCCCTTATTGGAAAGTAGTTCATCACAAGAAATGGTTCTGTGACAACTACACCAATTAGTGAGGAAACTAATGATGATGATCATGAAGCTTGAGATCAAGTTACTACTGAACTTCGTGAGGTCAACCAGAGTAAAATACGCACGAGTGGTACGGTAATCTTATTTCGGAAGTCATGTTACTTGACCATGGCGAACCTACAAACTATGAAGAAGCGATGGTGAGCCCAAATTCCATAAAATGGCTGGAAGCCATGAAATCTGAGATGGGATCCATGTATGAGAACAAAGTATGGACTTTGGTTGACTTGCCGATGATCGGCAAGCCATTGAAAATAAATGGATCTTTAAGAGGAAGACCGCGCCGATGGTAATATAACTGTCTACAAAGCTTGACTTGTTGCGAAAGGTTTTCGACAAGTTCAAGGGGTTGACTACGATGAGACTTTCTCACCCGTAGCGATGCTTAAGTCTGTCCGAATCATGTTAGCAATTGCGCATTTTATGAGTATGAAATTTGGCAAATGGATGTAAAAACTGCATTCTTGAATGGATTTCTAGAAGAAGAGTTGTATATGATGCAACCAGAAGGTTTTGTCGATCCAAAGGGTACTAACAAAGTGTGCAAGCTCCAGCGATCAATTTATGGTCAGTGCAAGCCTCTCGGAGTTGGAATAAGCGCTTTGATAGTGTGATCAAGCATATGGGTTTATCTGAGACTTTTGGAGAAGCCTGTATTTACAAGAAAGTGAGTGGGAGCTCTGTAGCATTTCTAATATTATATGTGGACGACATATTATTGATTGGAAATGATATAGAATTCTGGATAGCATAAAGGATACTTGAATAAAAGTTTTTCAATGAAAGACCTCGGTGAAGCTGCTTACATATTGGGCATCAAGATCTATAGAGATAGATCAAGGCGCTTAATTGGACTTTCACAAAGCACATACCTTGATAAAGTTTTGAAAAAGTTCAAAATGGATCAGGCAAAGAAAGGTTTTTACCTGTATTACAAGGTGTAAGATTGAGTCGACTCAATGCCCGACCACAGCAGAAGATAGAGAGAAAATGAAAGATGTTCCTATGCTTCAGCCATAGGCTCTATCATGTATGCAATGCTGTGTACCAGACTGACGTATGCTTAGCTCTAAGCTTGGCAGGAAGGTACCAAAGTAATCCAGAGTGGATCATTGGACAGCGGTCAAGAACATCTGAAATACGAAAAGGACTAAGGATATGTTTCTCGTATATGGAGGTGACAAAGATCTAGTCGTAAATGGTTACGTCGATGCAAGCTTTGACACGATCCGGACGATTCTAAATCGCAAACCGGATCGTGTTTTTATTAAGCGGTGGAGGTGTCGGTTGGCGCAGTTCTAAACAAAGCGTCGTGGCGGGATCTACATGTGAAGCGGAGTACATAGCTGCTTGAAGCAGCAAATGAAGGAGTGCGGATGAAAGAGTTCATTTCCGATCTAGGTGTCATACCTAGTGCATCGGGACCGATGAAGATCTTACGTGACAATCTTGGTGCAATTGCCTTGGCAAAGGAATCCAGATTTCACAAGAGGACCAAGCATATCAAGAGGCGCTTCAATTCCATTCGGGACCAAGTCCAAGTGGGAGACATAGAGATTTGCAAAATACATACGGATCTGAATGTTGCAGACCGTTGACTAAGCCTCTTCCACGAGCAAAACATGATCAGCACCAAGACTCCATGGGTGTTAGAATCATTACTATGTAATCTAGATTATTGACTCTAGTGCAAGTGGGAGACTGAAGGAAATATGCCCTAGAGGCAATAATAAAGTTATTATTTATTTCCTTATACCATGATAAATGTTTATTATTCATGCTAGAATTGTATTAACGGAAACATAATACATGTGTGAATACATAGACAAACAGATAGTCACTAGTATGCCTCTACAAGACTAGCTCATTAATCAAAGATGGTTATGTTTCCTAACCATAGACATGTGTTGTCATTTGATTAATGGGATCACATCATTAGGAGAATGATGTGATTGACATGACCCATTCCGTTAACTTAGCACTTGATCGTTTAGTATGTTGCTAATGCTTTCTTCATGACCCATACATGTTCTGTAACTATGAGATTATGCAACTCCGTTTACGGAGGAACACTTTGGTACTACCAAGCGTCTGGCGTAATCTGGGTGATTATAAAGGAGTACTACAGGTGTCTCCAAAGGTACTTGTTGGGTTGGCGTATTTCGAGATTAGGTTTTGTCACTCCGATTGTCGGAGAGGTATCTCTAGGCCTTCTCGGTGATACACATCACTTAAGCCTTGCAAGCATTACAACTAACGAGTTAGTTGTGAGATGATGTATTACGGAACGAGTAAAGAGACTTACCGGTAACGAGATTGAACTAGGTATTGAATACCGACGATCGAATCTCGGGTAAGTAACATACCGATGACAAAGGGAACAACGTATGTTGTTATGCGGTTTGACCGATAAAGATCTTCATAGAATATGTAGGAACCAATATGGGCATCCAGGTTCCGCTATTGGTTATTGACCGAGAATAGTTCTAGGTCATGTCTACATAGTTCTCGAACCCGTAGGGTCCGCACGCTTAACGTTCGATGACAGTTCATTATGAGTTTATAAGTATTGATGCACGAAGGTTGTTGAGTCCGGATGTGATCACGGACATGACGAGGAGTCTCGAAATGGTCGAGACATAAAGATTGATATATTGGAAGCCTACATTTGGACATCGGAAGTGTTCCGAGTGAAATCGAGAATTTGCAGATGCAGGGAGGTTACGGAACCCCCGGAACTACATGGGCCATAGTGGGCCTTGGTGGAAAGGAGAAAGGGCCAGCCCTAGGTGGCGCGTGCCCCCCTTCCCTAGTCCTATTAGGACTAGGAAAGGTGGGCCCCCCTCTCTCTCTTTCCCCTCAGGAATCTAATCCAACTAGGATTGGAGGAATCCTACTCCCGGAGGAGTAGGACTCCTAGCAGCGCCCCTCTTGGCCGGCCAGCCCCTCCCCTTGGCTCCTTTATATCACGGGGCAGGGGCACCCTAGAACACACAAGTTGATCTACGGATCGTTCCTTAGCCGTGTGCGGTGCCCCTTCCACCATATTCCACTTGGTCATATCGTCAGAGAGCTTAGGCGAAGCCTGCGCGGAGAAGTCATATCGTCACGGAGCTTAGGCGAAGCCCTGCGTCGGTGGAGCATCAACATCGTCACCACGCCGTCGTCTTGTGGAACTCATCCCGACACTTTGCTGGATCGGAGTTCGGGATCGTCATCGAGCTGAGCGTGTGCAGAACTCGGAGGTGCCGTCGTTCGGTGCTTGGATCGGTCGGATCGTGAAGATGTACGACTACATCAACAGCGTTGTTATAACGCTTCCGCTTTCGGTCTACGAGGGTACGTGGACGGACACTCTCCCCTCTCGTTGCTATGCCATCACCATGGTCTTGCGTGTTCGTAGGAATTTTTTTGAAATTACTACGTTCCCCAACATCAACAACCATGGAAATCGCTTTGGGACCCCAAAACGGTGAGTAATTGTCCACAAAATGGGTCAGAATTGACAAAAACCGTGAGTGTTAATGACCGAGACGTAAACGCACCCCGGGGTTCGTTAATCAAACAAATCACTCCTCGACCGCAAAACAATGAGTAATAGTCCATGAAACAGGGCAGAATCGGCCAAAACTGCGTTTGTTGATGACCGACACATAAGCGCATCTTCGGGTTCAACACCATGGAAATCCCTTTGGGACCCCAAAACGGCGAGTAATAGTCCACGAAACGGGCCAGAATCGGCCAAAATTGCGAGTGTTGACGACAGACACGTAAACGCACCCCGGGGTTCGTTAATCGTGGATATCACTCCGGGACCCCAAAACAGTGCGTAATAGTCCACGAAACGGCCGAGAATCGTCCAAAACTGTGAGTGTTGATGACTGACACATAAACGCACCCCAGGGACAGAATCGGCCAAAACTGCGAGTGTTGATGACCGACACGTAAGCGCACCTTGGGGTTCAACAACTATGGAAATCGCTTCGGGACCCCAAAACGATGAGTAATAGTCCACAAAACAGGCCAGAATCAGCCAAAATTGCGAGTGTTGACGATGGACACATAAACACACCCTGGGGGTCGTCAATCGTGGAAATAGCTCTAGGACTCCCAAAACTGTGAGGAATAGTCCATGAAAGAGCCCAGAATCGAACAAAACTAGGATTCTTTGGTGAATGACACGTCGCGCACCCGAGGGTTTGTCAATCGTGGAAATCGCTCCTAGACCCCAAAACAATGAGTAATAGTCCATGAAGCGGGCAAAATCGGTCAAAACTGTGATTGTTGATACCTGACACGTAGGCACACCTTGGGGTTCAACATCTACGGAAATCGCGTCGAGAACCCCACAGCGGTGAGTAATAGTCCACGAAGCGGGTCAGAATTGTCGAAAAGTGTGAGTGTTGACGACGGACACGTAAGCGCACCCCTAGGATCGTCAAGCGTGGAAATCGCTCTGGGACCCAAAGCGGTGAGTAATAGTGCATGAAATGGACCAGAATCGGCCGAAATTGTGAATGCTGATGACCGAAACGTAAACGCACCTCGGGGTTCCTAAATCGTAGAAATCACTCCGGGACCCAAAATTGAGTAATAGTCCAAGAAACAGTCCAGAATCGGCCCAAACTGCGATTGTTGATGACCGACCGTAAGCGCACCTAGGGTTCGACAACCATGGAAATCGCTTTGGGACCCCAAAACAGTGAGTAATAGTCCACGAAACGGGCCAGAATCGGCCAAAATTGCGAGTGTTGACGACCGACACATAAACGCACCCCAGGGATCGTCAGTCATGGAAATAGCTCTAGGCCCCAAAATGGTGAGTAATAGTCCATGAAAGAGCCCGAATCGAAAATAACTAGGATAGTGGCGAGCAGCGGTATCGCATCCCGGTATGTCAACCGTGGAAATCACGGGACCCCAAAACAATGACTAATAGTCCAAGAAACGGCAAGAATCGGCCAAAACTGCGATTGTTGATGACCGATACCTTGGGGTTCAACAACCATGGAAATCGCTTTGGGACCCCAAAACGGTGAGTAATTGTCCACAAAATGGGTCAGAATTGACAAAAACCGTGAGTGTTAATGACCGAGACGTAAACGCACCCCGGGGTTCGTTAATCAAACAAATCACTCCTCGACCGCAAAACAATGAGTAATAGTCCATGAAACAGGGCAGAATCGGCCAAAACTGCGTTTGTTGATGACCGACACATAAGCGCATCTTCGGGTTCAACACCATGGAAATCCCTTTGGGACCCCAAAACGGCGAGTAATAGTCCACAAGCGGGCAGAATCGGCCAAAATTGCGAGTGTTGACGACAGACACACGTCGCGCACCCGGGGTTCGTTAATCGTGGATATCACTCGGGACCCCAAAACAGTGCGTAATAGTCCACGAAACGGCCCAGAATCGTCCAAAACTGTGAGTGTTGATGACTGACACATAAACGCACCCCAGGGACCGTCAATCGTGGAAATCACCAAGACCCCAAAATATTGAGTAATAGTCCATGAAACGGGACAGAATCGGCCAAAACTGCGAGTGTTGATGACCGACACGTAAGCGCACCTTGGGGTTCAACAACTATGGAAATCGCTTCGGGACCCCAAAACGATGAGTAATAGTCCACAAAACAGGCCAGAATCAGCCAAAATTGCGAGTGTTGACGATGGACACATAAACACACCCTGGGGGTCGTCAATCGTGGAAATAGCTCTAGGACTCCCAAAACTGTGAGGAATAGTCCATGAAAGAGCCCAGAATCGAACAAAACTAGGATTGCTGGTGAATGACACGTAAACGCACCCCAGGGTTTGTCAATCGTGGAAATCGCTCCTAGACCCCAAAACAATGAGTAATAGTCCATGAAACGGGGCAAAATCGGTCAAAACTGTGATTGTTGATACCTGACACGTAGGCACACCTTGGGGTTCAACATCTACGAAATCGCGTGAGAACCCCACAGCGGTGAGTAATAGTCCACAAGCGGGTCAGAATTGTCGAAAAGTGTGAGTGTTGACGACGGACACGTAAGCGCACCCTAGGATCGTCAAGCGTGGAAATCGCTCTGGGACCCAGCGGTGAGTAATAGTGCATGAAATGGACCAGAATCGGCCGAAATTGTGAATGCTGATGACCGAAACGTAAACGCACCTCGGGGTTCCTAAATCGTAGAAATCACTCCGGGACCCAAAATTGAGTAATAGTCCAAGAAACAGTCCAGAATCGACCCAAACTGCGATTGTTGATGACCGACCCGTAAGCGCACCTTGGGGTTCGACAACCATGGAAATCGCTTTGGGACCCCAAAACAGTGAGTAATAGTCCACGAAACGGGCCAGAATCGGCCAAAATTGCGAGTGTTGACGACCGACACATAAACGCACCCCAGGGATCGTCAGTCATGGAAATAGCTCTAGGCCCCAAAATGGTGAGTAATAGTCCATGAAAGAGCCCAGAATCGAAAATAACTAGGATAGCTGGCGAACGATAGGTATACGCATCCCGGGGTATGTCAACCGTGGAAATCACACCGGGACCCCAAAACAATGACTAATAGTCCAAGAAACGGCCAGAATCGGCCAAAACTGCGATTGTTGATGACCGATACCTTGGGGTTCAACAACCATGGAAATCGCTTTGGGACCCCAAAACGGTGAGTAATTGTCCACAAAATGGGTCAGAATTGACAAAAACCGTGAGTGTTAATGACCGAGACGTAAACGCACCCCGGGGTTCGTTAATCAAACAAATCACTCCTCGACCGCAAAACAATGAGTAATAGTCCATGAAACAGGGCAGAATCGGCAAAAACTGCGTTTGTTGATGACCGACACATAAGCGCATCTTCGGGTTCAACACCATGGAAATCCCTTTGGGACACCAAAGCGGCGAGTAATAGTCCCGCAAGCGGGCCAGAATCGGCCAAAATTGCGAGTGTTGACGACAGACACGTCGCGCACCCGGGGTTCGTTAATCGTGGATATCACTCCGGGACCCCAAAACAGTGCGTAATAGTCCACGAAGCGGCCCGAATCGTCCAAAACTGTGAGTGTTGATGGTGACACAACGCGCACCGGGGTTTGTCAATCGTGGAAATCGCTCCTAGACCCCAAAACAATGAGTAATAGTGCAGGAACGGGCAAAATCGGTCAAAACTGTGATTGTTGATACGACACGTAAGCACACCTTGGGGTTCAACATCTATGGAAATCGCGTCGAGAACCCCCAAGCGGTGAGTAATAGTCCACTAAAGCGGGTCAGAATTGTCCAAAAGTGTGAGTGTTGACAGCGGACACGTAAGCGCACCCTAGGATCGTCAAGCGTGGAAATCGGTGCAGGACCAGCGGTGAGTAATAGTGCATGAAATGGACCAGAATCGGCGAAATTGTGAATCTTGATGACCAAGCGTAGCGCGCACCTCGGGGTTTCTAAATCGTAGAAATCACTCCGGGACCCAAAATTGAGTAATAGTCCAAGAAACAGTCCAGAATCGGTCCAAACTGCGATTGTTGATGACCGACCCGTAAGCGCACCTTGGGGTTCGACAACCATGGAAATCGCTTTGGGACCCCAAAACAGTGAGTAATAGTCTACGAAACGGGCCATAATCGGCTAAAATTGCGAGTGTTGACGACCGACACATAAACGCACCCCAGGGATCGTCAGTCATGGAAATAGCTCTAGGCCCCAAAATGGTGAGTAATAGTCCATGAAAGAGCCCAGAATCGAAAATAACTAGGATAGTGGCGAGCAGCAGGTATCGCATCCCGGGGTATGTCAACCGTGGAAATCACACCGGGACCCCAAAACAATGATTAATAGTCCAAGAAACGGCCAGAATCGGCCAAAACTGCGATTGTTGATGACCGATACCTTGGGGTTCAACAACCATGGAAATCGCTTTGGGACCCCAAAGCGGTGAGTAATTGTCCACAAAATGGGTCAAATTGACACAAACCGTGAGTGTTAATGACCGAGGCGTCGCGCGCACCCGGGTTCGTTAATCAAACAAATCACTCCTCGACCGCAAAACAATGAGTAATAGTCCATGAAACAGGGCAGAATCGGCCAAAACTGCGTTTGTTGATGACCGACACATAAGCGCATCTTCGGGTTCAACACCATGGAAATCCCTTTGGGACCCCAAAACGGCGAGTAATAGTTCACGAAACGGGCCAGAATCGGCCAAAATTGCGAGTGTTGACGACAGACACGTAAACGCACCCCGGGGTTCGTTAATCGTGGATATCACTCTGGGACCCCAAAACAGTGCGTAATAGTCCACGAAACGGCCCAGAATCGTCCAAAACTGTGAGTGTTGATGACTGACACATAAACGCACCCCAGGGTTTGTCAATCGTGGAAATCGCTCCTAGACCCCAAAACAATGAGTAATAGTGCATGAAACGGGACAGAATCGGCCAAAACTGTGATTGTTGATACCTGACACGTCAGCACACCTTGGGGTTCAACATCTATGGAAATCGCGTCAGAACCCCACAACGGTGAGTAATAGTCCACGAAACGGGTCAGAATTGTCCAAAAGTGTGAGTGTTGACGACGGACACGTAAAGCGCACCCTAGGATCGTCAAGCGTGGAAATCGCTCTGGGACCAGCGGTGAGTAATAGTGCATGAAATGGACCAGAATCGGCCGAAATTGTGAATGCTGATGACCGAAACGTAAACGCACCTCGGGGTTCCTAAATCGTAGAAATCACTCCGGGACCCAAAATTGAGTAATAGTCCAAGAAACAGTCCAGAATCGGCCCAAACTGCGATTGTTGATGACCGACCCGTAAGCGCACCTTGGGGTTCGACAACCATGGAAATCGCTTTGGGACCCCAAAACAGTGAGTAATAGTCCACGAAACGGACCAGAATCGGCCAAAATTGCGAGTGTTGACGACCGACACATAAACGCACCCCAGGGATCGTCAGTCATGGAAATAGCTCTAGGCCGCAAAATGGTGAGTAATAGTCCATGAAAGAGCCAGAATCGAAAATAACTAGGATGGTGGCGAGCAGCGGTATATGCATCCCGGGGTATGTCAACCGTGGAAATCACACCGGGACCCCAAAACAATGACTAATAGTCCAAGAAACGGCCAGAATCGGCCAAAACTGCAATTGTTGATGACCGATACCTTGGGGTTAAACAACCATGGAAATCGCTTTGGGACCCCAAAACGGTGAGTAATTGTCCATGAAATGGGTCAGAATTGACAAAAACCGTGAGTGTTAATGACCGAGACGTAAACGCACCCCCGGGTTCGTTAATCAAAGAAATCTCTCCTCGACCACAAAACAATGAGTAATAGTCCATGAAACAGGGCAGAATCGGCCAAAACTGCGTTTGTTGATGACCGACACATAAGCGCATCTACGGGTTCCACACCATGGAAATCGCTTTGGGACCCCAAAACGGTGAGTAATAATCCACGAAACGGGCCAGAATCGGCAAAAATTGTGAGTGTTGACGACAGACACGTAAACGCACCCCGGGGTTCGTTAATTGTGGATATCACTCCGGGACCCCAAAACAGTGCGTAATAGTCGACGGAACGGCCCAGAATCGTCCAAAACTGTGAGTGTTGATGACTGACACATAAACGCACCCCAGGGATCGTCAATCATGGAAATCACCAAGACCCCAAAATAGTGAGTAATAGTCCATGAAACGGGACAGAATCGGCCAAAACTGCGAGTGTTGATGACCGACACGTAAACGCACCTTGGGGTTCAACAACTATGGAAATCGCTTCGGGACCCCAAAACGATGAGTAATAGTCCACAAAACAGGCCAGAATCAGCCAAAATTGCGAGTGTCGACGATGGACACATAAACACTCCCTGGGGGTCGTCAATCGTGGAAATAGCTCTGGGACCCCCAAAACGGTGAGGAATAGTCCATGAAAGAGCCCAGAATCGAACAAAACTAGGATTGCTGGTGAATGACATGTAAACGCACCCCGGGGTTCGTCAATCGTGGAAATCGCTCCTAGACCCCAAAACAATGAGTAATAGTCCATGAAATGGGGCAAAATCGGTCAAAACTGTGATTGGTTATACTTGACACGTAAGCACACCTTGGGGTTCAACATCTATGGAAATCGCTTTGGGATTCCAAAACGGTGAGTAATAGTCCACGACACAGGCCAGAATCGGCCTTGATGACCGACACATAAACGCACCCCGGGGATCGTCAATCGTGGAAATAGCTCTGGGACACCAAAACGGTAAGTAATAGTCCATGAAAGAGCCCAGAATCGGCGAAAATTGTGAGTGTTGATGACCGACATGTAAACGCACCCCGGCGTTCGTTAATCATGAAAATCACCCTGGGACCCCAAAACAGTGAATTATAGTCCACGAGATGGCCCAGAATCAGCCAGAACTGTGAGTGTTGATGACCGACACGTAAAGAACCCTGGGGTTTGTTAATTGTGGAAATCACTCCGGGGCCCCAAAACAGTAAGCAATAGTCCACGAAACGGGCAAGAATCGGCCAAAACATTGAATGTTGATGACCGACACGTAAGCGCAACTTGGGGTTGAACAACTATGAAAATCGTTTCAGGACCCCAAAACGATAAATAATAGTCCACAAAACGGGTCAGAATTGGCCAAAACTGTGAGTGTTGAGGACGAATACGTAAACGCACCCCGATGGTTGTCAATGGTGGAAATCGCTCTGGCATCCCAAAACAATGAGTAATAGTGCTCAAAACGGACAAAAATCGGCCAAAATTATGAGTGTTTTTTGACTATGTACTGCAAGGCAACAGCCTCACAGTCCTTTATTAAAACAATATGGGTTCAGTACAAAATTACAAAGGGAAACAAAAGGAAGAAAGACTACTTACAGGGAGTGATTAGTGTAAACAAGCTATCCAATCAGTTAGTCTATCTCTATATTTACACTTGATTCTATGAGCTAAGAGAGAAATATCATGAATAAAATTCCTCCTCCAAGCTCTGAAAGTGGGCAACTCATTTCTGAAGATCCTTCCATTCCTTTGGGTCCAAATATTCCAGGTAGCCGTAAAGACTACCTCAGTGAAAAACGGTTGACCAAATTCCCTCCTGGCCGCACAAGCCATTTCAAAAGTAGTCTGGTTAGGTTGAACATTCCATGAAATGCCCAAATAATTCCAGACACGTTGGCTAAAGTTGCAAGCAAAGAAGAGATGAGCTCTATCTTCATGCAAACCTGAGAAGCAAATGGCACAAGTATCATCCTGGATAATCCAATGTCGTCTCGCATCATATCCCAGTGTTAGACGGTCCATCAAAAAAGCCAGCCAAACACCTTGAGCTTGAGAGTGCAAGCACATTTCAGATCCACGAAAAAGATGGTCATACGACTTGGAAAAACAAGACAAATAGTAGATCTGGATTGATAATCCCAGTTTTTGAAGGCCATTTCGGACATCACTAACTCCCTCATGCAAGTTTATCGAGGCATTATAGCCTGAAGTTGATTGAATTCCTCAAAAGCTTCAATGATAAAGGCGGTGAAAATTGTCGGTCGGGACAGGCAGCTCCATCACATTCTTAATGGTAAGCGTGTCATCAATGACAAAAGAATGAAACCTCGGAAGCGTTGTTGCATGATAACCACCTCGTTATTAAGTTGCCACCGATCCAGCCAGAAAACCCGAGTCCCGGAGGCGCACATGAGGGACGGCCAACTTACAAAATTTGTCATAGAGCTTCATCACATCACGCCACCAAAAAGAACCACAACTGCGTTACTTGGGGCGGAGCAGCAGCATAATATGTGTCCCGGATAAGTGAAACCAGGGCACATCAACATTATAAAATTTGAAGAGATGCTTGATCAACAAGGCATCATTTTGTTTGCCAAGGTCTAGAACCCCAAGTCCTCCCTGGTTCTTGGGCCAACATACTAACTCCCAAGCTGCCAATGATTGTCTTGGTGTGTCGAGTTGCCTCGCCACAAACATTGCCGCATGATATATTCTATCTGCTTCAAAATTCCTTGAGGTAATGAAATGGTGCACAAGAAGTATATTGGCATGGAACATAAAACCGATTTCAAGAGCTGCAGCCGGCTACCCTGATTCAACAGACAGGATGAGGCGGACAATCTTCTCTCTATCACGGTCCACTAAGGGAGCAAGTCATAGATTGTGGGCGAGTAGTACCCATTGGCAATCCAGGTAAGTAAATGGCATGGAGCCAACATCACATACAAGCAAAGCCGCCACACGTTGACCCTCCTCATCAGACATATTCATTGGAATCAATGATGATTTACTAAAATTAACCCACAAACACGTTGACTTAGCAAAGGTCTCAAGCATCTCCTTGAAAGCGATGAG
The DNA here is from genome assembly GCA_021605205.1 of Aegilops longissima. Taxonomy (NCBI): domain Eukaryota; kingdom Viridiplantae; phylum Streptophyta; class Magnoliopsida; order Poales; family Poaceae; genus Aegilops; species Aegilops longissima. Next base: position 691,767,801 of record CM038679.1, read on the forward strand.
CTGGTCCTCCACCATGAGGAAGGACAATTAATGTGTCATCAGCGTATTGAACAATCGGATAATCCCGTGAAGAGGTTGGTATGGGCAGTGTTAGAATGTTCCTTGCACACATCTCATTAAACACGGACTGCAATAAATCCACATAATCACAAATAACAAAGGGATAATGGGTCTCCTTATCGCACACCGAGCAGCGAGACAAAGTGATTACTAGGCACACCATTTAAGAGGACGAAGAGGAACCAGAGGACAAGATGCTATCGATCCAACCTGTCCAACAATCATCAAAACCCTTGCATTTGAGAATCACGAGAATCAGATCATGCTCGATGGTATCAAGCGCCCGTGAAATCCAATTTGAGAAGGATTATAGGTCTTTTGGATGCCTTACAGATGTATATATTCAAAACACCATGCAAGGCAATCTTGAATGGATCTACATCGAAGAAACCCATATTGATTGCGATGAATACATTTTAGAATCACACTCTACAAACGATTTGCCAAAAGTTTAGTTAAAAACTTGAGACAAGTGTTTGTCAGCGATATGGGTCTAAAATCACCAATATATTCGGGCTCAACTTTTTGGAATGAGTGTAATGAGAGATGTATTCAGACACTCCAGGTTGCACTTTCCTCATAAAACTCCCGACCAGCTTCAAAAATCTGGCTTCAAAATATTCCAACATTTCTTGAGGAAAAGACCCGTAAACCCATCGGGGCCGGAGCCGGTCGGAAGGCATGTTCTTAATCATCGTATCCACCTCGGAATCCGTGAAAGGCAAGGATAAGTTCTCCAGCCCATCAATATGAGCAATTAATGTGTCAAGGTCAAAACCCATTTGTATACCTTTTGCTTTGCCCATTCTCGATTGAAATCAGACCAAAACATCCCAGCTAAGCTGTTGATGATCGGTAACCACGTCCCCATCCACAGATTTGATCGAAGAAATAGTGTTTCTCCTATATCTTCCGAGTTGCCATTCGTGGAAGAATTTTGAATTCTCCTCACCAACTTTGATATTTCTGATGGTACAGCGTTGCTTCCAATAAATGAACTGCCGGTGCAGGATATCTTGAGATGTAATTTGACAATCTTCGAAAATTGAACTCCGGCCAACTCAAGGGCCTAAATTCCTCAATACTATCCAAAAAACAATTACTTTGTTGCAATCAGCAATGGCGCCTTATTTGTGGATAGGTTAAGATGCCATTTCTTAAGAGCATAACGAAGAGATTTGAATTTAGCGAAATGATTAAGGCAGTTGAAGATTTATCCACAGGGCTATTCAAACCTCGGATACACAATCCATAAAGCCGGGCAAATCAACCCAATAGTTTTCAAAGCGAAAAACCTTTGCCTTGGGGATACAAGTGGCAATTGAAACCACACGGGGCGTGATCGAGAAGCGATGCGTGCAAGCGGAATAACCATTGTGTTGGGGTGATCATGTGTCCAAGCCACGGATGTAAAAACCAATCAATTTGTTCGAGCAGGGTGTGGTTTGCATATTAGACCATGTGTCTTGCGACCCTTGATTGGCAGTTCAACAAGACCCAAATGACCAATTATTTCATTAAACAAAAGATATCATTCACATCACCACGGCTGATTTGATTCTCAATCGAGCGCATAAAGTTGAAGTCACCTAAAAGCAGCCAATTGTCCTCGAGCTGAATATCCAGATTATATAACCACTGCACAAAATCATCTCGCGCCGGTCCTTGACACGGACCATAAATTGAGACAAGAAACCAAGACTCAGATGTATGTTTAGATTGAAACTTCACAATAATGCCATATGGTTTAACCTCAATTAAGCTGCCTATGAAGAGATGAATTCCATATGACCACCATACCAGCGGATGCCCCAACCGATGGTACATAAACAAAAGTTATCAAAAGCGCCGTGGACAGAATTTCCTAATGAAGCGATGATCAATATGCATGCATTTGGTTTCTTGGAGGCAAACAACGAGCATCCACTTTCATTGATCTTTTGCCTAACCATGGTGGCGCTTGAATTCAGACCCTAACATTCCAACAGTACTTTCCAATCTCTAAGCGAGGTTTGATTCATTACATACCAAAATAGGACATAGTAAAGTAAGCCACACAATGGCCTACAACCCACTAGACAGATGTAAGCTGCAAAGTTCCAAACAGATAAGAACGAGAAAAATGGCGATTATGGTATGCCATGGACCTAAACCTGGATGACTAAACTAATCATCGGAACTTGCCTTTGTTGTTGGGCGGGAAGGATTAGCTGCAAGCTTATCCGTCGTGATTTTCTCGGTGCAATCGAAGACGAGCACCGATTATTTGAAGATCAACTATAGTCGTCGGAGGAGGCCTTTGCAGAATCATCGTCGGGCTTGGAAGGTGCAGTTTTGCGCTTCTTCACCGTGTGTGGCTTCCTAGGAGGTGTCCCAATAACTACGGCGGTAGCCATCACGCATCGTGCCTTGAGGCGAGCACTGCGCCTGACCTCAGATTCCACAATGACTTTTGAGGCTTTGGGCTTTCTTCCACGCTTCAGAGTAACTTTAGGAACAGCCGTAAACTCAAATGATTCAACAACAGGCTCATCAATATCGTCAAAACAAAGAGCTCGAGCTACAGGCCTTTTAACCGGTGTCATTTCCTTAAACTGAGTCACAGAAACAGGTGCAGGCAGAAGCTGCAATTTTGGAGCTGGAGTGGTAAAAAAAGTAAGCCCATGACTGATTGTTCAAAAGGGCACCGAGATGAGACGAAAGACAACCTTTGGGATATCAGAGATCCCAATAAGCGGCAATACCTTCTCAAGCAGCGCTTCCATTGCATTCTGAGGCAGGACAGGCCCAAAACAGTTAGCACTTGTCCGATCATTAAAGGAGGCTGTTGCGGTCCCATTGGAGTCTTTGGAGGCGAAACTTCAGCAGCACCGATGCCGTTGTTAACTGAATCCTCGGACAAGCTGAAGCACAATTGATTCTTGAGACTGAACTTCCTCAACATTATCCTGCTGCCCCACTTCACGAACTTGTGGAGGGTCATTCTGTGGCTGTTCATTGGGTGCAGGCACATCGTTCCAACCCAGCTCAGGGAACTCAGGTAAGACCCAATTATGATTGTTGAACTGCATGTTGCGGGGAGAGGTGGGGATTGCCATTGAAGGGCATTGGATCCTCATCAGCAGGTAGGATATCAGCAAAGTCTGCAGATAGAATGTAAACTGGAGCAGTCCAAGAAATCCAAACCCCTCCAAAGTCAGCAAATTCTCTGTATGTCACTGATCTAGGGACCATAGATGGTGCAGGAAAAGACACATAGACCAAAGATCGGACCATCATTGGATCATCCTGATGCCAATGGTGGAAGCGGCCAAACGTACTGATAACATCTGCAAGATATTGAGAGCGCCTATAATCCAAAGGAACTCCTAGCAGCATAACCCATCCCCTTCGAAAACCTTGAGCAGCTCTGTAGTTAATACCTTCGTCATGCGGAATAAACCTGACAAATCTATCGTTGCCCAAATTGAAAGGAGGATGATCAACTAATGCTTGGCGGGCCAGAGCACTGCGTAGTCGAAACAAACAAACTCCTTGGATCCACGGCTGGGCATCCAACACAGCTCTCTGCAGAGTATTGACGACAAAATCATCGACCAGATTCACTGTAGATGGCGACTTCTTGAGGTAGAGGGCCGGCTCGACAATGGCGACGGCATACTCCTCATCTTTGTCGATCCGAGCCACCATGGCGCAAAGAAAGTGCGAGGCAAGCGTAGCTCCCTCCATCAATGATGTCGAATCCATGTGGGAGAAATCCATCGGGTCCAGCGGAAAGTTGGCCATTGCGGAGCTGGGAGGGTGATCAAAGCGGAGGCGAGGTGATTGAGGTGATGGTGAGGAGGCGGCGGAGGCGTTGTGGGCGGTGGCTCAAGCGGCAATGGTGGGATGGGCGGGGTGGCAGGCTTGATAGGACTGGGCATAGACCCCTCCGGGCTTGCTATGGGAGAAAAAGGAGTCCGCTCCAAAAACCAGCTGACCGGTTAGATCTGGGGATTTGGACATGGGACCCACCTGTAAGAGGAGATAGGCTAGAATCAGACAGCCCTTTGCCTGTGCCCCAACCGAAAGCATCTCGGCACCTAACCCTGCTGGTGCAGCGCTGGATAAATGCTTCATTGACAAACAATTTTACATTTCCAAACTTTGAAAACCATGTCATCCACAGATCATTAAATCCATCATAATCAACAGGTGATTCCGATGTCCCAGGACTAATAAACTCCTCATTTCCAATAACGGTGGAGGTGCAGATTGAGATTGAAGCAGCTTGGGCGAAACAGACGGACGGAGAAACATCACAGGGCTGGGAATTAAAGCTGGGCTGAAGAAGTCTCTGGGCCGCCGGACTAGCCGTTCCATCCCATACACATGCAGATTCACGTCGGAGTAGATGGATTAATACCAGAAATACCGGCCAAGGAAATAGCGTGGGCGTTGGTATTCGAAAATAATGGGTGGTTCTGCCACCGTCCATCGGAGTTCAGTCGCCGGCGGCGGAGGAACGATGTCTCTCTCACGAGGCAGCACCGTGTACCCAACATCTGAAACCGCATCTACAAGACCTGGCGAAGCAGGAAAAAGTATTACAAACATCATCTTTGTTGGAAAGTGGCAAATGAAATCTTCTTGGAGGCCTAGAGCTCAAATGCGTAAGGCAGATTTGGAAGGAGGCTTATGCATAGCTAGTAAACCCATAGCAGCACGCTTTTAGAAGGGCTAATGATAATCCATTCAGCATCACACTCTTTCTTCCAAATAACAAACTCACTTTTCCAATTAGGGGCGCCATTACCCCACATATGAAAGTAGCATTTGAATTGCGGACACGCGAAAGATCATAAATGAAGAATAAAAATGCCAACACGTTTGCATGATACGAAATGAGAATACCTTGTCCGCAATGAGTTGCACAGATAGATCAATTGCAGATCCTCCGATTGCACATTCCAAAGCCGCAGCCATGAATCCTCATCAAGGCGGAATCATGTTCTGCTGAAAGACACAACCATAATAAAATGGCTCGTGTCATCCGAGGGATGAATGGTTTTCCCACAAGATCTGAAAACCTCCTCCATAAAAGCCACACCTTTGGAGAAATCCAGATCAAAGTTGATCCACCATGAGGACCCATGTGAGATGGGTATAGGGTGGTAGATCGAGAACGCCGAAGAAGATGGATGGAGAGAGGACCAGATTCTTGGTGAGGAGAAAGATTGCACGAGAGCCTAGAGGCGCGGTGGGAGGAGAGGTGGGACTCTCATCGCTCCATCATTTATGGGACACTTGTTTCAATAGTTTAAAATTATGAGTGTTGATGATAGACACGTAAAGCGCACCTCGGGGTTCGTTAACCGTAGGAATCACTCCGGGACCCCAAAAGAGTGAGTAATAGTCTTTGAAGCGGGCGAGTCGGCCAAAACTGTGAGTGTTGATGACCGACATGTAAACGCACCCCGGGGTTCGTTAATCGTAGAAATCAATCTGGGACCCCAAAATAGTGAGTAATAGTCCATGAAACGGATCAGAATTGGCCCAAACTACGAGTGTTGATGACCGACAAGTAAGCTCACCTTGGGGTTCACCAACTATGGAAATCACGTCAGAACCCCACAACGGTGAGTAATAGTCCACGAAATGGGTGGAATTGGCCAAAAGTGTGAGTGTTGACGATGGACACGTAAGCGCACCCCTAGGATCGTCAAGCGTGGAAATCGCTCTGGGACCAGCGGTGAGTAATAGTGCATGAAATGGACCAGAATCGGCGAAATTGTGAATCTTGATGACCAAAGCGTAAATGCACCTCGGGGTTCGTCAATCATAGAAATCACTCCGGGACCCAAAATTGAGTAATAGTCTAAGAAACAGTCCAGAATCGGCCCTAACTGCGATTGTTGATGACTGACCGTAAAAGCGCACCTTGAGGGTTCGACAACCATGGAAATCGCTTTGGGACCCCAAAATAGTGAGTAATAGTCCACAAGCGGGCGAGAATCGGCCAAAATTGCAGTGTTGACGACCGACACATAAACGCACCCGAGGATCGTCGATCCGGAAATAGCTCTAGGCCCCAAAATGGTGAGTAATAGTCCATGAAAGAGCCGAATCGAAAATAACTACGATTCTTTGGCGAGCAGCGAATATCGCATCTCGGGGTATGTCAACCGTGGAAATCACACAGGACCCCAAAACAATGACTAATAGTCAAGAAAGCGGCCAGAATCGGCTAAAACTGCGATTGTTGATGACCGATACCTTAGGGTTCAACAACCATGGAAATCGCTTTGGGACCCCAAAGCGGTGAGTAATTGTCCACAAAATGGGCGAATTGACAAAAACCGCGAGTGTTAATGACCGAGGCGTAAGCGCACCCGGGGTTCGATAATCAAAGAAATCACTCCTCGACCACAAAACAATGAGTAATAGTCCATGAAACAGCGCAGAATCGGCCAAAACTGCGTTTGTTGATGACCGAAATGTAAGCGCATCTTGGGTTCAACATCCATGAAATCGCTTTGGGACCCCAAAGCGGTGAGTAATAGTCCATGAAAGCGGGCGAGAATCGGCCAAAATTATGAGTGTTGACAATAGAACGTAAAGCGCACCCGGGGTTCGTTAATCATGGATATCACTCCGGGACCCCAAAACAATGCGTAATAGTCCATGAAATGGCCCAGAATAAATCAAAACTGTGTGTGTTGATGGTGACACATAAACGCACCCCAGGGATCATCAATCACGGAAATCACCTAGACCACAAAATAGTGAGTAATCGTCCTAAAATGTGAGTGTTGATGACCGACACGTAAGCGCACCTTGGGGTTCAACAACTATGGAAATCGCTTTGGGACCCCAAAACGATGAGTAATAGTCTAGAAAACAGGCCAGAATCGGCCAAAATTGCGAGTGTTGACGATGGACACATAAACATACCCTGGGGGACGTCAATCGTGGAAATAGCTCTGGGACCCCCAAAATGGTGAGGAATAGTCCATGAAAGAGCCCAGAATCATACAAAACTAGGATTGCTGTTGAATGACACGTAAAGCGCACCCGGGGTTCATCAATCATATAAATCGCTCCTAGACCCCGAACAATGAGTAATAGTCCATGAAGCAGGGCAGAATCGATCAAAAGCTGTGATTGTTGATACAGCACGTAAAGCGCACCTTGGGGTTCAACATATATGGAAATCGCTTTGGGACCCCAAAGCGGTGAGTAATAGTCCATGACACAGGCCAGAATCGGCCAAAATTGCGAGTGTTGATGACCGACACATAAACGCAACCCGGGGATTGTCAATCGTGGAAATAGCTCTGGGACACCAAAATGGTAAGTAATAGTCCATGAAAGAGCCCAGAATTGGCCAAAATTGTGAGTGTTGATGACCGACATGTAAACGCACCCTAGCGTTCGTTAATCATGAAAATCACCCTGGGACCCCATAACATTGAGTAATAGTCCACGAGATGGCCCAGAATCGGCCAGAACTGTGAGTGTTGATGACCGACACGTAAAGAACCCTAGGGTTTGTTAATTGTGGAAATCACTCAGGGACCCCAAAACAGTAAGCAATAGTCCACGAAACGGGCAAGAATCGGCCAAAACTTTGAGTGTTGATGACAGACACGTAAGCGCAACTTGGGGTTGAACAACTATGAAAATCATTTCAGGACCCCAAAACGGTAAATAATAGTCCACGAAGCAGGTCAGAATTGGCCAAAACTATGAGTGTTGAGGGCGAATCGTAAGCGCACCCGAGGGTCGTCAATGGTGGAAATCGCTCTGGCTTCCCAAAATAATGAGTAATAGTGCTCAAAGCGGACAAAAATCAGCCAAAATTATAAGTGTTGATGATAGACACGTAAACGCACCTCGGGGTTCGTTAACTGTAGAAATCACTCCGGGACCGCAAAAGAGTGAGTAATAGTCACTGAAACGGGCCAGAGTCGGCTAAAACTGTAATTGTTGATGACCGACACGTAAGCGCACCTTGGTGTTAGATTAATCGTAGAAATCAATCCGGGACCCCAAAATAGTGAGTAATAGTCCATGAAACGGATCAGAATTGGCCCAAACTGCGAGTGTTGATGACCGACATCTAAGCACACCTTGGGGTTCAACAACTATGGAAATCGCGAGAACCCCTAGCGGTGAGTAATAGTCCACAAGCAGGTCAGAATTGGCCAAAAGTGTGAGTGTTGACGACGGACACGTCGCGCACCCCTAGGATCGTCAAGCGTGGAAATCGCTCTGGGACCAGCGGTGAGTAATAGTGCATGAAATGGACCAGAATCGGCGAAATTGTGAATCTTGATGACCAACACGTAAATGCTGCGTCGGGGTTTGTCAATCGTAGAAATCACTCTGGGACCCAAAATTGAGTAATAGTCAAAAGCGGTCAGAATCAGCCCAAACTATGATTGTTTTAACCGACACGTAAAGCGCACCTTGGGGTTCGACAATCATGGAAATTGCTTTGGGACCCCAAAACAGTGAGTAATAGTCCACGAAGCGGGCTAGAATCGGACAAAATTGCGAGTGTTGACGACCGACACATAAGCGCACCCAGGGATCATCGAGTCATGGAAATAGCTCTGGGCCCCAAAATGGTGAGTAATAGGCCATGAAAGAGCCAGAATCGAAAATAACTAGGATTCTTTGGCGATCGGCGAGTAAGCGCATCCGGGGTATGTCAAGCGTGGAAATCACATCGGGACCCCAAATGAATGACTAATAGTCAAGAAATGGCGAGAATCGGCCAAATCTGCGATTGTTGATGACCGACACCTTGGGGTTCAACAACCATGGAAATCGCTTTGGAACCCAAAGCGGTGAGTAATTGTCCACGAAATGGGTCAGAATCGACAAAAACCACAGTGTTAATGACCGAGGCGTAAGCGCACCCGGGGTTCGTTAATCATGGAAATCACTACTCGACCCCAAAACAATGAGAATAGTCCATGAAACAGCGCAGAATCGGCCAAAACTGCGTTTGTTGATGACCAAACACATAAGCGCATCTTGGGTTCAACATCCATGGAAATCGCTTTGGGACCCCAAAGCGGCGAGTAATAGTCCACAAGCGGGCCAGAATCGGCCAAAATTGCAGTGTTGACGACAGACACGTAAGCGCACCGGGGTTCGTTAATCGTGGATATCACTCAGGACCCAAAACAGTTCGTAATAGTCCATGAAATGGCCCAGAATCGTCCAAAACTGTGAGTGTTGATGACTGACACATAAACGCACCCCAGGGATCATCAATCGCGGAAATCACCAAGACCCTGAAATTGTGAGTAATAGTCCATGAATCGGGCCAGAATCGGCCAAAACTGCGAGTGTTGATGGCCGACACGTAAGCGCACCTTGGGGTTCAACAACTATGTAAATCGCTTCGGGACCCCAAAATGATGAGCAATAGTCCACAAAATAGGCCACAATTGGCCAAAATTGCGAGTGTTGACGATGGACACATAAACACACCCTGGGGGTCGTCAATCTTGGAAATAGCTCAGGATCCCCAAAGCGGTGAGAATAGTCCATGAAAGAGCCAGAATCGAACAAAACTAGGATTGCTGGTGAATGACACGTAAACACACCCCGCGGTTCATCAATCATGGAAATCGCTCATAGACCCCCAAACAATGAGTAATAGTCCATGAAACGGGGCAGAATCGGTCAAAACTGTGATTGTTGATACCTGACACGTAAGTGCACCTTGGGGTTCAACATCTATGGAAATCGCTTTGGGACCCCAAAACGGTGAGTAATAGTCCACGACACGGGCCAGAATCGGCCAAAATTGCGAGTGTTGATGACCGGCACATAAACGCACCCGGGGGATCGTCAATCGTGGAAATAGCTCTGGGACACCAAAATGGTAAGTAATAGTCCATGAAAGAGCCCAGAATCGGCAAAAATTGTGAGTGTTGATGACCGACATATAGCGCACACGGCGTTAGTTAATCATGAAAATCACCACAGGACCTCAAAATAGTGAGTAATAGTCCACGAGATGGCCCAGAATCGGCGAAGCTGTGAATGTTGATGACTGACACGTAAAGAACCCTAGGGTTTGTTAATTGTGGAAATCACTCCGGGACCCCAAAACAGTAATCAATAGTCCACGAAACGGGCAAGAATCGGCCAAAACTTTGAGTGTTGATGACCGACACGTAAAGCGCAACAGGGTTGAACAACTATGAAAATCATTTCAGGACCCCAAAGCGGTAAATAATAGTCCACAAGCGGGTCAGAATTGGCCAAAACTGTGAGTGTTGAGGACGAATACGTAAACGCACCCCGAAGGTCATCAATAGTGGAAATCGCTCTGGCATCCCAAAACAATGAGTAATAGTGCTCAAACCGGACAAAAATCGGCCAAAATTGTGACTGTTGATGACACACACGTAAACGCACCTCGGGGTTCGTTAACGGTGGAAATCACACCGGGACCCCAAAAGAGTGAGTAATAGTCACTGAAACGGGCCAGAATCGGCCAAAGCTGTGAGTGTTCATGACCGACACGTCGCGCACCCGTGGTTAGTTAATCGTAGAAATCAATCCGGGACCCCTAGCGGTGAGTAATAGTCCACGAAGCGGATAAGAATTGGCCAAAAGTGTGAGTGTTGACGATGGACACATAAGCGCACCCTAGGATCGTCAAGCGTGGAAATCGCTCTGGGACCCAGCTGTGAGTAATAGTGCATGAAATGGACCAGAATCGGCCAAAATT